>CM072512.1:110295263-110575263 GCA_036898135.1 Oncomelania hupensis
ATGAGAATAAGAAATTAAACAAAGACGCAAACATAGTAAACTTGCCTTGAAGTATTTTTGAGCATGTTGCAAGTTTTTGCTTTCTTTAAATTAGCTAACATTTATTTATTTGACTTCTTTGTTGATCGTTATCTTGTTTTAACATCGTTAAGACGCCGCAAGATGGAAGGAAAGCTGCTGCTTTCCGTTTTCTTGATATTTTGCAGCTGTTGTTTATTTGTTTGTTCTTTTTTCTGACTTACTTTGAAATACCTTGAAATACTTTGAAATAGTCGGGGTGGAGGGAGGTTTTGGGGAGGGGGAATCAACACGAGCTAAATGTCGGCCTGTGGCTCAAAGGTCGAGATCATTGTTTTTCATCATTTTCTACACACGTTTTGCGCTGTTTCTAAGCATTGGCTGGCCCGATGTTGATACTGTTTTCCTTGTGGATAGTTCCTGTAATTCCGTGTTTTCCTTTTGCTTTGCTGGGATAAAGTGGAGTCACAACACTCTCCCAGAAAATGAACACTTCCGAAAATTTTAATTTTTGAATTATGTGTGTGAATGTCTGAAAATACAATTGAATGACTCGCCTTCCTGTTTTTGTTGTTGTTGTTGTTGTTGTTGTTGTTGTTTTTGTTTGTTTCTTTTTGGTTTTTTTTTTTTGGGGGGGGGGGGTTGGGGGTGGAGTGTGTGGAGTTTGGAGGAGGGGGAGGGTGTTGTTTTCTGTTTTGTTTGTCTTAATTAGAGCTTGTGCTTCAGTCGTTCCTCTGTCGAACTATTGAAGGAGAAGAACAAGGAGAAGGAGAAGAAAGAGGGTGTATTGTTTCTTAAAGGGTTGCTGAATGCGCAAGTCCTAATCAGGATCTAACTGGAGACGGCAACGTGCAGCGTCAAGTGCACTGTGCAAACCTCAATACTACCACATTATCGATCTACATGTATACACGTTTATTTGAGCTTGTCACCTAGAACCCTTTTTGGCAGAATAAATACTCCATTAAATTTCAATGATGTAGTTATATGTGTTGACTCAAAGTCAGTTTTAGAGGCACTAAATTCTAATAACTGTAAAGATGGAAAACAAATAATTATTAAAATTAAGGACTTGATTCATAGTATGATAATTAATGGAACACAAGGTAACTTTTGTTGGGATTCTTCTCATTGTGGATTTTTCCTTAATGACTGAGCTGAACGAGCTGGAAAAAATGGTTTTGAAAAAATAATGCCAAATGTCGAATATACCATTGTCAGTTAAAGAGATGCATGTTTTAGCTGAAAAGGAATTTTTAAAAAAAGTCATTTTAATCAACTATTTTAACGACCTAATGGAATTCCCAGGACTGTAGTGACGATGACTTATATTTTATATATATATATATATATATATATATATATATATATATATATATATATATATATATATATATATATATATATATATATATATATATATATATATATATATATATATATATATATATATAAATTCCATAAGAACTAAATGCTGTACGAATATCAAATGTATATGTAATTAAATCTTTGAAACATGTTTTATTTGAATGCAATCAATCGTGTACTACTACTAGTCTGCCTAATTAAGTCTTTGGACAATAATAGTTTTGATGCTTGCTTTAGTTTAGCAAAAACGTTTGATAGCTCTTCAGTTGTTCAGCATTTATAATAAACGATTTTTTTTAACAAAAATCATAATTATATACTTTAGTTGTTGTTTTTTAACATTTATTTATTTATTTTATAATTTATTTGTAATGTAAGTATTGAATAATTTATTATTATTATACATTTTTTTGTAATTTAGTTTGTATTTTTATTTATTTATTTATATTTTATATTTTTAAATTTTTGTAATTGTTGTTTGTGTGTGTTTATGAGTGTGTGCGTGTGTATGTGTGTGTTTGCGTGTGTGATCATTTCGGTGAAAAATACATTAAAAGAAACAAACAAGGGAACGGTGGGCGTTTTTGTTGTGTTTTTTTTACGTGTCGAGATTAGGTGAACTAGCGTATATAGAGTCAGAACAGGAGGTCGGCTTCTGTGGTGAAAAAAAAACTCCCGTAAATATAGAGATTTGAACCCATGATAAACACCACCACGACGATTACGACGATGACGACAACGATGATGATTCTGACGGTGATAATAATAAACACCACGACGACTACGACGACGATAATGATGATGATGATGTTCACTGCGACGACGACGATGAAAATGATGATAAAGACCACGGCGACGATGATGATTATCACAGCGACGACGATGATGATGATGAGGAGGAGGAGGACGACGACGACGATGAAGATGATGATGAGGAGGAGGAGGAAGAAGAAGAAGATAAGGTGGCTTAAGCTTTCTTCTTCCTGTGGAAGTGTCGTTGTGTTGCTTTTGTCAACAGTAAGTTCTAGGTAACGGCTACTTTTGCATAACCATCTGCAGAGAACATTACTAGTACTCTTCACTGTTCACTCCGACAGCAACAGATGCAAAATGTCACGACAGAACGTCGATTTGTTGGTTGCTTTGCATCATGCTTTCAGCTGTGTATTTCCAAACTGTCTTTGTGGTTTGTGCATACTAGATGTGTGGGTTGTTCGAAGAACTGCAGCCATTCCAGAATGACTGAATATGATATAAAGAAAGCACAACGACATCCACCACCATGCCAGAATGGTTGAAAGAATGACTGCTATCTTTTGGATGATGATTATATCAATTTCAATATTGTCGTTGTTGTTGTTTGTTGTTGTTGTTTTTACTATTGTTGTTTTTGCTTTTGGTTGATGCCGTAGTCTTTCGTTGTTTTGGGGGATGGTGCTTGCTGTTGCTCACTTCTCAACATTTTGATATGTTAGTTTTTGGTACTGGCACGCATTTTTTTTAGTGCAGCAATATAGTTGCAACGACAAGCGCAGAAGAAAGCAGCGCACCATTCGCAGCCCACGGGATTCCGTTCATGCTTGAAAATTGCTGTCATAAGTCAGACCCATATTAGATCAACAGTGCACTGTATACTACAATCGTTCGCCACATCGGTTTTTCTATACCATGGTCCTTAGACATAATTTTCCCTCAACCCAATGACCTTTCGTCATGCGTACATAAGCCTACATTTCCAATAAGCTTACTTTAAGTGCTGCAATAGTAGCAATAATTCTGCAGTGATGGATTATAAATACGGTCGTATCAAGCGCATGCCTTTGCATGGGAAACGTATCTATTTTAGGGTCGTAAAGTTGCCAACTGTAACTCCATCTAGGTTATGTTTCTTACCATTATCACAATTAGCGCGATTCAGTTACGAGGAAAGAGTTAGACGATTCAGTTCAGTTTAAGCTGTGTGTATTATTAATTTTCTTTTTGTAATAGTTATACTAGTTTTGCTGCATTATTGCTGACCTATCTCTCTATTAATTTGACCTATTACATCACTGTAACCGCCATTTTAAGCACTAGCAAGTACGTGTCCTACCCCTCTAGAATTCATCCCATGTTTTGAGATACAGCGGAAGGTGTGTATTTGTTATCCTACAAGCGCAGCAGTTAAGCCGTGAGGTATTTGCTTGTCAAACAGGGATTTGCAATATTTCTTTAATGTCAACATCACCTTCATCCCTGGCTAATCCCCGGCTCGTGCAGTCGGCTTCTTCAGCTTGAACGAGAGCAAAGACTACACTACGTTGCGCGCTGGAGATGCCAGTCGTGAGAATGTGTGTGTGTGTGTGTGGGTGTGTGTGTGTGTGTGTGTGTGTGTGTGTGTGTGTGTGTGTGTGTGGGTGGGTGGGTGGGTGTGGGTGTGTGTGCGTGTGTTTATGTTTGTCTATCAGACGATAAAGTTGTGCTGTATTGTGTTGTGTTGTGTTGTATAAAAGATGTGTTGTGTACAAGATGTGTACATGAAACAGTATAGCTTAGCCTGCAATTTAAAAGTCTTCGATTCTGTTGTGGTTATTGAGCTCTACTGAAGAGAAGCGTATGATGATGATGATGATGATGATGATGATGATGATGATGATGATGATGATGATGATGATGATGATGATGATGAGTTTGAAATGCTGCTAATGCTGCTGCTTATGATACCTATATACAGCTGTTGCTGGCACTAAACATGATAAAATGTTAATCACTTATCTTCACAATATGGTATAATAATAATAATAATAATAATAATAATAATAATAATAATAATAATAATAATAATAATAATAATAATAATAATAATAATAATAATGGTCATGCATGTATAGTTCTTTAGTCTTCGTACAAGCAATATTAGTCTCCACCTTTCTCAAGTCTGCGCGCTATCACTCCGATTGCAAACAAGCAAAGCCTTTGGTTGCATGCTGGAGATCAACGCGGGTTGGCGAGTGCAGTTATTCACACTTTTCTGCTATCCTATGCACCAACGGGAATCCCCTCAATGAAACATACTTCCGGTTTCTTTCTCCGCGTGTTTTAGTGAGTTATTTCCAAATATTCAAGAATAATAACATGTGTCACTGGCCACCAGTATTGTACCCTCACATATATTTTTTTTTCTGCAGTTTATTATCCCTTTCTATCGCCAGTGGCGCGCCTAAACCCTACCTTCCTAACATTATTTGTGAATTTTTGAAAAATATTCGGAAAAACATAACGCCCAGATGCTGGCTCGAACCCACACCTGTCAGGCGCCATTGGTTTCTGGCTTGTGGACAAGGCAAGTTAGTCCCGCCTTAGCCCACTTGGCCACAACGCTCGCCTAACATAGTCAACTACTTCGTGTTTTGTGAAGGTTGCGACGGCGAAGCTATGGAAAACTACAAGAGTCTTCAGGTCCTGTTTCACTTTCTGTCGATGATCGACGCACCTCCGAAGTCACCACAAATACAGGCCTCTACGATTGTTTTTTGCATCCTTTCACTGAGCATGTACTTCCTCCACCGTTTTTATACTTATCCCACTCGTTTTATGGCTCTAACAATCGTCGTTTTCGGCAATTTGCCATATTTAAAAGTCACGCATCAAGCTTTGATAAAAGCAAAACAAGCCAGACCGGAACTTGGTTTCATTCTAACCTCGTTTTAATTTATAATGGCGATACCCACGAGTTTTTATGAGAGGTGCCGGAAAGTTGTGAATATCATGTTCATTGTTTGTATCCCACCAAAACAGCGAAATTCACCGTGCGAGACAAGTGCACAATGCAGACGCTACAATGTGCAGGCGCGACTCGCCAAGGTCTACGGGTTTTCTCTCCGTTAGTAGAACAGTAGAAAGGCGATCGTGAGCCACAGGGAATCTCAGCTACGCAGTGTGTGCAATCGATTACATTACATTGCATTACATTACACTACATTACATTACATGATTATTGCTTTAGGTCCAGCGGACCCTTCCGAGCCAAATCAGGACCAGAGAGACGTTATCTTAAAATATTATAAAATGGTTCAAATCTTAAAAAAAACAAAACAGGCCTGTTACTCTTAAATACTCAAACAAACTTTCACATGCAACCTCTTAAAAAAATCTTCTTTAAAACTGATGTATTAAAAAAAACGTTCTCTATCTTTAATCAAATCACTAAATTCAGTCTTACCAATAAAATCCAACCAACACAAAACAAGACGACATGATTTATATGCGATAAAACAAACCAACATCATATAAGAATTGAAACAGGAGTTGACCATTGCATACTTTAAAAATCTCTTCGAAAGGGTGCAATCGATTGACTACAATTCAACACTGTAGCAGATCTAACTGAATGAAGACAGAGAAGATCTATATTAAGAAGAAAAGAAAGAAACTGGGGAATGAAGAAGGGAACGAACAGAAGGAGGAGGAAGAGGAGAAGGAGGAGGGACGGAGATTAAGAAGGAGAGAGAGAGAGAGAGAGAGAGAGAGAGAGAGAGAGAGAGAGAGAGCCGAAGGAAGAGGCAAGAAGATGGGCATCTCTGCTAAATCTCATTACTGGCACCCAGCTTCACCTAGAAGTACTAACTAGTTTATAATTATGCGTGCAACATCATTACAAACTGCAGGAGTTTTAGAAAAAAATATAGAAGAAACAATTATGAAAAGAGCGAAAGTCTTGAAGCAGAATAAGGAAAAATATGAGGAATAATATCAACAAATGGAAGAGAAAGAGCAGAAGGACGAAAAGAAGAAGAAAAGAAAGGTAAGTGCAGAATGCAGTCTCTTCTTCAGGATACCGCGTGTACTCCGACTGTTTAAAGAAACCCTTCACAACACATAGTTAAAAGTAGTAGGGGAATACTTAGATGAGTGCGTGGTTTAACAGTTAAACAATATAAATATCGTACTATGTATGAAAACCTATAGAAGGAGAAATAGAAAAAGAAAACTGTATAGAAGCAGGACCAGAAAGAGGAGAAGCAGAAAAAAAGACACAGTGGAAACGTTCTGTAGATTGTGGTGATGGCTGAAATTTTCGTCTCATGGGCTTAAGTAGAAAAATAATTCATCTGCTTTCTACTAGTAGTTAAACGTTTTGGGCGGACGCCTTACATCTGTAACACAAAGTGGGACATCAGTATTCCCTGTGTTTGTACGCGTGCTCGCCCAAGTATGTCCTTCTCTCTGTCTCCCTCTGTGTGAGAGGAAGGACAGGAGGTCATCAGGCCCTTGGCATTTGAACGCTTGACCAGCTGGAGTGACCGTAGCCTGACCAGGCATTGTTTTTCTGCATTATTAATTACTCCCAGGACACTGAGCGGGGGTTGGCAGATTAGAGCGGGTTGGTCAGTTAGATTGGAGAGAAAGTCCCGATGGACACAAGAGAGAGAGAGAGAGAGAGAGAGAGAGAGAGAGAGAGAGAGAAGAAGAAGAAGAAGAAGAAGAAGAAGAAGAAGGGAAACAGACTAGCGTTGAGTCAGGTCATTGTAATCAAAGTAGCTCCATTAGTAGACAAAGGAACCGTTTGTTCCCATCCGTGTACAGAACCTTTTTCTACAATTCTGTCCGTATCGGGAAAAGTGTACCAGAGAGAGCTTTCTTTACCTAAGCCAACTTTAAAATAAAAAGTAACAGTTCAGTTCAGTTCAGTAGGTAGATTACCGTCCCCGGACACAATGCCTATAGGGGACTAAAGTAACAGGTTTTTTTCTTCTTATATAGCGCATTTACCCACTAAAAGAGCTTCTCAAAGTTTTGGCCGAAATCAGAGTGGAATACGGCCTCCCTGCTCCACCTAGAAAGTACAATATGCGTGTTTCTTTGAATTTCAGCATGCCATCTGTTGTCACACAGAATGACTAGGTCTTTTAAATCGCTGCTGATGTAACATGAGGGAAAGTGAAACCCCGTATAAAGCCAACTCTTATGAGAAAAATATTCCCTTCACTTTTAGCAAAATGGAAGCCAGGGCCGTAGCACCCTACCCTTTTCAAAAAATAAATAAATATATATTATTTGCTAATTTGACACCAAATTATTAACAATGGCTTTACGCCCAGAAGTAGGCCTACAAAGTGAAGGTGCTGAGCGCTGTTTGTTTTCGTTAATTATATTTATCGCGCCTACTATTCTCTTGCAGGTCCACCTTCTTCCCCATCACACTGTATCCTTCCTCCCTCCATTCATCCATCTCTCTCTCTTTCTCTCTCTCTCTCCCTCTCGGTGTCCAAGCTGGCTTAACAGAGTGATTTACTGAGGTCACAGTGGTCACCAGAGTCCGGTTTCACGAGTCCATTAGTTTTCATTTTCAGTCTTGTCCTGAGAAAGGCGTCATTTCGTTCACATGTCACGCACGACAGGCCATTGTAGAAAAACAAAGAATTGCGAAAATAGGCAGTGTGTGTATGCTATTAGTGATAATTAGCATCTTGTCAAGGACAAGGGTTTACGAGTTTCTGGGAACAATTGGCGTTATACTATGTGCAAACTTCAGCAAGTGTGCGTCGATTTTGGCAAGATTTGGTTGTTAAAAATGTAATTTAAAAAAATTATAAAGGGGACATTACAGTAATATGATTTGTTTGTCACTGTGAGATATAGTGGTTATGTTTTCAGCTACAGTGCAGATGTAGACACCAGTTAGGTCTTATGAGTAATTTTAGTAATTGTTAGTAATAATAACATTATTAATAGTATTTGTTACATTAATAAGATGTTTTTTTTTAATGCAGTGGAATTCCCTTCCCTCCCATATCCGCAACATACAATCAACACAAGCATTCAAAAAGGCCCTCAAAACCCACCTCTTCAAACTGCATTATTCAGATTGATTTGTGTCCCGCTGCCATTCTCTCATCTATTGCCTATGTCTGATCCGTAAGTGTATACACGGCTGTAAATAAATATTTATACTGTTTTTCTTCCTGGGCCTAACCGGGCATATAAATAGCTGTGAATGGGTTTTTGCTATTCTACCTTCTGTCTTTTTGTCATTTGTGTACATAGTTGTAAATAGTCTATTTTTGTCTTTTTTGTAATTTATGTACATAGTTGTAAATAGTCTGCACCTTTACTGTCCCGTCTTTTGGTGTATTGTAGCAAAAGTGATATTTCATCGAGTGCATGTATTTATATGTAATGACTATGTAAAGCGTGGTGAGTCTTGTCATAGGCTGGAGTACCCGCTATATAAAAATCCGTTATTATTATTATTATTAACTATGATGGTGTATGCGTGTGTGTGTCTAAAATAACCGCACTGTGAACAGACGATACATAAAATACTGAACTGAAAGTGCAGCACTGTACAACACTGCGTTGCTGAGATTCGTGGAGGCTTACGCTTGCTTCTAGTACTTGTAGAGGGGGCATCGGCGAGTCTCAGCTACGCAATGTACCTATGTACAAATAGACCTACGAAAGAACAATCATTTGACAAATTACTTCCTTGCACGACAATGAGTTGCACATACAGTAGCAAGCGAATTTTCACATTGGCATTCTACTGCTGGGATATAGATAGAGAGATACATGCGACAGACGGATATTGGTTTTATAAGTAGCGAATGTTATTAAAACTGTAAAAAAAAATGCCGTGTTTATAGCATATGTTTGTTTTTTTTAATTGGTTTTCATTATTTGCTTGAAGGCACAGTAATTTGTACATCCAATCAGATAACGGATTAGTATACTTTTTATGAAAAGACAATGCATTACATTACATTACATTATTATTGCTTTAGGTCCAGCGGACTCTTTCGAGCCAAATCAGGACCGGACAACCCCCGATCCGCATAAAGGATCTGCTGAAACAATCCTAGTGGTAAAACTGAAGGCTCTTTACCAGCAAGTCACTTTACCATAAAGACATCCCACGCAGGGGACGCTGAGACTATACTCTAAGTTACCGAACCCCCGTTTACAAAAACGAAATAGAATACAAACATCATTATAAATTATCAACAAAACACATACATATAAAATGCCTACATTGCTAAATAATAACATCATAGGAAGCCCAAGTGACCACTGGCAGAAAGCGTCCAATATTCCCAAGCTGATCCAACAGACCTCACACACAAATAAGGAGTCTTGTCCCGGAAGAGTTTTCAAGAAAAAAGGTAGGTGACTGGTCTAGCGAAGAAGAAGATAGTATAGCAGATTGACAGAACAGAGCAGGAATGAGAAAGGACAAATTTGTGAGAAAGACAGCGGCAGTGGGAATTTAAAGCACTAAATTTCCAGGAAATGGGGATACTATTTATACTGAAACCCCCGGCACACCAACGGGGGAAAGACAATGCATGTACCACTAGAGGGTAGCAGATCTAAGCTGGAAACAGCGATTTTGGGAGGAAACTACTTAACGTTAAAAAGAAGTTTCTCCAGCAAATCATTAATCAAATTTATTTAATAGCTGTTATATAGCGCTTTTCCGTTTCAAGAACAGCTCAAGGCGCTGACCGATATAGGATCTAACTCACGCCGCCCGAGGCGCCGACTCACCGCCTTTGTACCATGTCATCTGTTGTAATACCCAGGGAATAAAGATTTCTGTATAATCAGAATTAACTCTGCACCAATAAACAAACAGCAGCAGCATCCCTCTGGGAGAAAGGGATAGTGGACGTGCGTGGTCAGCCAGGATAAAATGACCATCTCTTGGGTAGCGGTGTCGGTTTCAAAGCCCGGTCGGGCGGACGAGACCAAGCTAGTGGTCATTGTCCTCTGCCCCACCCCTGCCCCCCGGGAGTACAATAATATGAGAGGTGTAGACAGCCGTGCGGTGTAAGCACAGCAAAGGGTAGAATAAGAAAGCAATTTCACACGGTATCTTGTGAGTTGGGAGCAATGTTCATAATGTTAAAGTAGGATTTGAAGGAAGGTGGAGAGGATGAGGGGGAAGAGGAGGGTAAGGTGAGGAGGGATGTTTTGTCCCACGAGAATACAATAATATGAGCTGTAGGCAGCTGTGAGGTTTAGGCACCGCACTGCTAGAATAAGAAAAATAGTTTTAATCTGAGGGTGTGTTGGGGCAGCACACCCTCAATGTATCCTGAAACCTATAATTGTTCTCTTCACAAGCGCAAATAAGAGATTACACACAAGAAAAGAAATGAACGAGAGAGAGAGAGAGAGAGAGAGAGAGAGAAACTGAAACTGAAACTGAAACTGAAAAACGTTTATTACATAAGGATAGTAGCTTTAGGTCCAGAGGTCCTTTCTTCCAGCTAGTCCTTAACACATGCAAATATATAATAGATGTGAGTACATTGTAACAACATACATGAACTACAAATAAGTAGCATGAATACTATCAGGATAACATACGCATACACACAAGCAATCATACTCACAAAATTGAAATAAAAGTACTATATATATATATATATACAATGTACAACGTATCTCAATACAAATGCACATATACATGAGATATGCGGCATACATACTCACGCATGTGAGAAAGAAAGAATACATAATCGTGTCTTCGAAATTTTGTTTAGGCTTTTTACTTTAAAGCTAGTTCTGAATTAGGGCAGACAGACCAGCCTTAAACGAGGACAGGGAGTTTGCATATTTTAAATGTTGTGACAGGGAGTTCCAAAGCGATGCGCCAGAGTAGGAAATGCTAGTTTTAAACAGATCTAACCTGGGTGTGATACATACAAAGCTATTCCTTGAGTTGCTATAAGGTGAGTGTGAAGGCACAAAAAGAGATTTTAAGTATATGGGTCCGCCAATGGTTAACGTTTTAAACAAAAACACATATTTGTTGAACAAGAGCTGTTGGCTCAGTGGTAATATTCCTATTTTTTTAATCTTTTGATCGGTGGTTAGAGAAGGGTCTTGGAGAATAAGTTTTGCAGCTCGACGTTGTAGGCTGTTCAAACTCTTCAGGATATTATCGCTGCACCCGTCCCACACCACAGAAGCGTAATTAATATGTGACAGAATATGAGCATAGTAAAATAACTTCTTTGCATCCAAGGTCAGAATATTCTGAAGGCGTGAAAGTAAATATATATTACGGCTTACTTTTTTGCTCACATTGTCAACATGGACGTGCCAACGTAGGGATTCATCTATAGTGACACCAAGTATCTTATGTGCCGTGACGTGCTCTATAGTGGCATCAGCTAGGCGTAGATGTAATTTAGGATGTGTTAACTGGTGGTGTTGGCGGGTGGTAACTATCATACTCTTTGTCTTTGATGTGTTGATGTGCATGTGATTGGAGCGACACCAGCTAACTATATCATCAAGACCTTTCTGGAGTGAATGTTGAATGTGAGGTACGGTCTTATTAGATGAGGATATAGAGGTATCATCGGCTAACATATGGCACTCAATGGATTTATCTGTAAGAGAGAGTGGTAGGTCATTTATAAATATACAAAATAACAGGGGACCCAATACAGACCCTTGAGGGACGCCAAACTTAACGCACCTCTCAGCTGAAGATAATCCATGTACATGTGTATACTGCTTTCTACAAGAAAGATAGGATATAAAGAACGGGAGTGAGCGTGAGGCGTTCAAGTACAAGGACAATTTTGCGAGAAGGATGTTATGATCTACCACGTCAAAGGCTTTCATTAAGTCTATGAATACAACTCCAGACATTTTTGATTTATTAATGGCGGATAGCCAGCAGTCTGTCATTTTGGCAAGTGCAGTGCTACAAGAATGTTTGCTTCTGAAACCGGACTGTAGTTCATGAAAGAGAGATCGCTCTTCAAGATACTGAGTCAGGTGCTTATGAATGTGCCTTTCAAGGACCTTGGAGATGACTGGCAAGAGAGAAATAGGTCTGTAATTGGCGGGTAAAGACGTGTCTTTGCTTTTAGGTAATGGGATAACCTTAGCGGTTTTAAACAAGTGTGGGAAATGATTTCGCTCAATGCAAAGATTAAAAATGTGAGTTAAGGTATCACTTATGTATGGTAGTGCTACTTTTAGTAATTTACTACTAATATTGTCACAGCCTGTTGATTTCTTATTTTGTAATTGCGCTATGTACTGAGCGACCTCAAAAGTAGCAATAAATGGAATAGTGAAGGGCGCAGTACCTCCAGTGCGCTTTTGACAGAATATCTTCAGCTCATCGGAGCATCTGTATAAGTCACTTGCTGGAAGAGGGTCTTGTTTATTGGACAAACTGGAACTGATAGATACAAAGTAATCGTTAAACAATTCCGCTGTCAAAGTTTGTGGAATAATTTTCGCTTTAGTTGATTTAGGGCCCTTTGTCAGAGCATTAATAGCTCGCCATAACTGGGAAGTATTTGTGTTGTTTTCCACTAACCTATTAAAATAGTCCTTTTTAGCATTTCTTACAAGGTTTTTCACGCGATTTCTGGACGTTTTGAACTCTTCGAAACGTTTTTGCTTTTTTAACTTATCCCTCTTGGCCATGGCTTTTATGATAGTTTTATTTAGCCATGGAGGAAGTTGTTGGTGCTTTACGCGTTTAGTTCTCAGAGGGGCGTGTCTGTTGATGATAGAGAGGAGAGTCCTGTACCACACACACAAAGCCATGTCTGGGTCTGTGAAATCATACACTTTAGAGAATGGTGCAGCATGAAGTTCACTGCAGAACGCAATGGGGTCAAAGTGTTTAAAGGAACGAAAATGTATGCAAAAATTAGTGCTATGGGTGCCTGTAGATACATTATGATACCTGATACAGCCAATGGGAGAGTGGTCACTGACGCCGAGATCAGCGACATATGACTTTGAAATTGATTTAGGGTTGTTTGTATAGATATGATCAATCAGTGTTGACGAAGACGCAGTAACTCTGGTTGGTGATTCGATAAGTTGTGAAAGTCCAAGTGATTCGCACAAATATTCCCAGTGTGGTTGCTGAACTAGCAGGTTAATGTTAAAGTCACCGAGCAACAGCACTTCGGCATCGGTATTAGTGTTATAAAAAGTATCCATCATGTCACCGAAAGAGCTAAACCAATCCCGACCTTCATCAGGGTTGCGGTAGACAAAGCATATAAATGTAGACGCCTTATTATTAGGTTTATATTCTAACCATATACACTCTATTGAGGGGGGTTCTAAGTCTTGGCGCCGAGACACAAAGTTGTACACCGAGTTATGAATGTAGACAGCAATACCTGTTTGACCTTGAGTGCATTTATCACGTCGTATTATAGAATAATTTGGAATGGAGATGGATGTATCCAACATGCTAGAGGTTAAGCGGGATTCAGTAATGCCATACATATGATAGCACGGCGCGGCTTTGGTTAAGAATGTACACAGGTCCGCAGTTTTGCTATAGAGATGAAAAATGTTTAAATGACCAACACGAAACATACTTAAAATGTACGGTACCGATAGTTACAGAAAAACAACAACGAAAACAGATAAAATAAGGAGCACCTTATTTAAACAAACTAAAGAACACAAGTACATGAAAAACGGCAAAATGTTAAAACAAGAGATATAACCAAAGAAGGCCACTAAGTTTAGGGCAGAGTTCGGAGCACGAAATTCAATTTACAGAGTGCCAGAGTCACAGTTTTACTGACAACTAGAGTGTTCAGGAAGAAACTCACAACGAAACGCGGAAATGAGAGTCTGTGCGGCCTAGAAGGTCCGAGCAGCGTCCACAATAATGAGTATACTGTTAATGACACACACAGCTTATACTTTATAGTCACACGAAACGTAGGTTCTTTGCCAACACAACGCTCTTACGCACAAGGAATTGTAAGGAGCGCAAGAACCCTGATAATGAGAACCAACAAGATACAATAACAATTATTAAGTACATATCGTTTAAGTCCAAGCTTTTAAAGGTGCGCTTCAATAATCGAGACGCGGAAATGATTCGTACGTAAATTATACAAATTTAGGTGGCAATACAACAGAAAAATTCAGTTTAATTATTATTTTGAGATGAGTTTTCAAGTTTGAAATACAGTTATAAAAGGAAACATTCGCTAATAATACGCTAGGCCAAATTGTCACATACATACAACACACACGCATGACACAAACTACTGTGCATGATCTGATTAAAGTCTGCTTACAGTTACAGTTCACAATTCATATATTGTTATCGAGAATGTGGAAGAGGGAGGTGTGCAGGTCCATTGTATGGATGAGACAGTGGCAGGCCCTTTTGATGCTGGTAGGTGCCGGCTAGGTCGCTATGTTGACCAGCGTCGCGCGTCAGCTGATACGGAGGGGACCACCCGTTGCAATAGGGATGGCCCCAGGGCGTGGGCCAGCGGTTGCCATGGTGCCCAGCATCGCGCATTTGCTGATACGGAGGGTACCATGGATAGCTCCAGGGCATGGGCCAGCAGACTCCGTGTTGACTACTGACCTCAGACATCAGCTGTTGACGAGGAAACCCACTGTTGATAAACGTAGGTCCCTTAGAGCTGGACAAACGGCCACCATGCTGACCGCCCCAGGATCCGCCATGTTGACCGCCAGAGCCGCTGTGTTGATCGTCCCCAGAGCCGCCATTTTTAGCGCCCCGAGAGCCGCAATGTTGACCGCTGGAGCTGCCATGCTGACCGCCAGAGCCGCCGTGTAGATCGCCCCCAGAGCCGCCATTTTGACCGCCACGAGAGCCTCCACGTTGACCACTCGAGCCGCCATTTTGACCGCCAAAGTCTCTATATTGACTATCAAAGCCGCCTGGTTTACCGGTGTAGCCGCCATGCTGACCGCCAGAGCCGTTACGTTGACCGCCAAAGCCGCCATGCTGACCGGTAGAGCCGCCATGTTGAACGCCAAAGCTTTTTTGTTGACTGCCAGAGCCCTCACGTTGACCGCTAGAGTTGCCATGTTTAGCGCCCCCAGAGTGAGAGTGTCCTGAAGGCTGACTGGCATATTTGATGTTGCCTGCCAACTGGATGGTGCCTTGTTGACTAGGATGTACATTGTCGTAGTACTTGGCTTTTTTGGGAAGGCCCCGAGTTGTGGTGAAGATGGCAGTGTTGTCGACGTATAGAAAGCCTTCTTTCTGACACATCTCCGCCAGGTGGACATTTGATGCCGTCACAGTCTTTATAAGTGAGCCATATTTGGATTTGGGGGGTATAATGGAAGAAAATAAAAGTTTGGCATTGGGAAAAGTTTTCTTGAGGAGCTTAGCAAGTCCTGTCCACGTGGTTAAAGTAATGACGTCACTGTAGCACGTGTTGATGCCGATGTGAATGACCAGCTGCTGTACACCTTTGCAGGGAGGGATATGGCGAAGCCAGTGTACAACGTCGTCGATGGCCAGACCGGGAACGCTGATGTTTTGGGGTTTACAGGTGGTGGGGAAAACTATGTCTGCTCTAATATGCTTGCTAATAGAATCACCCACAATGACATGACTTCTATCTGGCTCTACTCTTTTTGTAGCTAACTGCTGACAGGGAGTTTCTTTAAGTGTACCTTCTAAGTTTTGGGTTTTAGGTTTTGATGAGGATGAGAATGGCTTCGAGGGACTTGGGGGATTTTTGGATTGCTCATGGGGAGTCATTAAGATGGATGTAGAAGGGGACGTTTTGGTGGACTTGTCACTAAGGCCAGAATTAGATGGGTGAAGGTCAGTATCCTTCGAAGCTGCCTGACTGAGCACTTGAGGTCCGTTGATAGAACCATTAGGGCTGGGGACTAGGCATGAGGGAGCTCCTGTTTCACTCAGCAACAACAGGCCATGATTAATATGAAGCTGGTCTTGAGGACTAGTGTTCTTGGCTTGAAGCACTTTAAGTGCGGTAACTTCTTTACGGAGACCTCCCAACTGCGACTTCAGGACATTGTTGTGTGTCTCAAGTTCCTTCATGCGTGTCAGCAGGGCTGCCACTGTCGCTTCTTGCTCATCAAACTTGCGCTGGACGTGTGTCTTCAGGCCATTGTTGATTTGAACCTTTGTTGTCTCTACAGCATCGATGAGAGCATCGTACCCACGAGAAACGCGTGATGACAGTGTTGACACCTGCCGCTGCAACATTTTGAGGGCTACTCTGGTCACGGCTAGAGTCAGAGGGCGTGCAGTGGGTCTGTGACGTGCTCGCTGCGAAGTACGACGGCAAAAGCTGCGAGGCTTACAGATGGCTGTATGATGAGATGCTTGTACATCATGCCAGCCATCGGCGTCATCGTCGTCTGGGCAATCGGGATTGTGAAGGTCTGCATCTTTGGTCATTTGTGTAGGTGAGGGGAGGGGGGACTGATTACAGGTAGTGTAAGACGGTGATGAGGTGGTAGGTGATTCGGTAATAGTGGCCTGGATAGGGGTAGTAGGGACAATGGTGTTGGATTGGGCAGAGGTAGCGATGCCGGAGGTGGTGAGGAAGGGAATGATGGAAGGGGTACGGGTAGCGAATACGAAGTCCGTGGACTGAGATGCAAGGGTGACGCAGTTTGACGCAGACAGGGTAGTGATAGTGGGAAAGGTGGAGTCAGTGGAGTGAGGCGATGGAGTGACGTAGCTTGTAGCAGTCAGGGTAGTGATGGTGGGAGAGGTGGAGTCGGTGGAGTGAGGCGATGGAGTGACGTAGCTTGCAGCAGTCAGGGTAGTGATGGTGGGGGAGGTGTAGTCGGTGGAGTGAGGCGATGGAGTGATGTAGCTTGCAGCAGTCAGGGTAGTGATGGTGGGGGAGGTGGGGTGGGTGGAATGGGACGATAGAGTGATGCAGCTTGCGGCAGTTGAGTCAATGGGAGTGACGGGACTGATTGTGGCGCCTGATGCTGTAGTGGTCACCGGGTCATAGTGGTTCATGAAGGAGTTGGGGGGGAGGGCAAGAGCTGTTTCCTTATTTGTTTGACATGGAGCGGTCTCGTCTTCCGGAATGTTCTCCAGCGTGTGTCGGAGGCGGGTGGACAACCGCGCTGACCGTCTAGGGCCCGACTGTGTTGACGTCGGTGGAAGTGGTAGTCTCGTGATGGTGACTTTTGTGTCATTGAGTTGCTCTGGGAATTTGTTTTGAAACCCGTATAATTTGCGGATACATCCCACTAGGGCGTCTATTTCTTGCTCTCTCCAAAGGGGACAATAGTTGCCCTGAGCAAGCACCGTGCCTTCACCATTTTTCTTGTAATAGATGGTGATGGTGATAATTTTTTGGGACTCACAGTTGACCTGTATTTTTGTTTGAAACAGGTCTGTGGGGAGGTGGTCTGGAATATTGTTGATGTCATTGTATATGTCTGGAATGTTGATTTGCTGGACAGGCTGGCTGGTTTCATCCACCCAGGTGATTTGCAAATCGTCTATTGTTTTGAAGCCTTTGTGGTAGCGCTCAAAGAACACACATCTTGCCGTTGGAAGGAGAATCGAGGGGATGGGAAAAGTGAGCTGAATTGGGTCTTTTTTTACATGAATTTTAGGAACCCAGTCGATGTGTTTTGGGTCCCAAAGAGCCATGTTGGCTAGAAATAAGGGTGGGGTGGTAGAGACAACATACACTCATGGCCTGAGCGTAATACATGCGATAAAACGTATAGCATTGCTTGTAGCAACCCTACCTTTTGATGCTTCTGCTATTATGTCTACTGTTGCTGCTGCTTTAGATACTACTCCACAGTAATCCCTCTACCACCACCAACCATAATACCTGATAACAGCTATCCACAGCAGTTAGCAATAGCAACAACACCCTCACTATCATCACCAAGAACAATGACAACAACAACAACAACAACAACAAAAATCGGAAACTGTTTTCAACAAACTCACTCTTCAATCTCAATCCATCCTCCTTCTGTGGTTAAAAGTTTTTCTACCTAATTGCCAGATGAAGCCCAAACAAACGTCAGCGAAATATTGAAGAGTTGATGGGAGAGGTAGATAGGCGAGAGAAAGTATGCAACAGCAACCAACCACTGTAAGGTTTCAAAATGGGAAATGAGGGAGAGAGAGAGGGAGAGAGAGAGAGAGAGAGAGAGAGAGAGAGAGAGAGAGAGAGAGAGAGAGAGAGAGAGAGAGAGAGAGAGAGAGAGAGAGAGAGAGAGAGAGAGAGAGAGAGAGGAATGCGCCTTTTTTCCCCACAAAGACAACAACATTCGCTTTCGACAATTTTAGCAGACGCGAGAGCAGCACGAAAGCGTACTGGTTGAGTATTTAAAAGAAAAAGTTTGTTTTAAAACTAACTAATAACAACATGTACTGCAAGCAAAAATGTGCAGATACCACAAACCACAACTGTAGCCACAGTATGCATTAAGCAGAGGAAGTGTAGTCCTGCTAAGTCAACAAACTTTAAAAAAAATAAAATGTGCATTTGGAAATTTTATTGTTGTCGCAAAGTTCACGGTTAATCAAATGTCCGATCAATGACACATTGGATACCGCATGAGCAGGGTATAGTTTTGCTGGAACCCCAAAACAAGTTTATTTATACTGGATATAGATTTCTGACACTAAGTAGATATGCATCACATCCCGGAAACCTAGAGTGTAAAAGGATTAAGTTCTAAGACTACATGATCTGGTAGTCATTATAGATACATAGGTGATGATCAAGGTAGATAATACAGAAGAGCTGATGGGTGGAGGGTGGGTAGAGCCACTAGCCACGAAGAAGAAAAGAGTGAATTTGGGAGGGTGATCGGGGGCCGTTTGGAAGTGGGGGGGAGGGGGGTGTTTAAAAGGACAGAAAAAAAAGAAGCTATAGGCTTATACGCACTTCCCTCCAAATCATCAATCAGGTTGAAAGAGTCTGTACCAAATACACAAACTTGAGAAAGAAAGAGTGGTTGGGTTTTTAAAAAAAAAAATCAAAGGGAAAAGGTTAAGGGTTGAAACTTGAAAGAAGAGGACGAGAGGGAGAGGGTGGAAGAAAGATGGACAAAAAATGAGTGGATGGTTGAAACTTGAGAAGGGGGGGTTGGAGTGTGGAAAGGATAGAAGGAAGGGATGAATGATGGAGGAGATGAGGATCGAGAAACTTGAGAGGGAGAGATGGAAGGGGTAAGGGTACTGGGTATTATAGTAGACGAGAAAGGAAAGCAAGCTGCCAGGAAGCCGGAGGGGTTAAGAAAATAAAGGTGGAATATTCCACAGACATTGATCTTCTTCCAGTCTGGCGACCACATCTCACAAGAAGACAAGAGATGAGATTTCGCTTCCGAGTTTGTAGGGACATGTGCCTGGTTTTAATTCTTATCCACAATTTACAGAGACCCAGACAGACAGAAACGCAAGACACGCAGGTGCAGACACATATACGCGCCGCGTACATATATACAAACACACGCACGCACACATACATACACGCATCCACGCACCTCACCTCACTAAAAGAACAACAACAACACGTTGTTATGAAACAGCGTAATTTAAAAGAACAATCCTGCAATCAAATTCAACAAAAGAAATATCGCCGGACCTTTTAATTGCTTGATTGCACTTCAAGAACCCCCAGTCGCTTCATATCGGCGCGGCCCACTGTCCAGTTGTTGTCCACCTTCCTTCACATCTTCCTCTTCTTTTCCTCCTCCGTCCTCCACTCTCTCTCTCTCTCTCTCTCTCTCTCTCTTTCTCTCAGACACACATACACGCACACACACACTCTCTCAAACACACACACTCACTCTTTCTCTTTCTCACACACTCACACGTACACGCGCGCACACATACACTCTTTCTCACTCACTCTGCCCCCCTCTCTCTTTGTGAAAGAAGCAAGCGATCTAAGCGACACGTCGGAAGAATGTTCATTGAACAAAGGAGTTGTAAAGTGAAAAAACCAACAACAGTGAAATCTATTCCTCCCAATACCTATACCCCACCACTCAACCTAATTCAATGAGAAGCACATCTTGAGAAAACTAAATTCTATCACCTGCTTTTCACTCCTCCCTTCATCCCCACCCTCACTCTGCCACTCCACTCATCCACCTCCTACACCCACACCCACACCCACCCACACTCCCACCCACCCACCCACCCACCCACCCCACACACACACATACATCTTTCCGCTTCCTCCAACATTCCGCTTTCTCCCCATCCCAGGTCGCGCAGGATTGCTCCCAGTCGACTGGGCGTCAAACTATGCGCCCAAAGGCTGCAAATGGGCTCCTCGGGTTAGATCCTGCTTCGGCTATCACCTTGAGCTGCTCTTGGAATGGAAAAGCGCTGTGTAAAAAAACGATTACATAAATAAATAAATAAATAAATAAGGTAGCATTTCCACGGCCCACAGCTTCACAAAATACATTGCTAAATTCCATATATAGACTTACACACGCTGGCTCATAGGTAGGCCTATTGTGTTATTCTACTGACCTTAATGACTACATTAGGCACCATCCTTGCTCCAAAGTTACAATTTCTCACGTCCCCCCCCCCTCTTCCTCCTTCCGTATAAATGTCAAAATTTTTCCCATGCTTTTATAAATCATCTTTTGCCCCAAAACTTGCTCTATCTCACGCCTCCCTCCCCCCACCCCACTCCCCTTCCTTATATATTTCTCTCCCAACAGGTAAGCTAACGTTTCATCAGCTAAAATTTATGCCGTTTCGGTGCCAGAATCTCCACTTATACTTTCTTCTGCCGTAAACTATACTATACTATACCGTCCAGAAGGCACACCTGTTCTAATCTCTTTGGCAGATTACTGAACATATTGGGTTTCTTTGGTACCATCCCTGTTGGTTTTCTTTGGTACCATTCCCAAGCTGATGTAGTCTCTGCCCCCTCGCCAAATGGTATTTTACATAGTTGGTGAATGGATTTTTAGGACTACTCTCGGGATATACATGCTGTCCATATTCCTATTTTCATATTGCGCCTTTTTGGCATGGTTACAGTGTTTACTGACTAGCTACGGAAACTCTGAATAACTTCAATACGAGCTAGGTGGGTACCTCTTCCCCGAACCCAAAAGTCTTCTATGTTCTCTCTCTCTCTCTCTCTCTCTCTCTCTCTCTCTCTCTCTCTCTCTCTCTCTCTCTCTCTCTCTCTCTCTCTCTCTCTCTCTCTCTCTCTCTCTCTCTTTCTCTCAATCCCTTGTCCGTCTGTCTGTCTGTCTTTTTCTCTCTCTTATTTTCCGTTTCCAACTTAAGATCCTATACACAATTTGATAGCATGGCTGTTTATCCACTTATATTGATGTTTATGTTGAAATGGAAACAGTCTCTTGACGAAAGCAGCAAATGTTTGTTCTACAAAAGTGTTAAACTAGAGTTTGGTCTTGAAAAGTATATATCTCAATTACCTGATATTTATATTCATACTTTGATAACATTTCGTTGTTCAGATCATTAAGCTACAAATAGAATTGGGAAGGCGTAATAAGGAAAGAAAGATTTTGTAGGGACTGCGATATGGGTTCAATTGGGGATGAACTTTTCACTTTATTTTTGAGTGTCCAATACACATGCATCTGCGACAAATGTTTATTTGTAGTAAATATTTATCGTGCAAGTCAATGTTTAACTTGTGTCATTTGTTTCGGGAAAGAAAACACGTGTTACTAAAATTGAGTAAATTTATAAAATTAGGAACGGGCGTATGCTAATAATATTAACAATATTAGCAAAATGTTATTGTTGTGAATGTTCAAGTTGGAATGTTAGTAATGTTGCAGTTTTTTTTTTTTTTTTTTTTTTTTTTTTTTTTTACAACCGCATTATGATTGTTATGCTTATGTTTTTGTATCCTCCCAAAAGGGGCGAGCACTGGGATTAAATTTTGAATCTTGAATCTTGTTTCAGTGTGTAGTTTTCCATTCTCCCCCATCCGTGGTCGCCTAGGATTGTGCTTAGTCGTCTGAGCGTCAGACTGTGCGCCCAAGGCAGAAAGTGCGCGCCTCAGGTTAGATTCTGTTTCTGCCAGCGCCTTGAGCAGCTCTTGAGCTGAGAAAGCGCTGTATAAGAATGATAGATAAATTAATAGGCCTTCGATTACGAAATGACCCAAACTACATATAACATTTTGCGAGGACGGCAATCATTTGTCCTCATGTTCTTCACCCTCTCTCTCTCTCTCTCTCTCTCTCTCTCTCTCTCTCTCTCTCTCTCTCTCTCTCTCTCTCTCTCTCTCTCTCTCTCTCTCTCTCTCTCTCAGCTTTTGAATCACTCATGGCCAAAGTTACACAGCCTATTATAGTATATAAGCTACGTTTTTCTAGTGCAGCCACAGTGCTAAGAATCTAACTAGTTATTAGAACATTCAAGAGTTAAGGAGTTGTAAAAGTTAACTCATCCGTGCAATGATATTTTATGAACTAATTCTAATCTCCTCAGACCTATAAAAGGTACGCCTACAACATACTATGCATGCTGTGTCATTGGAGAAGACGCGCTATTCAAGTGTTCCGGAGCGCCGCCTTCTAGCATTACTGTTAAGTCAGCTGTGTTCTTTTGCCTCTAAATGCAATTAACGCTCTACCTCGTTCCTGGCTTTGGGAGTAATCCGCCGCTAATGGCGAAGGAATGTGGGATTTTTTGTCGATAATAGGCATGGAATAAGCTACAACTTCTGCGAACCCTTTGGCCTTGGGTGTCTGCGCTTCTAGTTCTAATCAATTCAGTTTATAATAAAAAGTGAGGAGTCTTGCTGGATATTGCAGGACTACTTATTTTTGCTTCAAATGCCTTCAGTAGTGTGCAGTCTCTATTGTATTTCTAGTGACAAATTACAGCGCCCTAATGTGCACAGATGACCAAAATGGTGACCAACCACACCAATGGCATCAACATGGACATCAAAGTCCAAGGCCACTGTGCATAACTTCAAATATTTAGGAATCATTGTATCAGGCAATGGGTCCCGACGGGAAGTCCTCTCCAGGATCGCACAAACAACTGCTGCCCTGAAAAGGTTGAAGCCCATATGGAAAGACAGGACCACCAGTCTACATTCCAAGGTAAGGCTCCTGCGCTGCCTTGTCATCTCCATGTTTCTATATGCTTGCGAAACATGGACCCTCACCGCAGATCTACAACGAAGAATATAAAGCATAGAGATGGGGTGCTAAAGAAGACTTCTGGGCATTTCCTATACCCAGCACATCACCAAAAACGATGGTATGGCCACGTCACCAGAGCATCAGGCCTTGCAAAGACCACCCCGAGACAGAAGAAGAGGTATACAGAAAAAGAGGTGGGAGGACAACATTCAAGAATGGACTGGCTTGACAGTGAGCAAAGTCATAAAGGTTGCTGAGGACAGAAAAAGATGGAGTACGCTAGTTAAACGATCATCTGTGGTGCCTTAACTACCTTCGAGTTACCGGATAGGATAGGATAGGATAGGATAGGATAATGCAGAAATCAACAAAGGGTTTGAATTTCTTAGAAAGCGTGCCGGTTTTGTTTGTTAGTTATTGTTTACTTTTTGTGTTTTTTAAAAATAATTTTGGGATGGCTCGTGTTTTGGAACATAGTCCTGCTTTTGGAAGAGAGAGAAAGAGAGAGAGAGAGAGAGAGAGACACACACACACACATACTCACGCGCGTGCGCGCATACACACACACACACACATAAAAGGACAGAAATAACAATATTGCTATTTCACAATCGTGCAGAGATGGAAATCTCATCAGGAAGCATTATTACGTGAAAGCTTTTCTTCGAACTGTGAATAAACAATGAGGGATGGTCATTATGGTTTGGAGCTGGGCTGGCATGAAGCCAGCACTGAATTGTATCACAACACTAAATAAAATGCGCCATATTGAGTTGCTGTCAATAAACAAATAAATAATGCATGAGCTTGCCTATAGTGTATCACGTTCCTCTGGAAGGTATGGATCTCCGCAATCACCACAAGCCTACCCAAGCTATCTGTCTATCTAATACCTCAGGCTCTCGGTCCGTTGGTGGACTTGAGGGATGCTGTCGTGGAGTGTTTTCCAAACTTCGGTCTATCTATTGCTGTTATCAAGAGACTTGAACAGCTTGTACAGAGGCTTGACACCACCTCCAGAGCTTATGGAATGGAAATAAGTGCAGAGAAGACCAAAATGATGACCAACAACACCAATGGCATCAACACGGACATCAAAGTACAAGGCCAATCCCTCAACACAGTGCACAGCTTCAAATATTTAGGAGCCATTGTGTCAGACAATGGGTCACGACAGGAAGTCCTCTCCAGGATCGCACAAACAACTGCTGCCCTGACAAGGTTGAAGCCCATTTGGAAAGACAGAACCATCAGTCTACATTCCAAAGTCAGACTGCTGCGCTCTCTGGTCATCTCCATCTTCCTATATGCTTGCGAAGCATGGACCCTCACAGCAGATCTCCAACGAAGAATACAAAGCATGGAGATGAGGTGCTACAGAAGACTTCTGTGCATTTCCTATACCCAACACATCACCAACGACGAAGTCCGACAGACCATCACACAAGCCATTGGACAACACGATGACCTGCTCACAGTGGTGAAGAAACGGAAACTCCGATGGTATGGCCACGTCACCAGATCATCAGGCCTTGCAAAGACCATTCTGCAAGGCACAGTGCAAGGAGGTAGAAGAAGGGGGAGACCGAAAAAGAGGTGGGAGGACAACATTCGAGAATGGACTGGTTTGACACTGAGCGAAGCCATGAGGGCTGCTGAGGACAGAGAAAGATGGAGTATGCTGGTTAAACGATCATCTGTGGTGCCCCTACGACCTTCGGGTTATGGGACAGGATAGGATAGGAAGAGGCGTGACATGTCCAGCGCCGTCAATGTCTTAACATCATCTGTCCAGCTCTTTTTTTTTGCCTTCCCCTATGTCTGCCTCCTTCCACCGTTCCTTGCATAATGGTTTTTGCAAGGGTGTCGTGCCGCGTGAAGTGACCAAAAAGCACTCCAACGTTCTCTTCTTTATAAAGGCAAGGAGTGGTTCTTGATGTCCCACAAACGATGCGACCTGTTTTCTGACGTACTCGTTGGTCTTGTTTTCAACCATCAAAGACAAGAATCTATAATTCGTTATGGACGAGTGGTGATTGTGGATCAAAACAAAGTAACTAACAACAATATCCCAGTATCAGATGTTAAAAAGCGGTTTAATCACTTTATCACTTTATTTATTTATATATAGCGCTTTACCAACTCATGCTCAAAGCGCTGGCCGATACAGGATCTAACTCAAACCGCCCGAGACGCCCACACGCAGCCTTTGGGCGCCTGGTCTGACGCCCGGACAACTGAGCACAATCCTGGGCAGCCAGGGATGGGGGAGAAGGACCAAGTGCATGCTGGGTGTGTTCTTATTACCGGCACTCACCCGTCTAGGACATGAGCGTCAGGATCTTTAAAGTCCGTTATGATGGAATGTATGCGACACACAGACTAGACCTCGGTTTATACTCTCATTACAAGGAGTAGGAAACGGGAGTAAAGTGTCTTTCCCAGGGACACAACACAATGGCACGGCCAGGGCTCGAACCCGGGACCTTCAGATCCGCAAGCCGAAGCACTACCATTAGACCACCGTGCCTTTAATAGAGGGTGTGACCATTATTTTTTTGTGGTTACGAGTTAAAGAAGTTGTGAGACGAAAGAACACGCAGATTCACGGATACACGCACGCAAATTCTTGAAAATACCCCTTTTCGTTTTTGATAAAATCTATATGAAGTATATTTATTTCTTTAGCTTGAAATACCAATCAAAGATCAAGGCTTTCTTGTCAGTGAAAATGCTATTAATGCTCCTACGATTTGTCGACAGATTAGTTCCATTGCAACTTCGCTATAAATAAAGAACTCGCGTGCAAGGTGGTCTAACTGTTGATAAAAGTGAACAAAACTCAAGTGAACTTCTAGCGTAATAATGGAAAATCCAGCAATTCAGAATCATCTTTTTTGCTATTCAGAAAAAAAATAGCTCCACCTCTAGCTAGCCTGAGAGCAAAAGTAAGCATCATGTCATGAATCATAGAGAAAATCGACCCGAGGCGCAACTCGTTCATTCTGTTTTCTTTCAACACAAGCGGCGCCCGCGAAGGTTATTGACTGAAGGAAATGGCCGATGAGGCGCCCTTAGAAGTGTTTGTTATACAAGTACGTGCACACAAACCATCATTTCTCTTTCATTCAACACGTGGGTCAGCACCAACCTGGATGCGATAGATAAGTTTAAATGAGGATGGTGTACGAAATGAGTGTTATTGATCGAAGAAAGCTAATCGTACTTGGAGATAGTGGTAGTATAGCTATATTTGCAATATTTATAAAAAGGACGGATGGCTGTAACTGGTTAGGCGTGGGCCGGGTAGCTCAGTTGGTAGAGCGTCTTACTAGTAACCGAATGGTACCTGGTTCGAATTCCGGATTGGCCAATGTGTGACCATATTATTTTCCCCTTACCTTCAACTGGTTCGCTGGTGTCAGAATAATGTGACCAGTAGTCGCCTATACGCTTCGGTGTCGTGTGACTATAATCTACAGTTACACATCACATTGGTTAGGTATGGGATGTTCTATAGGAATTTGATATTTAGCTTTAAAAAAAAGTTCTTAATAGCGTTTTTTCTAGCTCAGGTCGCTGACCGGTATAAACCGCCCGGCCCTAGGCGCACACTTACAACCATTTACCTTCAACCAGAAAGTGCGCTGCATACGAACGAGTCTCTTAGTTTAGTTTAGTTATGCATTGGAATTTTTAGTTTAGTACCGTTTGGTTTTAGTTCAGTTTCGTTATGCATAGTCATTTAATAAAGCTCTATTTGATCTACACCCAAAAAAAGTAAGAGGGAAAATAGTAGACGATACTAGTGTACAAAATATGTGTGACCACAAGTATATCAACTAACAAGTTAGCATCTCTCTTCTATGTCTCTATCGACGTGCGCGTACAACCGATTGCTTCCCTTTACATGCTTTGTGCTCCATAGAGCGTCATCGGCCTAAAATAACTTTTTAGAAACTTCAAAACCCAGGGGAATTATGGGTAGAGAAATCCTTTTCTGAAATAACGTCGGCTAAATCCTTCTTTAGTTTCTTTGCTCGAGCAAAGGCAACTTCATAGGTATGGAGCACTTCGTCCATTATAACTCCATCGCTGATAATACTGCTGACAAGTTTCTGCCTTTGTTCACTACCAGAAATATGCAGTTCCTCTCTCAACTTTCGTTTCATTTCAGCGAGCACATCTTCGCGAGAACAGATTTCCCAGAATTCTCTATTCTATTTTTAGGTTTGGGATTTCCCCGTCTCAGCTTGTAGCTAAACGGGACCACCGCACGTCGACTAGGGGCAATACGAGATGCTAACTTGTTAGTTGATATACTTGTGGTGTGACCCATTGAGCATGTCTTCGTGGTATGAAGTTGTTGTACACGATACACATAGATAGAAATCTGCGTAATGGAAGTTCACGAAAAGACCACACACTGACCATTATTTTAATACCCTGGCGCCGGTTGCCTGTCATTCAGGTCTTGGTGGTGTTTGGAATGAAATCTACTTGCTGACCACGATCAAAGGCAGCTGACAGATCAAAGCCAAAAATCTAGACAATGATAACATTCACTGCTAGCACTGCGGCTGTAGGCTAAAGAGTAGACCAAAGCATCAAGGAGTTTCAGCAATAGTATCTACATGTATACCATAACAAGAATATATATATATATATATATATATATATATATATATATATATATATATATATATATATATATATATATATCTATATCTATATATATATATATATATATATATATATATATATATATATATATATATATATATATATATATATATATATATATAGGCTTATAAATGTACCCACAAACAAATATATATATATATAGGCTTATAAATGTACCCACAAACAAATATATATATATATATATATATATATAAACAAGAAAAATAATTATCCTGCTCTCAAAGGTGGACAAAAGTGAGACATAGTGACTTTCAATTCCATGTGCTTCTTAATGAGCTACAAGAGCTCAATAAGCAGTAGAATTAGTTTAAAAAAATTAATTATTTTCTTGTTTTCTTGTTTAAATTAACTTGCCTCCCTTGGCTTGTTTTTATTCCTTGTTCCTTAATGGTTGCTGTACGGTGCTAGCCATTTGGAGAGAATTTATATTAAATTTTATATATATATATATATATATATATATATATATATATATATATATATATATATATATATATATATATATATATATATATATTTATATATTTATATATATATATATATATATATATATATATATATATATATATATAGATAGATAGATAGATAGATAGATAGATAGATAGATAGATAGATAGATAGATAGATAGATAGATAGATAGATAGATAGATAGATAGATAGATAGATAGATATTCGTATATAAGCACGTCAAATTACAGGTCTCCATAAAAATATTATTATTACCATGTTATTACTCCCTGCATCAAAGAATATGTAAACATAGTCATTAATAATGCTTTAATGGTAGATCCAAGCACCACATATGTAGAGTGTACCTAATATAGGAATGATGCTAATTCATATATCAGACAAAAGCATCAGCAACTGATAAATAGATTATGAGTATGGGTGAGTATGTTTGCCTGTAAAGAATAATTATG
The DNA here is from genome assembly GCA_036898135.1 of Oncomelania hupensis. NCBI lineage: Eukaryota > Metazoa > Mollusca > Gastropoda > Littorinimorpha > Pomatiopsidae > Oncomelania > Oncomelania hupensis. The sequence goes on from CM072512.1 coordinate 110,324,184, forward strand.
AATATACAGTGTTTGGGGATAGGTATGTTTTGCTTGTGCATTATCGCAACAGATATACGGCAGGTTGTAACACTATTAATCAAGATTACCGTTAACAGTTAAGCTAGACTAAAAGCTGAATTCATTGCACAATGAATGTGGACTCGCCCAGGACCCTACGTTTTAGAATTCCGAGGAAGACAAAGGAAGCAAGCATCACGATTACGGTATTTAGCGGTAACTTGAGATTTCAGAAAATGCAGTAGCCAAGACACTATTAAAAGACTGATATTCTATATTCTAGAACAGGTTTACGTTTCCGAACACTGTCTGCGCATGTACAATAAGGAACGATAACTCAGTTTTTACACTAACTGGAAATCTTCATTGAGAAAACACTGTTTTGTTGTTGTTGTTGTTGTTGTTGTGGTGGTGGTGGTGGTGTTTTGGTTGTGTTTTTTTTCTACATGATAAGTTATGTTCTAATGTTAACGATTGTTTGTGTGTGATCTGTAGCTTTTGAGACCATTCCTTATGTTTGTCTTCTTTGATGATCAAGCATAGTCCGTTCAGATATTTAATAAAATTCTTGTAGACAGAATAGCTACAAAATTGCAATTAAAAAAATAAACACTTAAAAAAGATGTGTCCAGTATGAATCACTCTCTTTCTCCTCCTCTTCTTTTCTTCTTCTATTTCTACTTCTTCTTCTGCTGTTGCTTCTTCTTCTTCTTCTTCTTCTTCTTCTTCTTCTTCTTCTTCTTCTTCTTCTGCTGCTGCTGCTGCTGCTGCTTCTTCATCTGTTTCTTCTTCATGCACGCAACAAAGAATAATTTATTGACACATTCTTTGCATACAAATATTAACGCTTTTAAACATAGCGAATAAAATATTATTATAAAAGTCCGCAGCAACAAAAAAAACTAGTGTGTGGTCTATCGCGTATGTAGCTTTCTGTCCTTTCACTTTCCTATAAATTTACCGACAGAAGATTCACCAGAAGGGGGAAAAAATTCACGTCGCACTATTGTTCCCTGGGGGAAGGGGAAAGCATTACTGGGCATCATCATATGAATAACGTATGACATGAAATTTAAGCACTGCGTTAGGTCGGTGTTGGTTTGCAGCTCGAGGTGAATTTATGCATAAACTGACGATGATGTGAAACGCTATTACTGGGACACAAGCTCCTGCCCCTCTCGGAATAATAATTAAAGCGTGACTTGTATGGTGGTGTCCCAGATTCAGCCATTTACCATTAATTTCCAAAATATACAGACGTACTGCCGAAACTATAGCCAACACTACAGTTGTTGTTTTAATTAGAAAACAGGCATTTTCAATGGGCTGCGGTGAGGTAGGATGGCCATGCATAATCTTGTACTAATAGGAACAGTGCGTGAATCTGTCAGTCTCATTTTGCACACGAACCGTTCATTCCATAATAACGCTATTTGCTAAGTGCCTATATCTCCTTTGTTGCCAGTTATCTGTAAAACGATGGGTGTTAATTCCAAACCGTTTGGCAGCCACGGGTTAAAATCCTAAAGAGTAAAAAACAAAACAAAAAACAGTGGGGGAAAAATAACAGGACACCTAAAGCTGAGAACGGTAACCAACTCTTGAACCTATCCCAGCCTTCACAGACACAGATACATTCACAGACAGACAGACACACACACTCACACACACACACACACACACATATATATATATATATATATATATATATATATATATATATATATATATATATATATATATATAGAGAGAGAGAGAGAGAGAGATAGAGAGAGAGAGAGAGAGAGAGAGAGAGAGAGAGAGAGAGAGAGAGAGAGAGAGAGAGAGAGAGCGGTGGAGCGGGTCTGACGGCTATGGGCATTCGTCTAGTATTGATAAAAGCTTACTCTTCGGCGTGAACTCTTTCTTTGGGCTTACATGAAAACATTTACAAATAAGAATGTTTGGAAATAACTGCTGGTTTTGTTCTTACCAGCTCAATAAACGACTCGAAGTGCCTATCCTGTCCATTTCGCTTTCGCTACCAGCTTTACTGTACTTGTCAACAGTCATGGACATAGTAAAGTAAACTAGACACCTGTGGTTGGGGAACATTATGTCCGAAATAGGCGTACAATGGCCAGTATCACGACTGGCCGTAAGTTAACTACCATTTAACCTGTCGCTGGCACAGACAGTCGGACATTACACTGGATCTTGATGCCCACGCCGTCTGGACTATCTGTAAGCGTTGTGCATAATAAATTAGACGGAGTTTCAAGAAAGTTCGGGTTATCGTTCTTGCACATTAGTTAGTCAGTGTTTATAGGGTCCAGCGGACTGCAAAGAGCCGAATCAGGACCACTACTTGGTTGGAAGAGGGCTTACCCCTGATCCGTATAAAAGATCTGCTGAAACAACCCAAAGGCATTCCACCAGCCGGTCACTTTACAATAAAGGCATCCCATGCAGGGGACGCTAAGGCTATACTCCAATTTATCGAACCCCCGTTTAAAAAAAACACAAAATAGAATATAAACAGCATTATAAAATGTTAACAAAACACATACACATAAAATGCTACATTGCTAAATAATAATACCATAGAAAGCCCTAGTGACCATTTGGCAGGAAGCGTTCAATATCCCCATGCTGACCCAACAGAAACCCCCATACACAAATGAGGGGTTTTGGGAGAGTTTTCAAAGTAAAAAGGTTGATGACTGGTCTTGCGAAGAAGATAATAGATTGATAGAACAGAGTAGGAATGAGAAAAAATAAATGAGAAAGAAAACGACAGTGAGAATTTAAAGCACTAAATTTCCAGAAAATGGGGATACTATTTATATAGAAATCCCCGTCACCTGCACGGGTGGGGGTAGGGGGGAGTGGGGGTGGGGGGAGTGGGGTTGGGGTTTTTTGAACTTTAAATACATATATACATATATATGTTGTAACGTTCCTGACAGTATTCGGTCTACCACTTTTAGACGGCTGTACATTATGTTAGGAGTGGCCCATCATGGTTCCCAACGACTGAAGTCCCGTTATGCGGAGTTTTTGTCAGCTACTTGAGGGTGTTAAACACCTTGCTATTCCATCTCTCCATGTTTTAATAGATGAACGCGCACTGCGTGTTGGTCCAGCTGATATGAAAGAAGGCAGGTAGTCAGCATTGGGACTAAGCAGTTAGGGTCGTCAGTGTAATTCCTAAATGTTCTGCACCAAAGGAAAACTTAAACCTTACTATGTCGCGTAAGTTAACCCGTCAGAGGAAAAATGTGACTTGCCTGCAAGAGATTGGGGTGGGGTGAGGTGGGGGTGGGGGGTGGGGGAGTGTTTGTGTACAGGAAAATGGTAAAGTATTAAAGTATTAGAGAGAGGTAATTTTTCCAAGGAAAAGCTCAATTATAGCCAACGCAAATAGTTACTCTCTGTGTATTCAAACATATCTAATGAAAGGAGAGATGCCTGGGGCGAACGAGGATGAGGTGATGGCGCTAAAATTCGATTATGATCAGCCGACCTGATCATGCAGAGAAGACCAAAATGATGACCAACAACACCAATGACATCAACATGGACATCAAAGTCCAAGGCCAATCCCTCAACACAGTGCATAGCTTCAAATATTTAGGAGCCATTGTATCAGACAAAGGGTCCCGACAGGAAGTCCTCTCCAGGATCGCACAAACAACTGCTGCCCTGACAAGGTTGAAGCCCATTTGCAAAGATAGGACCACCAGTCTACATTCCAAGGTAAGGCTGCTGCGCTCCCTTGTCATCTCCATCTTCCTATACGCTTCCGAAATATGGATCCCGTATCTCAAAGGACGTTGGGGCACCGCAGAGAATCGTTTAACAAGCGTACTCCATCTTTCTCTGTTATCAGCAACCCTCATGGCTTCGTTCAGTGTCAAAAGAGTACAATTCACGAAATGTTGTCCGCCCACCTCTTTTTCTATCTCCCCGTTCTTCTGCCTCCTTGCACCGTGCTTTGCAGATGATTTGTGCACGGTCTGATGCTCTGGTGACGTGGCCGTTTCCGTTTCTTCACCACTGTTAGCAGGTCATCGTGTTGTCCAATGGCTTGTGTGATGGTCTGTCGGACTTCATTGTTGGTGATGTGCTGGGTATAGGAAATGCCCAGAAGTCTTTTTTAGCACCCCCATCTCCATGCTTTGAAATTGTATTCTTCGTTCTGCTGTGAGGGTCCATGTATTTCGCAAGCGTATAGGAAGATGGAGATGACAAGGGAGCGCAGCAGCCTTATCTTAGAATGTAGACTGATGGCCCTGTCTTTCCAAATGGGCTTCAACCTTGTCAGGGCAGCAGTTGTTTGTGTGATCCTGGAGAGGGCTTCCTGTCGGAACCTATTGTCTGATACAATGGCTCCTAAATACTTGAAGCTATGCACCGTGCTCAGGGATTGGCCTTGGACTTTGATGCCCATGTTGATGCCATTGGTGTTGTTGGTCATCATGTTGGTCTTTTCTGCACTTATTTCCATTCCATAGGTTATGGAGGTGTGGTCAAGCCTCTGTACCAGCTGTTCGAATTCTTGTTCCTCTCCAGCCAATCCATCAATGTAATCCGCAAAATGAAGGTTGGAGATTTTTCTCTATCCCCTATGCTGACTGTGCGTTCGCGATCGGCAAGGGCATCTCACATGATGCGCTCCAGGAAGATGTTGAAGAATGTTGGAGAGAGTAAGCATCCTTGACGCACGCCGATGGTTGTTCTCAATCAGTTCCCGATGACGCTGTTGGGGAGGACTGCACTGGTAACCTTGGCATACAGGCTTTTGATGACTTCAGTAATTTTAGGTTTGAGGTTGTCAACTCTCATGGTTGTCCACAGAGCTGCGTGCCAGACTCGGACAAACGCTTTCTTGAAGTCTACAAACACATGATACAGATGTTGTTGATGCTACAGGTATTTAACCCATCTCGAAGATATGAGCAAATTTCAATAACAGTGAATGGTTTTTATTAAACGAAGTATCCTCATAACTAAGCCGATAGCGGCCGAGCGAAGTATTAGTATTTACCGGTAAGTACTGCTTTCTGGTCGGTGGTGCAATGCTTCTTACCATAATTTATGCTGAGAAAATAGGTAAAGAGGGCTGGCTGGCTCAGCGCCACGACGTCACACATGGTGTACAATACTGATATGAAGGCGATATTTATCTCAGTTCATTTCGAGACACACATACATACACGCACACACGCACACACACACCGTCTCAATTCAGTCAGTTCGAGAGAAACACACACATACGCACACTCTCTCTCTCTCACGCACGCACGCACACGCATTCATTCATGACGTATTCTTCACATTTCTAAGATTTCTTCTCTTTCTTTTTCTTCAGTTCGTTTTCTTGTTTGCTTGTTTGTTTGTTAAATTACCTTTCTTAAATGTATTTTCCTTATAACTTTGCATCATTACCTACTTTGTTTGGGGACATTTGAAATCAAAGCTAAAGATCTGTATTGTTTATATTTTGCATTGCACATAACAAAGGTGGAGAAATTTAAGCCTGCTATACTATTTACTGATTCAGTTCGTAACATAAAATAAAATAAAAACTATTTCTTAACATGAAAAGCAGCGTAGAATCTCGTGTATTTAACAACAAATCTTAGAGATCTTTAATATGGATAAAACAAAACAAACAAAAACAGTCGTTACTGAGCTTTCTGCTCGGCTATTAAAAATAGTCTACGATGACATTCGAAGCCCGGAACCCAAAAAAAGCCGAAGATTTACACTGCATTAAACATGTAAGTGGTATAATACCTCTTTGCAGAATTTATGCAGATAACAAGCAAAGAGCTGGCTGACGCGAAACAAAAAAAATTACATTTAAAAAATTGGACTATGAAGAAAGGCGAACCCACGGACATCACTAACTGCGCGCCAAGAGATAATTCAGAGTTAGTCCAGACTGAAGAATTCCTTGGCTAGGGCTGGGATTGATTGCTTGTCAAATAAAGTCAACAAATCTTTATTACCCAGGATGGAGAATTCATACAGCACATTGAGTCGAAGCAAATACAAAAAGCCTATCAAACTAGCTTTCTTGTTCAACCTGGTAGGCCTACCTACCATTGGAGATGTGGATGTTCGGGTAGGTCTCATGGTTGTTGTTGTTCTTCATCTTTTTCTCTTTCTCTTTCTTCCGCCCTACCTTCTTTTTTGTGTCTCCCATTTCCTCCCTACTCCCTCCCTCCACAAAGTACTTTCCTTAAAGATAAACACACTATGTATGCAAGAAGGTGTGTTTAGTTATATCAGTGTATAGTCATTGCCTAAATTCCGTCTGTGTTTTGCTGTTTGCTGTCCACGGAATTTCATATCAGCTGTTGTCTTAGTTGTTGTTGTTGTTGTTGTTGTTCTTTCTTCCATTTTATTTATTTTTATTTATATATATTTTTAAATAACAATTCCATCCTCCAAAATATATGTTTTAAACAAAAAACAAAAACAACATATTAAAACACGTTACGGAATACGTCTTGGAATTTGTTGTTTTTTCAACGTTTAAAAACAAAATAAAACAAAACGAAGCATCCCCGCGAGTTGGGTTGGAGCAACATTTACTACTCAACACTGGTGGTGCGACCGTTATCAATCGATTAGACCGCCTTTATGTATTTATTTATGGCAACTGAAATGAAATACAAATCGAAGATATTTGGAGAAGGAGGGGGGAGGGGGGAGGGGGGAGCACAATAACATTTCTACTGCAAAGAAAGCAAAATTAAAATTGCCGTTTTTTTTTTAAAATAAATTATCGATCTACATAAGTAAAATCGGACAAAAACTACTACGTATATGCCTACCAATTAGTCAAAAACAGGTAAACAATACACGAAATTTAAAGTTGATACTTTTTAGAAACTACAATCTTGCTCTCAATCGTATAGATAATTATAATTTGGAAAAACTAAAAGTTTGCTTAGACCCGGAATCGAACCACGGCGCAGCCAAACCAAGCACCCGGAGAAAACAACATTTACGGTTTCAAAGAAACAAGCAATTTGACACAAACATGAAGCATACTTTATTGAACAATAATTGTTATTGATATAATTTAATTTAAAAAGAATGAGTACGGAGATCGTCAGGAGATCGTACACCGAACGGCATCAATCAAATTTTCTTACTTAGAACGAAGTATCCCCACGACCAAGCCGTCTCGAAGTTCAATGTTTGTATGTAGATTATAGTCACACGACACTTTCGCATATAGGTGACTACTGGACCGATTTATACTGACACCAGCGGGCCAGTTGTTGGTAAAGGGGAAAATAATATGATCACACGTTGACCAATCCGGGATTCGAACCAGCGACCTTTCGGTTACTAGCAAGACGCTCTTACCAACTGAGCTACCCGGCCCCTCAAGAAGTTCAATACGTGCCTCTGGAGTTTATATTGGCACGGCCAGAAATGTAGCTAACCTAGCCAGTGACACAGACACTAAAAATTCCCTCTACTCAATATCGAGAGCGTTAATGATCATAATAATTACGATGTTTTCTAACCTCCATTCTGATTTATTACAATATTTATATTGGCTTTTTAAAAAGACAAAAACATATCAATATATAATTATATGTGTTGTTTATTTAAAAATTACACTGAAACAATGTTGATTTTTTAGGTTTAAGTGATGCTAATCATTTTAACATTAATGACATTAAATTAACGAAAACATGAGCGTGGATTGCGCTAAGGGACTCTGTCCGGGAGGGCTTGAGTACAGTGCTAGTGCCATAAGAATCGAAGTAACCCCCAAGACTGAGCCGACACAAATTTATTTTTTGTACAATGAAGTTTAGACATGATAATGACTGCACAGTTGTGCTGTATTCAACCCCTTAGGCATATTTAAGACAACATAGATTCATTTTTCTTGTTTTTTAATATTTTTTTTATTATTTTTTTTTGGGTAAAGATGGGCTTATTTTCCGATCTTTTAACCAAAATATTTTCATAGCAATGTATTTTATTTTAGGAACGATCGGGCTTTCCCGTATTTATGCAAGGTCGACTTGGTTATGCCTCTATGCAGGAACAGACCGGTTGGAACTGAAAGCATTAGGCATACTGAAACCATAATTATTGAGTGTCAACATACAAGGGAAAAGCTCTTATGACTCACATGCTCCTTATAAAACTCCCAATATCTAACAGGAAATTGAGTGCCCAGAAAAAAACCCACTAAATGAAACGGTGGCATTAAAATGCCAAGTAAAACCGACTTTGATCTTTCTGTGCTCTTGACCTTGAGATGACCTTGACCTCCTGCTCCAAATACATTAATGTACAATCAAAAAAACTACAGCAAAAGTTGTATTATTTATGAGATAAAAAACACAGTGACCCTAGGATGATCTTGACTTTCAGAGACCTTGATCTTGGGATGATATTGACCTTCACGTGACCTCTCATGCTCATGTATGATCAAATAACCCAATGTTGTTGCAAATTATGAGTTAAAAAGAACTATCCCACTATACGATGACTTATTTTTTGTATGTTTTTTTGCAAGGCCTAAAATGACCTTGACCTTCAAGATCAACGTTAAGAAAGGTAACATATATGAAAGATTGCTATCATCTCTAAATACAATAGTTTACACAATAGGTCTCTCATAGTTTATGGCCTAGGTCATTCAAAGTACATATACTAACCTGACTTTGGACAGCTCCAGTGACCTTGACCTTGGAGCGAGGTTGACCAAATTTGCGAAGTACATATGTCTTAACTTATGATTCTTTGATGCATCTATTATGCATCAAAATGCATCAAAGAATCATAAGTTCAATGTTAATAACTTGGACAAAAATTGAAATTTTGTGAAAAATTGTCATTTTTTTATGCTGACCCTGTCACCTTGACCTTGAAGTGAAGTCATTCATTCACTGATAAGTTCTTGCATGTGTTCATATCCTATCCTATCCCGTAACTCAAAATTCGTTGGGGAACCACAGATGATCGTTTAACCAGCGCACTCCATCTTTCTCGGTTCTCGGCAACCATCATGTTCAGTGTCAAACCAGTCAATTCTCGAATGTTGTCCTACCACCTCTTTTTCTGTCTCCTTCTTCTGCCTCCTTGCACCGTGCCTTGCAGGGTGGGTTTTGCAAGGCCTGATGCTCTGGTGACGTGGCCATACCTTGCATGTGTTGCTTATGTTTTTTGGTTTAATCAGACAATAAATCTTTTTTGCAATGTACCACATAGTATAATACTGTATGGTGTATAAACTTACATGTGGGGTTTGAACGATGCTAGCTCCATGTAATACAAATAATATGTTCTGCGAGTATTTACTCAGTTGATTTTGCTATGTCACTTTGATATGAGACGTGTCACGTTGGTATGACAGTGCGTGCTTGCAAAGATGATAACCAATTAATTACTGTTCTTCTAATCTATATTTGGTAAACAAAGCATCCTGTTTTCTAAGTGAAATATCTGGTTTTCCAGTTAGGCAACATCGTAACTCATGGTCACCACACGTTGGGTTTCAAGAGACCTTAAAGTGTAAGTCCATTGTATTGGACACAAGGCTGTCCAGGTCTTGACACTGTGTAAATCACTCTACAGGATTCACATGTACCGTTAGTAACAAGAGGCCAGTTTTACACAGCACATTTTAAGCTTTTGCCTTGTTTAGTCAGTTGTAACACTAAGGTTAATGTTACGCTGAAGCAGACGACAGAAGTAACTGATGTGTGCTGTGCTACACTCTGCTATACGGACGGTAGAGCAGTAGGCCATGATATCATCGCAGCTTACGGATAGAGCAGAGTTACAGCCAATCTGAACCCAGAGAGCTTAGGCATACCGGTTTTACCTGGTTCAGGCAGACAGCTAGGGGAGTCATTCGTGTTGAAAGCTGCGAGCAGTACACAGCTATGCTCTAGAGAATTCCTCCATCGAAGACTAGACAGCAGGACTTGTTGAACACTCTATTCAATCAAGTTAGCCATGGCCTGACATTGTCAAAAAGGTAAATGAACATACTTTTGTTTCATCGTGATGTATTGATATTATTGTTCAATTATGTTTGTGAAATTTGCTATGCGTAGACTTGAATTGTTAGTCCAACGTTGCGTGACCACGTGGCGAACACGACCAGTTATGACGCCATGTTGTATACCTTACGGACCCACTGTTGTTTAACCTATATGTATTCTTGCAGACCAGTGGCTGTACCAAAGAATGTGTATCATATTAATTATTTCTCTATGTATGTAGTTAGCCATGAGTTATATTTATATATGTATAGGAAAGTAGAGTGGAGATTCCAGTGGACCACGGACGTAGCACAATGTTCGTAGCTTATATATAGAGATGTGGAGCTAATCACTGGGCTACTTCGGCCTTCAGTGAGACGCTCTGCACACACCTAGTATACAGGGTTGTGCAGAATTTTGTCTCATATGTTACAGACGAACAGGCATCGTATCGTGAGCTCAACCAGGCGAAAGACAAGAACAAGGCGTCACTGAACGTTGGCCTGCCGAGGCATTTCAAGCAATGCGCGACGAGAGCCCACCAGTCTAGCAACAAGGAGAAGAATCCACAACAACACAGCTTATCAAGGAAACAACTACAACACAGCTCTTCGAACATTCAGTTAAGTGCATATCGACGCAGTGCACCAAACCTGTATCACAGGACCACAGTAGCCCACTCTTCCAGAACCCTGACCCTTAGGGCAGAAAGCATCCAGTGTCCGATGAAGATACAGTAGCTGCCTATAACTATTAAGAAGCGAACCATTCGAATTGACATTTGAACTTTTAAGTTAGTATCGTACTTAGTAGATCGTGTATAGAGTAGAGGAAATAAATGTGAGATATTTACTGTTAACAAGTGGCTGGACTACCTATGTTTCATAGCCGTGTGAAAGCTAGTGTGACAGTGATCTTTTACCATTTTTCTTTCTATCTCTGTACCCCAGCCTAAACACAGACCGAGCTAAACATATACATGTATTAAGTTAAGTCACAGGGAGATTTACTAGCGATCCCCATCGACAATAAACGAGTGGGTAATAGCATTCCATTGTGCAGAGCCCACCAACAATGGACTCACCGTCACATCGTTAACATACACACTCACAAACAAACAACAAAAACTTCCAAAAAACACATTCAAATGTAAGTACATAACATGTACTTAACAACAATTTAACAATTTCAAAGCGTTCTTTACTGTTTCAGCAAATACGTGTTGAAGAAATGTACATATACAACATGTTCTAGAATATTTTGATTGAGAACAACCATGATCACACAAACTGATGGTGAAAAAAGAACATTAAAATCAACATTATTCTTGTATTGCACAACAGTTAGTATTTACTTTTAAAAGAAAAAGCATTTATGCTAGTGTTTAGAACAACTAATTGATAAGAAATTTAGATGAGCACATATAATTTTATTTCAATATTTAAAAGCATTTGAAAAATGTATCCTCACTTGCACTAATGCTAAAATATAGATTTATCCTAAATTACAGTTCGCTGTACATTGCAAGTTGTTTCAAACAGTTATATATATTCTAGAAAATCATGTACGTCCAAAAGAGAAAGACCTCGCTTTGAGCTGATCTATTATTAGAAAAAGCGCAAAATAAATATTCTTACTACTATTTATTATTATCATTAAAAACTAAATTGAACTGAAATGCTCTTAAATTTTTAAAATGTATTGTGTGACAAATGTGATTTTACAACACAAGCTTTATTTTTTTTAAAATGTACTTTTAAAAATAAAAGCTATATCAATACCATACTAATAATAATATTACTACTACTACTACTACTACTACTACTACTACTACTACTACTACTACTACTACTACTATTACTACTACAACAACAACTACTACTACTACTATCATCTTCTTTTTTTAATTATTGTTGTGTGGTTGCAAAACCATGCACACTTACATACACAGGCATGTATGAACCAGATAAAAATATGTTTTAGCCTGAAGATAAGCAAAAGTTACGTACATAAAGAACTATATTCATTGTGGCTGAATTACAGGTACCATGATCCGATATGTACAAAATCTGCCATTGAGAATGAAACGGATTGATCAGCAATGAGTGACACCTTCGAAGCTGTGCAAGAGTGTTGAAGGCTCATGTATTTGCAGAAAACTCAGGAGTCAAAAATAAAAGATGTCTGTTCAATGCTGATCCCTGTAAATGCGATGATACACGTATTTCAGTCATAATGATATCGATGCCACTATTTGATTGTTTTGTGATTTATCCCTGAAAACAACCACCATGCAAAGTCATCCCTCACTGTCATTTACGTCAGTCTAATTGAATAGAGTCCAGTCCAGTTAAGTCCAGTCCAGTTCAGTCCAGTTAAGTCCAGTCCAGTTAAGTCCAGTCATAATATAACTCAGTGTACATTTTTCTTTTAACAACTCAGCAGAACAGTTGAAATAATCGAGAAAATGATACTAATTTAGTAACCATGCAATTTTTCATGCCACGCAATTCGCCTTTAACCCCAACTCAAATTACTTTAACTTCAGCAATACTCAAAAAACGAACATAAATCACGCGACTAATCAATCACTTGATAAACTAATCAATAAAAGAAAAGACAAGAACTTATGATACCGTGTCAAAATTTCCTCGTGTGGAAATGGGGACAGTGGATTATCTTGTACTTCTTGATGGATAATCACAAAAAGCCAGCACAATAAACACTGGCCATAAATAACTGCACTCTGTGTGCAAAAAATTGTCGGCCACCATTATCCTGCTTTCTCCAAATTTCCCTTCAACCAACCCCACATTCTTTTTTTGTCTAAATTTACGCTTTTAATAATTATAATTAAGAAAGAGACCTCCTCTGTTACTTCCTCCTTTGCCAACCAAACAAACCCAATTAGGATGGAGTTGAGATGGATTAATTGCTGTAATAATTTTGTACTACCCTTACAAACTTTATATAACATTCATATCTGATTTACATTAAAAGATGTGCCGTTACTGATTCTGTTACATTGCTCTAGATTAAATTATAGGTAATGCAAAAATACTTTTTGGCTGCTCACTTATGACAAATACTAAGTAGCAAGAATACACAATATACTGAACCAAATGGGTGAACACAATCAAACTCTAATTAAGCAAATAAAAAAAAATAAACAAACACAAAAAACAACCAATCTGTTTTGAACATTTAAAACAAAATTATCCAATGCTGATCAACAAAAGCAATTTTTTATGAGAATAAAGCAAATCAAACAGTCAAAAACCAATAAACACATTTAGGAAATTGTCCACCCTCCTCAGACAAACACAAATAAAAATTTCTGTAAAACTGCCAGCGAAGAGGCCTGCTTCGTATTTTGTTAAATTTAAATTCACTATCACAGTACTGACTCTTACACAAAACGGCTTAAAATCCTGCTAAGAAAATCCTCTTTTTTCCCCATCAAAATAATCTATTAAAATCAAGACAGACTACTTTCAAAAAATCCAATATAAATAGTCAAAAGAAACAGACAAACACAAACTTAAATGAATTTTTATCTGGAAACAGTACATAATAATAATTACAATAATTTATTACTGGATGCTATCATGAGCTTTTCTTCAATTGAATTCAAAGTGCAGCAATCTGAGAAAATTGCTATTGCAGAAGGAGGAAGAGAAATCAATATGTTTATTTTTGACATTTAGATTGACTGCATTCAATATTATTACTGAAGGAAGGGAAGAAACCAGAGTACTCAGAGAAATCCCTCTGTGTCCTGAACATGGTATTTTTTGGTGTTTTGCATGCTGTTAGTTATCACGTTAGGGTGAGGTACATAGATGTCAGACTATTACATGTAATCCTCTAATGCTAGTGTGTGTCTCATTTTATTTGTATGCCATGTTTTAGCATTTCTGCAATGTTGTTTGTTGCCTGTTGTACCAAAGCCTGTGTTACACTAAATCGATGTTGGTGTTTTTCTATCAATATTTGATTCAGCCCCGATGCTTTAAGTACTGATAAAGTGTAACTCAGGTTCGTTTATCCACGCAGCCTGCTCACTCAGCAGCAAGGCAAAGTCTTCGTATGTAGTTTTCAAACTTTATTCAGCGTTCATCAACAACTGCATACAATCGCCTTTTCACTCTCCTCTCCTTACTTTCAACACACTATCAACACCTCTTTTGAAACAGTGCGGCACTTATATAGTCTCTTCATACTCCAGAACAATTTAGAACACGGCAGAATGACGGACTACAACCAATCAAATGAAACTTCGTCATCACTGACTAACGTCATACAACATTCTTTCTGTCCAAGAATGTTCTCAAATATCGCGAAACTTTGATCGATAGTAAACAAGCAGATCTAGAGAATTCTCCAATAATATCGACTAACAAAAATTGTCAACGTTATACAAAGCTTCTTCTAACAACAACGCAAACTCAAATCAAAGGTAAATACACTCTATTATTGAATACTTTGCAAAGCGAAACGATTAGATCTATCGTGCGCGTTTCAGACATACTATCCTTCGCGTTTCAACGTAACAGCCTGTTCCTTGTGTTTTACTTGTCAATAAATGAAAGCAATGTACCTCATTGCATTTTATATAAAAAATAAAAAAATGACGACTTTATAACGGTACATGGATTAAGTCTGTGTAAGTTAGGGCGACATTAGTTCAGATTAAATTATCAGATGGATCCCAGTCCTTGTGTGTGATGGCTGAGATAACTCATGTCCTGTTGTGTGTAACTGAGATAAATCAGAATAGATTGTGTCTTGTCAGTTGTTATTTACAACTTCAGACCTTTCTGTGGTGCTGCTCCTATGGACGTGTGGCCGTGTACTCTGGAGGCTTCTGAAAACCACAAAAAAATAATATTTACACATCAGAATAATTAGATTTTTCACCCTTGCACTACCCTGTACATTAGCACAAATAAAACAAAAAACACTATAAATGAGCAGAAATTTATGCTCCACAACTTCAATACAGGTTTTAGTTCACAATAAATATTGTGAAACAAAGTTTTTTTCTTTCTTTCACATCTTTTTCCCTCTTTTGACTTTTTCACTCTCTTTCCTGTAGTAATAACAAATCTGTGTTGGGTTTATTCAAAACAATTAAATTCAAATGCGTGACAACACACAGACACACACATGCACACAGTTTCAATGTATTTCCAGACTTATCTGGAAATACTTTGAAATAGTCGGGAATCTGATAACAAGTGTCTGTCTCTCTGTCCGTCAATCCCATGGAAGCTATTTGTCAAGAACTACATGACGGATTTTGACCAAACATCATAGGAACATTATCTGGGTCAGTGGCCTCCATCCTGTGCCATCAAATTTGCTCTATTCCAAAAAATCACGGTCATGGTGTCTATTTGTTGACAAACATATTTCGCTCAATATCTTTAAAATGGATGAAGCAATTTTGTTTGCACTTTGGTATACAGGTACTTCAATCATGGGCCATCCTTTAGTAGTTGTTAAACTGTTGGTCAGCCAGTCAGTCAATCAGTCAGTCAGTCAATCAGTCAGTCGGTTAGTCGGTCGGTTCGTTGCTCCAATTTCAATTTTTTGTTCAAAGCGCTTTTTTAGCCTTGTCTTAAGAATAACTTGACCAAAATTCATAATTTTTGTATTTGCGGATGCCTTTACCTACTGCTTAGCACACTGGATCATTCATATTTGTACTTTCTCAAAGGACAAGGTCACTGGGCTTCGACATTTTCTAAACACATTTCACGCTCTATATAAAAATTAACTAAGAAGATTTTGATAACTTTAGCATGCAGATCGTGGCTTGTAACTCCATGTTTTAACTTTGCTGTGTTAGGCATGCAGACAGTGGCCTATAACTCCATGTTTTTACTTTGCTTCATTAGGCATGCAGACAGTGGCCTATAACTCCAATGTTTTACTTTGCTTTGTAAGGCATGCAGACAGTGGCCTATAACTCCACGTGCTTTGTAAGGCATGCAGACAGTGGCCTATAACTCCATGTGTTCACTTTGCTTCGTTAGGCATACAGACAGTGGCTTGTAACTCCATGTTTTCACTTTGCTTCGTTAGGCATGCAGACAGTGGCCTATAACTCCATGTTTTCACTTTGCTTCATTAGGCATGCAGACAGTGGCCTATAACTCCATGTTTTCACTTTGCTTAGTTAGGCATGCAGACAGTGGCCTATAACTCCATGTTTTCACTTTGCTTCATAAGGCATGCAGACAGTGGCCTATAACTCCATGTTTTCACTTTGCTTCATTAGGCATACAGACAGTGGCCTATAACTCCATGTTTTTACTTTGCTTAGTTAGGCATGTAGACAGTGGCCTATAACTCCATGTTTTTACTTTGCTTCGTTAGGCATGCAGACAGTGGCCTATAACTCCATGTTTTCACTTTGCTTCATAAGGCATGCAGACAGTGGCCTATAACTCCATGTTTTCACTTTGCTTCATTAGGCATGTAGACAGTGGCCTATAACTCCATGTTTTCACTTTGCTTAGTTAGGCATGCAGACAGTGGCCTATAACTCCATGTTTTCACTTTGCTTCATTAGGCATGCAGACAGTGGCCTATAACTCCATGTTTTTACTTTGCTTCGTTAGGCATGCAGACAGTGGCCTATAACTCCATGTTTTCACTTTGCTTCATTAGGCATGCAGACAGTGGCCTATAACTCCATGTTTTCACTTTGCTTCATTAGGCATGCAGACAGTGGCCTATAACTCCATGTTTTCACTTTGCTTCGTTAGGCATGCAGACAGTGGCCTATAACTCCATGTTTTCACTTTGCTTCATTAGGCATGCAGACAGTGGCCTATAACTCCATGTTTTCACTTTTCTTCGTTAGGATAAAACTGAGTCACAACACCCCCAAGAAAATTAATTTTTTTGAAAACGTTTATTTTTGTGCCAAGTATGTGGAATGTCTGGAAATACATTTGAATGGCTTCCATCTTGGTTTTTTTCTCCTTTAAACAGTCAAAGGTCAACAGATACACACAGCAAGAAACCGAGTGAGACAAGATGAAACAAAGCGGACCCCCTCATAAAAAAGGAAAGAAACAAGTTTAAAAGAAATTCATCCATTAGTGTCATCTGAAGAGAAAACTGTGCACGGACAGACAGAGCCCCAAACAATAGTTCCTGAACAATAGCTGGGCAACTAATTAAAATAAAACATAAAAAAACCCAAGTGACTCACTTCTTGTGGGTATGCAGCATATGGGGGTGGAGCGACAGGTGCAACTGGTGCCGCTGCCCTACCTGGATTGAAGCCATAACCTGGAGGGGCTATGGGTGTGGCTGCGTACCCGGAGATCCCCTGAGAATTGGATGTCACAACCACTGAGCCGTAGGCGGGTTGCTGACCTGGTAGAATCATATCGCGGGCTTGTTGGCGTCTTCTGCAGTAGCGGTAGCAACTGCCGATGCCTGATAGAAAGATCATGACCCACACCAACCAGAACCCTGACCACAAACATGATCAATAATCATCAATCATATAAATAGATAGATAGATAAAAAAAACCAGACATACAGACAGATAGACAGATAGATAGACGTCACCAGCAATACATAGTCATGATAGTGAAAGTTGCTGGGGCACCACAGGTGATCGTTTAACCAGCGTACTTCATCTTTCTCTGTCCTCAGCAACCCTCATGGCTTCGCTCAGTATCAAATTCAACTTTAAATAAATCTGTGCAAAACCTAAGTAAATTTCGAATTTATTATTTATAATCATAGTAAAATATGCATAATTATTATAGTCGTAATCAAGTTGATGTAAATAGTTATTTTTATTTTTACATTATAATAATAAAAAACATCTAAGACAACATATGAATAGTATTTTTGTTACGTGCATACAAATCATACTTACACCATTTGTGATAAAACGTATAGACATCACAACAGTATTCGCTCCCAGCATCAACTTGGCAGCACACTTGATCACCTACAATAAAACAAGAGAGAAAGTAAAAATTCTTCTTCATGCAAACTGGTGCAGCTACATGATTTTACATTATTGTAAAGACACATCTGTAGTCTAAACCTAAAAGTTATAATGTCATGATCAAGATGAAAACTGAAGTTGTAAAATTAATGTGTGATGCAATTTTCACCTTGATCATGACATTAAAATAATCCACAACTCACACACACACACACACCCACACACCCACACACCCACACACACACACACACACACACTATATATATATAGTCTATATTAGTCTATATACTTCTGATTGTAGGCATACTAATAATAATAATAATACCGGATGCTAATACGCGCTTTACTTCGAATGATTTCGAACTCAAAGCGCGGCGACCTATACCAACATACACGCTCACGTGCAACAAATATATTACAGACACACAACAAGGACAACAGTATACAAGGCATACACGTGGTGTAAAGGCAGGGAGATCGCTATTAGGAAACTGAAAGTTAAATAGTTTTGTATTTTTTTTTAAATTAATTTGACTGCATCCAATATTATTTTGAAGAGAGGGAGGAAACCGGAGTGCCCGGAGAAAACCCTCGGTGACCTCAATAGTCTCGTACCTAAGTCACATACGTTCGCCCCTTGCGGGAATCGAACCCGCGACCTTCGGCATAGGAAACCGGCGACTTATCCACTGCGCCACGAGGCCACCCCCAGGTGACACTCAGGTGACATGCCCCATTGTGAAATTTGCAGACGACACTGGCATGACTGGACTGATTACGGATGACGACGACAAGACATACTGACAAGAGATTGACAGTTTTGTTTCTTTCTGTGATAAAAACTTTCTTGAATTAAATGTCGGAAAAACCAAAGAAATTATAACTGACTTTAGGCGCAAGAATGTTGTTTTTGATGAAATTTTAATTAAAGGTCAACCAGTAGAAAGGGTTAAAAGTTACAAATACTTAGGAATAGTTTTAGATGAAAAATTGACATGGAACGACAACTTAGATCATATTGTTAACAAAACACACAGCCGTATCTATTGCCTGCGCAAATTAAGATCTTTCGAAATATCACATAAAATACTGGAAATGTTTTTCACATCTGTTGTCAGCAGTGTCATGACCTTTGGCCTGTCTTGCTGGGGTGGGAATGTGACAAAGAGAGACAAAGACAGACTGGACAAAATCATCAAGAAAGCAGGTGGGGTGGTCGGGAGTAAGCAAGACGACATACAGACTATTCACAAGAGACAGGTAGTGAAGAAAACGACAGCAATTTTGGCCTACAGAGATCATCCTCTGTACACGGAATTTGCCAGTAGGTTGATAGAGAGAAGTGGTAAATATAGGGCAGTAAAGACGAAAACGACGAGACACAAACATTCATTTATTCCGACAGCCATTCAGATGTACAACAAGCAATTAGATAGGGCAAACACAAAACACACGACTAACTAACATACTGACTAGCTGCATTCCCACCTGGGCGGGACTCACTACCGCACTATAGAATTAACGTGCAGTATGCTCTTTTTAATGCTAAACTATACTTTTATGTTTTCATGTGTATAAATTCTTAAATAATAGTCTTTTATACAATTTTCATGATTGTAGTTCACTTTTGCTTACTATGTGTTATATAAAGTTTGACTCCCATTGCTATAAAAAAAGTATAATGCATGCCTAAAGATAAGTGTATGTGGTGTTTCTCATTTGCCTGATTGTTAGCATGCCGTCTTTAATGTTGCATATTACATGTATGTTTTTATCATATTTAAAAATGTGATGAGTGAAAGATTTCCTTGACGACATTGTAATTTCCATTTTATGGATTATTAAAGATTATGACTTATGACTTATGACACACACACACATATCTATCTATATATATATAAGTTTTCAAATTTTATATATATATAAATTCTTAAATAATAGTCTTTTATACCATTTTCATGATTGTAGTTCACTTTTGCTTACTATGTGTTATATAAAGTTTGACTCCCATTGCTATAAAAAAAAGTATAATGCATGCCTAAAGATAAGTGTATGTGGTGTTTCTCATTTGCCTGATTGTTAGCATGCCGTCTTTAATGTTGCATATTACATGTATGTTTTTATCATATTTAAAATTGTGATGAGTGAAAGATTTCCTTGACGACATTGTAATTTCCATTTTATGGATTATTAAAGATTATGACTTATGACTTATGACACACACACACATATCTATCTATATATATATAAGTTTTCAAATTTTATATATATAAAATTTGAAAACTTTAGTTCTTACTTGATCATGGCATTAAAATAATCAACAAATAACATTTGAGTTATTGTTATTTTCCGTTTTCAATAATTATTAAATGTGAGGGTCATAGGATTTGTTGTTGTTTTTTATTTTAAACTCGACCTACAATTGAATTTAACTGTACAGAAATTTTATATAGGTGACACGAAACTCGAAATAAAACAATTCCAGAAAACAAATCCATAACAAAACTTGAAATGCAGAATACTTCAAACTTTGAAGTTCAAATTACCAGAACAGGTGTAAACTCCACAGTCCGTCATGTCTGAAACAAATAAATTAAAAATCTAATGGTAGCATATATCAGTGTAGGGAGCACAAGACTTGCCCGTTATCAACTAATTATTATAAATTTGGCGTGCACAGGCGCAGACAGTCCTAGTTATGTCACGACAAACATCGCCAGGGAAGTTGTTAATACTTCTGAAATCTTTGTATAAAAATACAAAAGGTTAACTTACTATTTTCTCGCTGTTGTTGTCACACAAATTAGTAAGAACACAGTGGTAAAAGAAACAGATTTAACTAGAAACAGGAAGTCGCCTTCCGATCTTCCGTCTTTCAGAAAAAGTCTCACAACAATTCACGGTGGATAACTCAATCACGTGGCAGCAGTGACTTTCCCTTCGCACTTTTATTTTTGCAGCAAGCCTACAAGGAACCTAAACTTCTTGAATAAACCACAGGCCCAGAGCACTTACATGTAGGCCTCACTTATTAAAACTGATGTGATAGAACTTCTTGGATAAAGCACGGGCTCGGAAGTATCTTCTTTCGTTTTTGTAACCTTCAATATCATTACTACCTGCTTAATATTAAGTATTAATATTAAATATTAATATTAGTTGACTGACGAAGTTATAAAGACAAAACAGAAGACTTCGGAGCCTGTGGATAAATGAGATAAATATAGCACAGATTGTATTTGTTTTACACAACCAGGAAGTATATTAGTGGTATTTGAAAGTGCTTGATGTGATTTGTGAGCTTGACAGCACTTCAAATAGTTCAAACAGGCTGTAAAGTAATAAGTAGGCTGTTTAGGCTTCCTTGCAGATTTGCTGCAAAAATAAAAGTGGAAAAGGGAAAGTCACTGATGTAACGTGATTGAGTTGTCTACCGTTAATTGTGATGAGACTTTTTTCTGAAAGACGGAAGAACAGAAGTCGACTTCCCGTTTCTAGTTATATATACATATAGCAGAAAAGTAGGATATAAATCAATTCATGAAATATAAAATATATAATATAAAATTATGTATATAATAAAATATATAAAATATGAAATATAAATGTACAACACGGACATCAAAGTCCAAGGCCAATCCCTCAACACAGTGCATAGCTTCAAATATTTAGGAGCCATTGTATCAGACAATGGGTCCCGACAACGAACTTGTTTTTTCCAACCTAGTTCCAGTCATTCCCCGAAAAAGGCAATTCCCGAAGTCGAACGAAGCTCTCCGAGTCGAGCGAAGCTATCCGATGTTTTACGAACGAATGCTTGCAGGACTACGTGAAACCAAAGAGCTTATGATAGAAAGAGGGCGAACTTGGTACAGAACCGCGAGACGAAATGTACGAGTTATGCGCCCTTGTCGACATGCTGTAAATGGCTCGTGGCAGAAAGTCAAAAGGCGACCGAGTGAAACAGGGCGGTGACTTTTGCACAGCTATCAATTGCCATAATGCCAGATACAAGAAAAGTTGTGTTGGCAAGTCCTTTTTCAAATTTCTAAGAGACAAAGAAAGGTAAATTGCAATTGAAAAACTTCATTTTTTGTTTCTATGTAGGCCTAAACTAAGACCGCTGCAGTGTTGTTAGTGTTAAAGCAATCGGAGAGCGGCTTGAATGGTTCATGTTATACCTATGTGCTAAATCCAAAACAGTTTGCTTGCTGACAGTTTACGTTCAACAGGTCGCTCACTGTTTACGTTATTGCTAGGTTGTTTGACTATATTTGTGCTTATATTTCAAAAGTAGATGTCAGATTGGCAGTTTGGCTTCGTCAAACTGCTTATGTTAACAAGTTAAATTAGACTAAGTCTGTTTTCTCCTCGTGATCAAATACTGTGCAAAATAACCCCTTACCTAGGCACAAAAGTGGTCCTTGATCTGTTGTAATCACTTTTCGTTTGAGAGTAAACGGGAAAAAAATGTAATGTAGAAACTCAGTCCTTGTTCTGATCTGTGAATTTCTGCGCATTAGATCTATATTGCGTGGAATGTTGTAGTCTAGCCAGTAGGTTCTGATTGTTCTGTCTGATTAATTAATTATTTTCCGTGAAGTGACTGATGTTATTAAGCCAGTGATGTGGGAGGTGAGAGGGGTGGGGGTTAGGGGGACACCTGATATAAATTAATTCAGACTATTAGTGAAACATTTTGTTATTGTGCTTTATTGTGATTAATTGATTGAATGACAGAGCTCTCTCTCTCTCACTC
The DNA here is from genome assembly GCA_036898135.1 of Oncomelania hupensis. Classification (NCBI taxonomy): domain Eukaryota; kingdom Metazoa; phylum Mollusca; class Gastropoda; order Littorinimorpha; family Pomatiopsidae; genus Oncomelania; species Oncomelania hupensis. Next base: position 110,346,943 of record CM072512.1, read on the forward strand.
TCTCACTCTCTCTCTCTCTCTCTCTCTCTCTCTCTCTCTCTCTCTCTCTCTCACGATTACGGATTTACAGTTTCGGATAAATGAAACAGTCTGTCATGCATATTTTAATTTTAAAATATCTGTCGTTGATTAAAAAATAATAAATTTCAGGGCAGAAAACGAACCTATGACATACACACATAAGCAGCATAAAAGCACCTAATAAATGTCAATAAGTAAACAAAAAAAAAAAAAAAAAAGACAGCAGTAGCGGAATGTTAATAATAATGATGGTTAAAAGTTTGGTTTTTGCAAACGTTGCCATAAAAATGTTCTTTTGCAATGGCATAGGCTCAATAAGTTACCACGCACAGATCATTCATATAGCAGATGGTGAAATATAGCCAGCCCGAGCAAAGGGAAATAATCCGTGAGAGCGTCTCGCATTTTTGTATAGGACATAATGGAAGTTCCCTGTCTTTCCGTAATAAGGTCTTTGGTGAAACCACAGGCTGGGAAGTCTCGTCTTTCGTAGGCCTCGATTACATACTAGCTATACTACGTACGTATGTGGGAGGCCCACGAGTTTACAAAGACGAAAGAAAAGACTTCAGAGCCTGTGGTAAAACATCCGTGCATAAAAATAGTCGCTGTTGCTTCTAAATCTAATTCTGTTTCGATCTGCACAGCTTCAAGCTGTAAGTCAAGTCGAGATTCGTAATTTGAAGCAGTTAGTAGTAGTAATATTTTATGATGATTAATATACTGACACAATTAGTAATAAAGAGTGCACATAATGCACACATACAACGATATTTCACATCTATATCAACAATAAAACCATGACAAAATTTCTAAGCGCTATGGATACGTTGATGTCCCTTCAGCACAACAAGGCAAAGCAGGTTTATAATGGTCTAAAAAAAAACACAAAAGAACAGTGACATTTTTATTGCAAGCACCAAAAGCAATTATGTATTTAACTATATCATAGCAATATTATTCTTTTTAACTGTTACAGTAAATGTGTTATTTGTATTTCAATGATATGTATTTTAATGAGAAATACGTATTAAAAAATGTTGCGTGGCAGCCGGAAATTTCCATAAATCATCTGAAAACTTTGGTAAATCGATAAGAAAAAAATAACCAGTAACACCATCTGAATATTTCGGGCTACACCCAACTTCAGCAAAAACAAACAAAACGTCACTGACCATATTTACACCGTTGAGCACGCACAGCAGCACACTATTCTTTTTTTTTTTTAAATAAAAAAGAGGAATAATAATAATAATAATAATAATAATAATAATAATAATAATAATAATAATAACAAACAAACAAAACGAAATAAATTACAGATTTGACTAAATATACTACTACTACCACCACCACTACTACTACTACTACTACTACTACTACTACTACTACTACTACTACTACTACTACTACTACTACTACTACTAGCGAAGTTGTGATCTTGATTTTGTGGTCCTGATTCGGCTCTTTGCAATCCGCTGGATCCTGTAAGCAATGAATAACTAAATAACTATTGATTTAACTCTGATCTCGAGTTATGAAAAAAAAGAAAAAGATTTCGCTTAGCCTACTCGTCCTTCTTCGGAAATTTAAAGATTCGAATATTATAAAGTATAGGCCTAAATATTATTAATTAGAATATATATAGTTTATACATTTATTTACGTATAAAACAAACAATACAGGTCTAATAATTATATTCAGCTAGTGAGCTTCTTCACTGCGCAGAGACTGACTTATAATATATAATGTAGATTAAGCCTATGTATACTGTATAACAGTGTCTACTTGGTTCTAGGCAGGAAATGGGGAATGCAATTATGAGCGTACTGCTGAGAACTAACAAAATGCAAATCAAGGAACGCAACTATTAAATATGGTCGATAATAATTATTATGCCCATCTTAACAAGTATACCGTTGCGAAATGCTAACCTGTGTAAATCGAAGAGAATTAGAAGCAACAGCGATCATTTTTAATGTTTGCCTTTTTCGGCGAATGACTGGAACTACATGTAGGTTGGAAAAAACAAGTTTGCGTCCCGACAGGAAGTCCTCTCCAGGATCGCACAAACAACTGCTGCCCTGACAAGGTTGAAGCCCATTTGGAAAGACAGGACCATCAGTCTATATTCCAAAGTGAGACTGCTGCGCTCCCTTGTCATCTCCATCTTCCTATATGCTTGCGAAACATGGACCCTCACAGCAGATCTCCAACGAAGAATAAAAAGCATTGAGATGAGGTGCTACAGAAGACTTCTGGGCATTTCCTACGTCCAACACATCGCCAACGACGAGGTCCGACAGATTACCACACAAGCCATTGGACAACACGATGGCCTGCTCACAGTGGTGAAGAAACGGAAACTCCGATGGTATGGCCACGTCACCAGATCATCGGGCCTTGGAAAGACTATTCTTCAAGGCACAGTGCAAGGAGGCAGAAGAAGAGGGAGACCGAAAAAAAGATGGGAGGACAACATTCGAGAATGGACTGGTTTGACACTGAGCAAAGCCATCAGGGCTGCTGAGGACAGAGAAAGATGGAGTATGCTGGTTAAACGATCATCTGTGATGCCCCTACGACCTCCGGGTTACGGGACAGGATAGGATAGGATAGGATAAATGTATGTCGCCCGGCTCAACAAGGACCGCGCCTTCTGTTGGCCACCAGGACGGAGGTGATACGTATTCTACTAATGGACAAATTAGCAAGATCCTCACGAGAAACAACATCGTCATAGGAACCTGGAATGTCAGGACCCTAACTGCGGAAGGAAAATTAGAAGAACTGGCCCACGAGCTGGACCACTATCGATGGAACGTTCTAGGTATCAGCGAACTGCGCTGGAAAGGCCTAGGTGAAACAACGACCGACAAAGGTCACAAGCTCTATTTCAGCGTTAGAGATGACAGGAACGAACACGCGTTGGATTCTTGGTCCACAAGAACATTCTAGCCACTGTCATGGGTTGCCGCCCAGTCTCCAGTAGACTCATTACCATCCGTCTGAGAGCAGCCCCTTTCAACATCACCAACATCCAGGCCTATGCTTCAACATCAGACTATGACGACAGCGAAGTGGATGAATTTTATGAAAATTTACAGGCGGTCCTTGACCAAGTGCCGAAGAAGGACATAGTCATTGTGCAAGGCGACTGGAATGCCAAGGTTGGCCAAGATGCGCACCACAAATGGGGAGACACATGTGGACCCCATTGCAACAACGAGACATATGACAGGGGCCTGAGGCTCTTGGAGTTTGCCAGATACAACAATCTGGTACTGCAAACACGCTTGGTCTTCACAAAAACTCCAGACGATGGACATGGCACAGTCCTGGCGGGGAGCATCACAACCAAATAGACTACATCATGGTCAAGAAACGCTTCAGATCAAGCATCAACATTGGCAGGACACGCACTTTTCCAGGAGCAGACATCGGATGTGACCACGATCTCGTGATGATGTCTTTCCGGCTCCACTTGAAGAGAGTAAATACAGCAAAGTGCACTAGACTGAAGTTCGACCTGGACAAACTGCAAGACCCAGAGGTGGCAGAACTATTTCAGGCCACAATTGGAGGGAAATTTGCACCACTGCTCATTTTGGGAGCTGGTGAAGTAGATGTCAACACCATGACCACCACCTTCAACTCAGCTGTGACAGATGCCGCCACTGAGATCCTTGGCAAGCACCGCCCAAAGAAGAAGCCGTGGATCACACCTGAATTTTTGGATCTGTGTGATAAACGAGGAGAGATTAAAAAAAAAAAAGAACACCTCAGAGGGAGCTGATGTCTACCGAAAAATCAACAATGACATCCGAAAAGACATGCGCACAGCAAAGGAGAACTGGATAGAAGATCAATGCCAGGAAATAGAGAACAGTCTGAACAAGAACAACAGCAAGAAGGCCTACCAGACTGTGAAGCGGCTGACAAGTGTTAAACAGCCCAAAGTCTCCACGATTCAAAGCAAGTCTGGCATATGCCTTACAGAAGAACAAGAAGTCTTGGACAGATGGAAAGAGTACTGCTCTGACCTTTACAACCATACACCAAATGGAGACCCATCAGTTCTAGCATGTCCCGAGAACAAAGAAGAAGAAGAAATCCTCCCAATTCTCCGGGAAGAAGTTGAGGCAGCAGTGCAATCGCTGAAGATAGGGAAGTCAGCGGGAGTGGACAACATACCCGCGGAACTGCTACAAGCAGGAGGAGAAGCGATGATTGATGCCCTCACCATTCTCTGTAACAAGATCTCGCAGAGTGGGGAGTGGCCTACACCATGGACCCAGTCGCTTGTCATCACTCTTCCCAAAAAAGGTAACCTTCAGGAGTGTGAAAATTACCGCACCATCAGCCTCATCAGCCATCCCAGCAAGGTCCTCCTGAAAATAATACTCAACAGGTTGAAACCCCAAGCTGAACAAATCATAGCTGAAAAACAAGCAGGATTCACGGCAGGGCGAAGTACCACTGAACAGATTTTCAACCTCAGAATAATCTGTGAGAAATACCTACAGCACCAACAACATCTATATCATATGTTCATAGACTTCAAGAGGGCGTTTGACCGAGTCTGGCATGCAGCTCCATGGGCAACAATGAAAGTGTACAACATCAGCCCTAAAATTATTGAAGTCATCAAAAGCCTGTATGACAAGGCTACCAGTGCAGTCCTCCACAACAGCGCCATCGGGAACTGGTTCAGAACAGCAATCGGTGTGCGTCAGGGATGCCTATTCTCTCCAACATTCTTCAACATCTTCCTAGAGCGCATCATGTCAGATGCTCTTGCAGATCACGAAGGCACAGTCAACATAGGGGGTAGAACAATCTCCAATCTTCGTTTTGCAAAAGACATTGATGTATTGGCTTGAGAGGAACAAGAACTTGAACAGCTGATACAGAGGCTTGACACGACCTCCAGAGCTTATGGAATGGAAACAAGTGCAGAGAAGTCCAAAATGATGACCAACAACACCAGTGGCATCAACACGGACATCAAAGTCCAAGGCCAATCCCTCAACACAGTGCATAACTTCAAATATTTAGGAGCCATTGTATCAGACAATGGGTCCCCACGGGAAGTCCTCTCCAGAATCGCACAAACAACTGCTGCCCTGACAAGGTTGAAACCCATTTGGAAAGACAGGTCCATCAGTCTACATTCCAAAGTAAGACTACTGCGCTCCCTTGTCATCTCCATCTTCCTATATGCTTGCGAAACATGGACCCTCACAGCAGATCTCCAACGAAGAATACAAAGCATGGAGATGAGGTGCTACAGAAGACTTCTGGGCATTTCCTATACCCAACACATCACCAACGACGAAGTCCGACAGACCATCACACAAGCCATTGGACAACACGATTACCTGCTCACAGTGGTGAAGAAACGGAAACTCTGATGGTATGGCCACGTCACCAGATCATCAGGCCTTGCAAAGACCATTCTGCGAGGCACAGTGCAAGGAGGTAGAAGAAGAGGGAGACCGAAAAAGAGGTGGGAGGACAACATTCGAGAATGGACTGGTTTGACACTGAGCAAAGCCATCAGGGCTGCTGAGGACAGAGAAAGATGGAGTATGCTGGTTAAACGATCATCTGTGGTGCCCCTACGACCACCGGGTTACGGGACAGGATAGGATAGGATAGGATCCCCTATGTCTTGTAATGTTTGTGGGGACAATAAAATATTCTGTAAAACGGAGCATAAAAAACTAGGGAACAATACTGTAGAAGATGGCTGGAGGGAACATTGCTAAAACAAAAAACTTTCGGAAGACGAATATGACTAATGGTTATGCCTTCAATGTTTTCAATTGTAGTTATGAAGCTCAAAGATAGGAACGTGCAGTAGGCTGTACTGAACACACGATACATACATACTTTAGATTCGTACAGCGTTGCCTAATTAGTCAGACTAAGTTATGCGAAGTCGTTAAAATGCCATAATGCGCAAACTCATTTTCATTTCCAAGGAAAGAAAGGAAAAAAGGGATGAGAAACACCTAGTTCAAAATTGAGAGAGAGAGAGAGAGAGAGAGAGAGAGAGAGAGAGAGAGAGAGAGAGAGAGAGAGAGAGAGAGAGAGAGAGAGAGAGAGAGAGAGAGAGAGAGAGCGTAGAATGTCTAATTTGGGCTTGTAAAACATTTGCGAAATCTTAGTCGGACGCCAGCGTTTTGAAGAGCGTCTTTGACTAATCTCCTTTATAATACTTCTACGGGCGCTCATACATGGAGCTAGCGGAATGCCAACAGTGTGTGTTGAAGGGCTTTTCTGTGACTCATTGCAACTTTAACAGCAATATAAATAATATATCAATAAACCTCTTTATAAAAGTAGAATCTGCAAAAAGTCTATTACATTTCTTCCACCGGTATTCTTTTCTGCAAACGTACACGTCTCTTTCCCTCTCTCTCACCTCCCACTCCTACTTCCGCCCCGCCTTCTTTACACCCAGTCAGAGCGAAAGTCTGGAGACATACATGGGACGTCATGACGGTCATGGCGCGACGATGGCAGACGGTCACTGCCCCTCCTCCCCTCTCCTCCCAACCCGTCTCCCACCTGCCGGTAGCACTTGCCGTGTGTTAAGAGTCATGATGAACCGGTGACGTTTATATTTACCAAGGTCCAGTAGGACTATGGTCATTTATGACTTAGCCTGGACCAAGTATGCAATTACTATGTCTGGCTGGACACTGACCGTTCTTTAGACACATGCAGTAGACACTATCTGGGTTTCTATTGTCGATGAATCAGCGAATTTAAAGGAAGAATTAAAAGCAAACAAGGAAAGACTTGTAGTTTAGCTTCAGTTAGATTTGTTACTTGATTCAAGTGACCAATGTAACAGAAAGAATTCTGAAATCTGTTGTTGTTGTTGTTGTTGTTGATGATGATGAGGCTGAGGAGGAGGCTGAGGAGGAGAAAAAGGAGGATGAGGATGAGCAAGAGGACGGGAAAGAAGAAGAAAACGAACAATGCAACAAAGAAGAAAAGTACGAAGAAGACGGTGTCTCATTTGTTAGGGCCAACTTTGAGAAGGCGGTGCTAATATGCATTCTCTGCCTTGTGGTATATTCTATTCCAGTTTCCAAAGAAGCAATACACAAAAATCGCCAAATCTGGGTGAATATGGGTGCTTGTTGTTCTGCGCTGCTTCCTCAGTTACCAGGTCAGTGATCTTTGATCTTCCTAGCGATAAGCCTACAAACAGACCCTATCCTATCCTATCCCGTAACTCGGAGGTCGTAGGGGCACCACAGATGATCGTTTAACCAGCGTACTCCATCTTTCTCTGTCCTCAGAAACACTCATGACTTCGATCAGTGTCAAACCAGTCCATTCTCGAATGTTGGCCTCCCACCTCTTTTTCGGTCTCCTTCTACCTCCTTGCACTGTGCCTTGCAAGCTGGTCTTTGCAAGGCCTGATGATCTGGTGACGTGGCCATCCTATCGGAGTTTCCGTTTCTTCACCACTGTGAGCAGGTCATCGTGTTGTCCAATGGCTTGTGTGATGGTCTGTCGGACTTTGTCATTGGTGGTGTGCTGACAGGCAAACAGACCCACCCAAAACAAAATCAAAACAAAATAACAAAAGACTATTAGACCCGTTACCTAACGTAATACTTAAGAGACTCCGTCAAATTCAATAACCAAGAAACCTTCTCCCCACCCTCCCTTTACCTCCATCTCCAGTTCCCCGACCCCCGTAACATTCTGCAGTATAATTTGGATCCATTCGTCAAGGGTCCTCGGCTTGTCCGATGTGCAGAGGGCGAGACTGACCAACGTCAGAAGCAGAAAGAAATGCGCCTTCCACTAACTAATAAGACAGATCCCAAGAAACCTTCCACTATAAGCAGACACAGAGAGTGAATGGTAAATTGGCACTACATCTGGACTAAGTAAGAGTAGGTTTCTGTATTGGTCAGCATTTTGGGGAGATAGGTCTGTTAGGTAGCCTACATACTTTCTGACTACATTTGTTAGGGCACTAGTATTAGAAAGTCTTTGTAAAGCGTAATTAGATGACTATCCTTTTAGATGACTATCCTTAGTCAGCATAGTTGGTTGTATCCTAGGGATATTGCGATTAGCGGCTTGTAATATTACTTCTCGGAGTTCATCATATTGCTCCTGTAAAGTGCTGTGTGTTGTAATGAAGCAGACGTTCTGCAGTTGTTCTTTAAAGCTTGCCCATTCTGCTCTGCAGCAGTTGTAACCCAAATCACCCTCACGTTCGCTTCAAAGGTAGACTACCCAAATAGATTTCTATTCGAACGTGATCAGATCCCATGTCATCCTGAAGAGTGACCCATTGCGACTGAACATAAATGTTTGATGATACGAGACTAATATCAATGGCCGTGGGTTCTTGACCTGAATGTTCTGGAAGTCTTGTTGGTGCTCCGTCGTTCAGCAAACAAAGGTCTGATGTTGAAATCACGTCGGCCATTATCTGACCGCCTCCTGCTGTGCCAGCGTTCCTCCCTCCCCTCATCGGGTGGTGCGCGTTCAGTTCGCCAACAACTAGCCAGTAGTCAGAGGCTGTGTTCAAATCGTTTAGTCACTCTACTTCTTTCGTGTTTTTAACTGCTTCTGGCAAATAAAAGTTTACTACGTTTAAAGGTAGAGTTTCTATTGGCATCTGCATTGCCACTAAAAGACTACTCTGGTGTTGTAATTCAATCCGTTTGACGTAAGCTGCCACCGCCACCTTGTTTTTTGCATTTGTCTTGTAAAAGGGTGGGTAGTAATACCAGGCGGATTGTGGCAGTTCAATTGTTCGTGTGTATATTGCGACAATTCCATTGCGAAACTGTGCATTGCAACTTTTGATTCCTCGCTGGAATAAGATTTTTTGGGTTAAGGATAGGGACAATTAGCCGCAAGCAAACGGCGACACAAAAGAGGCCAAGAGTGAAACTTCCTATTGTATTGTGCTTACAAACCATTTTGCTGCGTGTCATCTATATCATCAGTTATGCCCAAGGCAAGACTACTCAATAGGTGTAGTTCTTCGTGCCATACTGGAGGTGCTATGCTTTCGCCAGTGGCAGCATTATGCAGGTCAGTCAGTAAACATCTAGAGCAAGGCTTCAGGTTCCGTTTTCATACACGGCCTTGGTCTGATACTGCAGCAAAGATCTTTAATGTTTATATTGTACGCTCTTTGACTTCGTTCGTGCCACTGGGTGTTACTGTTCATGTTGTATACGCCTTTCTCCAGAGCCCTCAATTGCTCCTTCTGATTCCCTCACAGTTTGTCTGCAACCGCAGCTGCAGTCTTCTCTCCAGTTTCAACTTCAATCAGTCTTAATTTAATACTTTGGATATTAGTTTCGAATTTTTGTGTGATTTTATGTTCCATTTGATTCAGCATTGCGGCGATTTTAGTGAGCATTATATCATTTTCCTTTTTTCTTGTCAATACTCCGGTTTCGCTGACCTTCCGCGCGAAAGGACCTTGATTTTTCAGGTTTTGATTGTGTTGCTGAATGTTTTGTTTTTGTAAATTTACTGTATCAGGCATCGAACTGCTGACCCAGTTCGGCTTGGCAACCGCTGCTGTCTGTCGTCCTTCACATATGCCACCGCCGACATTTGCTGAAATGCCGGTTTGATCCTTTTTCTGAGTGTTTGGGTTTGCGTTACAATTTTCATTGATCCTGGTCGTGACTTCCCACCTCTTAACACACAAATGCTATCGGAGAGTAACATATCTATTGTTCTGTAGTAGCGTCTGCTAAAGCTATCAACTTGAATCAACCCATTCGCAAGGTAGGTCAGCCATAAGAATGGCTTGTACACGTTATATAGGAGTGTTCCATCTGGGTATAATCTGTGTTTTTACTTTTAAATGTTTTTATCGTTGCTTCATTATGTATCCTTAACATTGGTGTCTTTGTATATGGTGTGTGTGTGCGGGTGTGTGTGTGTGTATTTTGTACATGCTTTTTTATACCTAGATGTGATGTTTGTTATTAGTACTTATGATGTTTGACGTGTTTTTATCTTATAATGTTTTAATAGTGTTTAAATATTTATCCTTGCGAATGTATCTGTGTGTACGCGTAGGAGCTCTTAGACCAGACTTTAGTTGGGTTTTGAGCTTTAGAAAATAAATTATTATTATTATTATTTTTATTTTTTTCTCACAGCTTACATTTGTGTGTGCCGAGTGAAAGTGTAATTTGTAGTGCATGCGTGAAAAAACAGCAGATAGGTATTTTGGGACAGTAGCCTAGAACAGAACAATGGCAACCAGAAAAAAATTGGAGATAAACGAATTACAGAGAAACTGTTCTTTATTGTCTCCGTTTTGCAGAAACGCCCATTTTTACGATTGAGTCAGTCCAGAAGATCACAACAAAGGAAACGAAAAACAAGAAAGGAGACGAAAGGAAGAGCAGGCGACTCTACTCTTTATTGTCTTAAAGTCGCACGATGCTCACTCTACTGCTCTTTATTGTCTTAAGGTCGCACCACACTCTCTCAGCAAAGGGACAGTTAATGACCCTCCTGTCGTCATTAAGTGTCTTCCACAGTATCCTTCTAGCCATGAGGACAAAGGGTTTTAGGGACGTACTGACAGGAAATTAAAAGAACGAGTTTATGGACAGTGTTTTTGCATTGATTGAAGCAGCTGTTCTAAATGTATGTATTACATTGTCCATGCTGTTTAGTAAATACTCAGCAATTGTTGTTATATAGCTCACGTTCAGTCGCTGTGCAAAGTGACACAAATGCGCATATGATGGACGACTCCTCTTTTATTTTCTCTTCCTCTTATCTCGAGGTGATGCTTTAAATAGTTAAATATTACCCATTCATTTTGCAAGTGCAAACCGTCAAAACAACTTCATAAAGCAGGGAGAGAGAGAAGAGAAGAGATAGAGTGGGGAGGGAGGGAGGGTGAGGGAGGTTGGTGTGGGACAGATAATATATGCAATTTATTTTATTACCTTGTTGCAGATTTTTATTTATTTAGCTAACATGAACATTTAGGGTGATTGAAGGAGATATATTGTATGAGATGGTGGTGAAATAAATGCGCAGTCTGTAAGCAGATGCTGGTCTTTTGTGTATTTGTGCGTGTCATGTCTCATCATGCAGTATATACATACACATATATTACCTGACATTAGCAAAAAATGTGCATGGGAAACAAATCACAAACTTTGTTAATATTGTCTGTCATATATACTTGAAGACTAGACCCAAGAATAGGGCTGAGTTTGAATAATCAAAGAACATTATCTATCTATCTATCTATCTATCTATCTATCTATCTATCTATCTATCTATCTATCTATCTATCTATCTATCTATCTATCTATCTATCTATCTATCTATCTATCTATCTATCTATCTATCTATCTATCTATCTATCTATCTATCTATCTATCTATCTATCTATCTATCTATCTATCTATCTATCTATCTATCTATCTATCTATCTATCTATCTATCTATCTATCTATCTATCTATCTATCTATCTATCTATCTATCTATCTATCTATCTATCTATCTATCTATACATACACACACACTTCAAGACTAGGGCTAAGTTTGCAATAGCAAAGAACATAAAACTGTCGCAGTCATATGTACATCAAGACTAGACACGAGACTTTAAGGGCTGATTTTTCTATACCAAAGAACATGATACTGTCACAGTCATGTATACAGGAAGTGCAGATCAAAGATTAGGGCTGTGTGGATTACCAAGGAACTCAAATTTTAAGTTTGATTTATGGACTCCTAAGGAGCCAAATCAGAACCAAGATCACTTGATGTTACTATTATATTAATTCATCAAAGTATAAACAAACCACATAGAGATAACTTAGCGTTAAATCTTGGCACAGTCACGAGAGTGTGTATAATACTGGTATTACTACTGTATTACCAAAGAACATATTATTGGTACAGTCAGGTATTCCATCAAGACTAAAATCAAGATTGGAGCTCAGTATTTTGCCAAATGGAATTCCAATACATGATACACAGTAGTAGTAGTTAGCTTATTAAGTGAACATATGCACGGTTTCACAAAAGATCCAGCCTTTTACTTTAAAGGCGCTAGTTTAAGACCCTTCCTCAGGGCTTTGGCGGAAACAGCGATTTGTGGACTTCATTTTCTCCATGTACTTTTTGCATTAATGATATATTCGAATTTTGAAGAAAAGCTGCATGATAGATGAACATACATCCTCATTGCTTTCATCACCAACGCCTCATTCAGAAGTCACTTCTGTGTATGCTGACAATATGTTTTGATCTTGGCAGCACCTAATGCTGAAATTCTGACTGGAACTGCTCCCAATCCTTGCTGAACAGGAGGCACGCCTTCTTCTCTTATTACAAAAACACAAAAAACATTCCCACCATCACACAGACGTTCATCTCCAAATCGTATAATAATGCTGAATTGATCAACTCATCACTTAACTCAAACACGTAAAACAAACATACCAGCTATAATAACCAGGAAACATCACTATCAAGCTCATTACTAATGGCAATGTATCACATTTTTATTTCCAAGCATACACTGAATTAACTACAGCCAAAATTATTTCAAATATCAAGATAGTGAACAAAATGTGTAGCTGGCACATTATAAACTCTTCTATATATATTAACAATTACATTGGCACATCCATTTGGGTGTAAAGATGAATACATTCCACTATACGTAGCCTACCAGATGCAAGTTCGAAAATTACTTTGCATTTATCGATATATATTTGTAGCCAGGGACAACAATGCGCGGGCTATGTCTTGCATGTTGACCTATCCTATCCTATCCTGTCCCGTAACCCGAAGGTCGTAGGGGCACCACAGATGATCGTTTAACCAACATACTCCATCTTTCTCTGTCCTCAGCAGCCCTGATGGCTTCGCTCAGTGTCAAACCAGTCCATTCTCGAATGTTGTCCTCCCACCTCTTTTTCGGTCTCCCTCTTCTTCTACCTCCTTGCACTGTGCCTTGCAGAATAGTCTTTGAAAGGCCTGATGATCTGGTGACGTGGCCATACCATCGGAGTTTCCGTTTCTTCACCACTGTTAGCAGGTCATCGTGTTGTCCAATGGCTTGTGTGATGGTCTGTCGGACTTCGTCGTTGGTGATGTGTTGGGTATATGAAATGCCCAGAAGTCTTCTGTAGCACCTCATCTCCATGCTTTGTATTCTTCGTTGGAGATCTGCTGTGAGGGTCCATGCTTCGCAAGCATATAGGAAGATGGAGATGACAAGGGAGCGAAGCAGTCTTACTTTGGAATGTAGACTGATGGTCCTGTCTTTCCAAATGGGCTTCAACCTTGTCAGGGCAGCAGTTGTTTGTGCGATCCTGGAGAGGACTTCCTGTCGGGACTCATTGTCTGATACAATGGCTCCTAAATATTTGAAGCTATGCAATGTGTTGAGGGATTGGCCTTGGACTTTAATGTCCGTGTTGATGCCATTGGTGTTGTTGGTCATCATTTTGGTCTTCTCCGCACTTATTTCCATTCCATAGGCTCTGGAGGTGGTGTCAAGCCTCTGTACCAGCTGTTCAAGTTCTTGTTCCTCTCCAGCCAATCCATCAATGTCATCTGCAAAACGAAGATTGGAGATTGCTCTACCCCCTATGCTGACTGTGCCTTCATGGTCTGCAAGAGCATCTGACATGATGCGCTCTAGGAAGATGTTGAAGAGTGTTGGAGAGAGTAGGCATCCTTGACGCACACCGATTGTTGTTCTGAACCAGTTCCCGATTACGCTGTTGTGGAGGACTGCACTGGTAGCCTTGTCATACAGGCTTTTGATGACTTCAATAATTATAGGGCTGATGTTGTACACTTTCATTGTTGCCCATAGAGCTGCATGCCAGACTCGTTGACCTAAAAGCATAAAAGAGGTAACAATTTAGTATCACACATACATTCACACATAATGGTTGGATTGGTCCTGATATGATTCAATTTGGGGATCCATTGTTTTATCCTGTTAAAACATGTGTGTGAATATATAAAAATGGGGGTTTCCCTTTTACTGAAAGCACAGTGTTTCCTTTTTTTAAAATTATTATTTCAACACACATCTGGAATCTACAAATAGTTAAATTATTACAGTTACTCTGTTGTTTTTTTTAATCATCATTTGGCTCTTTCTCACTCGTACATCACATGGCAAGATATGATTACCAAAGCTCACCTCTGCCAGTAGACTTATGATTTGTCTGATCTAAAGGCGGTTCATCACACATGACTTCACTGTGGACAAAAGAAGCACATGAACAATATGTTTCTACTTTATATCTTTAGGTTGTCTGAATATTTCACATCTTTAATTACATTTCTTAGTCATTTTGAAATTCAGTCAATCGATAGTATAGCAGTGCCGACCAATCTGCAACAAACTGGTACCAGGGCCGGACCTGGGGAAAGTCGAAGGGGCGGTTACAGGTTCAGCGAAGGCGCGAAGCGCCGAGCCTTCTAGGGGGGTCCGGGGGCATGCTCCCCCGGAAATTTTTTTTTTCAAGGATGCAAAATGGTGCAATCTGGTGCTATCTGAACCTTTAAAAAGCCATTTGTGATGGTCTGGGACTTTGAGCTTTTTTAACAGTTGAACTGACAAACTTTGAGGTACAAAAATTATCCTCTGCACCTCCCTTAAAAAACAACAACAACAACAACAACACACACACACAAAAATATTTATTTATCAGCAGAGATGTTTTGTATACTATTATTATTCACTACTTTACCTTGTAGTTTATGAACATCACCGCCCTGCTTTCACTTTCAGTCTTGCTGCACTAGGTTCTCTGGCATTAGTACCATTTGTGAATTGTATCTTCTGGCAAAACAGTTCACTGCCTCTTTGAAGTCAATATCAACATCCCTGTGCACTTTCAGTAAAGCAAGTCCATTGAGTCTCTGTTGCCCCATTGTAGAGCGCAGGTAGTTTTTCAGGTTGCGCAACTGACTGTTTGAACGCTCACACTCGGCAGTAGTGACAGGCAGGGTGCAAAGGTTCTTTAGCATGATGAACAGGTTGGGATAAAAATCCCCGTCACAATGTTTCAGTGCTTCTGATGCTGTGGATGGGATGATAGCTGTCGCATTCTCAGCAGCACTTCGCCATTTGCAAACCCACCGTTGGTATTCTGCATCAAGGGTAGCGTTGTCTGGTAGGTCAGACTCCCACAACATTGCCAGTGTCTTCACCCCCTCTGGAACCTGCATGAAACCATCCTGGTTGTCTATTAAAGTGCTTGGCATCAGACAGAGACCATTAACTTGCTAGGTCAGCATTTTTGAACCTCGAGTCCAATTCGGTTGACAGGTGTTCCAAGAAAGGAATGGCAATCCTAATCTTGAAATATTCTTCTGGAGTGGCCGCAGGTTGGTTGTCACGGAGAGTCTGTCGGGATGCTTGACGAGGAACAATAACATCAGTTGTCAAAGCATTTGCCATTTTGCTGACTTCACCAAACCAGGCAACGAATTATAGTTCATAATTATCAACTTAGCATCTTAATTAATATTTCTAAAAAGTCTTTTTGGGGGATTAGGGCAGTATCAAGGTGAAGGTGCTGGAAGAGGCTTGCGGACAGAACAGGAAAATATGGCTGCATTTACTAATTTAGGCTTAGGGGTTGGGTTACTTGGTCGTTTCAACGGGAAAACGCTTTGGACGTTTCAACGGATCCCTTGAAATGGATTTCCGTTGAATTGTCTATAAATAACTATTTGTACCTTGGACCAAAAGTGAATAAAAACTGCAATGTTTTAAAAACAATTAAAAAAAATTTTTCTTTGCATAAAACAAAATTATTATTTTTTTTTAGGTTGGAGGGGGGGTTCCGGAACCCAGGTAACCCCCCCCCCCCTGGATCCGTTCCTGGGTACCATTCGTCAAATCGGGTCGTAAAAAAATCCTAAGGAAAAACATTTTAAAAAAATGTCTTAGTAACAATTGAAGTTAATGATTCTACATATCTTTCGTTCGTAAAATGCGTAGTTGTATTATACAGCGATGGGATTTACATCAAGGATCTCGTCAACAGTACTCTGAACTGCGTAGACACTGAAACTGAAAACGGAAGTTCTGAGTCCTTTGGCCTTGAAGTTTGACTTTTTTCCTCACTCTCATTAAGGAGAAAGGAGAGAGAGAGAAAGAGGGAGAGCAAAGGCAGACAGCCATCCAGTAATAAAAGTCCATGAGAGAGACCGACCAGACAGCCAGCAAAACAAAAACGCCACAGATATAACGTGTTTAAAAGCATAGCAAAGGTTGTCTGTTTCGTGGACTGAAAACCTGCAGAGACTAACTGCACCATTATCATGCACATGTCTGGAACCAGAGGAGACATTTGCATAGCTATATGAGACATCTTGCATGGTTAAGAACCGGCAGATCCTCTTCTGAGACATCCCGATACCTAAAGGGCAGTCTGCAAAGCCAGTGCATAACTCCTGCCTGCTGAAATATGCATACTATTCGGAGAAAAAATTGAGTAACGCTGTCTAGGTGTTTCTAGTCCATAATAACATTTTCTTTAGGGTGGAGTAGGGGATGGTAAATTCGAGGCAGAGGTTGGGGAGGAGCAAAGGAGAGGACTGGAACTGCCTAGTCACCTACACCAGTGATTTTCAAGTTGCTTTCTCAAAGATAGCGTGGCAGTCGCAATGCAGCTCTTCGCGATACAGAGTGATAAAACCACTAAATCGTCATTGTTTGAACCTTCACACAATCCCAACAATTGTTTATGGAAACTACCACACCTCTGACTGCAGCTGTACAACGACCTGTGCCCACATTCAGCCATTTAAATGTTCAAGTCAACCTGTATATAAATATTATCATTCCGCACTAAACCAAGAGTTACATTACATTACATTATTATTGCTCTAGGTCCAGCGGACTCTTCCGAGCCAAATCAGGACCGGGACCAAGAGTTATTCCAGTATTCACAATAACTACTTTTAAAGGGAAAGAAAAAAAAGAAAGGTCACATTCGTCGTTTATTGTAATATAAACTATTAGCATAACAGAGGGGTTCTTTAATAGCTTTGACCCAGTTCAGATATAGTACCCATTTGCATTGCTTCGATCCTTCAAAATACAAGGCAGGCAGACAGGGAAAAAATGATATGGTGCCTGCAGAAGGAGAGTTTTTTTCCCCTTTTTAAAGCTCCCGGAAAGAGCCATCTGTATTTAAATATGACGGTTATAGTGGTCAATACGGAGTAGTTTGCATAACAAGCGCCTTTTTTTTCTTGTTCGGCCATTTTGTAGTCGAGACTGTCTGCATGCTGTGTGAAAGTCGAATGCCAAAACACTACAGATACCAACGGAACTGTATAACTGAATGGAAATGAAAACAGAACATGAATGAAAAATTCACTAACAATTGCGGTCAGAAGTCTAAAGTTTGGAATCTGCAAGTCAAAAGAAGTCTTTGGTCCCTGGGCAGGTCCTGGCTAAACCAAAGGGCTTTCGTCCGCGCCGTAAAAGTCATTACTAGATTAGGGCAAATGGCTCGTTTAAAACGGCACAGGGACTAGATTTGATTTCTTTCTCATGTTAAAGGATAATAGCCGTGATAGAGTAAAGCTCGGGCGAGCGCTTGAGGACGGTACTTCTCTTTTCAACCCATTGGTCGAGTCCTTTCTTAACCGTCGGTTAGGGATTCTAAACGTTTTGGGGCAGTTTTAGTGTCAGTATTAAACAAAAATTAAGGCTTTTGTGCACCGTATACCACAGTCGCTGATACGTCTGATTGTTGCTCGTGTAAATTGTTTTCTACGTTGCACAATAATTCGTTCTTCGCACCAAAATATTTATGAATCGAGGTATAATAAAAATTTTAAAAAGCAAATTCAGATACTAAGTGTTTAAATGTTAATTCGAGCCGTGTCTCAAATGACGTAGCTCTCGAGTTATTCATGCTTTAATTGCACAGTAGATTTATAGTAATAAACAGGATCATAATTATGGGCATGCAATGGTGAGCTTGAATTTTCACAACAGTATGAAAATATAAAAACTTACAAAAGAAAGCATCATCGATGTCTCCCCACCCCATCCTCCACCCCACCTCCTCTGTCTGCCTCTTTCTCTCTCTCTTCTCTCTCTCTCGCTCTCTCTCTCTTCTCTCTCTCTCTCTCTCTGGATGTGCGTGTCATGTGCCCTCTCCTCCCCCACCTCCACCCACCACCACCCATTTTCCTTTCTCCAACCCCAACATCGCTCAACCAAAAGTACCACTGAAAGTCGTCCAGAGACCAACAACCCCCATCTCTCGACCGTAAATTGCCCATCCTTCATAATCGCTCATTAGCCCGGGCCTGCGCTGGCCATGAAACAAAGGCATTTCTACACATGAAATTATGGCTGCCAATTTAGCCCACGACGCTTCGAATGCAAATAGTTTCCGGAGACTTCAAACCTTGTTACAGTGAAGGGAATCGTCGCGTGTTTACAACTGTGATGACTGGAGTCACGATTTCTTGCATTTATTTGGCGTTGAAGGAAACTGCAATTTTTACAGATTAAGGAAGATTGAGGTTTGAATGTACGAAGACAATTGCTCGTCACCTCGGACATTCGGCCTGCAGTGGATTCGAGCACTGTGCTACGATAACACACCAGTCGGCCTGCCAGGAGAACACCCCAGCACAACACAGCTCTTCAACTGAACACAGCTAAGTGCTAACGAAATCGTGCACCAAACCGGTTCTAGACGGAATGTGCGATAGTCCCCTCTTCCAGAAACCGGAATAGGAGGACAGGCAGATCGAGTAGCCCTTGATGAAACAATAGCTGCAGATACCTATCAAGGACCGATCTATTCGAAGTGATATTTGACATTTAAGTTAGTATATAGATTAGAAGGTTTTGTATAGAGTAGAGGAAAAAAATGTGTGATATTTACTGTTAACAAGTGGCTGGACTACCTATGTTTCATAGCCGAGTAAGAGCTAGTGTGTCAGTGAATCTCTTACCATTTTCTCTCTATATCTTTAACCCCAGCCTAAACACAGACCGAGCTAAACTTATAAATGTATTAAGATTAGTCACCGGGAGATTAACTAGTGATCCCCATCGACGAAAGACGAGTGGGTAAAAGCATTCCATTGTGCAGAGCCCAGCAACAATAGACCCACCGTCACACTCTGATCAAACCACACCAGACTGCCTACAAGTCTTTGAACTGAAGCCAAGGAGTCTGCTGTGCTTTTCCACAGCTAGAAGCTAAAGCATAATGGACAATGGTCGAAAGACCTTTTCTCCAGAGAGATTAAAAACACAACGTAACAAATTATTACTAAGTCCAAGCACTGGTCAAACAACACCGCGCAGGCTAACCATAACCAATCATTGTACTGCAGTCTAAGGACTCTCCTACAACTAGAACACATCTTAAAACTGACAGGCATCGTCTTCAAGAAAGGAAACAAAATTGCAGACCATTAATAAGTCAAGGAACTGGTCAAACAAAGCCTAATAGCCCAGATGTTCAACATTCTGCAGCCGCACTTCTCTCACTTTGCTGCGTTCCAAAAACACCCAGCCATGACAGAGGAGTCATTTGGACTTAGACCAGTCTCATAAACCAAGGGAAGGTCCCTTTTACCCTTTTAGATACAGTACGTTTTAAGAGGTGGAGTTGTCCAAGTACCATGTCTCCGATGTTTTATATTGGTTACAAGATGCTTGCATGGTGCGGTATACAGAGTGTACCTGTGTCCATAAGAAGTGACCAAAACATTTCTCAAACACTTCTGGACATTAAACAAAACATTTCATATTCCTAATAATTATATAATTTAGATTTCAGCTTTTTATTTTCTGCAGTTTCCTACATCTGTGAATGCGTCCAGTGGTGTATCAGTCATTGCAGACTATTTTCGTGAATATTCCCTATCAACTTCCCATGCAATCACAGACTTTCCACGTTTGTTACCTCGAAGATTTTTTCTTCTTCATCTCCACTCAACCCCCATCAGTGATAAAGCATAACGGTATCCACACACCAGCACTGCAGACTTTCCATACAGTCAAGCCACCGCGGCTCAGCAAAATGCCGGACAGGGCTGAAGAAGAGACCAGATGGCGAGGAGAACAAACAAGGGAGATTAGCGAGCTTTGGGCCCCTCGTAAAGCCCGCCAGAGGGCAGCACAGCGATCTAAATGCTTGACATCAAAGTTAACAAATGGCCGCAACGTGCAGCGGTAATGGCTCCCGTTGGACACTTGCTGTAGCTATCGTCACCAGGCTTCATACAATATGGGTGCTAGACAGACTTCTTTATCCCAGAGGCTAACTGTAGAAAAGCATTAGGAAAGACTCAATGATAATAAAATATATCTCCCTCTGATTTTTGTAATTGTAAATTTTATCTGAGATCACTTGATTTCATGTGAAAATAGGAATAAAATAAAATGACTGATTAAGTTCGTTTTTCTTATGTTGGTAATGATAATTTAGGGTAATATCTACCGCTAATATCCACGCTACTACAGCATTCACAAATGCTTTGTTTTCCTTCTGAACGTCTTTACCCTGAGTATCGACCAGTGATATTTGCGATTGTCTTTAAATTTGTACTCAGATAGTTTTTTTATTTGTTTATTTTAAACATTGCCACGTCACCAGATCGTCTTTAAACAGAATTACTGGGATCTTCTCTCGTACTACTGAGGATTAATAATGGGAAGTTAAACATAGTCTAAAGATTCATTACAGAAAATTCGATTCTTGGAAAATATATAAATATATCTGAATACTTTTGGGTGGTATTTAAACCAAGAACCATGCTTCAACACAAGAGGTGCGTAAATCTGAACTCATAGCTGCATGTCAACATTTTTGTAAATACAGTATAGCAGCTAGCTGCTGAACATCAACATAAATTATGGAATAGTGTATTATTAAATTACGGAATAGTGTAATCCTATAACAATAAAAATTTTCCACCCTCACACATCGATCTGTGAAACTTGTGAAAGGGAATGGGGATCCAGATCCACGAAGACCGACATTACTCTGTGTCTGAGACACCGCCCACTCCGAAACAGCATCATCAACTCATTTAAGACCCTTTCCTAAGTTAGTTTCAGGCTTCATTGGTACCATCAGCAGGCCCTAAAGCTTTCTTCGAGTTCAGTGATGGAAGAAAGATGCAAGAATCGTGCTTTTTTTCTCACACAACGCGTTCTACCATGGAGACTATGTGAATTTATCATAAATTTTGTAGAAACAGAACTATAACCTAAACGTATAAACCCTTTGTCGTGGTAAACGTAGTTTCTTGACTGGCAAACAAGCAAATAGTGGCAGCTGCTGCCACAAAACATTACTGTCTGAACATAAGCAATACATGTAGATCTATTGGCAGTCATTACGTTTCTTAAATAACTGTTCGTGTAGTCGCAGTTCAGTTGCCTTTAAATAAATACGAGCAGCCTGCTCCTGCTCCTTAGTGTATAATTTATATTACTTATGTGTCTTATCCTTTTGTGCAGTGGTATCGTTTAAGAAAGAGCTTTAAAACGATGTGGTCGTTCGTTATCACGTACTCATTCATTCCAACTGTTAGCCATGTATTTCTTACTGCAACCACAGCAGCTAAATACCGCAGCAAATAACAAAACGCTAAGAACAAGAGCAAACCAATGAATGCCAGCCTCACAGAAACACCCTATAGAAGAATTATTAAAGAAGTAAGAACCATATTAATTACAATGAGAAGAAACATTTATTTTGTCTGGGAGGCACAGAACTGGACGGAGCAAGAATTCCAGCCCGGAATGTCTTATCTCTTATGTAGATCACTGGCCAGTAAATCACCTCGGCCAAGCTGACATTGACGTACTGACCACACATTGACCAGCAGGTAATACTAAAGCTCCTCGCTCGTTCATCAGGAAGTGAACCCTCGAGTGTGAATTTATTGATGCTTAGGCAACAGTATACAATTGCTATGTCAGATTAAACCTAACCATAGCAGAAGGCACCTAACGCTTCTAAAAAAACCGTTCTCAGACATCACTGCGGGTCAAAAAAAAAGGAAGACTAAGAAAGAACATAGTCAGTCAAGGTGTCAGGTTTTTCGATTAACAAACCGTGAAGACCAGATCGAACGTGGAGGAACTTATTAAAAGACTCTTTATTTCCATATTGCGCCGTGAACACAAGCTCTTGTGGACACAGGCGTTTTCGACATGATCACCATCTACAGCGGTACTACTACCTCTACGTTTACACTCCCTCCAACCCTGTTGTTCCATTCCACCTCCGCAGTACGGAAACAATAGGACCAACATTTTGCAATCACTACGGCACCAAAATTCTCCTCGGTTTTCTCATACATCATAGTCTACAATCAAAACTGCACAAAAACTGCATTATTTTGGCTACGCCTGTCACTATAGTACACAGGAGTAGGCAATCACAACAGGACAGAGACAGCCTAGTCTGTTCAGCTTGGTCTATCACCGTCGTACAGAAGCAGGCAATCGCAACACTACAGAAGCAGTCTATCCCGCTTTGTCCGGAAGAAATGCAATTACTGGTAGCCAGACACAATAAAGCAAGTCCTTTAGCTTCAGCTTCTTGTTGCCTTGTACCGGCCCCATTCGGAGTTCCTGAGACCCGCACAGCAGTCCTACTACACTCTTTATTGCGTATATTGACACTTCCAGTAAATATATAGTAGTTGGTTCTAAAGAGCACACTCATCAGCTCAAAGAGATAAACATCTTAAATAATATCGAATTCGAAACCAATCAAGGCGTCAGCTTGCATCCTGCGCATTGCCAAACGCCATGGATCACTGTTCTACTATCCATCGATCCGTGCGTAGGCGTGTTTATGAACATGTCACCACTAGTTCTTTTGATAAAATTATTTGTTTTTTTTTAAGTGGCACATACGAAAACGGGTGATGGAACATCATATAAAGAGTCATGACAACAACAACAACAACAAAACTCTAGCTATGTGAGAGAAAATCTGTTATCAATTGAAAATCCAACGACAGCCATGTTCTCCTGAACGCCAAGCCAGTAAGCACTCTGCCACGGAACCATTCCGTTACTCCAATGTATATTATTTATTGCTCCTCTAGTTTAGACATTTCCTTCAAGTACGGTCATGAAGCTAAAGGCATTCCCCCCCTCCCCCAATCCCCTCAATAAAATTTGCATTGCATTGTATGCATGGCATTGTATTGTATATTGCGAGCGCCCTTGTACAAGCTCAAGATATTCAGCATGACGCTGGACGTTGAGTGGCGAACACCCTTTAGGCTAGCCCGTCCTTGCTACACCAATCTCTGGACAGAAAGCCATTCGTTTTCTGCCGATTCCAATAATCAAGGAACACTGGCCTGGCCCCCAAGATTCATTTGCTTCCCTGTCCACTACCTCCGGCCAGCAGTCAGGTCAAGTCCACTCCTCCCTCGCCCGTGACAAACGGTTTGACCATTAAACATCCCTCCTGGCCCTCGGGCAGTCTCTGATTAAAAGGAAGAAGGAAAGTTAGGAGAAAATAAAAGTAGCTGATGGCATTGGATTTTTAACAAAAGAAGAGTTTCGAGAAAGAAAAAAAAATAGATTGAAGGAGAAGATAAAATGATGACTTTAAAAGAGAGTCGAGTTTGAAAGAAAGTGATTAGAGAGAATGGGAAAAAAGGATCAAAAGAAAACAATGCTGTTTTCATCACAGTCTGTCTCCACGCGAGGTCGTTTTGTGAATATTGTTCCGGGTTTAATCCAAGTTTATTGTAGAAGACTGAAGTGTGTGTGCGTGTTTGTGTGTGAGTGTGTGTGTGTGTGTGTTATGATGCTAGTGGTTGTTGTAATGTGAGTGAGTTCAAGTCAAATACCATAGCCATGTGATGAGACCTTAAAAATAAAATATTCGTTCATTTGGAGCGTGGCTTCTTCCTGCCTATCCTTATGTCTTCTTCCTCCGCTCTCCGTCTTCCTTCTGTCCTCTTTCACTATGCCATCTTCCTCCGTCAGACTGCCGCATAACCTCGTCATCCCTCTTTTTTCACGTTCCCTTTGTTTCTTCTTCTTCTTCTTCTTCTTCTTCTTCTTCTTCTTCTTCTTCTTCTTCTTCTTCTTCTTCTTCTTCTTCTTCTTCTTCTTCTTCTTCTTCTTTTAAAGGTTTCACACATCACGGTGATTGTCTATTTCCCTCTCTCAATTCTTTGTACATGCGCGTCTTCTTCCCCATTCTTTGTCACACTTCCATATCTAAGCGCTCTAGCTCTCTTGCTTCTTTGCTTCCTTCTCTGCTGTCCATCTTTCTTCTGTCTTCATTTGCTCGGCGCCAGGTCCTTCTACACGCGTTCCCATCCGCTTCTTCTGATCATTGTATATTTCTTCTCCTTGCCTCTCTCTATTGTTTTTCTTTATTCTCCCGTTCTTTCCAGCTTTCACATCTTTTTTCTGTTCACACTCCTTCTTTCTGCCACCCCCCGTTCTCTCTTTCTCCCTCGCTTCTTGGTGACGGTAATTAAATCTTGGGCTGACAGATAAATGACCATGAGGTAGTCCCTTGTCTCTCCATGCTAGCTCAAGCCAGACTCCCTGTCTGCCTGCAGTCACGCAGGGCTTGTCGCCGCAAGATCTTCTGGAATGCACAGTTAAGGCATACTTCTCCTTGCAACAAAAGGATTCAAGGCAGAAAGCGAAATTCCCTTTCTTTCTGTGACTATTCCTACAATGGTATTTGGTTTAAAAGATTCACCCTTCAATAATAACTACAATCATGCAAGGGAGGTCGCTTCAGGACTCTCTGGAATGCATTGTTCATGCACTTTTCTCTACCAAAAAAAAATAAAAAACACGGAGAAAAAACACTGACGAAGCAGAAAAATTTCCACTTATGCTTATGCAAAATTCACTCAAAGTTTGAGTTTCGGTAAATGAAAATTTAACCCCATATTATCCACAATAACAAAGAACGTCGTCTCAGGATTCTCTGGAATGACCAGAAAATACAACTTTTTCCTCCGCACAAAACTAGGACAAAGAAAAGTCGAGTCAGAGAGATTATTTTCATGTGTCTCGATGTGGTCTGAACTTACAAACAACAGAGTTACTGAAGTCAATCTTGCACCCAATACCCGCAGCATTTTCCACACACATTCTTTCTTTGATTTACTGCAAAGATTCTCTGGATTGGGTTCTTAAGGCCGTTTTCTCCCCACAACAAGAAGGATTATTAAATGCAGAAAAATGTATCTGGTTTCCCACTCAAATCATGGCAAAATTGTAAAGGTTTATATTGGTAGAAGAGAGTGTGACCGTATACAATATCCACAACCATGCAAGCCGTTTATCCCTTCAGGATGCTCCGGAATGGTCAGTGTGACGGTAGGTCTATTGTTGCTGGGCTCTGCACAATGGAAGTCTATTACCCTCTCGTCTTTTGTCTGCGGGGATCGGCTAGTTAAATCACCCTATGACTAATTTTAACACATTTATATGTTTGGTCCGGTCTGTTGTAGGATAGGGTTCTAGAGATAGGGAGAAACGTGTAAAAGATTCACTGACACACTAGCTCTCGCACGGCTAGGAAACATAGGTTGTCCAGCCACTTGTTAACAGTAAATATCACACATTTATTTCCTCTATTCTATATCTAATTCTCTAATCACTATACTAACTTAAATGTCCAAAACGTACTATAACTAGGATTAACTTAACAGTCCAAATTCACTTCGAGTAGTTCGCTCCTGGATGGGTCTATCCTGCTACTGTACTCAATATTTGCTACTGTCTCATCATTGGGCTATTTGTTCTGGTTGGCCTAATGTTCGTTTTCAGGAGAGTGGACTACCGCACAGTCCTTCTAGATCATTGTGTGTGCACGTTTTCTGTGTCATCGTTGAGGTGTGGTGATAGTGTCTCCTCCTTGTTTGTTGACCATTGGGCTATCGGAGCTCAGTGCTCGATGCTCCACTGCAGGCCAAATGTCAGGGTTGACTCTCAGTGGTCTATCTCCTGCATCAGACCAAGCCTGCTCGTCTGCAAAACATAAGACGAATTTCTGCAACGCCTTGTTTAAAAGGGGGTGCAGAGCGTCTCACTGGTGGCAGAAACAGCCCTCAGTGATCGTGTCCACTTATACAAACAATAGACGAACAATCTTCTACGTCCGTGGTCCACTGGAATCTCCAACATACTTCCTATACATATACATATCATGGCTAACATAAACACAGGGAGAAGTAATTAATAATATACACATTCTCCAGTACAACCACTGGTCTGCAATAATACACATAGGAGAAACAACAGTTGGCCAATAGGGGCTACCTCATGGTTTCGCAACCGGTCGGGGGTCAGCCACGTGGTCAAGCAAAGTTTTACAAACATTTACAATTATAAAACATGGCAAGACTTCACAAGCATAATCCAACAATAAAATAAATAAATCGCAGTGAAACAAAAGATTGATCGTTTACCTTTTTGACAATGTCAGGCTCTGGCTATACTACGATGAATTGAATTTCACCCGTCACCTGCATAGTCTACTGAGAGAGATCTTTGCACGTGTCCGTCTCGGGTAATGTTTTAACAAAGACTCACTCCCTTAACCCTGTGGTCAGCTTAAGCCCGCGAAATCTCGTGATACCTTTGCGCCCTCTGGGTATAGGTCAGCGGGATGAGGTCACTGCCTACCTTAGCGAGAGTTAACTTAACCATGCTTAGACCAAACCTTTGACTTTTGTCGTCTGCTAAGCATCGACTTTAAGTTACAAAGGCTACCACAGGATGAACTATTTGAGGCGTCAAGCCTTAGGAAGTGGTTCAAACTAGCCTATTGTACAGTCAAGTCAGTTTAGCTTTCTCCACACACAAATGAAAAACCCCCAAAAAATCTAAAATATTCTTTCTGATCTTTTCCAAGCTGTGGTCTAGACAAAAAGAAGTGTCGCTGAAGTCAATTTTTGCCACAATATCCTCAATAATTTCGTCAACAGCAGTAGTTGACTTTAGTACCAAAATGACCGCCGGACAGCTAATTGTTTTACCCGCCATTATATAAGATACAAGACGAATTTCAGTTGTGAGCTTACTTCTTCAACCACAGAGTCTCCGCACGCACAGTATCGTGAAGAAGAACTGTTTGGTCTTGCTGGTCTGACCTAAAACAATAACCATATAATGTAATGTAACGAACGTCTAAAACAATTCTTACCTACAACTATAATGAGGCTCGTTCAATAGCTAGCTTCTTCAATAAAGGAAAGCTTATCTTCTAATTTGTCTTCTCTTCGCCAGTTTACTAAAATGTTAATATTAACTTACTAAAATGTTAATATTAACTTAAATAAACCCTGACTACAAAAGCTCGTTCACGTACACATACATAATGTTCTGTATATGTGACATCAATTTCGATGTAAATTGTCGTTAAAACCCTCGTCAAATTTTATTTCTGTGAAAAAAAATTCAATATTTTTTTTAACAGATTTTTACAGATTATCAACTTTCTTTTTACTTAAAATTCACATGTAGCCCCTTAAGAGAGAAAGAGGACAAAAATTCGGGCACATTTTTACGGCCCTTTCAGCGGGCACGCAGGAAAGCATTTTAATGTGCTTTCTGTCATTTTTGCCCATAACTTCTCAGGCGATGGCAAGCGAGTCCTTCTACTCGGAAAACACAAATAAAACTTGCTGACAAGCCAGGTACGTTAAGTGCATGATTTGTAGGCCGTAACTAAATGTATTTTCGGTTAGAGGTCGTAGGTCACTCATCTGGGTCCCTTTGAAGGACGCAATGGCGAAAGTTTTTTAGCTGGAAGTAGAAGTTATTTTACTTCTCCTCTCTGGCTGGAATACATGCTGCCAATCTGGCATTAAAGAAAGGGGAGTGGAAAGCATTGTCCTAAGTAAGAGTGGGCAGACAGGCACAATCAGTATACAACTCGGACTTCAAGCTAACGAGGACACAGAATGGGGTTGCAGGAATCATGCAAATATCGCTTAACACACAGTAGTACATCATGCCAAAGGAAATCGGTTACTTTACATGTTGAGGAAAAACCTGACCTTTTCTTTAACACGAGTTACTCACCCTGGCTCCACCCAACAACCACTCTTTCCTACATTACACAACACTCCCAACTCACTCCTCTCTCCCGCCTCTTGCTAAAAATGAATAAAACCACTGTTACGCACACTTGCGAGAAAAAGATAAACTTCTCTTTCCCCTTCAAAGGAAGACAGGAAAGTGTAATACATATTTGTGGCGATTGGTGCTGCAAAACTCTTAATAGCTTGTGCTTTTCTTAATGGGATACTTGTACATGACAGCCGTCTACCACTGGAAACACTCACCACTCCCGTGATTTTCACCACAAGAGTAGGGATGAAGACAGCCTAAGAAAAATATTATGGAAAGGAAAAAGAAGAAGAAGAAGAAGAAGAAGAAGATAATGATGATGATGATGATGATGATGATGATGATGATGATGATGACGACGACGACGATGATGATGATGATGACGATGATGATGATGATGATGATGATGATGATGATGATGATGATGATGATGATGATGATGATGATGATGATGATAATTTTGATGATGAATCTAATTATCACATCAAACCTTATGAATTGAATGTGAGTCTTTGACCCATCGCCAAAAGCTATAAAAACGTGCGTAGTAATATCGTTCGCATCTTGCAACATCAAGATTGAAGCAATTGTTGAAAGTTTAGACAAGAAACCCTGAAATTGCTATGCATCTCCATCGCAAAATGCAAGCCATGCAAAAAGATCATTTAAAAAATAATTAATTCCTGTTCTTTGTTTATTGAAGACATCATTTAAGGAACATCAATCGTTGTCTTCCATGCATGATGAAAAAGCTATCCGAACACGCAAGTCTCGTCACACAAGCAATCACTTCCCCGCTCCGTTGATGACGCTAACGCGTTTGATTCGCCTTTGCTTTGTTTTGGGATTTTTTTTAGGCCGTTCTTTAAACGAAGATGTTCGTCCTGCTCTTATTTAATTTAATCATTCTTTGCCTGACCTTTGAACCGAAGAAAATGAATTGTGGCCTGCCCGGATAGTAATTAAGATGGTATCAGTTTGCATCGCTCACTCTTGCTTCAGAAACTGCTGGATGTCCTGCAAGGTGATTTAACAGCTCAACTTTCATTACATTTCGGCAAGACTGAAGACAACGCTGATTCATTACAACGTTCAGAGTTGGATAAAACCGCTGTTAAAGCCACAATGCGTGAAAATAATCAGCTTCAACGGAATTCAGAGGCGAGTTACAAAACAAAAGCGTGAAAATTGCTCGTTAGCACGCCAAAAATTCTTCCGCATATTCGGCAAAACTTTACAAACCTGATTACTTCAGCACTCTAAGGCAGAACAACAAGTTAGACAAGGACAAATCTGATTTACAAGATTGTTTCATTTGTTTTCTACTACTTGTTTTCTTCATTTCCTTGTGTTTTTAATTTTTTCACACTCTTTGGCAGCCCTTTTATTGACTTGAATGTATCGCTCGGCGCAAAAAAACTCGAGTTAATAAAAAACACATACTAATACCTAATTATTTAGGGAGTCGTGTTTATGACTAACTTTTCACTGTACACAAATTGTATTATTATCTGGAATCGTTAGGTGACATTGGAGGAATAAGCACATGAACATATTTATACAATTTATAATTAACTGTGTATCTATAAAGTTAAAGTTGTAACTACAGAAGTAATTCCTGACTCAACCCTGTTCTGCTTCGTTACTATGATTTAGGCATATCTAAACCTTAACTACCAAATGGTCGGGGGTAAGGAAAATTTGCCCAGTTCAGGAGCAGTCCAGGGAGGATCGATGACAAGGAAGGCGGGAAGGTCTCAGTCCAGCTGATTAATTGATTTCCCCAGTGATAGCCGCCTGCCCAAGGAGAACCTCCTCATTAGTAACACAGAGGGCAGGACAGACGGACCTGGAGACACAGTGAAAGTGAAGAGGTTTTAAGATAGAAGGTTTAAAGATGGAACGAGAAACGCCCTTAAAAATAGAAGTGAGTCCTAATGTTATGTTAGCTTTGGTGGGAATAACGTTATACCCACTGAGCTATCAACCCAGTATAACATTGGTTGAAACGCAGAGCATGTTTGTAGTTGGTAAAGTGCGCTTCAGAAGAACAACACAAACAAAAATTGATTTATAAAGAAAAGCAAAGTGTTGTAGGTTGCTCTCATTGCGGCTGAAGTGCATAAATGGTAGAAAGGGTCTTGGTAGATTGTGTGTGCGGGTGTGTCTTGTGGAGATGGAGAGAGAAGGGTCCCGGAGATGTATGCGGATGTCGAAGAGGGGCGTGTTTGCGCACGGCGATGAATCAATGTTTGTGGGGAAGTCGGGGTTTGATACAATTAGCATTTTATGTTTCGTTGTGTTTTATGTTTTGGTTTTCGTCTTTCTGATGTACATTGTTAAAACAGAATCTTTGTGTATGATGATGAGAACGATAAATGAAATCGTATTTGTACTGGAGATACACAAAAACGTTAATATAAACTGATGGGAAGAAACTATAAGAGAGAGAGGTGTCAGGGAAATGTGAGTATTTTAAAACGTGTTAATAACGTTTAACATAAACTTGACCACAAAAAAGCAAAACCCGCAGGACGCTTTCGTTAAATATTACAGATCCTCTTCAGATATTTATTAATACGTGTATATTATACCGCCCAAAACCAACAACAAGCAGAAACTGTTGCATTTCAAAGTTCAATGCTATGCAATTCTTTGACGCATGAAACAAAATTTAAAAAATATATTACATTCAGTCCAAAAAACAGGACACTTTCCATTTTTTAAAAAAATCCAAGCCGACTTCACGTTTAATTATTTAATTTTTAAAATCTTTTTTTCATAAGGGCAGGCAGCACCAGACATTAATTAAGCCCAAAAAGCATTCCATATAGAATCCAGATATTTTCTTTTTTTAGATTTTGATATAATTGTTTACACCTCAATGAAGAAAACATTACATTTGATATTGCAAGGGTAGTCCACGGTTTTTAATTTCTCTCTTTGTGAATGATTACTTTAAGTGCAGTTGTGTGACTTAACATTTCTTCAGAGACAGGATAAACACATTTTATCTTTTTTTTCAAGCTGTATGGATACATAAAATCCTACATTGCCAGCAAATGGGTCTGAATCCGTGCTTGAAGATCTGTCTAGCATCCTGCTAGTCCTAAGTGAAGAACGTATCGACATGGCGAGAATTCCTCCACAGAGACTGGCTTTAGGTAAAGAAAAACGCTTTCTCGTACAGTTTCTGTCGTAAGAGGAAGACAGACGAGAAGGATACCCTTTTCTAAGAGCCAGCTTTGTGAGGTATGGCGGTGACCATCTCCATTCCCATCTCCAACCTGCTTTCTTGCCCAGGTTCTAAAAAAGGCAAGTTACCAATTTCAAACTCAGACTTGAGTTATAATACCGTAAGGAAAAGTATCCAGGCAATTTCCTGCAAGGAATCTTTAGCACCGTCAGATCTGGGGAACATCATCATGGCATCATCATCAGGCCGCAGTACACATCCAGCCAACCGCTTCATACTTCTCCAAAAGCATGAACCACAGGAACACTACCATAGGATGAAATGTGTATACATTCAAACAATCGTACTAATTGTCTCAGTAGCCTACTTGTGTACAAATGTTAATGAATACGGGAACCTGTGGGACCATTACAAGGGAGGAACATCATGGAATCTCCTCCAGACACCAAAAAAACTGATCACAATGCTAATGGCAATTAGTATTGTTATTGTGATGTATACATTGGTGTTGTTTGTACACTACAATGTAATTTCTTGACAGAGATAATAAATGTATATTCTCTTTATCTTTTTATTATTTTAATAAAGCGCAACGTTTAAAAGAGCAAGGGTCTTGATAAAGTTTTAAACATATTGTATAGTATGTGTACTGTACATCCAAGTCAAGATTTATATCTCGGTCCTGCAGAGTCTTGTAGGACTGTGAGGTCGGAGGAACATCTTTGAAACTTCCCCCCAGACTCCCCCAAATAGCAAACCGCAGTGCCAATAAAGCGCCGTGTTTACAGGAGCAAGGGTCTCGATGCGGCAGTTGAAAGGAAGGACCGCTGGTACAGGGAGGATAAGGCCACCCTCATATCCCGCCCTTTATGTCCCTTTTATGTTAAACAGATTGCCCGTTATGATACGCACCATTACAAACAAGAGGCAATGTGTGTGTGTCTTTGTGTGTGCGTGTTTGTGTGTTTGAGGAAGGTGGTAGGGAATAGAGAGGAAGTGGTGTGTAGAAGAGTTAGATGTGGAGAAGGAAGCGTGCGTTAGGGTATGAGAGACGGTAGGGGGGGGGGGAGATGGTGGTTGAAGAATGAAGGTGCGGAGAGATTTTAAAAAAAGTAAATGTGTGTTGGGAAGGGAGGAGGGGAGGGAAGATTGTGTTTGGTGTATCTGTGTCTGTGTGTGTGTGTGAGAGAGAGAGAGAGAGAGAGAGAGAGAGAGAGAGAGAGAGAGAGAGAGAGAGAGAGAGAGAGAGAGAGAGAGACGTGGGTGTCAATGAAAGTACGCAAACAATATAATACCCCAAATAATAGTGCTCAGGTGTTGAAGTGAGGGAGATTATTGAATGCTTTTGTTCACAGAAAGAGCCTTCCTCTTCTTCATCATCTCTTCCACCACCCACCCCCACCCCTTCCCCTTCCCCTCTCCTCACCACCTACTTCCTACACCTCACCTTACTCTTTTTCTTCACCCTCCTGCTCCTCTGTCTCTGTGTCTCTTTCTGTCTGTCTCTCTATCCCCCTCTTCTCTCTCTCTCTCTCTCTCTCTCTCTCTCTCTCTCTCTCTCTCTCTCTCTATCTCTCTCTCTCTCTCTCTCTGCTAAAGACGATGGAAAAGTCATTCCAATCTTATTTCCCATCTAAAAAGCATGCAGCAATAGACTAGACATCCCCAATATATTGAAACAGCAATGTTAAATTAACTTTGTGAAACAGTCATTCAAATTCATCTTATTTGGATCTAATACTCTTTTAGCGTTAGCTGATGAGTGAGATCAGAATAGCTTTAAAAACAACAACAAACAAACAACGACCAAAACGAAAAAAAAAACTATTAACAACAGATCTAATTCTATAAAAACAACTTTGAAAAATAAACTGGTCGAGAGTATTATATTACCAGCTTTCGGCTGATGCGTTTAACAGAATACATCAGACTAGCGCTAAAATGATCACAATAGTCATCTTCACACTCTTGCGCCCCTGTCAGCCCTCCTCCACCCCACCCCCCTAACCCCCCACTTCCCGCACCCATACCCATCCTCTCTACATACATACACACACACAAAACACACACAAATACACATTCAATCATGCTTGCATAGACAGAAAGTACACTGCGAGTTTCTCAGTGCCTGTGAAACTCTTCTAAAATTACACTCATCTAAAATCACTCTTCTAAAATTACTGTATTGCATCGAATTCAACTCCTTCTGGCAAGTTTTATCCATGCTGGATTCGAATTGCGAACGTGGAGCCTAGATTGAAGAATTGTATCCTCTCAAATCTCGGGCAGCTAATCTACGATCGGGTCTGGTCCGCTTCGCCAATGCTAGAAATGCCAGGAACGTATGGCACGCAGATGTGATAAACCATAACGTGCTTGAGGAGTATTACAGGTACCTTTTGATAGACTACTCATGCCATGTTAAATAGCGAATAACAAAGCCCGTGAACCTTTTGGCATATTGTCGGATTACTAAATTATGAAATGATGATGACGATGACGATGATGATGATGATGATGTTGATGATGATGATGATGATGATGATGATGATGATGATGATGATGATGATGATGATGATGATGATGTACATTTGTATAGACCCATGAGTCACTCCAGGCTACAGTAGCG
The DNA here is from genome assembly GCA_036898135.1 of Oncomelania hupensis. Lineage (NCBI taxonomy): Eukaryota > Metazoa > Mollusca > Gastropoda > Littorinimorpha > Pomatiopsidae > Oncomelania > Oncomelania hupensis. The sequence goes on from CM072512.1 coordinate 110,380,952, forward strand.
AGTTCGGGAATGAAAGACAGCGATAACGTTTTTTTGGGGGGAGAGAGGAATCTTGATATGTGGCTTCAGTCTCTGGTCGTATTATTAGAGTTTTCTCGCTTTGCTGTATGGATTTGAATTGCCCAAGTTTTCAACAGCAAGAGGAAACATGTAATGAATGGATAAGGATTATACGTAAATACCCTATTATCGAAGTCTACACAAAGATTAAGATTTTATTTCCTACAGTTCCTGTCTGATTTTCTTAACGTGGTTTTTTTCCCCGTACAGTGAATTTGTATGAGTGGAAAAATACTGGGCACCACATTTTGTTAATAAATACGAAGACTGAAACAGTGATATTTTGTATAGTATGTTAATTTGACGTAATGTTACAATACACGTTTCTGCCTAGTTCTAATGAAGCCAGCAACGTTGTGTATCGAAGTGCACTTATTGATTGATTGATTGAGTTTTGGTTTTGTACTTATTTTAGAAAAGTTAATTAATATCTCGCGCATACCTATGCGCTTAAATAAAATATATAAACGTCCAGTATTCAGTCAGTTCATCAAGCAATTAACGAAACAATGTAAAAGTCAAAACAAGGGCGTTCTGCTCTAAAACTCGGTTACCAATACAAAACGATAATTGACATGCATGACATTTTACTGCCTTCTAACAATATCAGACAAGTCGTCGATATTTTGATTTTTAATCCTATATTTCTTCTTCTTCTTCTTCTTCTTCTTCTTCTTCTTCTTTTAGGTTGAGCAACGACAATACCAAGGCTACGTTGATTCCATTGCTGCTGCAGTTTGTTACTTTAACGTTAACAATGCAACTTTCACAACATGACACTACAAACTGTGGCCTTTATAACGATGTCAGCGAATGTTCTAGCTGTTTCGAAGCCCACAATCAAAGCTTTGCGTGCATGGTTCAATACCCCTATCGTGTTGGCGGGCAACCACCAGTGTGAGATGAATTAACTGAAAACTGACCGCATCAATTCCACCATCAGCAGCAGAGCGGAGATCACGGGTAGAGAAACAAGTGTGAAAACCTAAGCCCATTACTTTTGTCGAACCACAGGGCTTGAACCTGAACTTTCCTATTGTTTTATTACCCTTTTCTACGTCAGTACTTGCAACTTCATTTAAGGTACTTTGCTGTAATTTATTCCATAAAAAGTAAAAGAAAGTAGCTGCTGGTCTGGTTTATTTACCGGTTTACGTTTTGAACACATAATATAGGCAATTCAAAAGAATCTTCCCTTCAGAAACTAAATTCAATGGTATCGTGTCACTAGAAAAAGCAACAATAATTTGATCTTCTTGATGCTTAACTTATTTAACTCATGGGGGTTCTTTTTAACTTTTATAACTTTCATGTTTATGCCACAGATTGTACCTAATATACCACAGCATTACCTATTTTAAATAAAGCTGATTTTTGTCTCCCGACAGTTACATAAATTGTAATATGAAATTTTGAGAGTTTGCTTTGCTTTCTCGAGACCTCACTCTCATTTCCCGAGTTACTTGTACCGTTCTTATAAGGTATTATCTGCATACAACCATAGACAACCGTCATTGCAGGACAAGATAAAAATCAGATTGTTCTATTTTACTTACATCTTTTAATGTTGCAGTCATAATACGAAAGCAAGACCTGTAACGCCGAGGGGAACATCGATTTCCATTACAGAAGGCCGAAGCATGATCCCGCACGAAACCGGAGAATCAGTGAAAGCCGCAAACTACCTTCAAGTCCATATCACGTGGGTGTCATGTGATCTCACTTACAAGCGCAATGCGTTTTGATTTCAGTCGGAATACTTCCGTTTCCGGTTGCGATTACTTTTTTGTTCGTAGATGTGGAGATTTGAAGTGATAACGCGTGAGCGGAGAACAAACAATACTAATGGTGTTGTTGGGAATTGTTATAGTGTTAGAACGTTATGGACGTAAGAAATATAGGCGGCAAGGGAATGGGATGAGAGAGAGAAAACGTTGTATCCCAGGTTTATTAGAAGAGAAGACAATTAAAGTGTGTTTTTGAGAATTGGACTTTTAACGCCTACGCACACCATTGGCGATACGACAGACGGGGAAAGCCATCCTAGGGACGAGGACGTAGGTACCTAAATAAACACTGAACCACCAGAGCAATCATAGTGCTAAGATAAAAAGTAACAATTGGCACTTTAATATTGCGATTCGAACCTGGGCGATTGGTGTGCCAGGCAAACGACCTACCACTCCAGCGGGTTGTTCTTATCCCGCTTACAAATTAATGCAGCTCAAGAAACCACCCAAGTTCAGCGTGCGAAAATCAGTTAGTTGAAGACGAAACTAGAACCCTGTCGCTAGTCGCAAGTTAGCGCAGTGTGCGACGCCTTGAACTCCAGAGCCAATTCAACGATTATTAAAACTATGACTACTTTTTTTGTTTATTTTTGATAGTCTTTTTGACAAAACCCTTCTTAAGTTTGGCTTTCTTTCCATCGATCCTTTTAAGCCCCACCCCAGCTTGGTGATTTCCCATCACCACACATACACGACCTTCACTCTCCAGTCCTCCCCAAACCTTCCCACCTCCTTCCCCGCTCTCGACATGTACGAACTCTCTCCCCCAGCATTCTCATCTTCGGTAGATGTAATGAGCCAGAAGGGAAAGACAGAAGGATGTCCAACAACCTTGATTGCATCCGTTTGCACACAGTTCATTCTCCAATAACCCACCATCGACACCCCAAATTTCTTGAATAACCCATCAGTGACAGAGCCGCTCTTTTTTTTTTGTCATCCAAGTACTTAACAACGGCCAGTCTTTTTAATGCCAGTAATTCGACCACTGAAAAGCTCGCCTCTTTGGCTTTAATTGTTTGCTACTGACAAACCAGTTCTCGTTCTCTCTAAAATTACACCACGCGGCTGACTGAGACTAGCCGAGTCAGGCGGGCACAAGATTCGGCTAGACTCTGCTGCGCCATATGTGTTCTGAAATTAAACCAGCGGCATACACTTTTAGCACTTGGGGTGGTCTAGTTACATTACATTACATTACATTATTATTGCTTTATGTCCATCGGACTCTTCCGAGCAAAATCAGGACCGGACAACTCCTGATCTGCATAAAAGATCTGCCGAAACAACCCTAGTAGTAAAACTGAAAGCTCTCCACCAGCCAGTCACTTTACAAATAAAGACATCCCACGCAGGGCACGCTGAGGCTGTACTCTAATTTATCGAACCCCCGTTTACAAAAACAAAATAGAATACAAACATACTTATAAAATATCAACAAAACACATACATATGAAATGCCTACATTGCTAAATAATAACATCATAGGAAGCCCTAGTGACCACCTGGCAGAAAGCGTCCAATATTCCCAAGCTGATCCAACAGGCCTTATACACAAATAAGGAGTCTTGTCCCGGAAGAGTTTCAAGAAAAAAAGGTAGGTGACTGGTCTAGCGAAGAAGAAAATAGTATCGCAGATTGATAGAACAGATCAGGAATGAGAAAGAGCAAATGAGAATAACAGCGACAGTGGGAATTTAAAGCACTAAATTTCCAGAAAGTGGGGATACTATTTATACTAAAAACCCCGGCACCCCAACGGGGGTAGGGGGTGGTCTAGTAGCTCAGCTGATAGAAAACAGGTGTCCTAGGCCGAAGGTGGCGAGGTCGAACTCACGGGACTTAGGTACGACACTTTTCAAGACAACGAGGGTTTCCTCCGGGTACTCCGGTTTCCACCCTCCCTTCAATAATGGTATCGGAGACAACAAATCTAAAATTAAAATTTGATTTCTATTCCTATTCCGACATCTGTACTAGCGATCTCTTTAGATTGCCGATCTTTGAGTTAGATTTTTAAAAAGCGCATGAAAGCCTCATGTAATAATAATAATAAGTATAATAAGCAAGGAAACACTGTGTAGAGAAGAATAAAAATGTGAAATGTATATTTAGATTGCGGAAACAAACTCGTCATCCAGGCGGGTGAAATTAATTCGGGTGTTGTTGTTTTTTTTCTTCCTTCAATGAAAGCGTGGTAGTCATAGAACATCGTTCGACCCCAAGACAAGCGGAGAATATGACGTATGTTTTTTTTTTTTTTAAATCAAAACTGTCGCTCACGCGTCCAGAATATGAGCTTCATGATCTTTAACGTCCGTACTCGTACGATGGAATCCAAGCGTGCACAGACAGGGGTTTTGTCTTATACTCTTGCCCGAAGGTGCAAGGAATCGTCGGCTTCTGAGCATCAAATAGTTCAAACCAAGTGTTGAGTAGAGGAAACTTCAACGTCCAGTAGACTTTCTTGGGGTATTCTTTAATAGTGCTTAGTACATAATCAAAGCTCAGCGCATCGATCATCTGGTTGCAGCACCAGCGTTTCTCTTGATCAAAGGCGTCAGGAGGCAGAAGACTGAGTGATGTGCACGTGGCGGGTGCTTTGGCCGGACATCAAAGAAGACATACCTCCCCTTTGCCTCTTAAAACTTATAAATCACTAGTGGTTTTTGTACCCTGGCAAGCCAGGGTACACATGATGCTGTTTAAAATGTAGACAGAGAGAACTTTTGTCTGCGAGTTTCATTTGGACGATGATACCTCCCCATATCCCCCTTGATACCTCACCATACCCCCCCCCCCTGATATCTCCCCGTCCCCCTTCCCATGATGCCTCATCATACCCCCTTGATACCTCCCCGAACCCACTTGATACCTCCCCATACCCCCTTGATTCCTTCCATACCCCCTTGGTTCCTAACTGTACCCTCCTTGATACTTCCCCGTTGATCGTTTCGCAGGTATGGATGAAAGGAATCGACCATCACCATACCCCCTTATAGATACCCCTATCCCCGTTATACCTACCCATGCCCCTTTAAACCTACCCGTAGCCCCCTTTTACCTACACGTACCACCCCATCCCGATCCTTGGTAGTAATAATAATAATAATAATAATAATAATAATAATAATAATAATAATAATAATAATAATAATAATAATAATAATGAATATAGAATAATACAAATAGAAATCAGAAAAAACACCAAGGTTTTAAAATAAAATTTGATATAAGATAGTATAATTGTTATTATAAGAATAATAATAATTATTATAATAATAATAATAATAATAATAATAAAAATAATAATAATAATAATAATAAATTAAAGGTAAAAAGTCTAAATTTAAAAAAAAAATCCATATTGTGTAAAAAAAAAAAATAAATAAAAACTTTAAAAAATTATGGCCCGCGTGAGTATCGATCTTGGGTCGCCCGAAACCGTAGGCGAACGATTAACCCACTACGCTACCAAGGCTTCGTAGTAAAACCATGAATTTTTTGGTCTATATGGGAAAACATGCTGAAACCTCAATTTGATTTTTAATGGAAGCGCGCGGAATGAGGCTATTGCAGTTTGTGGACATTTTGTTTATTTATTTATCTCAGAAACGGTTAAACGTTCGGTAAGGAAATGTCGGCTATAACGATTTGGGTGGTTTTGAGCACACAGCAGGCCGATCAGCAGCACTCAGCATTTGCCCAGATCAGCGTCCATAGGAGACAAACTTTATAGTAACGGCGAAGAAGGACTTCCGGCTAAGCAATTTATATATATAGATGGTAAACAACGCATCCCTCTTCTTCGTTCTGGGCTGGAGAAACCAGTTTTAAGATCGGTTTTTTGACTTGCATCATTCGTTTTAAGAAGGCTTGCCTTTTAGGCTTTTCATGGGAGGGATTGTGTATTTTGATTGCGCGGTTGTTGTTGTGTTTGTTTTGTTTGTGAGGGGTGGTGTGAGGAGAAATGTTTGAGAATTATTTTGCATGGGTGTGCGTGCGTGTGTGTTTGCGTGCTTGTGTGCGCGTGTGTGTGTGCGCCTGTCTGTCTGTCTGTTTATCTGAGAGATAGGTCTTGGTTTTTGAAATCAGAACTGTACGAACACTTCCTTTGTATTGTCTGTCCTAGCAGATCTATTATAGTCTGGTAATAGGTTTTTCTCTCTGTAAAGTTACTGACTGTTCAGGTCTTAATTCGTTCACCTTATTTATCTGTAATTACCGCAGTCTATATTACCAGTTCATACCTCACAGTTGTTTTTTTCTTCTCCCTTTCCCATCCTTCACTGAACGGAAGCATGTTCAGTTTCTATCTGCTTTTAAAACTGCAGCTTCAACCTTCACATTATTTTAACAGGCAAGGGCTTGATATAGTTAGACTTTCACTTCTTTTTTTTTAAATTCAAGCACAGTTTGCTCACAGCTGTGAACAGTCTGTGCTTTTTCTTTAATTAAGGACTTGACAGCACTACTGCGGAATGACGAAATGATGGAATACTACTGACAGAGGCAAATGAGTTTTGCGCATTTGAAGTGTAATAATGGCTAGATGGCATGGGATACAGCCTGTACGTGTAGGTAAGTAAACCTTAAAGTAGGGTGGGTGATTTTTATAGCTAACTTATAAAATCGCTGAAGGGGTGACGCTATATGTACAGTATAGTGCATTTAGCATTCACGTTTAATCTTCATTTCTAACATGTAGGAACATCCAGCTGTGACAAAGGTATTAAACAATCTTCGCTCCAATGTAGACAAGTCATCATCATCCTCTTTTTGTTGTGGTGGTTGTTTTTTTGTTTTTTTTTAATTTATTTTGACGTCAAAATAGTGTTCCGTTAAGGTTAGGGCTGTGTTAGGCTTAGGGTTCCGCAAGGGTTAGGGTTTGGGTTAGGGTTTGAGTTAGGTTTAGGGTTAGGGTTAGGGATAGCGTCAAAAAATGGCAAAATGTAAAAATAATGTCAAAATGATGGTAAGTGTGTCAAAATAATGTATGTCGTCACAACGTCGTTTCTACAAAAATGTGTGTGTGTGTGTGTGTGTGTGTGTACACGTCTGCTCGTGCGTGTGCCTGTGCTCACAATATGTGTGTGTTTGCGTGTGTGTGTTTGTGTGTGTGTGTGTGTGTGTGTGGGTGTGTGTGTGTGTGTGTGTGTGTGTAAAAGGTGACCTCTATTTGTGTTTAGTTCACAAGCTAATTACAGTGTTTCCTAGAGTTTGAAGGCGCATCTGACTGGAATCACCCGTCTCAGTGTCGTGATAATGATTGACGGTGCAGAAAATTAAACAATAAAAAACGCCGCGCCAGGCACCGTCGGAGCGCTTTTTCTAGAATAAGAAAGAATGGGACAGAGCTGGTCCTAACAGGCACCAAGTTCAGCAGCGTTGCTCTGGGAGGAAAAAAAAAAAAAGAACTGTTCACTGCCCAAATTAAACGTGTGGAAATATTGATCCTTGAAGTAAACATAATTATGTTAAATGTTATGAAATCATCTTTCCAAAAGGTTATCGAAATTGAAGGGGTTCGATATTATTTCTTGAGTTGTGATGCTTTGTTTCGTTTCTATAGAGAAAGATAGACTACAGCGTTTGGAATGTCAGAGGCAGGGTCGCTCTTCATAAAAAGTGAAAGCATGAAGGAGACAGTGGAGAAGGGTAAGGATGGGAGGGAAAGGGGGTACAGAGGGAGGAGTGTGCCTTAAACAGGGGTTGATGAATGTAAGTTTAGTTATTAACGTTTCTGCAATTGAACAAGCAGAAGGAGATACAGGTAAGAGATTCGAAGGAATGAAAACTGGTATTGTTTGTTACCACCGACCGCTCAGCAGCATTGGTTTCCTTTTCAGCTATTCGTTTCTATGATACCGTATACCAAACCATAACGTTTGAGTAGTTTAATAGGAGCATTCGTTCTCAAATTACAGAAAACAATAATTCTGCCTGATTGGTAAAACTTGTTTTTGTTGCTCAATGCAATCGAAGTTAAAGTCATTCAGGTGCAAACTTAACATTTCATCCAACGAGACAGTTGTTAAATAGGGTATCGTCCTCTAAGCATTTCCACGTGGCATTGCATCCTGATTAGAAGCGTCTGCCCCTTTTCTCACTACAAAGGAATACAAAGGCTTAGAAACTGTAACAAAGAGAATATAAACAGCGGCAAAATGTGTTATGTGGTTGATGTTTACGACTGGGTGTCCAAGGTTGTTTTGTTATCTTGAAAGAAACTGTACCGGATATACCCGATTTTAAACGTCTACCACCACAAAGTCTGAATGATTTGTGGTGAGTAGGTTATCCTAAATTATTTTGTATACAGATAGAAGAGTTCGAAATTGATTTTGGAGTGCAGACACAAAGACTGATGGGGAAGAAAAAGACAAATGTACATCAACTTTCTCGCGGGTTCTAATCTTTGTAGAATGAATTTCATCGCAGAGAAATTATATCCACATTTTGTTTAGTTCGCTTCTTTGGCGTTCTTTCACATTAATTTTGTTCAGAGATAATTTATTTGTTTTTCCCTATAGATATTTTTGATGGTTAAAAGAACAGGAAGGACAACAAATACTTGAGAGAAGGTAAAATGGACTATTGCCTGAAAACTCCAGCTAGTTCTTTCTTTAATAATGGTTTATGTTTCTTACTCTGTTTTGTCATTGCTTCTTATGTGCCCCTTTCTCCTAATAGTTTATATTACTATCTGCGTTGGATAAAGTCAATGAAAGGGTGGAAATAACAACAAAGCATCGCCATCAAATACTCTCTTCCCAAAACTCTCGTTGTTTTTCTCCACCATTAATATGTTTTTGTATAAGCTTAATTACCCCCCTCCCTCTCTCTTTCTCCCTCTCTCTCACTCTCTCTCCCCTTTTTCCTTCCTCCTTCTCTCACTCTCTCCCGCTCCTTCAGCTCCTTAACATTCCCATCCCTCTGATTCCCCCTGTCTCCCCCTCTCTCTCTCTCTCTCTCTCTCTCTCTCTCTCTCTGCCCATTTTTCTCTCCGTGTGAGTAGGAGGTAGGTAAAAGCGGAGACATTAGACAGACAAGCACATCTGGACCTACTGCAAGGCCTGACTTCTATAGAATCTCGCAGCTTGCATCTTACCCATTGTTGACAGCTAGCAGGGTCTGGTAATTAAACACTTTAAGCGGTTGCCTATAGGTCATTAAACGTTTACGGGCGGGTTCATAAGGAAGAAGGGGGTTACAGGAAAAAGAGAAGGGCGAGGCCACGCAGCATAGCTGAGACTTGTGGAGTATCTCTCACCAGGCAAAACTTAAGCCTAGGCGAGTCTCAGCTACGTAGTGTGAGTCGAGACATGAAAAGGGTTAAAGCAAAAGTACAAAAAAGGTGAAGGTAAAGAGGATGGGACGAACGAGGTCAAATAGTGAAGAGTACAATGGGATGAAAAAAAAACCAACAGAATATAGAATTTATTCAGACAAAAAATTCCATGCCTCCCCCCCCCCCCTCCCTATATTGCATTTGGATATTGCCCCGATGTGGGTAAAATGTCACACACACGCACGCACACACTACACACACCACACACAACACCCTTTAAGACTTCAATTAAAATATCTTGAATACACCGTTGCAACATTAAGCACAAACACTCGGGACATTTAAAATAGCAGACATGGGAATGTGTATATACTATATCACAGGCAAGCTATGACGAAATGCTAACGCACATACTAATACTAATACTAATAATAATAATAATAATAATAATAATAATAATAATAATAATAATAATAATAATAATAATAAATGATAATGGTAATGATAATAATAATAATAATAATAATAATAATAATATAATAATAATAATAATAATAATAATAATAAGAAGAAGAATAAGAATAAGAATAAGAATGGATGCTAAACACGCCTTATCAGATTAATTTATCTATTAAAAAATAATATTAAAAGCTGAAAATTTTTGAGGGTATCGATAATTTCAGGTGTACAGCTGGGGTGGTTATAGGGATGAGAGGGCTAAGAGTGGAAAGGAAGAGGCATGCATGGAAGGGTTTGCAGGTTTAAAAGAAAAGGAGGCGGCATGAAATCATATCCTTTATTATCCTATCTTATCCTAACCCATCCCGTAACCCGAATGTCGTTGGGGCACTACAGATGATCGTTTAACCAGCTACTCCATCTTTTTCTCTCCTCAGCAATCCTCTTGGCTTCGCTCAGTGGATCAAGACAGTCCATTCTCGAATGTTGTCTTCCCACCTCTTTTTCTGTCTCCCTCTTCTTCTGCCTTTTTACACCGTGCCTTGTAGGTTGGTCTTTGCATGGCCTGATGCTCTGGTGACGTGGCCATATGATAGGAGTGTCCGTTTCTTCACCACTGTGAGCATGTCATCGTGTTGTCCAATGGCTTGTGTGACGGTCTGTCAGACTTAAAGTCGCTGGTGATGTGCTGAGTATAGGAAATGCTTTCATGTAGAAGTCTTCTGCAGCACCTCATCTCCATGCTTTGTATTCTTCGTTGTAGATCTGCTGTAAGGGTCCATGTTTCGCAAACGTATATAAAGATTGAGATGAAATAGTTAAAGGTAAAAAGTTGTGACGGTAATCAGAATGGAATAAGTGTTAGTTAATAGCATAGGAGCTAAGAGCAAAAGGTAAGGGTGATAAGTATGGAAATATCGCAAAGGTAGAAGAAAGAATAGGACTACAGTTCTTAACGATAATGATAATCCTTTATGAGAGGAAAGCGTTAGAGGTGATTGAAAAAATAGGCATCAAAAGCTGACTAAAAATATAACCATAAACGACCAGCTGGCAGATGTCTGTGTGATAGGATATTGTGCCTGCCCGAAGAACGCATAAAAACTGGACATGTAAGCATTAAAAAAATGCACAAGTAAGTCTGTATTGTCGCCGATTTGGGATTTAAATGTAATAGTTACTGATAGTTTCATTCTTAAACTTCGTAAACTAAGAGGAAACATGCATGTTTACAGACGATAAATCTCGTTGATGTATTCTCACGTGTGTACAAGTACAGTACACTTGCACACTTTATGTTACTATGTTTAACTGTCTGTAACAGTAATTAACAGTTCATGTAGCAGGTGTGAGGCTTAAAAAATGCAAACGGTACCATTAGTGCCATTCTTAAGCATGTTAACTAAGTCAGAGCCTGCATGTATGCAGACAATAAACCTAGTTCATATATTCCCAAGTGCGTAAGCTAAGAGCAACTCCATGTACGCAAAGTGATAAATCTTGTTTATGCGAGCGCTTTTCATGACCACGCATTCTTGCTTGCACTGACTGCGAAACAATGCAATTTAAGACTGTACACCAGCATTATTAGCAACAGTAAAGTCGTCTATCTGTGGACGATAGTAAATGACCCGAGCAAAGGCGCTAGGTAAACAATATTAGAAAGTGTTAGTAACATCAAACATGTATAAAAGTACATATTATGGGCATTAATGAAAACGTATGTAACTTCAAACAGAGATAAAACAGGTATAAAAGACATTTTTCACTGGTATTAAAGTACCTTCGATTCTTCACTCCGTTCTTTGTGGGTAATTGTGTAGGCTTCGCTAACAATGAAATTGGTATAAACTGTCTTTGCAGAGTTCTTTTATCGTCCCCCTTATGATCTGCAGTGAATACATCAAAAAGTGCACGCAGTGGTAGTAATATCAAACAGGTATACAAAGTATCTGCATTACTCTAAAAAAAAGGCAGAAAGAGAACAATTGTAGATAAACATTTCAATACTAATACACTGTCTTTGCACAGTGGTTCGGCCTTCTGTCATTCCAGCGCAGCAGTGAACGTGGGAGCAATGTAAAATATATACACTACTCTGTCTATGCAAAGTAAATGCAAGAATGAACGAACATTGAAGCTAAACGTCTACACCCGCCATTGGAGGTGGGGGTCGGGGGTGGGGGAAATAACCATCCTAGTGAAAAGGGGGTAGATACCATTGTCAGCACTGAACAACCAGAGCAATCATACTGCTAAAAAGGACAGTTGTAAAAAAAATGGCAACATTTGATCTTGCCTACCACGGGATTCTAACCTGGGTCATCGGCGTGTCGGGCGAACGCTCTATCACTGAGCTACGGAGGTGCAACAAGTTAAATGCAATGATACGTAACACTAAACAGTTGGACACTGTCATGTCATAGAACTATTATGCGCATTAAACAACTGCAAAGGTATGTGAATTAAAACTCGCTACAAATCTTTAATTCTGGTGTGTTTTATCACTTGCAACTCTGTACTCGTTGTCACGATAGGCTAATTGGACCCTGCACTACGGCTTCACGCCTTAAATAGTTCAGCCTGCGTTGGCCTGTGTAAATTAAAGTTGCTGCCTAGCAGACGACAGAAGTCAGGACTGTGCTAAGCATGTGTAAGCTAACTCTCGCTAGGGTAGGCAGTGACCTCATCCTGCTGACGTATAGCCACCCTCTCCCTCACCTCCCCCCCCCCCCGCTAGGAGACGCTCAGGTCTCATAAGATTTTCGCTGGCTTTAGCTTGACCACTACGTTAGGTAGTCATTCTTTGTCTAAATCTCAACCGAGAAGGACGCACGCTGAAAGATCTCTCTAGCTGAAGACTAAGCAGGTGACGGGTAAAATTCAATTAATCGCAGTATAGCCACAGCCTGACATTGCCAAGAAGGTATATGATCAATCTTTTGTTTCATCGCGATTTATTGATAATATTGTTGGATTATGTTTGTGAAGTCTTCCCATGTTTTATCATTGTGAATGTTTGTAAAACTTAGCATGACCACGTGGCGGACCCGCGACCGGTTTACGAAACCACGAGGTAACCCATACTTCCAACTGTTGTTTTTCCTATGTGTATTATTGCAGACCAGTGGCTGTACCGGAGAATGCGTATATTGTTAATTACTTCTCCATGTGTTTAGTTTAGCCATGATGTATTTATATGTATAGGAATTATGTTGGAGATTCCAGTGGGCCACGGACCTAGAAGAATGATCGTCCCTTGTTTGTATAAGTGGAGCGGTCACTCAGGGCTGTTTCTGCCATCAGTGAGACGCTCTGCACACCCTTTTAAACAAGGCGTTGCAGAAACTCGTCTTATGTTTTGCAGACGAGCAGGCTTGTTGGTCTGATGCAAGAAATAGACCACTAAGAGTCCACCCTGACATTCGGCCTGCAAAGGAACATCGAGCACTGAGCTCCGATAGCAAAATAGTCAACAACCAAGGAGGAGACAACATCACCACACCTCAACGAATCAGCTAAGTGCAAGAAGAAACGCACTGACCCTGATTTAGAAGGACTGTGCGGTAGTCCACTCTCCTGAAAACAATCATTAGGCCAACCAGAACAAATAGCCCATGATGAGACAGTAGCAAATACCAAGAACAGTAGCAGCATATACCCATCAAGGAACAAACTATTCGAAGTGAATTCGGACATTTAAGTTAATAGTGTTTAGAGAATTATGTATAGAGTAGAGGAATTAAATGTGTGATATTTACTGTTAACAAGTGGTTGGCCTACCTATGTTTCTTAATCGTGTGAGAGCTAGTGTGTCAATGAATCTTTTACCATTTTCTCCCTATTTCTATAACCCTATCCGCACACAGACCGGGCTAAACATATAAATTTATTAAGAGTAGTCATATGGTGATTACACTAGCCGAGTGGGTAATAGCATTCCATTGTGCAGAGCCCTGTAACAATAGACCCACCGTCACACTTGTCACAGAAATACATAACAGGATCTTTGGTCTTGCCCATAACAGTGTGAAAACAATAAGATAGGCACAAATGGTAAGACCACGGGGGAAACTGAATAAACCAAAACGTCAACCCTGCACACAGTTCTAAGTACATGTTCAAATGTAAAAGTTAAAGTCGTGCAAGATTAAAATAATTTTCAAGTGTTCGTTTGTGAGTATAAATAGTTAGGCTACTCATACAAACAAATCATAGTACTGATTGATTTGACAACTAAATTACAAAATGTGGGGTCTTTTTTTTTCTTCAGACAAATTGCCTTCTTTCAGTTACAATCGTTTTAGTTTTGCATTTTCTCCGTTTGCAGCTGTTAGTGCATTTTACCCACAGAGGTACGCTGCAGCAAATCATGCACGCGCTCGGAAAGCATTAACATTTTGTGTGTGCGTTAAGTTCAAGTTTAAAGCGACAATGAAGAATACGGAGAAAGTAGAAGTCATGTTATATGTGTGTTGTTCATTTGCATATTTGCTTTGGCACGATTGTCGTTCTTATAACTAACTTAAATATATTGCATCTATTCTAAAATGGATTGATCATACTTATAGTTATAATGCACTTTCCAGTTCAAAGAGTTGTTCAAGGCATTTAGAGCCATGGATTGAGATTTCAGCTAGATCTTCATCAAAGATCCTTAACGCCAAAACAATAAAAGTTATTTAAGTTTCTTTGGATAAAGCCGTTCGTCTCTAGATAATGTATGCGAATCTTCAGAGCTCGCAAATTTTACATTAAAATCAAGGACAATACCATTTAAACCCGTTGGCCTGTGGATAACGTAAACTAAATTTAAAAATGAAAATCAAAAGGAATACGATTTAAACACTTTGGAAGAGCCATTGGAGTCTGTTTGAATGTCTTTGGGCCCTTACAAGTGAAATATTTCATAGGTTTTCTACAGACTTTTATACTTGGTTCCTAAACTTCGGGCTGCCCCGCCAAGTACTGAAAAAACATTAAATCACAACTGTTGTAACAAACCGATGGTTATTCACCCCTTGTTAATGAACTATTTTTCTGTCTGTGATAGTTTTGAATATTCTGTGGTGTCTACGTTTAAGCCTGGGGTTTAAATATCACCCCACTTCTGCTAATTTTGTAAGAGCTGTGGTGTTTTAAAATTTAAGCGAAAAAAACACGTCCTCAGACCTTTTAAATCCCTTCTTCAGGTCTGCCTTGACTGGCACAGGCTCCCTAAGGACTGACTTTTACAAGGGGGACGAGGGCCCCAGTGTTGCGTTCAGCCCTAGCTCGGATTTCCAAGGCAAATTTCATTGTATTTTTATGCCTCACGTGAACTTTGTGGGAGTTGGAAACAGAGAAAGGAAGAATATTTAACGTCACTGCATATCCCGTCCATCTCAAGTATAGTGTGTTGCGAGCTCTAGGTTACCGCTGAAATATTAATAGGACTAGATAATTTTTGTTTGGTTTAGCGTTGGAGGAGGCTGATGTGGTGGGGTGTGTGTGTGTGTGAAGAAGTGTGGCCGGTTGGGATGAGAGAGAGAAAGTAGAGTGCATGTGTGAGTGCGTGCGTGTGTGTGTGTGTGCGTGTATGTGGAGAGAGAGAGAAGAATGGAGTTTGGGTTTTATGTACACATAGAATAATTTTCTATGTAAAAGTTACATGGTCTATACTTTGCAAAAAGCAGCGCTCTGAAGATTATTTCAGTTCAACGAATTCTTTACTGTATATAATTATGCTCGCTTCCATACTGGACTGGTTGCACTTTATATAACTAGGTGTTGTGGTGCTGCAGTCCGCAGGACCCTGTAAACAATGACTACCTAACTAACTAACTAACTAACTAGGTGTAATATGTGTGTGTGAGTGTGCCGTTTGTGTATAATATGTGTGTGTTGTGTGTGTGCTGTGTTTGTGTTTGAGAGAGAGAGGGATAGAAAGAGGGAGCGAGAGAGACAGAGACAGAAAGAGAGACAGACTGACAGACAAGACATTCAGAGAGAGAGAGAGAGGGGGGGGAGGGGGGGAGAGAGGTATTGCCTTGAAAGCACTTCTAAGTGTAGGTACAGGCTATGTATTATGCATCGTAGAAGAGGGTAAACATAGAAATTAGGTAGCTGGGGGGGAGGTATAAGAATCTCCCAAATGGAAGGATAGACCTACGTGTGTGTAGTCTAGTATTCTCTTATAATAGAAAAAGCAAAAGATTAGAAAGCAGGGCTTGAAGTTCAGGGTGTGAAGGAGGTGAGGATTATGGAGGTGAAGGTACCCGACGTGTATTTGTAGATAGGTTAGAAGGAATCGAAGACAGAGAGAGAGAGAGAGAGAGAGAGAGGAGAAGGAGGAGGAGGATATTGAAGTATGTGAGAATGGAGAGAGAATAAGGTACTTTATTGTTGGTGGGCTTCAAGACGGGGGGGGGGGGGGGGGGGGGGAGAAGGAGAGAGTATATGGTAGTTAGCTGTGTGATAGTCTGGGGTTTGGAGGGGGGTGTGCGTTGGGGAGAGGGTTATGAATAGTAGAAATTACACCCTCAGTTTTCAGTGCATGACAGTAAATGTCAAGATTTACCTGCATTTCCACCTGTGAGACGCGTCGGCACATCAAGGATTGTTACCCTGCAACTACGGATAAGCCCGAAACTTAAAGTGCATCTGAAGTCGAGATCAATATGCACAATAATAATAAAAACAACAAAATTGCACAAAAACTTATAAAAAGTGTCACTCACACTAAGAAATTACTTCTTGTTTGTCTATTCATACATTTCATTTTGTAAGTCTAAATATAGGCTTACTTGGCAAAATTGAATCTAAATTTCGTGTTCGAGCATTCAAAAGGTTCTTCTACTGTAACATTAAATGGTTTATCTCTATTATAATACAGGCACAGGCGTCCAACAGATTAACGCAGCGGTTGCGTGACGTACATGCTCCAAGATGTGAATTTACCATGCAAAGGATATTGTGCGTATGGTATTGAGTGACGCGTAATTACTTTATCAGGAAGATTCGCGCCGTGACGTTGTCGAGGTCCCCAAAGTCTTTTTTTAAGAGGATGGCACGCTCTTCGAAGTACTTTCACCTCAATAATGCGAATTAACAATAAAGTCTTAAGTGATCGTATTTTCTAGTGTAAAGGTGATTTTTAAAAAAAAAGTGATCTCAGACACACTTTAACTTTAAGACAGGGAACAGCTAAAGAATGCGCATTAACAATGTTTGCTACGGAACTACGGATAGCAAGAAACACAAGGCAAGGAGTTGTAAGAGATTATAGTCGATTGAATAACATCAAGCAATTATTTTCTTTTACCATGCAAGTGCGGATTTAGTAAGAAACTTAGAACAAAGAAAAGAATAGGTGCAAAATGCACTGGAAGAATGTTTACTACGCGAATAAGGACAGCAAGAACCACAAGACAACGAATAGGCATAGATCTTAGAAAGTGAAAGTGAAAGTGAAAAAAACTGTTTAATAGTTTTACCACGCAACTGCGGATAACCAGGAGGACAAGACAAAGTTGGAGTAAAAGTATATTGCAATGTGTTTGAGACTGTACTGTACCTATATTTCAGACTGGTTCGCGCAAGGAAAAGCCATTCGCTCACTGTATTTTTATTTTGTTGGTCTTTTCCAGCTTATATAAAAATGATTAATAAATTAATAGCATGTAATAAACCATCCCTTGAATTTTAATGAATTTTGTTGTCTTCAAGGTCAATATTATCCAGTTTTGGGGTCTAAAATACACAACTTTTCTTTTCGATTAACTTTTAGGTTCCGAGCTCTAAGCTCGACTCGGAAGCTATTGCTTTTGGCTTTGCCCGTCCGTCCAGTGTGCGGCGTCCGGCTTTTTTTTTTTTAAACATGTTAAGGTGATATTTCCAATATGACACAGTGCGATTGAAGTTCATAATATTATTAATATCTTCGCTTTCTACCAAAGTGTTTTGAATTTTAAAGATAACATTCACAAACATGCCACTGAGCATCCGTATTATTCAGAAGGACAGTTTTCGATACACTTGTCTAAACTCTTTCGTCTTCTCCAAATCTTCCAACCACAAATAAACCGGAACACGTCGGCGAGTCTGTAAAGCGCAGCAGGTAATGGAAACAAACAGCAGATCTTCGTGTCTGCACCTTCGACTCTCCAAGCAAACATCGGGCCTCTGTAACCCCAAATCCAAAACGCAAGCATTGGGAAATACAGCATTAAGCCAGGGCTGGGATGGGAATAATGTCACCTAACTGCCATAACACAACCCCGGCACCCAATACAAACTGTTCTCAGACCGTCCAGCCCCATACAAACTTTTTCACCATCCCTGCCAGATTTGTTTCCCGAGGTTGTCAGAAAGTCGGTGTTGGAAGCAAGCAAAATCACCCTTATAATGACTTTAATCCACCAAATTTATCGCCAAAGTCCCACAGCTCTCGTGTGCAAGAGAAGGAACGAAAGCCAAAGGAAAACACTAAGCCAAGGGACACAATAGTGTCTTTGCCTCACCGCGGTTCTTTCCCCTTCCACCGCTGCATGGCCCGGATGTCGTAAAGGGACATTATTCCTGCGTTCCGCTTCCGTGTTTACGGGCCCTGTAATGGTCCCTGTAGCTTTTTCAGGGGAGGTTAACCATTACGTGTGTGATAAAGATCAGTTGGGTGATGCATGTGTACTGCAGTATACATTGTACACACAAAGCCAATGTCAGGATTTGCTGCTCTTAGCAAGCGTGACTCACTGCTCTCATTTTGCTGCATTCAAAAATGTATTAATTTTTATGCAGAACTAATCGCAACGTTGGAACTGGATACTAAAGTATTGGATAAAATGGTAATGCGCGCTTTAATGACTCCAGTAAAGTTTGTTTTTTTCTTTACTCCAACTCGAAGGCAAAAAGTCGGAGGTAATTGTGACTAACTGTTAATGTAAGTCCGCTATAATTGTTTGTGATGGTAAAATGAAACAATAATATTATGATTGAAACGTGCAAGATTAATGCTTAAGCAGAACATGATTGTTATTAGGCATTTGTGAGCCTACAGTTTGCACACCGAAATTATCCCTAGTTTATAGCCAGAACTGATCAATAGGCTAGTGAATTAGTTGAGAGAAGAATTTTGTGTACGGTTTGCAATCTAGATACATGGTCCAATTGGATGTTTATATCCTTTTTCATAAACCCTGTTTCTTGTATGTTATTATTTCCCTTGCATTTCTCTTCTTTGTATTTCTACAATGAACGCAAGCAAAGCATTGTCTCAGAAACAAGGAAGCGAAACACGAAAAATCACCGACGGAGAAAACGACTTTTAGGATCCGACGATGGGTTTGCGGCGTCGAATTAACAAATTAATGACCAGGCGACCACAAAATTAACCGATTCATTACAAGTAACGTCACACTCCCGTCAAGATTTACACAAGCAGGTCTTTTTTTCCCCTCGCATTTGGTGGGAAAATTATGGTTCACTTTTTTGTGGGTTTGTGTGTAATGGATTAATTATGGTCCAGTCAGGGATAGCCGTTTTTGCTCAGACCTGTCAAGATTTACACCGGTGTCTGAACGCAAATCTGTCCCGATTGCCGTGCTGTTGCGAAGGAGAGGTTTTCGGTCTAGTCTTCGTGATTCATTACATTAATTAGATTATAGTAGTTGTCTTCAAAAGTGCCGGTTATGACGCACACGTGTGCATGTCGATTCTATCCTATCCTATCCTATCCCGTAACTCGGAGGTCGTAGGGGCACCACAGATGATTGTTTAACCAGCGTACTCCATCTTTCCCTGCCCTCAAAAACCCTGATTGTTTCGCTCAGTGTCAAACCAGTCCATTCTCGAATGTAGTCCTCTCACCTCTTTTTCGGTCTCCCTCTTCCTCTACCTCCTTGCACTGTGCCTTGCAGGATGGTCTTTGCAAGACCTGATGATCAGGTGATGTGGCCATACCATCGGGGTTTCCGTTTTTTCACCACTGTGAGCAGGTCATCGTGTTGTCCAATGGCTTGTGTGATGGTCTGTCGGACTTCGTCGTTGGTGATGTGCTGGGTATAGGAAATGCCCAGAAGTCTTCTGTAGCACCTCATCTCCATGCTTTGTATTCTTCGTTGGAGATCTGCTGTGAGGGTCCATGTTTCGCAAGCATATAGGAAGATGGAGATGACAAGGGAGCGCTGCAGCCTTACCTTGGAATGTAGACTGATGGTCCTGTCTTTCCAAATTGGCTTCAACCTCGTCAGGGCAGCAGTTGTTTGTCCGATCCTGGAGAGGACTTCCGGTCGGGACCCATTGTCTGATACAATGGCTCCTAAATGTTTGAAGCTATGCACCCTGTGGGTTTGGGCACTGATTACAATAGACCCAACGTTTCCCTACGTGTCGTAAGAGGCGACTAACAGGGGTGATGTGAGCACGGCATCACTGGGTGAAAGTCTTCTACCCAGAAGTCACCGGCCAGGACAGAAAAACCTGTCCGTACTGAGTTTCATAAATATTTATATATCATCGTATATCAATTTCTGTATTATTATCATTGTTGTCATCCTATACCTATCGTGCAGCATGCAGTAACAATGCTCACACAAGGATGGCCTGGGAGCTCAGTAGACATTGAACTGGTTTTCTACGCCGAAGGTGGCGGATTCAAACCCTGCGTGGGACGATATTGCGTGCCTTATGCACGAGACTTTTGAGGACTTCGAAGGTTTTTTCCAGGTACTCCGGTTTCCTCCCTCCCATCAACAATGGTATTGCATACAGTCAGTCTCTACAAATTTCAACAATAGTGATTGTTTTCTATTCCGTCTTCTGTAATCGCCGCGTTTGAGTTCGATTGAAGAAAAAGCGCGTGATTGCATCCTATATTATTATTATTATTATTATTATTATTATTATTATTATTATTATTATTATTATTATTATTATTATTATTATTATCATTATCATCATCATCATCATCATCATCATCATCATCATCATCATCATCATTATTATTATTATTATTATTATTATTATTATTATTATTATTATTATTATTATCAGCAGCAGCAGTAGTAGTAGTAGTCGTAGTAGCAGCAGCAGCAGCAGCAGCAGCAGTAGTAGTAGTAGTAGTAGTAGTAGTAGTAGTAGTAGTAGTAGTAGTAGTAGTAGTAGTGAACATTACGTTACACAACAACAATGCGTTTCCATCACCAAATTTGATTTTTCTTTATGTTAAAAATTAATTATTAAGAGTCATTATATGATATATATGTCAGGGAGAGAAATTATATCAAACTCCTAAAGTTTCAATGTTCACGTAATAAATTGTACTGAATAAAACACTTGAATAAATGTATCCAAATTATTATGAAATCTGACATGAGAAAGCTTGCATCAACTTATTATAAGTGAAAATTGACAATAACATAAGGTGATACAAAGCCCATTTGAAAATAATTTTAAAGCACACACACACATATACACACGCAAACACACACACGCACACACACCCACACACCCCCCCCCACACACACACACACAGTAGGCTCCTTTGATATTCTTCGAGCGCAAGGAGCATGACTGTTTCATGTAGTCCTGCGCCTTATAATACTGCCATCATTATCATCATCATCATCATCATCATCATCATCATCATCATCATCATCATCACACTTTGATCATAGTTGCCGAGGAGACCGAGCTATGCACTTAACAAATTGATTCATGTTTAATTTGTACAGCGTATACCGCCTTCTACATGTATAGGACATTCTATTGACAATTAGCTGTTTGAGCCCATGCTACATTGACAATGAGCCTTTTTAGTGACAAATAAATGATTGGTTGATATTACTTTAAATCAGGCAATGTTTTGTGTAAGAGAAACACTCCGAAACGACCTTTTAAAAACCACAAACGCGCATCTACAATGCCCTCACCAGCCCCCAACCTCCAACTCACACATATAGCCACAACTCCTCGCCATCCCCAACCCTACCCCCTCCTCTACTCCATTGACGGTCTGAGAGCTTAAACGAGTCCGGTGTGGGGAGACAGGTCTGCACACAGAGGTACTTATTTGCAGGAACCAGACAGGTTTACGACTTGTCGCAAAAGGCGAGCAGGGGTGAAGGTCGGGAAAGGTCAGCCTGTGGCGGCCATTACTGCAGAATTAGGGCGAATTACCGCAGACCCCCCTACAAAAAGATCGCTTTACGCTTGATTTGCCAGGGGTTGTACGATACACCATCTTGGTCGTCCTCGACGATCGATGAGCTAATTTTCCACTGACTGCCTCTCTGCCATTATCCCAGGACTCTTCCCATGCCCCTCCCCTTCCCCTCTCCTTTGTCACCTCCCCCCACCGCCTACGCTACCCCCCTAATCTCTCAAACCTATATCTTTATTAAATTAAATGGCTCCAGTTAAAGGTTTCTGTTAGTTTCCTTGTTACAAAAATAATTATTTAATTCTTTTTGTATTTTTTTTTTTTAAATTTAATGGTAAATCTCTGTTTATTGATTCTTGAATGCGGATGCATGATTAAACTAAATGTGTCAGCGACTAAGAGAAGAACTGATTGTAAGATTAGCAAATTAAAGCTAAAATCATTTTTTTCTCGTAATAAAATATTGAATCTGAATCTGAATCTCTAGGCGGTTTCGACCTTGGTCGGTCGCTGTACCCGCATTGGTCTTTTCAATACATTTTTTCTTCTTCTCATACTGTATGCGTCTTTGAGTAACGACGGTTCTTTCCAAATCTGTGATCTAGGGTTATGATTTTTATTTTCATTTTCTTGCGAGTCTTGAATTAATTCAAATTGCTTTTGGATAAGTCTCCTTAGAAACACTAAGTATATTTACTAGTTGCACGCTCCAAAATGCATTTCTTGAGGTGATGATGATGTTGTTGATGATGATGATGATGATGATGATGATGATGATGATGATGATGATGATGATGATGATGATGATTATGATGATGATGACGATGATGAAGTTGTTCTTGGTGCTATGACTGCTGGTGGTAATGGTGGTGGTGCTACTACTACTACTACTACTACTACTACTACTACTACTACTACTACTACTACTACTACTACTACGGTCATTGCTGCTACCGGTGCTGTTGCTGCTGCTGATGATGATTATGATGATAATGATGGTGATGAAGAGGAGGAGATCAGAACTAGTGTTCACAAGATCAATATTCGTACGAGTCTTTCCAAAATCCGTTTCTACTACAATATTTCACATGATTCAGTCTAGAAGAATGCGGATTCAGTTGCAAAGGTACGCATTTTTACCGACGAAAAAACATTGTAATCAATACAATAATAAGTAAATGTATCCAGGGATAAGGTGCTGAGGTAAACTTTCATTCAAAACAATTATTCAATAATTAGTTTTACCGAGAAACCTGCCTCTTGGCCTCATAGCAATAGTTCTATTTCCGTTTTTCTGCCAGTGTCAAA
This sequence comes from Oncomelania hupensis, assembly GCA_036898135.1. Classification (NCBI taxonomy): domain Eukaryota; kingdom Metazoa; phylum Mollusca; class Gastropoda; order Littorinimorpha; family Pomatiopsidae; genus Oncomelania; species Oncomelania hupensis. The sequence continues at coordinate 110,403,999 of CM072512.1, forward strand.
TTAAACGTTGAACCGCGCACGCAATTTCAAGGTGTCGGAACTAATTTACCGCCTGCCAAAACATTCAGCCCTGCGAGGCATCGAAGGAAAAATAAAAAAAAGAACTGGAACGAAGGAAGCAACATAAAACTGAACATACAACTCCCTCTATCTTCAGAGAGAGAGAGAGAGAGAGAGAGAGAGAGAGAGAGAGAGAGAGAGAGAGAGAGAGAGAGAGAGAGAGAGAGAGCTCTGAAATAGCCAGTCACTAGATAAAGTTTCTAACTTTGAATTAGGAGAAATAGGACGAATATACACAATTTCAAAGTACAAAGATGCATCCAAACAACCTGCTGAACATCTTTTCCACAAATGAAATTTAATGTAAATTTTGAATCCAATCCTATCATGGATTCTTAGTTTGTACTTATATGAATCCGACCCAGTAGGAAGAAAAAGAAAAATGAGTCTTGGGGAATCTGTCTTGTTTTGATAGGTTAACTTTTTTTTCTTTTTCGAAATCACCGGTCACCAGTTAATGTTTCTTCTTCAAATTTGTACCGTTGTGCGGCGTATTTTCACCTCCAGCTCGTTTGTTTGGCTGCAGACGCTCGTCGACGACACATAATGTCGTCTGCCATAGCGGATGTGACGCGAGAAGTGCTCTAATGAGCGCGTGAGCTGCTAGAACACGAGTTGCAATCACTCAAAGTATGAGCAGGCTATGGTTTCAGTTGCAGGGAACCAACACGTGCGCGACTTTTATTCTTCTGCTTGTTCTTCGAGCGAAGGATTGTTGTCGCTCTTCTTGAGTTAAAGAATCCTTCTTCGGATAAATAAAACTACTACATCAACTTACTGTAAAACTGATCACGGTTCACTAAAATTTCCCATCACTACCAACCACCAATACTACCTTCACCTCCTCATCATCATCCACATCATCATTTTCATCATCATCATCATCATCATCATCATCATCATCATCATCATCATCATCATCATCATCATCATCATCATCTTTTTTAGTTTGGGAGAGATAAATTCATAGTCTTTATAGAAAGATGAAAGAAAGAAGAACTGTATAAGAAGTGTTTTTTTCTGTTGGAAGATTTACAGGAGAAACAGGTGCACAAATGGCGTATCATCATCATCACCAACACATGTGATTGGTCGCTTTTTGTCTTAAATGATTGCCTTTGACTCATGCCAGCTAATTTAGCTACTCTTTAAGAGCCCCCTATGGCTGAGAGCCATAATAAACCCTTAATCCTTGTTTACATCATTGTGTTAAAAAAACAAAGCCTCTGAATTTTTTGCCATCTTATCTTGTATGATTATTTGCAGGTTTTACTACTTTATTTTATTTTACTCTATTTTATTTTGACAAAAGTTCCTCGAATTGTGAAGCTCGGAATTTAGTAGTCATCAAGACTTCATCTACAACCGAGATGCCATGGTTGTTATTTATAGTCATCACACCCTAAATAATTGTTTTGGTTTTCGTCGGTGCTGACAATTGTTTACATAGTAATGTTTGCATTGCCTGTGGGATGGACTAAGTGGTCCAAGGTATCATTTATTGTGCACGCTTGCATCGAATGCGCACTGTTGGTTCAATCGTGACCTTACAGCAAACTAAATTGTTCGTGCTGGTTCTTGGCTACCAGTGCCTTGAGCAGCTAGATGAGCTAGCTAGAAGATGCGCTGTAATTTATATACAAACAATGCATATTATCTGACTTTTCGTTGCAGTAGGTCTACACATATCTATCTCAGCACAAGGCAAGAACTCATTGCCGGCGATGCGCGTCATAGGAAGCGCGATTAGTTTGTATGGTTGCCAGCGGAGCACGTCTTAGCAAGATCGGTGGTGTCCGTTATAAGTAACCCAACTACCATACTTGCATTCTTGCATTCGGTATGGGTGATTTCTAATTCCACAGCTGTTTTTGGTAACTTGGTCTGCAGTAGGCCATGTCTGGTTAGTCCAAGAAACGATGAAACTCTCCGGTTGTGTCAAGTTGTGTCTTTCCCCTTTGGTTATTGTTATATGCATCCAATAAAGTCAGATTTTTTTTATATCATTCATTATATATAATACGTCGTTCCTAGACTTTTTTTGTTGACACGGTCTGCAGACAAGAATGAGCAGGGCCTGTCTGTTAGTAATATAGACTTTACCTGCTAAAACAAAAGACGGTTCACCAAGAACTATACTGCAAGTTCATAATAAACTACCCCCGAGAAGCAGAGACAAAAAAAATGTTTTCTTTCTCCGACACGCTGGGGTTAGTCTATTGCATAAATTACAGCTACCTTTTTTCAAAACGTTTTTTAAAAGCGAGCTTCGACTTGAGAAACAAAGAGGCAGCATCTAGATTTATGACTGCAGCAGATATTTATCTTTTTCTGACTTCTGCCATAAACATTTTGAAAGCCCTGTTGCACGTCAACTCTTCTTTCCTGTCGAGGTTACCTCTCTTGGCACTAGCGCGCACTTACATATAATTAACTACTGAATACCGGTTCTACAAGTCCAAATTGTAATTCCTCCTGTTTTTCGTTTCCCTAATTTATAAAGTCAGACAAGCGAACACAGTTTAGAGTCTACGGATGCCTTTTCAATTGACAAGGTTTGTCTCCAAGCCGTGAGATAAATAAATAAGATATTCACGGCAAAAACATTTACCTCTTATAAAAGTACGGGGGTTTATAGTATAGAAATCGATATCTTCATTTATACTGCCTATAATACAAAACAAGATTGAGGCTAAAAAAGAACCCGCAAGTGTGTGTGTGTGTGTGTGTGTTTGGCGTGTTGTGTAAAGAGATAGATAGAAAGATAGAATAAGATAGACATATATATATAAATAATTATATTATATATAATATATATATATATATATATATATATATATATATATATAATATAAATAAGATTCACGCAAACATTTATCTCTTATAAAAGTACGGGTTTTTGGTAGAAATCGATATCTTCATATATATGCCTATTAATAGCAACAAGATTGAGTTTAAAAAGGAACCCAGCAAGTGTGTGGGTGGGTGTGTGTGTGGGTGGGTGTGTGTATAGATAGATAGATAGATAGATAGATAGATAGACATATATATATATATATATATATATATATATATATATATATATATATATATATATATATATATATATATATATATAGATAGATAGATAGATATATATAGATAGATAGATATATATATAGATATATAGATAGATAGATATAGATATATATACACATATAGTACACGCAGTTGTTTTGGGTGTGTGGTTGAGGAGCAAGAAAAAGACGCCAAAAATTGAAAGCTTCGCGGTCGGGTGTAGAAACGTTTGTCCATTTTATCATCTTTGTATTTGGCAACAAGGCAATTTCCCAAGTAAACTTATTGTGACAAAGTAAGACAAAAACATCGTTGAAACCCTGGCCTTTTTAACACAGGTCTGCTCTCTCTCTCTCTCTCTCTCTCTCTCTCTCTCTCTCTCTCTCTCTCTCTCTCTCTCTCTCTCTCTCTCTCTCTCTCTCTCTCTCTCTCTCTCTCTCTCTCTCTTCGCACCAACACGCGCGATAACATAATGCTTGTTTGCACCCGCATCAAAACCATCGCCGTCGTAAATATTACCATTACCCACACAACGTGGCTGATTGAGACGAGTTGCCACAGGTATCAGCGTAAGCCTGGGCTAGTCTCAGCTACGCCGTGTGACCATTACGTGGGGGCCACACCGTTACCTTTACAAACATGCATACCTCACATTCCATCTCCCCATCCCCACCAGTATCCATACCCACCCCACTTTCCACAACCCTTCCCATCCTGACAATGCACCCATCCTTTCCCCTTCTCCTTCTCCTTCTTCTCCTTCTTCTTCTTCTTCTTCTTCTTCTTCTTCTTCTTCTTCTTCTTCTTCTTCTTCTTTCTCTGTTTTCTTCTTTCTCTCTCTCTCTCTCTCTCTCTCTCTCTCTCTCTCTCTCTCTCTCTCTCCCCCGTGCACGCACTTCATTCATCATCACCTCTAGAGCGGCTTCACAAGCTCTTGAGTTTTCTTTGGCATCCATCATTTTAAGACTTTCTGTTGATTTTGTCTTCCCCTCCTCCCTTCACCTCTCTCCTCCTCCTCCCCCCTCCCCCCTCCCTCTTTTTTTTTCCCCGAGCCTACCGCTGTGTTCTTACTGCTCACAAACCCATTTGCCGTATTCCACATTTCTCAGTGCCATTCTAAGAAAGAAAGAAAGAGAAGAGAGAGAGAGAGAGAGAGAGAGAGAGAGAGAGAGAGAGAGAGAGAGAGAGAGAGAGAGAGAGAGAGAGAGAGAGAGATTTAACAATTGGATCGTTGAATAGGATACAGGCTTTAGGCAAAATATCTTACAACCTCAAGTCAAGTCCAAGTCAAAAAATCTGTATTACCCACAATGTAGAATTCATAAAGCCCATTGCATCTCAGCAAATAGAAAAGAAATTTTAAAGTTTTAAAACAAATAGAAATAATTCATAACAAGTGCTGGATCCTAACGGGCGCAGAGTTCCCTCGCGTGCTCTCTCCACCCCCCCCCCCCCCCCCCCACACACACACTAACTAAATACAAAGTTTCAAAGAAATCCGCCCATTAGTTTCAGAGAAAAGTGCGCAAAAGAAATAATTACATGAAAATAAAAGTATTACGATCACCACGATGACGTCGCTCGATATACATAAAGTTTTGACTAAGGTTCAAGGCATGTGTACACTCTCGTTACATATAAAGTTTAAAGGAAATGTAAAAGAATAAATGTCAAACAATGTGACGTCATCATGATTACGCCACTCGATTTGAATTATTTTGATATTATTATTAGGTAAAGTCTAAGTATATACCTAATTGGAACCAAATCTCTCCAGAACTTTGGGAGAAAATAAGACTAGAAATAAAAAGTATGACGTCACCATGATGATGTCACACGATGACATCACTCAATGTACCACAGTTTCTTTTAAGGTTCAAAGCATCTGTACACACTACGAAGTTAAAAAAAATAGTTTAAACAAATTACTCACGATGATTACATTTTTCGATTTGCATAAGTTTAGTTTTTTCTTGGAGGCACAGTTGAAGTTTAAGTATAGATATACCAAACTTCAGCCAAATCCTTTCAGTATTTTGGCAGATTATAGGATTAGAAAAAACCAACAAAATACAAATTATGAAATTACAGTGATGCCGTCAGCCCCAGTGCATATTTTTTTTTTTTTGTCATCTGGTAGGGCTCACTATTTCCTAACTAAATTTCAAGGTTCAAAAGTTATCCGTTTATTAGTTTGAGAGAAAGGCGCGCAAATTTCACCTCCGGACGCCAGACGGACGGACGCCGGACGCCTAAAACCAAAAATTGTAGTTTCAGAGCTTTAAAACTCGGGAACTAAAAATCAAAACTGAAACCTAAAACAGAAAAATTTCAATTCACAGCGCCACAACATGCAGTGGTGACTGGTCGCTCCAGAGTAACGCCCCCTGTCCTAAAAACGGTCTCTGTCTCTTTGTCTCTCTGTCTCTCTGTCTCTCTCTCTTTCTCTCTCTCTCTCTCTCTCTCTCTCTCTCTCTCTCTCTCTCTCTCTCTCTCTCTCTCTCACTTCAGCAAGAAAACTGCGCTCATGGCGAGGATCTGTGACGCTTTTCTAATGTAAAAGAAATCTTCACTTCTGATGCAAGCAGCGCTAGCCCACCAGAAAATAACTAAATTATTTCAACCGGAAATTGCTGCCATGTAGATAGAGCAAGCGAAAATAATTGTAAAAGAAATTTATTTTTAGTAACCAAAATCTCTCTCTCTCTCTCTCTCTCTCTCTCTCTCTCTCTCTCTCTCTCTTACCTTAGAACAGGGAAGATTATCATTGATGATCCCAGTTTTTCATCATCAGAAAAACCTATAGCAGCAAAACCAAATGTTCTTATACCATCAGTTTTCATTCAACATTGTGACCCTCTTGTTTAAAGTGCAAAATGGCCTGTCACCGCCTGATCTAACGCAATCTATTAAATGCTGCGACAGAACGTTAAGGGTCCCACAAAAATAGCCTGCCTCGAACACGAATTGACCTGTTTAAGACTAGTTTTGCATTCTCAGGACCTCTGATTTGGAACTCTCTTCATTTAAACGGTAGATCGTGTTCCACTCTCCCTTCATTCAAACAAACATTAAAGCAGCATTATATTCATACGACCTAACCACTGATTTTGTCAACCGTCTCGCATTGTGTTACTTGATTATTTGATATGCATTTGATGCACCTTAGAATGCATGTGTCATTTTACCACATGCATGATTATTTATATACATTGAGTTGCTTGCTATGTTTTTTTGTATTGGTGTTGCAATTACAAAAAAACATAACAAGCAATTCAATGTATATAAATAATCATGCATGTGGTACAATTACACAAACGATTGTAAGATGAGGTTCCCGCCTAAAATCTGTATCGTTGTTGTGAATAAAATGTTTGAGCCTGAATCTCTCTCTCTCTCTCTCTCCCTCTGAGTCTGTCCGAGTTTCTCTTTCTCTCTCTCTCTCTCTCTCTCTCTCTCTCTCTCTCTCTCTCTCTCTCTCTCCACCCTTTCCCATTTCCTCTTTCCACAAGAAAAAGAGAGAAGAAATGTCCATCAGCGCTTCAGCAAGAAAACTGTGCACATGGCGACGATCTGTCACGCTTTTTTAATGTAAAAGAAATCTTCACTTCTGCTGCAAGCAAAGCTAGCACGCCAGAAAATAACTAAATTAGTTCAACCGGAAAATCGCTGCCATGACTGACAGAGAATCTGGTGATGGATGGGGTCAAATATCGAACTTATGAATTCAATTAATTCTACCGAAAAATCTTTATCTTGGCTGTCATACGAAATGGGGAAAAACAACTCTTCCGGTAATTCTTCCGTTAATTCTTCTAGAAAATCTTTAGCTCGGTTGTCACAAATATCTGTTTCAAACTGAACTAATAAATTCAATTAATTATACTTTAACATCTTTGGCTTGGCTGTCATAAATATCTGGTTAAAACTGAACCTATAAATTCAAGAATTCTTCCGGAAAATCTGTGGCTTAACTGAATGACGGATATGAATTTACATTTTTACATTTTACCTGAAAATTGTTGGCTGGCTTGTATAACATTCTCTGATGCTAGTTTGCTGATGTCTTGATTTTAATGTCTAGCCTCGAGTTTGCTTCGCTGGTTTGCTGATGCCCTGTATGCACTTGTACTATGATTTGCTTGTATGTTTTTAGTGTTTTTGTATTTTTGACCTGTAGTTTGTACTGCCGTGGTTTAACTATGCTTTAGCTTTGCTTGTGTGTCCTTTCGCGCTTTGTATGTATGGCTATGTTGTTGGATATGCTTTGTTTGTTTGATGATGTTGGTTTTATTATTATTATTATTATTATTATTATTATTATTATTATTATTATTATTATTATTATTATTATTATTATTATTATTATTATTATTATTATTATTACGAACAGATATTAATATGTACATTTCGTTGTGCTAAGATTTTTGGTTTAAAACATGTTAGTGTATGGCCGTTACAAGATTTGTTTAAAAAAAGACAGAGGTAGACTTGCATAGCTAATAAATAGCCTAATATACTTCGAAATCTTCAAGTCAATAGCCGCATCCTTCAGACTTTTTACTCTTCGTTTATTGAGTCCGTTCTTACCTTTTCTTTTACCTGCTGGTATGGAAATGTGTGCGTAAAAAACAAAAGTGTGCTGGATCGAGTGGTGAATGTCTGTGGGAAGGTTGTGGGAGTGAAACAAGAGAGTCTGCAGGTGTTGTATGAAAGGCGTGTTGTGCGGAAAGCCAGTTGCATTGTGCTGGATAGCACTCATGTGCTTGCGCACCACTTCCAGCTCCTGCCTTCTGGAAGGCGCTACCGAACACCAAGGGTCAGAACTCTCAGAACAAAAAACAGTTTTATTCCAAAGGCTGTCTCATTACTTAATAAATGACGTGTGTGGGTGTGTGTGTGGGGAGGGGGTGCGTGTGAGTGTGTTTGTTTGTTTGTTTTATGTCCAAAATAATTTCATTTAACAATTGATGTCGTTTAATGTTAGTATGTATAAGCACAATTATAAATGTGTGACAGTTTTATCCTAATTATCATTATCATCGTTGTTAATTTTATTATTGTGATGTTTATTCCTTGTTGATTGTTATTGTACACCACTATGTAATTTATTGTAAAAGATAATACAGTTGTCTTGTCTTATCTTATCTTATCTTAATATATAACTTACGTGATTCACAGCTGTATCATGAAAGAAATTTACAGTTTTCAAATTGAATATTATAATTATCATCAGCAACAGTACCCTCATCTGCATCAGCATCAACATCATCTTCATTATCATCGTCGTCATCATTATCGTCATCACCAACAACAGCAACACCACCAGAAGCAGCAGCATCACATCATCAGCATCACCATCATTCGGATAAGAGTACATATCGCGTCTGTATACGCATTCTTTCTATTGCACAGACTTTAAAGACCCTGACGCTCATGCTCCGGACAAGTGAGTGTCAGACACACACCAGCACACTCAGCATGCGCTGAGAAAGCAGCCCGAATGTCGCCTGCATTGGCGACGAATTAAAAATCAACAGCAGCAGCAACAGCGGCAGTAGCAGCGATATCATCATCATCATCATCATCATCATCATCATCATCATCATCATCACCACCACCATCAGGATCATGATCATCACGACCGTCGTCAACGGCCCGGTCGTCAGCTGTCATGGAATTCTGGGATTGTGTGTGTCTGACAACCAGCGTCACCGTTGCTCAACTATAGACCTTAATTGGTTGCACAAGAAGATAGTCATCAGCATCAATCATCAAACTCTATTATGAAGCTACCAAACATGATCTCAATTTAGACTGGTTTGTTGTCATCGCTATTTTGAATGTATATTGTTTTGTCGTCACTACTTTGAATTTAGACTGGTTTGTCATCGCTACTTTGAAGTTCATCACTACTTTGTATTTAGATTGTTTTGTCATCATTACTTTGAATTTAAATTGTTTATTTCCTCACAAATTTGAATTTAGAATGTTTCTATAAATCAGTAACAAAATACACAAAAAACAGATTTTGAATGTTTCGTCATCATATTTCTAAACCCTACTATAATAAAAACAAAGCATCACTTTCAGTTTCTGCGTCACGGTCAAAACGGCTAGCGTTCTACTCTACCGCATTCGATTGGCAATCTTTTTCTCAGATCATATCAAATCTTCGTTTTTGCATAATTATCTAACCCAGTACTACTAACAACATACCCAAAATCATCATCACCATCACCACCACCTCTACCTCTACCACCACCATCATCGCTAAACCGCACTTTGTTATAAGTCTCTATTTTAACACACACACACACACACACACACCCACACCCACACACACCCACACACACAAACACACACACACACACACACAAACACAAACATCTAAAAACTGTACCATTACATTTACTCCGTTTAGCCCGCTCAAAGAGATAATGCACGCAAATCCCGTAAGACTTTGAGGGGCTCTAAAAGCTTATGTTAGAGATCTGGTGATGCTCAGCTGAGTTGGAGGTGAGTAAATCAGGCTCCCAGTCACGGAATCACGAGCGAAGCTAGCGTCTTTGAGCTCACAAGCCAAATAAACGAGAGGCAGAGGGAAAGCGAGACTGAATACTGACTTCAGGGGAAAGAACCTGTGCCAATCTTTTCATCTCTGTACCCCCTTCAAGATCGCGCACTTCGCATTTCAAGTGGCTTTTTTTTTTCTACCTTTCTTTCCTAAAGTCTTGTTCTTCGTTTTTTCTTCTTGTGTTTTTTTTTTTCTTCTCCCTCCTTTATTTTACCAACTCCAATGATTTTCTACTTCTAATTCTTTGCTCGTGTGCCCAAGTATTTAAATTAAACCTCCATTTGCTCTTCTTTTCCTACTCCTCGATTTGGAAAAAAAAGTTGTACTTCTATCCTCCTCCTGTTGTACTTCTATCCTCCTCCTCCTCCTTCTTCTTCTTCTCCTTCTGAATACTTGCTCTTTAGCAGACCCCCTAGCCGCACTCGATTTTTCTCCTTTTCTCTTCTTAGACATACTTCTTCATGATCGTTTTTCTTTTGCCTCTGGTTTCATCATCTTCGGCGTTTTTTTGTTTTTTTGTCTTCTGTACTCACCACCGTTGCACCGTGCCATAGAGGATTCGCCTGCCACACAAATGACCCAGCGGTGGGCAAGGTAAAAATTGCCATTTTCACTGCCAGTCTTAGCAGTATGATTGCTCTGGTGGTTCACTGTTGATGTAGGTCTCTACTCCTCTTCCCTAGGATGGTTATCCAAGTCTGCCATAACGCCAATGGCGGGTGTAGAGGTTAAACTTCGATGTTCATGCATTCTCTTCGTTCTTCTCTCCGTCTTCGTTTCTCTACCTGTTCACTCCTCTGGTTGTCTTCTTTGCTTTTTCTTCGTTTACCGTCTCTATGATCGGAAACAAAATTGAGTTCAGTGCCTTGAAAGTCGTTAGGATTTGACTAGCGTCTTCGCTGTGTGTGATTGTGTGTGTGTGTGTGTGTGTGTGTGTGTGTGATGTGTGTGTTGTGTGCGCAGTTTCTCCCCAGGTCTCAGCGCATCAGGTCAGGGAAACGACCTCGCACTGACAGCCCCCCCCCCCCCCCCCCCTTGCCTGACTCCTAGCAAGCAATTCAAAGACACGAGGAAAAAAAACATTACGAAACTGGAGAAGAAAAGAATGCACGAAAGCGTGAAAGACACGAAAGGAAAGAAAAAAGAAAGAAAGAGGGCAAAATCAGAAATAAAGAAAACCAGATGATAAAAACTAAAAAAGGAAGAGAGTGGGGTAGACAACTGTGTCAGAGTTTGTGTGTGTGTGTGTTAGGGGTGAGAGAATAAGAACCCATACACAAGTAGGACAGTTCCAAAGAATGCAAAACGACAACTTACACAAAAAAACACTGCAGTCATTCTTTCCTTTTGCGCAGAGAAATTAAAATGCAAATTCATTCAAATAGAGGTTCCGACTTTATTATTTTGTGCATTTGTGTGTGTTCTTTCCTTTTATTCTTTAATACAAAAATCAAGATCGCAGCTTCTCACCCCACGTCTCAGCGCACCATCTCTCTCTCTTCTATCTCACACACACACACACACACACTCTGCCTAACCCAGCTTACCCTAACCCTAAAACAACTGTATCTATGCCGGAAAAACTCTATTTTGACGTCAAAATAGGGCAGCCTTCCAAAAAAGTCAAAAGACCATGTGGAGCACGAGTGTGTCACTGTAAGGTCGAAAGAACACACACACACACACACACACACACACACACAAGACGAAAACAAAATAACACAAAAAAAACACTGCAGTCAGTTCTTTCCTTCAGCGCAGAGAAATTAAAATGCAAATTCATTCAAATAGAGGTTCCGACTTTATTATTTGGTGCATTTCTTTTTCTTTCCTTTTTTTCTTTAATACAAAAATCAAGATCGCCATGCTTCATCACCACCACCACCATCTCTCTCTTCTATCTCACACACACACACACTCACCCACACACACACCTACACACACACACACACACACTCTCTCTCTCTCTCTCTCATTTGGATTCCTCATTTGCATGAAGTTCTCTCGATTTCACACTATCGTTCTTTCAGTTCAATTTAATTAGTTTGTGAAATTGGTACTAGATTATTAGCATTTCCATCTGGCATGCAGATATATAAATGTGCCCTGCATACTAGGTCAGAGGCATGGTTTATCTACTTTTAAAAATCATGCTAACTGTAATAGGGCGTGCAGGTATGTGAAACATGTTCTGTACAAATCATGCAGAAGGCAACGGCTGATGCCAAATTGGCGATGTGATTCACTGAAGATTAAGGGCTAATAAGCAAACGAGTGTCTGACTCTCGGTACGTTAACGAAGGGTGTTGATATCAAACTAAGGCAAGACCTTTAACAAAATTCATGGCATTCTGTAAATGCCTCAAAGATGTGGGTCAATGCAAATGTAATGTGGCAAACCTATAGTTTTACATGTAGGCTACATGTACTGTACATAAATTTATTACACGTGGACATGAATTAAAATATGCATATTATTATCACTCAGCTATACGCTAATCAAAGCTTGATGGATGATGTATAATATGGAGATCAAAATATGAAGGCGGCCTGGAAAAAGTGATCGACGTTTGTCAAGTATTTGTTTTTCTTCTGTTAACCCCTCCACCCCGCAATATCTTTTTTTTTACCAAAAATAATTGGTGACAAATTCTTCTTCTTCGTCTGTTTCTTCTTCTTGTCGTTGTTGGGTGGATGTTGGACATTGAATGGTTGTTTAGTTTACTATTCACTGATTCGTCCAATCATTAAATTCAATAGGATTTTAAATAGAAGGTTTTAAAGGGTCTCTAAATCCAGATCCTACTATCTAATACTAGTTTGTTTGTTGTTTTTTTTAAAAGCGCGACTGGACGATTAGTATGAGTTGTATGTTGTTGTTTTTTCAATATTAAACCCCTCAACTCGTACACTGAACTGCTTCCGTAGAGGGTAACTCCTCCTGCAGGTATGAAACCGTCAATTTCAGGCTGGGAAAACAGCAGCTGCCGTGGAGGGACGGTGGGGAATAAATAAGGTAGCCTTATCTGCTATCTGCAAGCAGGGTGTAAGGCTGGATGAGGGGCTATAACTTACACCGCAGCTTACATTAGCTATCTTTTGAGCCAGGCTGGATTTATTTCCTAGAACCGTCAGCCCCATGTTATGCTAGACCCCTCTATCTGTTGAATACAGGGTGGGGTGTTTACGCATGCGGATAACTCGGGTACAGCCGAAATGATGTAACGGCCCAGGTTACCTGCTTCTAGTGTCTGTTCACAAACAAAAAGAAGAACAGTTATGGGTCTTTGTACCCCCGCACCATGCTTGTGATCTAATGACCGTAAAAGGTTTTTAGAAGCATATAAGCTATTCGATTTTAATATTGAGATTGTGGATAGGACGTCCACCCAACAACGACAAGAAGAAGAAGAAGAAGAAGAAGAAGAAGGACAACAACAACGAAGTAACTGGTTTACCACAGAAATGTATTGTACCACGTGCCTCAACCTCCACAATTTGCCAAAGTCAGATTTTTAATATAGTGAAGGCGAATTCATATCACGAACAAACACATTCTCGTCCGTTGACTGTTAATAAAAACCCGCAATTGCAGAAACATAACAGTCTCTGACTGAATCAGGTTTACTGCAGGTTTTCGTAAGAATTTCAGGTACCGCACTCGTGTGACTTGTGCAGTTAAAAAAAAGCTTCCAGAGGATGTACACAAAAGTAGCATGAATAAGATATATAATTGAAGCGTCTTGTCAATGTACTGTATATAATAAATTATATTAATATATATTATTTTTCTGCTGAACTTCGAACATTTCCCCCCCCCCCCTCCCCTCTCTCCCCCTTTCCCTCCCCTCCCCCTGTGCTAATGCAATCTGTATGGTTCAAAAACATTTGGCTTTGCATTGCAAAATAACATTGTGCTATATTTGTAAATCTTTTATCCTGATAAAACGGTCCGGGGCAGGTTTGCACATTAATGATAATACTGGATGCCATTATAACGTTCTTTTCCCCAAATCGTTAATCAGGCTCAAACGCGGCGATCTATACCAACATATACGCTTACACGTTTCACTCCATTCTGAAGAAGGAACGAAACATGTCACACATCCTCATCTTTTGACACAGACTATTCTGGATGCAGACGTATAATGCACATCTCCAGCAGGGATGTCTGAGGCAGATACATATTCAGATAGCGCACTCTAGTGGTGTTCTCATTTCGTACACGATACGCTGATATCTGGGAGGTTTACCGATAAATATTCATCTTGGTTTTCACGCCTGAATCCTTTTTAAATCAAGGGGGCAAATTTCGGGGTTGCATATAAATCAAACATTCTGGAATGCAGTAGAAGAGGATTCAAGATTCAAGATTGGAGATTGGAGATTGAAGGAATAGGGGACTACTTCGAATTGCACATCCACCACCTTGTGAACGCTGTTTTGTATAATGACAAAGAAAATGCATAGGATTGGAGTTTCTTTTGGTAGAATGCAAAGTTATTTGTAACTTTCAGTATCAAGTCAAGTCAAGTCAACGAATCTTTATTACGCCAAGTGTAGGAAATGTGGAAATGCGTTGACCGGTCACACGCAGTAGTGTATAATATATGGGTAAATGCAATTTGCTAAACTTTAACTCAGTATGGAAGTCTAAATGACTTTTATTACGTACTTTGTAGACCGGGTCTTTAAAGTTTGGCAAACTTCGTTCGATCGTTTGCTTTTGCAATTTATTATGCTTGAAGCTTTCAAGATGTCATTGGAAAGATCAGAACTGTCAGGACGAACAAAAGAATCCCCGAGGTTTCGGTGGGTTCAATTTTGCGGCATAGAGAGTGTTATATAGTACAATCTTCTGAACCTTTGGCCTGATTTCTCTTCTGCCATGTGATATACAATTTAATGTCGAAGTTTCCGATTGCTCGATAAACAGACCTCTATTATATTAGAAGTCATCTTGGTCGTATGGAAAATTATAGTTAAAAACGTATGTTGTATCCCCTTTGGAATGTTCGAAGAAATTCTTACTTGAGTTATCATCATTTATATTACATCATAAGGAAAGTAATACATGTAGGTATATCCTTACATTTCTGATAGCCGGCCTGCTGAACTTTTAAAGTGAGCCTGCGTCTATTTTTTTTCTTCATCACACTTTTGCAGTAGAAAGTATAATACTAAAGGAGGTAATTAATCCATATAATTTAGGTGAAAGCTAAATAAGAGTGTAAGCAGCAAAAAATAAAAAAGACATTCGGTTCCTTGATGACGTCACTTTACGAGTCTAGCAAAGGGGTCCTAGATACAAGCCTATCACACGCCTATTGGTTAATTCACAGCAAACATTGAGCATGTTCGTCACGCATCGCTGCGTTAATCTGTTGTCCGCTTGTGCCTCTATTCTAATTAAAGCAAATAAGCTTAGTTATCTCGTCACTTCAATTTGACGTGTGTGTTTTTTTTAAAATGTTAATTAAGCGTTTTTGCGGAATTTTGATCTCGATCTTAGGCGCACTTTAAGTTCTTTTTCTTTTGTACATTAGAGCTGGGAGCTGCTTTTACAGCTGACTGTATTTCTGTATAGCTACAGCCAGCTAAGTATTCTTTTAGGTTTCATTGCTGTTCGTTGACAAAACTGTCTCTGTAGCTTCCGAACTATTCAGTGGAGCTGTCCGTCAGAGCGCTTCCTGCTGTACCTTCGTATAAGCAGACCCTGCAATCAATCTGTCAGACCTGGTCATCCCGTATCAAAGAAAAATGACAGCGATAAACAAGTGCCTCACGTCAGACAGGGGAAGTGCTCACGCCCTCTTTCTGTCGTTCTCTGTGTGAAGAGGGGAAAGAAGGAATGAAAGAGAGCTGGGATAGTATCTGTGACTAATTTTGGAGTAGTGAAATAATATAGCCAACTTCCTAGCTGATTGGACCTATAGTTTAACCAGAGAACGTTTACTGACATTAAGTTTGAGTTTCAGGAATAACCAGTTTTTGACGTTTATACTAAGTGAAGTACTTTCGTCTTACAACCAGCCCTATGTATTACTATAGGTCTACTACGAATACTTCTAGTAACACCAGTTTGTATCTTTAGACTAAAATATAATTGATGCTGAATCATCCGCAATTTTTTTTAAAACACAGGATGATACATAGCCTATGTCATTTATGAACACGTCAATGGAATTGAAAAAAAAATAACTCCTAGATATTTTAAAAAAAACTAAAAGTGGGAAATGCAGAAAAAACTGTTTCAGTGGATAAATTTAAAAAAAACAAATATGATAACATAGATTGGTATAACAGAAACAATACGTTATAATCTGTAGCCGAGTACACCTGGATGTACAGAGAGGATGATACACAAAGAAGAAGAAGAAGAAGAAGAAGAAGAAGAAGAAGAAGAAGAAGAAGAAGAAGAAGAAGAAGAAGAAGAAGAAGAAGAAGAAGAAGAAGAAGAAGAAGAAAAAGAAGAAGACTGATATTTGCTGGAAAAAAAACCCACAAGCAAATTAAGGAAAAGAAGTCCAATAGTTCAATTTAATAAAGAACGAGAATAACAAGTCCCAGAATTTTGACTTAGAAGAAGTACAAGAAGAAGAAACAAACATCTGATTTTGTGCTGTAAATACCAAGAAAATTAAAAAAACAAAAAAAGAGTCTAAATGGTTCTCTCTCTCTCTCTCTCTCTCTCTCTCTCTCTCTCTCTCTCTCTCTCTCTCTCTCTCTTTTTTTTTTTTTTTTTTTTTTTTTTTTGTTAAAGAACTAGACAGGGTTGTCCCAAAAGTTTGACTCCCAGACAAGAAGAGATCCGAAACAATTTTGACAGGGGATGGAAGCATGGCTGCCACATCCGGGGGTCTCTTTCTGAAACTGTCAAGGTTGTCAGCGAGGGGACGAGGTGTTTCCATTAGAAGCGGAGGCCAGAGCGAGGATGTTGGAAGATTAAACGTCACAGGCGAAACATGGGGGTATCAGGCTTGATGAAGACTGTTTTAATCATCGAAGAACTTTCAGACCCAGACAGCTTTTTCAGTGAAATTGCAATGCTAGATGCTGCCGAGATTGAGACTTGACTGGACTCTTCAGACAAAGTCTTCTAGCTGGAAGTTAAGTGTTTTAATAATCGGGATAAAATACGTTTGGGGGCTCAGTCAGCTTTCAGTGGAACTCAATTCGAACTCTCAGATTTGGGGAAATTTGACTGTCCCGTAAAGTTTCAAACATTCCAACCTAATGACCTAGGAACCTCTGCGAGCAAATACAATTAAGAGTTGTAGGCTATTTTAGTTCTTTTAATTGCTGGATTTTTAACATTTTTGAATTTTATTTATTTATTTATTTATTTATTTATTTATTTATTTATTTATTTATTTATTTATTTATTTATTTATTTATTTTTCTTTTGCGTTCTCAAAATAAATTGGTTGACATTTAATACTTTGCATAGAAAAATGACAGTATACAAAAAGATTCAAGAATACTTTTTTTAAAAATCTCAAACGTAAGTATATTAATACTTAAGATACAAGAACAAAACAAATTGAGTGCGGAGCTAAGTCGTTCAAGCAACGTAATTGACGGGAAGGGTCCCCATTAAAAAAAAAACTTAACAGAGAAACATTTGCTGCTGTGTATGCAATTTGATAAAACATAGACTCTCAGAACTTATGGTGAACGGTATCAACGTTTCCTTGAAATTTCGTTGTCTTTTTAATATAGGCTTTGAAAATTCATCACATTTTTTTTCAATCTTCACTACACCCTAAAGTCTAAAGATATGTTATCCAGTCTGAAATAATTTCCACAAATTCAGAAACCAATGTGGGTTTTGGAGCCAGGCTGGAGTCAACAGAAAGAAAAATATTGGCAAAACGATAACCCGTCAGTCAGTGTTGATTTTAGCCAAAACGCGCCACAAATTTTCAGTTTTGCAATCGTAACTTTGGATTCTCTCGTTTCCCAGACAGTCCAAAAGTTCACGTCTGGAAGCGCTTCTGCATATAGACACTGAGAACGAACCGTTTGCCAAAGAAGTGCCATGCCTAGAAAAGATGTACACTAATTTTCTAATGACCTTCACCTTATACAGCCTCACTCATCTCTTTTTCTTTCTTACTTTTCTTTTCTTCTTCTTCTTCTTCTTCTTCTTCTTCTTCTTCTTCTTCGTTTCCTTCCCCTGAGAGCGTTATTATTTCTTTATGTTGCTGTTTTCTATTTGATCTTCTTTTACCCTCCTTCTCCTTCTACATTTCCTTATACTCCTGTCCGTTCTTCTTGATTTTTGTTTTTATCATTCCTTCACAACAAACTGTTTTCCTCCTCCAAGTCCGTCTCCTCCTTCACCCTCTTCTCTCAAATCGTCTTCTTGGTCACTCCTCAACGATTACTTCTTCGTCTTCTTTCCCTCTTGTTACACCTCTCTCTTCTTCAGGATGCTGTATCATTTCTTCACTATGATATTTTCTTCCTTCTACGCCCTATTCATCATCATCATCATCATCATCATCATCATCATCATCATCATCATCATCATCATCGTCATCATCATCATCATCATCATCATCATCGTCATCATCATCATCATCATCATCATCATCATCATCATCATCATCATCATCATCATCATCTTCTGCTTCTTCTTCTTCTTCTTCCGTCCCGTTTCTTGTTCTTTTCCTCGTAGTGATAGATCATTCATTCCTTCACGTCCGTGACCTGAGAGTGCTTCAGTGAATAGCAATGATAAAAGATTTGCGTCAGCGCCAAAACTTCAACCAAGCCCGAACCCATACATCCGAAGCTCAGAGCGTTTTAAGGAAATCAATGCAATCATAGGCACAAAAACATCTGTCACTGTAAATCACTTACACTGTAACCCCCACTTTTCCCATCCCAACCCTTTTTTTTTTTTAATCAGCATTTGCGTGATAACCAAACGTTGACCCCTCTTTAGCTGCGCGAGAGCGTAGGAGGAGGCATCACAGTTCATTTTTAATAAAACCTAGAGCTCATGGAGGGAAAAAGGGAAACTTGGTTAAAACGAAAGCATCTCTTTGCACCGCAAATTTTGCATGTTTATAAAACGAAAAAGCAACATAAATACCACAACCACTAACATTACAAAACAACAACAATAATAACAACAACGACGAGGACGACAAAGCTATCAGTGCATTTGGAGTGTATAGGAGCAAATGATCAAGAAAGTAAGTAGTCAAAAAAAATTGCATGCTCAGAATGTTATGACATTATTTTCAATATCATAAATTTTTGTCAAGACTACTTCAGGATAGTTCAACTACTTCAAACCCATTTAAAAAAAAAAAAAAAAAAAAAAAAAAGGAACCCTGGAATAGAGAAAAGAGCAGAGACGAGCAGCATACCCATGGTAGTCTCCCCTTATTGGCTGCACGTGTTCGGGGTGAGTGGTCTCCCTTGCAGGAACAATGGCGGCTGGTTGATGAATGGAAAATGCTGAGCGGGGCGCCTGGCCGTGGTGATGAGTCTCCAGAAAAAGGCTTGGAATTGGATGAAATCAGCCCTTTCGTTGCAGCTGCGGCGAAGACTTCTGCTTCTGCTGCTGACCCATCGGTCCGAATCACACAGCACATGCACATGTTCAATCAGAACATCTGGAACAAACGACAGAAGTATTTTGAGTTTGGGTATAGATACCATATGTAGATTTATTGCAAGTCAGCAGATGATTCATAGTAGTTTTTAGTAGACCACTGTAAGGGTGTTTTGTGTGTCCATGTATTTTCAAGAATGTTGTCTTTGTGTAAAAAACCATGTACAGACTGTATGCATTTAGTTCTTCTCGCTCCCGAGGCTACTTGTTATATATTACTTTTACTTGGTAGATCGACGGGGGAGTACAAACACGGCACATGAATATTATGACGGAAATAAGATTCAAAGGATCATGAATAAACTGAATAACTAAGCCATCACGGAGAAAATAAGAAATAGTCTAGCTCGAACCTATCTTTTTTTTGGACAGTAATATACAGTGATATAATAGAAACTCTTTCATGAGATAAATAACCATTTGTCTGCAGACTGGCATGGGTGATAATTTTGAAGTTATCTCTTAAATCTCATAGGGCAAACGACGAGCCTAAAACAATTCTGTGGGAACATAATATAAACAAATTTTGAAGAACAATTAGTCTTCTTCTCAAGTGCAGCAATATTTTGTCTATAATTTTAAGTATGGGAACCAAGGAGGATTGAATTCCGCTGTTAAATGATCCAACCAGCCTCGCACAGTCTCAAACTACTGGCTGTGTGCATGACTAGGGGTTCACGCTGCGCTGCATCCGTTGGGTACTGATGAAATGTCAGGGTTCGATTCTCTCATTGTCATTGATGAATTCAGTTTCCGTCGAGAGTTACTGAAAGTGCAGTGAAATGAATTTCTAATAAATTCAGTTTGAGGAACATTACAAGACTCTGGGCATGGCAATGCCGGTCGCTGCCAGGTCGCATTGGATCAGGTGGAGAACAGCAGAATAACTCATTATGGAGCATAATAACTCATTATGAAGCAGAATTACCTTTTGTGGAGCAACTTAGTGGTGGTCCGAGGGAAAATGTAATCCGTGTGAATTAAATAACAAAAATATAAAACGGTGAAAAGGAAAGTAAAACACAAAATTGGATCAGTTGAGTTTGATCAATGAGAACAGCAAACGGTGATCTCTATAATTTCGCCAAGTAATTCTTGCATTTCAAGCACCTAAACATTACACTGAAAATAAGTTAATTGAACACTTACATACTTTAGCAAGAGCTGTTATTTAAAGTTTGTCCTTACTGACCTGACCTTTACTGCTGCTTGTGTTATTAACCTCATGCCTTCAATTGTAAGATGAGAAAGAATCAATTCAAAAAAACCTGGTTAAAGAAGCTGTTGGCCAAGAGCGTGTGGGTTACTTTAATTTGCTTTTCGATCCACATCCTTTTTTTTCACCCTTCTACCATTAGTGGTTTGTTAGGAGATGCTGGGAAACGGACCGACCGACCGACAGATCACCATTTGGCTCTTTCTTATTCCCGACTATTTCAAAGTATCTCCAGATCTGAAAATACAGAATGTAGGTACGTTGACTGTGCATAAATGTATTGTAGAGTCACCAGGCCACCTATGTAGGTATGTATTGTTGTAAAAGGTCCCTGCAGACGGTAAACGGGTACGAGTATGTCGGGCAGTTTCTTTCATCTGCGCTTTTCCGGATTCCAAAGGTCATAGGGTGACGTGATCAGACAAGGGAATCTGGTAGGCAGTACCCTAAGGGTTTTCTGGCAGTGCATTGTACGGGAAGCATTCTCTGTGGTCAGGTCGGAAAGTACACTCTGTCCTGTGTTGCAAGTCTCGAGAGAAACAAAAGGTGAAAGAGTGTAGTGCAAAGATTTTGAAGGCAGCTTGGTGTACTAGGCTGTACAAGAGTCCCTGTGGGAAATTAAAAACAGCCACTGTGCAATGTTGCTGTCTTTTGCCAGAGGTTAATTTCACTTTTGAAGATGAAGAACAGTGCAGTGCAGACCAATACGGCAACAGTTTCTTTGAAATTAGAAAGTGTGACTCTTGCAATGCAATATGTTAAGAACTGTCTGTTTAGGGTCATACAGAGTATCTGATACGTTGGAAGCAGTAAATCTTGCCTTAAAAATATCTCAGGTCGCAAGTTCCATTATTTACAGAATACGTAATACTAAATCATATATTGTCCTCATAAACATTCACAAGGACAATTGTGTGCAGTGTCCATTTATATATTTTAAAAATATAAAAAATGAGTTCAAAAATACAAAACAGTTAAATTTAATGAATTATTAAATTATTATAATACCATAAAAATTAAATAATAATAATAATAATAATAATAATAAATAATAATAATAATAATACATTGATTATAATTTGTCGACAAAGACGACAAATAAAATCACACACTTACTCACACGCCCACACACACACACAAATACACACCCACCTAAACACACACAAACACACACACAAACACACAGACATTGTTGTTCACACAAGAGAAAGCATTTAGCAAACGTGGTTATTACTAACTAGCCACTAAGCTGCTTCATTCATTCATTTTGACTATTGTATCAGTGTGTAGTGAATGAGTTTAAGATACAGGTAGACGATAAAGTGAGGGCAACGAGTCCTGCTCCCTCCACCACCTTACGTCCCGCGTCGCCTTTTCGTGGGTGGTGCTCCTGTGCAGTTGCTGGGTCTTCCTGGAGAAGCAACCCGAACTGCACCGTTTGTGTGACACGTATGCTCCAGCATCCGTCTTACTAGAATCCTGGTAGATGCTGCACTCAAAACTGTACCCTTCGCTGGCTCTGGATACTCGGTGCTGTGCAAGACTTGAAAGAGATAGCGAAGATTCATCCCAGTGGCTGATGCTTTACATCCTCTTGGGTACACTGAATCCACCCCTCCTCTCCCCCCCCCCCCCCCCCCCCCACTTCCGCCCTCCCAACCCCACTTTATCCCATTCACCCCACACCCATACCCTCCCTCTCCCCCCTCTCACAGCGTTTTGCTGGCAGCGCGTTTCTCGGGTGAGCGGAGGCATTCTGTTTGTTGACTGCTCATTCAATCAGCTCAGCCCCGGACTCCCGCACAATGGCCCGCGGGCCGACACGCTTCTGAATGCAGCCCCAAATCTGTCGACATATCAGCCAATTGTCAGAGAACTATGGGCGCCCAGCACCCAGAAGGGCGCAAAAACGGATGCGAAAACATCATCCAAACATAAAGAAGCCTAGGAGAGCGGTTTGGAGACTGTTTTTCGGATTGCCGATCTGTTTGTGCCGGGTTGGAAGAAGAAAAAAAACACGGAAGAAAAGAGTGCTCGAGATGGATGGAGCAATTCAGATGCCATAGGACTACATCTTTACTACAGCTTTCTATAGACACCATCCTTTCGGACTGATGCGCAGAGTATGAGTTTGGGCTTCTGGATGAGCGGAGGTGAAGTAGGGGTATCTTTGGAAAAAAAAAAGTGCTGGGTTGAGAGGGTTGATTCTGCCGGTTTGCAGTTTGCACAAATCTTCTGGCATTTCACTCTTTTCCATTTTCTGTGAGATGGAGCAGGAAACTCGCCCCAGATCCGATCTTTCTTCTTCCTGCTTCTTCTTCATCCCTCGTTTTTCTCATCCCATCGCGACCTCTACTCTCTCCTCATTTCTCTTCTGGCCTTTTCTACTCTTTTTTTGCCTGCTGGCTTCTCGTCTTTTAAACGTGCATTTCTCTCTCTCTCTCTCTCTCTCTCTCTCTCTCTCTTTCTTTCTTTCTTTCTTTCTCTCTCTCTCTCTCTCTCTCTCTCTCTCACACACACACACACATACACACACTTCAAAAATGGGTTGAATGGGGTTGGTTTTACAATTACTATTTTGAGGTCTCTCGAAAGCTTTCTTTCCTCCTTCTATTCAATAATAATGATGATGACACTTCCTTGTCCAGCAACATTCTCCATGAAGGCTCAAGCCACCACTTAATTTTGAATCTCTTTAGCCTCACACTTTTCTTTTACCACCTGATCTGTTTTGGATTCTAGTTCCTATTTATTTTTAATCAAACTTGCATTAAGTGATCCGAGAACGCACTATAAGCAACAACCAAAAAGGAGCGGAACCCACAGTTATTTAAGCAAAATACGCAGTCAGTTACTAACAAGAAGAACTTTTTTTTCTTTTGCTTTTATGGTGCACTGGAGAACGGTAAATCTTACCCAAAACACCTCAGTGCAGTAGTAAAAGAGAGTAACCCTGTTTGCTATTTCAGTGTGTGAACTGGACCATGAGAAAACAAAACACAACTTTGGAGAAGAGAAGAAGATTCTGATCACAGGGCCGGATACAAGGATAACAAACAGCATCCATCTTGCATCTTCTCGTATTGCAGATTTCCCTGCTGTCGTCTCCACTGTATAGTACATGTACAGCAGTATCAAATGAGGTGAGCGGCCTGATCTAGTAGACCAGACATTAAAAAACAACGCCCTATACATAATACAACACAACTATGTTGTGTGGACAACCCCATACAAAAACATTACAAAGCATTCTCTTGGTGTGTAGACAACCCCTACAAATACAATTCTTTCTCTGTTGTGTGGACACCCCGCATAAAACGTGTGAGAATCTTTTAATCTGGTGTGTTCTTCTTCAGCCTTTGTACTTGTCTTCCCAAAAATTTCTGTTATGTGGACACAGCCCATACAAAACATTATGTTGTGTGGATACAGCCCATTATATTGTCTGTTATGTTGTAATTTAACAATCAAGAAGGAAAAGGGTAGACAAGCGCAGAATAAATCTATATTTTACTTTTAGTCAAACGAAAGGAGGGATCTGTTTTGTCTGAAAAAATCTTCAGTAGAGAAACGAGGTTAGGTTTCTAATTGGAAGCTACACTCGCTTTAAATATGTTGAAGAATGTTAGATGTCCGTTAAAAATGTGAACATGAAGGTGTTCGAAGTTCGCCCTCTCTTCCCTCCCACAAAAAAGAAGTGATTTAGTTTCTTTTTATTATTTTCTATGTCTGCTGAAGACAATGAATTTCATTGAAGAGTCGACAGCTCTGGTCTTGATGGCCAGACTGAAACGTCATCTGCAGGCATCCCGGTTGTTGATACAATATATAATGTGTGTCCTACGGTAACATGTTGTACATGGCGGTGAACACTGCACCAGAATTTTATAAGACCTATCATTGTTTTGGTTTCCCAGGCTACATGCATCTAGATGAACTCAGTAGACCCGACCTTGCGTTAAGAAGAAGAAGAAGACTAAGCGGTTCTGTTCAAGAGTTGAAGTAGATAACTGGAACATATGTCAGCAGGTTTCTGTGGTCTGCCCACTTTCAAAGTCTTGCAAGGTAAAAAGGATTTACGAAAAGTGAAGTGGGCCAGAGAAGTGGTTACTCAACCTTGTTAGCGTTAGCTAAAGTCCATTCGCTGGAACTAAGCGAAACGATGGACAGGTAGGCTTGAACATCTGATAGGCATATACTGCACAGCTGCTGGAAGGTAGACAAGCTCCAGGTTCTCTGAGAAAGAGAGAGAGAAAGAGAGAGAGGTAGGTAGGTAGGTCGATTAACGTCCCCGGACACAGTAGCGTATAGGGGACTTAAGAGAGAGAGAGAGAGAGAGAGAGAGAGAGAGAGAGAGAGAGAGAGAGAGAGAGAGAGGAGGTGTTTCTATGGTGGTGGTGGTGGTGGTGGTGATGGTGGCACACTAAAGCAATGATGTAACAAGAACTTCGATTACGACACGAGACATGTACGTAAATCAGTTTTGTCAATTCCCATAGATTAATCGCAATGTGGAAATCTCAGAAAGCAGCCAACAAAGTGAAAGAGGTTGGGAGTCCTTTGAATCGTCTAGCCTGAAGTGTTACCAATTTTAAAGTCTCTCTCTCTCTCTCTCTCTCTCTCTCTCTCTCTCTCTCTCTCTCTCTCTCTCTCTCTCTCTCTCTCTCTCTCTCTCTCTCTCTCTCTCTCTCTCTCTGGCAAGAGTGGAATGATCATATTGAGAATAGTGACAGATTTAGTGTGTATAGAAGGTTTTGTTGCCCTACTGCGATACGATGCATACCTACTTACTTACGAATTAGTATGGATAACCATTTGAGATATTTGATGACTAAATTTCGCTTTGGAATTTCTGATTTGTTTGTACATTTCTATAGATATAGGAATCATGAACCTTGCAATTTGTTATGTACATTGTGTAAAGATTTTGTAGAAAACGAAATTCATGTTTTGCTATGTTGTTCTTTCTTTGAAGATCTACGAAACCAATTTATTCTACAGAAATATTGTAGACCACCCAACATGTCTCGTTTTTCTTTGTTGATGGCGTCGAGTAATGAAGAGTGCGTTAGAAAAGTATGCATATTCCTGTATAAAGCATTCAAAGCGCGAGAAACTGCAATGGAATGAAAATGTTTTGGTTTGTTTTTGTTTTGTTCTCTGACATCACGTTGAACATTTGCATTGATATGTACCTTTGTATGCTCCCCTTCAATCAGAGGCATAGGCCTTATATTTGAATAAATTCTTGAAAATCTCTCTCTCTCTCTCTCTCTCTCTCTCTCTCTCTCTCTCTCTCTCTCTCTCTCTCTCTCTCTCTCTCTCTCCAGTATTTGTTGATGTGTCGTGACATTTGAATAATTACCCTCACCAAACCTAAAGCGAATTGGGCAAGCTTACAGACTACCAGCACTACTGGAATGCCGTCTGATCCAAAGGCATTGATGGAACTGTCTGCTGCGTTATAAAATAAATACCATCGAGCAATTCCGCAACCTTATGCGACATGCTTCCATCTCTGTCGCTCGCCAAGCCACTTATTCTCCGTCTTTGTGTGTGTCCCAGAACCCCGTCTCCATGGAGACTTCATCCGGGACTTCTCTGGAGCTTTTCAAAATGAGGCTCATGATCTAATTTTGCATCCTTCTGCCGAGGTAGCCTTCCTGTACGGTTCTATACCGGCTATCCGGGGACCGAGAGAAAGTGCGTAAGACAGGTTGGGATAATAATACCAATATTCCGCATGTCCCTACCGCCAGAAAACCTCAGATACTCATTCTACTCTTGTAAGTCTCCCCAACTGGGAAAAAGAGTGAAAGGAATGATAGACGAACTGAGTGCAAGTAGCTAGTTGTTCACTGAAAGGGGGATAGGAAAGGTTCTTTAGAAACGGTGACAATAAAAAAGGGTTCTACAGTAACTTCTGTCCTTCCAAAACTGTATATGGGACTGCTGTATTCAGCGAGGCAATTTTTATTCCAGAATACGAGACTTGACTTTTACATTTTTCTCGCTCCATGACTTTAAAGTAGCTTGAAACTTTCTTCTGTGACACAAGTCAGTCAGAACATTGAGAAAAGGTAACCGTTTCCTTACAAAAAAAAAGTGAAGAAATAAATTCATGTAGATGTTATGCAAAGATACTGTCGAATAATATATCATTTAAGTGCAAAATGCAGCAAATGCTTACATGCAAATTGTAAATGCGCTTCAAACATATTTGTGCTACCTTCCAATTAAAATAATTATTGAAACGAGTTTCTGAAAAGTCCTTAGATGTTGTTTAGATAGGCTTATTTAAAAACAAGTGTTAAAAGAGAACAACTGGTGTTTAAATGTCACGCGGTAGATCCTAACCTATATTAAGGTTTTGTTAGGGTAGAGCAGCAGTAGTGAAAAGTTGAACAATCCCTGCAGCAATTCACACTTTTCTGCTATCCTATGCACCAACGGGAATCCCCTCTATGAAAAATACTTCCGGTTTTTTTTCTACGCGTGTTTTAGTGAGTTATTTCCAAATATTCAAGAATAATAACATAATTATGTCACTGGCCACCTGTATCGTACTCTCACATTTTTTTTTTTTTTTTTTGGCTGCAGTTTATTATCCCTTTCTATCGCCAGTGGCGCGCCTAAACCCTACCTACCTAACATTATTTGTGAATTTTTGAAAAATATTCGGAAAAACATAACGCCCAGATGCTGGCTCGAACCCACACCTGTCAGGCGCACAGCTTGTGGACAAGGCAAGTTAGTCCCGCCTTAGCCCACTTGGCCACAACGCTCGCCTGAAATAGTCAGTTACTTCGTGTTTTGTGAAGGTTGCGACGGCGAAGCTATGTTGTTTCACTTTCTGTCGATGATCGACGCACCTCCGAAGTCGCCACAAATACAGGCCTCTACGATTGTTTTTTGCATTCTTTCACTGAGCATGTACTTCCTCCACCGTTTTTATACTTATCCCACTCGTTTTCTGGCTCTAACAATCGTCGTTTTCGGCAATTTGCCATATTTAAAAGTCACGCATCAAGCTTTGATAAAAGCAAAACAAGCCATACCGGAACTTGGTTTCATATAACCTCGTTTTAATTTATAATGGCGATACCCACGAGTTTTTATGAGAGGTGCCGGAAAGTTGTGAATAGCATGCCAGTATTCAAAGCCATCACTTACAGAGTGGAACTCCCTTACTAGTGTATATTATGGGTTTGAATGGACTTAACTGCCCATAGAATTGTTACAAGATTAAATCCAGGTTAAAGGCTTTTGAGAAACACTAAAGTAATGACGATTTCTTTCTTTGTCTTGCTTTTAACAAACCATCTTTTTCCTTGCTGTGTGGCACATACTATTTAGCTGCCTGTGGGATTTCCTGAGTATGTCTTTAACGGAATGGATTTGTGTGCAATGGAAGCAAGTGGACAAGGGATTGTACAGGATTCCTGTACCCCGTTGCCCAGGACTAGCAACTTACAACCCATGCAGGTCTCCATGATAGTCCAGCACTGAAAACGGTAAGGGTTTTAGTTGGGGTGAAAACACGCAATCTGAGGAGCTCAGGCTTCGCCCTCTCAACAGTACCTCCGAGCTATCGGGAAAGGCCTAACTGGGACGGTAGTGGTGGGATGGTTTAGCGAGTAGCAACTGCATTGAAAGAGTCTACTATACGGGAATAGAGAGGGAAAGGGTCTATTATACGGTATAGAGGCTTTAGCCGTGTTCTCAGCTTGTCAGGATGAAGAAAGGAAGCCAATAAATAATTGATTGGAAGTTATTTAAATAATGTTCTTTGGAACGGAATACTTTATAATATTCAAAGTGTGGTGCACATAACCTAGCCTATATGAATTTCTGCATATATTACTATCTGTGTGGTGTTAATGACAGTACAGAAGTATAATGAAATACCCTACAGTATACAGAAGAGAATAGGTATTTGATTAAAATGTTGGAAATTGGAATCTATTTTGTCAACTGTGCAGAGAACAGGGGAGAGAGAGAGAGAGAGAGAGAGAGAGAGAGAGAGAGAGAGAGAGAGAGAGAGAGAGAGAGAGAGAGAGAGAGAGAGAGAGAGAGAGAGGCTCGGGCACAGAAACAAAACCCACCGAGAGGTCCAAGAACAGGTGTAGGTGATGAAGCCAGAAGTGAAGGAGTAAGCGGGAGAAGGTGGAGTCAGTATAAATGAGGCAGAATGGCTGAAGCTCATCTCCTAGGAAAAACGAAGCGCTGGAATCTTTCCCCAGTCCTCCTTTATCTCGGCTTGTTTTTCCTGAAAACCTGTTCTCAGGAAGGGTATTGATCTCGGAGGGGGAAAAACGCACGAGTCGTGTTTGAGATCATTCACAGAAGCAGGGAGAGATCATTGAAAGAGGCACGGACTCCAAACACCTTGCCGTATTCATCTCGTTCTAAACACGCCTCAGCCACTGACCGGCTGTTGCTCCTTCAAAAACATGAGCACGGTTAGCTCAAGATGAACTCTTAGGAATCAGTGCCCTGTGCTAAGTTAAGGTAAGGTATTGTTCTGGTAAACCTATGCGGCGCACTTTGCAGATTTAAGTCTGTTTAGCGCCACTGTTACGATGAGAGTGATTGCTGAAGACGTGTCTTTGTCTGGACTTCCGGTTTTCAACATGGAAACAACGGATGATTCTCGGCAGTAGTGGAAAGTTGTTTCTGGTGTACCCGACACCCTAAAATAGCACAGACAAAATGACGAGACGACGAACAACAAGAAGAAAGAGGAATGTGGAAATTGTGGATGAGGAGACAGAGGGAGAAGAAGATGCCAGAAGTGAAGAACCCATTTCGGTGAAGAAGACCGCGGATGTTGAGGTCAGCACTGATCCAGAGAAAGATAATCAAGCAGCGATCGTGTGTGACCTTAAATTTTGCCTACGGAGTCTCCGAGAAGAGATCAACGCGCTGCGGTTGATGATTTTAGAGCAGGCCGATATTATAAAACAACTGCGCGAAGAGCGAATCGGACTTGCGGACCGAATAAATATAGAAAGTGAGCAGACGACGCGACCGTCAACTAGGTTGTCTACCACTTCCTATGCTGCGGCAGTCAGATCTACACCCGCACCAGATTCTGATCGGTCACTGAAGACTGCGCAGCAGAAGAAAAACACCACAACAACTAAAGACGGCAAAAAATACACGCAACAGCAGAAAGAACATGGAAAGAACAAACATGACGTCAAACTGAACAATGACGTCAATACACAGACAAAACAGGAATGCGGAAGAAACAAAGGCGGAAGTAAACAAGAGTTTGAGGACACTGTTGTTATTCTGCATGATTCAGTTCTAAATGGAGTTCAAGCTTCTAGACTGGGTCAGTCATATGGTTTTGAAGCTGTGAAATGCCAAGCATCAACCGTTGGTGACATCCTTTGGTCTTTTGAACAGATTGATGAACAAACAACGCAGAGAAAAAATGTGAAAGCAGTTGTTGTGCATGTTGGAGTAAACGACATTAAGAACAAGGACCCCAAATCTGTAAGCAGAGATTTTGTTGAAGTGATCAAGACCATGGCTTCTCGGAATCCTGGAGTGCAGATCGTTGTCAGCAAAATAGCGGCAGTGAAAGATAAGGAACTGCGTGCGAAGAGAGATGTTTTTAACGCACTAACTTTCTCTTCACTTATGGATGAACCCAACATCACCTTTGTGTCCCATGACAACATGCCTGGTTATACCATGAGGGACCACCTTCATCCAAACAGAAAAGGGTCAAGCATTTTGGCTGGTAACATTGGACGTTTTATCCATAGCATGCTGTGGAGAAAACCTAGCCCCAAGAGATTTGCCCGGCGTTACCAGACAAGTGACTGCCTCGGCTACTATGATGTCAGAGGCAGGTGGCATCCAGCAGCCCGGCCAGTTTTCCCCGTCAAATGGTATTAGGGACATTGGGTTACCAGAATACTAACTACTTATATATACAAATATATATAAATGTATAAATATACAATTTAAACTGTAAAATGAATGAACAAAATGTAAAATTATTTCAGTGGAATAGTCGATCACTAGGCACAAATTTACTGTCTTTTCAACAACATATCTCACAGGAAAATTATGCTGTATTAGCTTTACAGTCACTAAATCTCAATAATAACAAATTACCAAAACTAAAAAATTATTACTTTCCTCCCTTATTCCAAACTAGTAACGACACACAAAAGGTTCAAACAGCCCTGTACATAAGATGTGATTTAGAATATTGTTCAATTCCATCACCAATACCAAAAACAATAAAAAATACTTTTGGAAGTGTTGCAATGATCAAAATAAATAAGCACACCATTTTTAATATAATATCCGTTTATATGCCAGATGGTCCAAAGGAAGACAACTCTGACTGGGTAAAAACTATAGGTAAGTCAGATGAGAAGTGGATTATTTTGGGGGACTTCAATGCTCATTCTCCTTGGTGGGAACCGGGATGTCAAATTACAACAAGTAATCGTTTTGTTGATAATTTATTAGATTCTAAATTGTGTTTATTAAATGACGGTCAATTTACTAGAATTCCTGACGTTCCTTACCACAGGTCTACATCTATTGATCTTTCCCTTGCCACTCCAGATATTGCCTTAAATTCTGTTTGGTGCCCTCTTGACGATTGTTTAGGGAGTGATCATCTTCCAATTATTATCACTTTGAATGAACAAGAAACAGAACAAAGACAAAAGGAAGATAAGATACCTAAATTCAAATATAAATATGCAAATTGGGACTTCTTTAAAACATGCCTAGAAAATACTGATATTAATAACGTTCATGATGAGGATATAGAAATTTTTTACTCAAAATTTAGAGATTCTGTATTGCAGGCAGCAGAAAAAAGTATTCCAAGATGCAAACAAAAGAAGCGAATATCTCATTCCGGAAATGTGTGGTGGAACAATGAATGTGAAAAAGCTGTTAACAATAAAAAGGTCACATATAAAAATTGGATTAGGAATAAAACATTTGACAATTTTACAATCATGAAACATGCTAAAATATATTGCAACAGAATTATTGCCAGTGCTAAGAAACAGTATTGGTCAGAATTCTGCATGTCAGAAATAACCGAGTCAAAAGATATGTATAAGGTTTGGAGAAAAGTTAAAGAGATGAAAAATGGATTTAATCTACAGTCTTATCCTATTAAATTGCAAGACAATATTTTCCCCTCATCTGAGGATAAAGCAGAAGCATTTGCAAAACATTTCTCAGTAAATTCATTGTCCAATAGTCTTGATTTACATATACAAATGTTTAGCAAGAAGAAGAAATCAAAGCAGAATATGAAGATCCTATACCAGATAATTTGCATTATTTAAATGCTCCTATTAATTATGCAGAGTTTTTAGAAACTTTACAATCTTTTTCATTAAACAAAACTGCTGTTGGTCTAGATGGTATCTCTTATCAATTACTGAATCACTTGCCAGCTACATGGAAAAAATTGCTACATTCATTATGCCAAAGATGTTGGCAAAGTGGAATTCTCCCTACTATCTGGAAGAAGTCTGTAGTTATTCCAGTACATAAGCAAGGTAAGTCTCGTGCGTCAGTAAATAGTTATAGACCAATTGCATTGACGTCTCAAGTTGGAAAATTATTAGAAAAAATAATTTTAAACAGGTTAAGTCAATTTTGTGAAAAAAATCAAATAATCCCTACAAATCAAGCCGGATTTAGAAAGGGTCGGTGTACAACTGATCATCTTGTTAAATTAACCAGTCATGTTAAGAAACAATTTGCTCATAGAAAAAGTATTCTTGCTGCTTTCTTTGATATCAAAAAGGCGTATGACAGTGTTTGGCATGCTAGACTGCTTTATAAATTAAAACATATTGGAATAAGTGGTCATATGTATCATTACATACACAATTATTTAAGTGGCAGATCTATATGCACAAGAGTGGGGAATGCTTATTCATCTTTTTATAACATCGATATGGGAATACCTCAGGGGTCTATTCTTGCCCCTTTATTGTTTTCAATCCTCATTCATGATCTTCCCACATTTATTTCTAAATCAGCTAATGTAGTTCAGTATGCGGATGACATTGCTATGTGGATTAATACGTCTCTCAGAAAGCATACTAAAAAGAGAGTAGTAATGTATGTACAGAAACTTTTCCAAGAAGAACTAAATAATCTTTCTAAATTTTTGAAAAATAATGGTCTGGAACTGTCTACTGATAAAACGTATTTGATGCTCTTCAATAATGGAAATAATCCTAAATTATTACCTGTTTTGAAATTAAATTGTGAAGTTCTTGCTTACAAGCAGCAGGTAAAATTTCTCGGAGTTTACCTAACACCAAAGTTGAACTGGAAGTTACATATTGAGCATTTAATAACGAAAGCAAGAAAAACCTTGAATTTATTGAAAATTATTAATATGCAAATATGGGGTCAAAACACTAAATCCCTATTACATTTAGCTATATCACTAGTTCGATCAAAGCTTATTTATGGTCAGGAAGCATATTTTTCAGCAAATAATTCATTATTAAATAAATTACAAAGTATTGACAGTAGGGCTATTAAAATTGCATTAGGAGTTCCAGTTCATGCTAACACTCTACGAATATACCAAGAAGCTGGAATATTATCACTAAATCAACAACGTCAACTGGCTACTTCCAATATGTGTTAAGATGTTTATCTGTTCCAAATTCGGTGTATGATGAAATATATATTGACGCTCAACAAGATTATCCCAAAAGAACAAAAAATATGAAGTACTTGCAGCCAATTAGAAACTATACAAAAGACCTTTTTGATAAGTGTGACATTGGTATCACATCAGTTTCAGTTCTTCCATTAACACCATTGATTCCACCATGGGAGCATTTATGTGCACATATTGATATTGACTATAGCCAAACTAAGAAAGAGGATAATCCTAATTTATTAGTTACTGAGGTAAAAAAGCATATTGAAAGTAATTACAAAAACCATATGCAGATTTTTACTGATGGATCAGTTCTAGATTCTTTGGATAGTGGATCAGCATATATTATTCCTGAAATAAATATCAGAAGGTCATATTATTTAGGAAGGGGATTTTCTATATTTACAGCTGAGCTTTATGCTATTTTAATGGCTTTAAAGTTCATTATGTCGTCACCTTTAGAATTATTTGGTATATTAGTATGTGTTGATTCAAAAGCAGTTCTGTATGCATTAAAACAGTGGAACTGTAAAGATAGAAGGGAGATTATATATGAAATTAAACATATGATACATTGTGTGATTTCTAGAGGAATAAATATTGATTTCTGTTGGATACCATCACATTGCGGAATTCATTGGAATGAGGTATGTGACAGATTAGCTAAGGAGGGAGCACAAAGGTCGTCAGATTCTATAATTATAACAAATTTGAATATGTGTAATCATGAAATGTTTTCCTTACTAGAAAAGGCAGTTTATCATGATAATAACATTAAAAATATATCTATACTGAATTGTTCAAGACCACTTTCTAAATTAATATATAAATTAAGAATGAACGCATGGAACACTAAATACTCAGCTGATGTTCAGTGTATATGTAATACAAGTCTATCAGTACATCACCTTCTCTTTGAATGCTCAGTTTTAACAGACATATTCAAAGTAAATGGACATAGCATAACTAAATATGGACATTCTGTAGACATGGTTCTGTATCATCCAAATGTTACAGACATTGTGAAAGTTATTGCTAAATCTCCTGTTGGTAGACTATTATAGACTGTTTGTTTTGAAATTATGTTTTGAAATAGTTAACGTGTTTTAAAAGTTGCATTTTCAATGTCTACTATCACCAAAATGTGTTATCCAAATGTTACAGACGTTGTGAAAGTTATTGCTAAATCTCCTGTTGGTAGACTGTTATAGACTGTTTTGAAATTATGTTTTGAAATAGTTAAAGTGTTTTAATAGTTACATTTTCAATGTCTAATATCACCTAAATGTGTGAAGAGACGTTAAATTAAAGATTGATTGATTGTGTCTTTGTCTGATTCATGTATAGTTCTGAACGGTCGGACCAGCACACATAGACGCATAAAGTTTGCTGACATGGAGCACTGAGAGGTTTTGACCGACCAATCAGGATGACGACGACTGTGTGGTGATGATGACGATCGATGATGGTGATGGTGGATGTTGTGGGTCAAAGTGCAGTAAATAAAGACGTAAAAATAAATTAAACTTACGCTGGATAAACTTTGGTCTATTTTCGCCCATGATAAATTAGTTTAACAAATAAGAGAAAATCGCAGAACCTCGAGATAGAATGGTGTTTATACAGCGTTTGCACTTGGTTTAAACCTAGGACAAGCAAGCAGTGCTGTACAAGATAGACAACAAGCATGCTTATAATTAATTATAAGCCAATCCTGAATGTAATTTGCATTTCCATTCACGGGTTTGTAGCTCCTCTCGTCTTCGTGATCAAGATTTCGAGCCCGCACGTTGGCAGCTAAACATCTGCATTGTTTGAGAAGCTGACCAGGGAAGAAGAAAAAGAGGAAAGAAGAAGCATTGAAGATACAAGAGTCGATCAAGTCTAAGATGCTTTTCAAGGACAGGAGAAATGAAGGGTAGACGACTAGGATGAATTAGTAGGATGGGACAGAAAGAAGAGCACAGAAAAGAAGTTAATAAAATACAAAACATAAGATGGAGCGGCTTGGTTGCCATGGCGGTGATAGGAGAGGATGGGTAAGAAAGAGTTCTATTGAGCAAGAAAATTAGGATTGGATGGTTGACAGGATGAGGGAGTGGGAAGCAAGGGTTGACGGATGGTAAAAAAAGGGAGGGGGGTGTGGAAGGGAGGAAGGTTGTGAGGAAGAGGATGGGGGGAATGGAGAAGGATTGCAATAAACGCAAGTGGTTGAATCTGATCGCTGTGAAAACTTGTTGAGAAACAGAACGAATGGACAGCTGCCTGTTTTCAGCTTCTGTGTTCAGTCTAGTTGTATTGTTCCAAGTTCTTGGATCTTCGGCCACTACGTTCTTTATAAAGAGATTGATAAATCCTTCAACAAAATAATGCAGTAAACATTTCGCATTATTATGCTTTTTCCTTTTTATCTGTCATCTCATTGCTGAAGTTAAAAAGAATACTTCAGTTGCTTGTTTTTTATGGTTTAGATTATACTACATTGCAGGTTTATTCGGTAAAAGAAAGAAAGAAAGAATTAATATCGAAGTGTAACTTTCACACTCACCCTTGGCTTTCAACACATTCAGCTCAACTCTCGGTGAGTAAGACTGGCTCACGTTTTCCTATCATTGTCACACATACACACACACACACACACACACACACACACACACGCACACACACACAGAGCGCAAGTCGATATTTTCAAGCATGAAACTTAACGTTTCTAAATTATGTGCAAATCTCAAGATATGATACCAAGTTTCTACTTGATAATTCTACTTAACAATGCGAAAGAGATCTACGTTCACACACGGTTTATAGTAGGAAAAAAAGCTCAGATTTGTTTGCTTGAAAACAAATACGAAAATCTTTATCTTGTCTATAACTCCCTCACCCCACCTCCCTCCCATTCTTCACCCTTCCCCCCCTCACACCCCAACACCATTTTCCCAAATTTTCGGTGCAGGTATTTTTGATAAAACATGTCTGCATAAGCTTGCAAGAAAATAAGTCCAACATGCAGCATCCTCGCCTTTCCTATGTTACATGTCACCGGCGCTCGTGCAATGCAACTTACATGCTTCTTGTAATACATTGTGAAGTCGCGAGTAAAAAGAAAGAAAAATGAGAGTACACCTTTTTCGTGGTGTAGCAGTAGCAGCATTCTTAAGCCGCCCTCTCTTGTATCCACTGTCGGGCGTTGAATGTATTTCAGAAAGGATAAGCCAGGATGACCGGCTTTCTCAATGATGTTGACCCGGGTTGCAACGAAAATAGGACGCTTATCTATGTGCTGACACGTACGCTGCATATGCTGAAGAGACTGTTCATCGCCGTTCATCGCTCGAGCGTTGCTACATTTGTGTTCACCCTTATCCTAGTGTAGGGGGTGGAAACGCCATCCAAGGTATGGAGAATGACTTACAGTTTTGCCCAACACGATGGGAAGGAACTTGCACTCTTGTTACCCTAGTGGATGAGTTTTCTGCCCGGAAGTGACAGCCGACACGCGCTGCGCACGTGCAAAATCACCAAAGAGAGATAAGAAAGTTGCGAGCGTCGAGGGGTTATCGTTCCTGTTTGTGTTCTTACGGCCGATTAGGCGATGGTGCGCGGAGTAGGACAATAAATTGGGGACTAATGATTGTAGTTATCGCCCCTTTTACGCTAATGATTTCTCCTTGCTGCCACTGTGTAGGCATGCATTTCATTGCTGCTACCATCGAAATAATATGGGCCGATGTTATCTTGCCTTTTGCTCTGTGAAATTATTATTGTAGCTTCAGTGCAGTTGAACATGGTCACACAATTAGTATCTCCTTGGTATTTTGTTATGGTATGAGCTTATCTTGTATTGTTTCTATAAAATGTAATAGATGCAGTTGTGCAACGAAAGCTTCTTAACAACCGGCGGATATGCTTTCTTAAAATTTTTAATTGAGCCCAACAACGTAGTGTGTCGGATGCACGGACCCCTTGGGGTCATGAGCAATCTTGCCACTGTAGATTGTTCTAACCTATAAAGGCAGGGTTCAGCCTGACACAAAAAAGCTATGGGCCATTGGGCCCCTCAGATCAAATTTCAATGGGCCATGATTTCAGCAGTAATTTACGTATATATGTAAAAGATAACCTGGAGATATTATTACAGAAATTAAAACAAAATAGATTATTGTGAGTGTGCATGTGTTGTGAAGCATGTTTACCAACAAAAAACTAACCAGAACAGGGATCAGTATTTTGACTTGACTCGGGGCTCACACAATCATCTTGCGTAGGATTAGCGGCGGTAGACTGTAGTTTAACAGCAGCAAACGACAGTCTAGACTGTCCTACCTCAAGTTTAGTTTTTTGTTTGTTTTTGTGTGTGTGTGTGTGTGTGTGTGTGTGTGTTTTGGAGGGGGAGGGAGGGGGGGCATTTTCAAAGCGGCACAAAGAAAAACACAAAATCCTCCTTGCACGGACACAACATACGCACAGACGATAGCAAATTCTGATTTGGAAGAATCGTACAACACTTCTTATTGGCTGAAAGATCAACATCCGGGCCCTTATAGCCAATCGCTGAACTTGCCTTAGCAAAAGCACGTTTGTCGCCTCAATACAGTGCACTGTTATTGTGGTGGCGCACTGGTACCAAAAATCGAAGCGCCATTCGGCCCCTGGCAAGAATTGTAGATGGGTCATTTTTAATTTTTATGCGTCAATGGCGCAGGGCGCGCTAGTAAACTGATCCCTGTAAAGGGAAAAGTGAAAGCCCCAGTTGAAAACCTGTCTTGCCTTTATAGGCATGACCGATTCACTGCGGCAACAATACCCCCGTTGGAGTGCCGGGGGTTTCAGTATAAATAGTGTCCCCACTTTCTGGAAATTTAGTGCTTTAAATTCCCACTGTCGCTGTCTTCCTCATTTACTCTTTCCCATTCCTGCTCTGTCCTATCACTCTGCTATACTATCTTCTTCTTCGCTAGATCAATGACCTACCTTTTTTCTTGAAAACTCTTCCTGGACAAGACTCCTTGTTTGTGTATGAGGTCTGTTGGATCAGCTTGGGAGTGTTGGACGCTTTCTGCCGGGTGGTCACTAGGGCTTCCTATGATGTTATTATTTAGCAATATAGGCATTTTATATGTATATGTTTTGTTGATAATTTATAATGATGTTTGTATTCTATTTTGTTTTTGTAACCGGGGGTTCGAGTAGTTGGGGTAAAGCCTCAGCCGTCCCCTGCGTGGGATGTCTTTATTGTAAAGTGACTGGCCGGTGGAGGGCATTCAATTTTCCCACTAGGGTTGTTTCAGCAGATCTTTTATGCGGATCGGGGGTTGTCCGGTCCTGATTTGGCTCGGAAGAGTCCGCTGGACCTAAAGCAACAATCAATCAATCAATCAATCAATCAGTCGGATGCACGCTAAAAGTATTTCACTAAAACATCGTCAAGCCCGTTTTACCGACTGTAATGGAAACGGTTAATACTTGGATGGATACAACCACTGACCAGCACAAAAAAATAAACACACAACACTACGCCAGTCCACTCAGCTGTTAATGGGTACCGTTGGCTCTGTTGAGAACCTGGGTTGGTGCGTACATCTGTGAGGGAGACGAGATATGGCCGCTGCCCTCGTTAAGCTGGCTCTGAGAAAAAAGGGAGTGCCTAACGGCTTTCAAACTCTCTTCAGCAGGCAAGAGGCCACAGTTACAATTCACGGTTTTGTTTGCAATAAAAGACCCAGAACTACAGCAACAAAAATACAGATTAACCTTCAAAAATTCTCTCATAGTGGCTCGCACTTTGCTCCTTTAATGTCTGCTTGAATTTTATTATAAATTAAATATGAAGCTTCCTCTTAAAGTGCCACAGTATCAAGGATGATGTGTGCTTGTGTATGTGTCTGGGGGTGTGTGAGAAATAATAATAATAATAATAATAATAATAATAATAATAATAATAATAATAATAATAATAATAATAATACTGGATGCTATACGCGCCTCCTTCCTAAATCAGACTCAAAGCGCGGCGATCTGTAACCAACATACAGGCTCACATGTTACAGACACTCCTACATATTCCACAAACACACATTCATCATTCAAACATATGGTGTAAAAGCAAATCTTTATATTAGAAGACAGAAAACAAATTGAATTTTTATATTGTTAAATTTTACATTGACTGCATCTAAGACCATTATTAATGGTTTACTTGAGGACATGCATTGTGATCACATTAATCGATGTTAATGGGTAACCATGGCTTCAACCGACCGTTAAGTTTTAAATTGTAGGCATCCCTTCCTCTGTTTGGTAAACAATAAACTGTACCTACTATGCACATTCCCTTTGCAGTGCTATTTATTTATTTATTAGAATCAACTTTGGTGCTGATACAATTAGGCAGTAAACAGATGAATGTATCGACTTAGGTTAAAACCGTATTGTTGCCAAAGTTTTTATTTGTTTGATTGTTTGTTTGGCTTAATCCAATTTTTTTCTCCGGTGGTGCAACTCTCACGGTGAATTTGAAAAGGATCTGTGAAGCTGAAATGTGCGGTCTTGGGGTCTTTTAACAACTGAACTTCTTCAACCCTACACTCCCGAATTACCGGTATTTATAATTCTCTGGGGTGTCTTACTATCCGAATGGGATGATGTTGGAACTGGCAGCGCGGTAACTAGAGTTCCCTGTTGGGGATTGGCGATTAGAAGCAACTTGTCTTCGTAATGGACGGGGTATTAAAGGTGGTGATTTGCACAAGGCCATATATTTCAACTTGACACACATACACATGCGCAACACACAGACACACACACAGACACACACACACACACACACACACACACACACACACAATTACCTTAAAAAACAAAACATCTCTCAGCTGCATATTTGTTTTTAAATACTAAAACAGACACACGCTCGCTTATGATATGACCCTAACTACATATATTCAGTGGATTCCAAAAGCATTGATTGGATATTGGTCATTTTTCTTGCCGGACTGATAGGATGTGAAAAACAAGCCCAATTGTCAGGACAAGGCGAAAGACAGTTACGGGTACTGACATTAATTTATTGGAATAAAGAACTAAAACGACAAAATCATCATAAGTAGCAGCGTCCTGATTGTCATTATCGTTAGCAGCAGCAGCTGCAAAGTCATCATAACAAACGTTAGCAACAGCGTCGTTATCGTCGTCGTCATCATCATCATCATCATCATCATCATCATCATCACCATCATCATCATCATCATCATCATCATCATCATCATCACCACCACCATCATCATCATCATCATCATCATCGTCGTCGTCGTCGTTGTCTTCATCAATACCAGGAGCACCCGACAGCATTGTCTCTGACCGTGCAGTATCAGAAGTCGTAGTGTTTTCAGCACCTTTGTTATCATCGTCCCTCACCTTCATTATTATAATAATTTAACGTGCATAGCGTTCATAACCACATTTATAGTTTGCTCCGAGGCGCTGATTCACACGCTTTTACACGCACTAAACATCAACAACACTTGGGGGAACTTGGGGGAAGGGGAAATAACTAAGTAAACAGGAAAACAAACATCACATAATACAGGTTACAATTAAAATACAAGATACAAGATAATTATTGCCAAGGAAATAATACACAAGGAATGCACTTGGTCAACGATGCAGCGCCATACACAAAAGCACACATAAAACATAGTGAACAAGTTGACAGCAAATCGCTATAAAAGGATAAGAAGATTAAAGTTATAAAGCAGATTAACTGTACAAAAGGGCAAATATATAGTTGCTAGTCAACACACACACGCACACACACACACGCACACACACACCCACACACCTACACATACACACACTTTCTACATTCTAACTATCCAGTTTTCACACTCCCTCCGTTCGACCTCGTGTTACTTTTACATTAGCCCTGACACAAAGTTACTGGCTCTCACTACAAAACATGAAAATTGAGGATAGATGGTTTAAATAGTAATAGTATTGCCATTATCATCATCGTAATATTCTTCTTCTTCGTCGTCGCCGTCTTCTTCTTCTTCTTCTTCTTCTTCTTCTTCTTCTTCTTCTTCTTCTACAGCTCCACAATTATCGGAGACGACAGTCATTTTTCTCTTCTCTCTTTATTCTACTAACCTCATCCCTTTTGTACAGCCTTTTACTGCATAACGGTTTGTAGTGTGAAGGCTTACACTGTGCGAGTTTACCTGTGGAGTGGTTTTGAGGTAAACCAGGTGTGGGAACGTCTTCACTCTACGTCGTAGGAGTGTGAGGTACACGCTGCTGTCTGCCCTGCAGTTCTTACTCCAACGCTTGTATAACATCACATCAGGCAAAATATGTGAGAGAGAGAGAGAGAGAGAGAGAGAGAGAGAGAGAGAGAGAGAGAGAGAGAGAGAGAGAGAGAGAGACATACAGACAAACAGACAGACAAACAGACAGACAGAGGCAGAAAGAGAGAGAGAGAGAGAGAGAGAGAGAGAGAGAGAGAGTGAGAGTGAGAGAGAGAGAGAGAGAGAGAGAGAGAGAGAGAGAGAGAGAGAGAGAGAGAGAGAGAGAGAGAGAGAGAGAGGAAACAAAATGGAGGCACGGTGGCCTAATGGTAGAGCTTTGGCTTGCGGATCTGAAGGTCCCGGGTTCGAGCCCAGGCCGGGGCATTGTGTTGTGTCCTTGGGAAAGACACTTTACTCCCGTTTCCTACTCCTTCGGATGAGAGTATAAACCGAGGTCTAGTCTGTGCCGCATACATTCCATCATAACGGACTTTAAAGATCCTGACGCACATGTCCTAGACGGGTGAGTGCCGGTGACAGGAACACACCCAGCATGCACCTAGGTCCTTCTACCCCATCCATGGCTGCCCAGGATTGTGCTCAGTTGTCCGGGCGTCAGACCATGCGCCCAAAGGCTGCGGGTGGACGTCTCGGGCGGTTTGAGTTAGATCCTGTATCGGCCAGCGCCTTGAGCAGCTCTTGAGCTGGAAAAGCGCTATATAAGAACGATTAAATAAATAAATAAATATGAAAACACACAGGGCCATTTTAAAAGGAAAGAAGGATCTAGAGAAGAAAGAACGAAAAAGAGGTGAGAGAAGAAAGTCACTAGGAAGAGAAAGAAGGCATCGATTCTTAATAACAGAGGAAAACGAAGAAGAACAGGAAATCTTAACAATAATTATTCGGTAAAGATACAACGAAACTAGCTGATAACTACAACAAGAAATGAGTGATGCAAAACAGAGAATACTAGAAGAACCCAGAGTCGAGTCAACCACGCCAGTTTGTTTCTCCCTAATCATTCTTTAATGTTGCTTGGGGATAATTTAACATGCAACTCATCATTGCTATCCTGCTGGCTGTCTTCAGTGAACTGCCACAACTAGCCTACATATCATTTTCTTCTTCATTTTTCATAAGGAGGCTATACTTAAGGGAGGCCCTATTTTTCATAAGTATGCGTTATTTAAAAGTGCCATCATATTTTTTTCTCTCGTATTTTTCATATTTGAATTCAGGCGGAGATACTTATTATATACCTAATCTATTATCCTATCCTATCCTATCCTGTCCCGTAACTCGGAGGTGGTAGGGGCACCACAGACGATCGTTTAGCCAGCATACTCCATCTTTCTATTATCTATTTTAATCTAATCTATTATCATCATTTAGTAGTAGTAGTAGTAGTAGTAGTAGTAGTAGTAGTAGTAGTAGTAGTAGTAGTAGTAGTAGTAGTAGTAGTAGTAGTAGTAGTAGTAGTAGTAGTAGTAGTAGTATTTTTCATACCTATTGTTCTTCTTGTCAATTCACGGCTGAAAACGACCACCTAGCATTCACCCTTGTCTCCATTATTTTTAAGTCAAAAGTATGTGTGAGGGCATAATCATCATCAGCTGCACCACCAGCAATGGTGCAGCACCTCATACGAGCAGAATAGGACAGAAAAGGAGAAGCACAAAGAAAACGCGAGTGGTTGGTAATCCAGAGCCAACTCCCAGCCCTCCACACCAGCCATGCCCGACCTGCTACAGCAGAGCCTTCCGAGCCCGCCTCGGACTGATCAACCACAGCCGGATGGTCTTCTTCCATGTGATGTCTTTGGTCATCGTCGACAGGGACGGACGAACAACAGCATCCATCTCACCGTCCCCCTTTCGCTATCTTCCCCCTCCTCCCTCCCCCTTGACCAGCAACCTCTCTACTATCCTTCCCTTCTGCTGAGGTGATCAAAGTAAGCTGTTTATCCGGGTTGCCACTAGTATTACCAACAGCGTACTCCCTGGCTGTGGTCCACAGCAAGAAGAAGAAGAAGAAACAATAATTTCAAATCACTCAAGTTTAAATG
This sequence comes from Oncomelania hupensis, assembly GCA_036898135.1. Lineage (NCBI taxonomy): Eukaryota > Metazoa > Mollusca > Gastropoda > Littorinimorpha > Pomatiopsidae > Oncomelania > Oncomelania hupensis. The sequence continues at coordinate 110,447,575 of CM072512.1, forward strand.
TGGGTCAGACTTCACTGCAGTCCTTTCACAGGGACATAATAGTAATCAATAGAAAGTATCTTCTGTTCCTATCAGGCAATGGGTCAAGTCTCCAGGGGATTAAGAAAGCAATAATTCAGTCTGCTTGGGAGATTTAATGTGCTGAGGTCCAATTTGAGGTGAAGCGTTGAGCTAGGGAGAGTGTGGGAGAGAGGCGAACAGAGAGTGGTGGGGTGTAAGAGTTGTGGAGTTCTGGTGGTGATGAGCAGAATCCTATCCTATCCTATCCTGTCCCGTAACCCGAAGGTCGTAGGGGCACCACAGATGATCGTTTAACCAGCATACTCCATCTTTCTCTGTCCTCAGCAGCCCTGATGCCCTGAGCAGAATCGCAGAAGTTTAATTATACACAGTAGAGTTTAAGAAATCTGATGCATTGGGTAGTCGTAACCAAGTTGTTTTAGTTCCAAATGTGTTGTACGCAATGTGGTATTTTTAAAATCATGGTCATCGTCTTCATCATCGTTTTCTTCTTCACCCACCGCATATTAGTTTTATTTGAATCTTTATTCAAAGTCACCTTTGTACTAACTCTATTCCACAGCTATTCAGTCCCTCAGCAATTCTACACTGCCATGAATGGAATTCCTGTTGTAAAATATTGATTTGCACCATTTTGAGCTAAATAATTTTTATTTAGAAGCATATTTTTTTAAATAATCATTTGTTTACAAACAATGTAAACATTCTCTAAATAATATATTTTCTCAGTAAATAACTTATTATTTGCCTAAACAATATATTGCAACTTTCATTACTTAGGGGATCCGCAGGTATATGTATTACTGTGAGGCTATTTGGTAGTGATACAGAAAATTGCAAAATTCTGATTTTACGCTGTTTTGCGATTTAAAATCAGTTGTTGTTTCTTTAATTTAACGTCTTTTCACCTAAGTGATTTTATACTTTATTTAAAATGATGCAACTGATTATTTCACTCTATTTTTTTTTCATTCGTTCGCAACAGTATTTACGAAATTGTAACGGTAACGGCTCCGGAAAAAGGGATCCATCATTATTTCTGCATTGGCGTCCTTGCCTTCAGGGTATTTCCTCCATATTTCTTGTCAGTCCGACCTGAAAATTCCTGGTAGATTCGAATAAGCTGAAACTTTCCGTTTGAAATTAAAATATAATTCAACTCAAAAGAACAAACGAAAACACAGTCTCAACACAGTTTTGGGGTAAATAAATACAAAAAGAAAGCTTTATTTTTCTTCTCACGGAAATGCTCAAAAACTGAACACTCCCGCACAAACGGATCTGGACTTTCGTTTGTGCTCGGGAGGTTACATACGTTTTATCTTCGAATTTGTAGAGTGATTTATGTCAAAATATAAATAATTAACACAGATTTTGGATGCTCAATCGTTGGAAAGACCTTGCATTTAATTATAGAAAGCAGTAAAATTAGAAAAACCAAGTTTTTAAGCCAATCCTGGAATCCCCTAAATAATGAACATTGCAGTCTTTAAACATTGAACTGTTTACGTAAATAATGCATTATTTAGCAACATCTTCTAAATAATACATTATTTAGTAAATTCTGCTAACTAAGGCATTATATAGATAAATACATTTTTATTTCGAAACATTTATAAAAAAATATATTATTTAACACAATCTGCTAAATAATGCATTATATATTTAAATAGCTTTTTTAAAATTATTTAGCAAAAAGGCCTTATTTACTTATATAATAATTTATTTACGTAAATAATTTATTGTTTGGGTAAATAATAAGTTATTTACGGATAAAATGTGTTATTTAGACAACATTTACCTTGTTTGTAAACAAATGATTATATAGAAAATATGCATTTATATAAAGATTATTTAGCTGAAAGTGCTTTAAAAAACACCGAAAAATATCGCAAATAACTATGAATAAAAGGAATTCCGTAGCCAAGTCAGTTGAGGAGCTCAGAGATAGACGAAATAATTTAGATGGTTTCAGCTAAACTCTCAAAAGTGCTTGATACCAATATTTTGAATGTGCTCGGAGTTGATTTTGAATATGGGCTAAGTTGATTTAATTTTAATTTTATTTAACAGAACTGAACCCACACACCACCCGCACACACCCACACCCACACACACCCACACACACACACATACACACACACTCACACACACACACACACGCATATCCACATCCACATCCCACCATAAACCACTCAGTCTCTGCTAATTTGGAGAGCTCGTCAACAGGCCACAGAATGACTGAGCAGTTCTTTCCTGAATCCATTCATCACCATCCTCACCATCACTACCGTCATCATTAGTGTTATCATTATCATCATCATCATCATCATCATCATCATCATCATCATCATCATCATCATCATCTCCATCATCATCATCACCACCACCACATCCATTGCCTTCATCATTAGTATTACCATTATCATCGTCGCCATCATCACCATCATCATCGTTGTCGTCATTGCCACTATTTTCCTGTAACACGTTAATAAAACTACCCACCTACACCCAATCATCAGGTAGGCCTACCCAGTCATCAGCAATTCTATACAATCATGCAAGTTTCAGTAAGCTCAGCAAGCGATAGAATGACTGAGGAGTTCCCTGCTGGATCCATTCATCTCCATCTTCATTAGCACCGCCATGAACATAGGCATCATCATCATCATCATCGTCGTCGTCGTCATAAACATCATCATCATCATCATCATCATTATCATCATCATCATCATCATCATCATCATTGGTGTCGTCGTCATCCTCGTTATGGGCATTAATTAAAATACCTATGGACACCAACTCTCTTTAACTAACCAATCCTCAGCAATTTTATATGCTACTTTTACTCGAGTCTCAGAGAGCGACGGAATGACTAAAAATTCATGAACATTATTAACAGCATCAACACCTCCATCCCCATGATAACCATCTTCGTCGTCATCGCCGTCTTCTTCATCCTTCTCTTGCATTTGCTTATCATCAATGGTTGCCATTTCTACCCAGACCTCAGCTATTTTATACTTTCATGGAAGTGTCACTGAGCTCGGCGGGCGACGGAATGACTGAAGAGTTCTCTGCTGGACCCATTCATCATTGGGGCGCCTGGCCGTTCCTCCGGAGAATCGATGATAGTGGTGTATAATGTGATCGGGGCTTTGGAGGCCCGGGGGGTAACAGGTGTGTCAAGCCTAAACTTATTACTGGGTAAATGAGCTTGGTTGATGGTATACGCTTATATACGATACTCATAGTGTCAAAGTCTATAGAAATGAATAATGTTTTTGGTTAAGGGTACTTTTAGGGAGTTTTACGGTGTGTCAGGCCTGAACTTATTACTGGATAGATGCGCTTGGCGGATAGTATACGTCTATACGATACTCGTAGTGTCATGGACTATAGATATTAATTAAATTATCAAAAGTAAAGATAAATATGATTTTATTCAATAATGGTCAAGAATCTAGACAACTGCCTAGTGATAAAGAAGAAATAAAGTATTGCAAAGAAATAAATTTTTAGGAGTATATTTAACATCTAAGTTACATTGGAAAATACATATTCAATATGTCATACAAAAAGCAGTAAAAAGTTATAATTTGATGAAGATAATTAGTAGGCAGTCTTGGGGACAAGATACACAGACATTAATTCATTTAGCTTGTGCTCTCATACGGTCCAAATTAGCATATGGACAGGAGGTTTATTTTTCTGCATCGAAAACCTGTCCTAATAAGTTACAGAGTCTGGATAGCAAAGCTGTAAAATTAGCACTTGGCGTCCCCATTCACACAAAAACTACAGCTGCATATAAAATTGCAGGAATTATCCCCTTAAATGAATGGAGACAATTGTCATGTGCTGAATATATAATTAGAGCAAGGTCGGTAAATAATAGCACAGATGAAGAATTACTATTAAGATCGGATATACATTTTCCTAAACAGTCTCAAACAGTACAACATTTTCAGACTATTGCAACATTTACTAGGGATATCCCACTTGAAGAAAATGATACAGAAGAATACTCTGCTAGAAAAGAGAAAATATCAACTATTCCTTTATGGGAGCTTAAAAAGGTAGTTATGATATTATTATACCTATACTTATATATAATTATACTTATATTAAATATGTTAGCTATGGATGCTAAAATTCATTTAAATGAAAAATATTATTCTCAACTAAAAATATATAAACGGATGATTCTGTTTTAGAAAATGGTGATGCGTGAGCAGCCTTCGTAATACCAGAATTTCAGATAACAGAGTAGTATTTATTGGAAAGGGATATTCAATATTTACAGCAGAACTAGTAGCCATTTTAATGGCACTAAATAAAATGCTATATCTAGCGCTTAACGTATTTAGCATCGTTGTATTTGTTGACTCGAAGTCTTTGTTAGAGGCGCTTAATTCAAATAATAGTAAAGAGAGAAAAGAAATTATTTGTGAAATAAAATGTGCAGTTCATAGTCTAATCACAAATGGAACTCAGGTTGCATTTTGTTGGATTTCTTCTAACTGTGGATTCATTTTCAATGACTGCGCTGATCGAGCTGCTGAAAGGGGAGCTGCTAATGTAAATGCATTATCACTACAAACAAGTCTGTCTTCTAAGGAATTACAACGATTAGTGGAAAGTAACATTAAAAATTAAAAAAAACGTTTTACTTTAATAAACAAAACGAAAAGCACCGTGGGGTATCCAGATCAGTTGTAACAATGGCCTACAAAATATTTTTGAATTCTATAAGAACTAAATATTGCAGTAATGTGAATTGTTCATGTAATAACACAGTTTCTCTGAGTCATGTACTATTTGATTGGAACTGTACACGTGGATATTTGCCTGTCAGCTTTCAGTCCTTAACTTCTATGGATAACGTTTGCATTGATTTATGTGTTGATTTGGCCAACTCATTGATTGTTTCTCCTGTTGGACAGTTTCTTTGATATGGTTTGATTGTAAACCTATATAATGTGTGAGCTTGCTACCGCTGCATGATGAGGATCTTCCCTCTAACATACACGTAGCTGTCACACTCATCATTGTGTAGTTTTAATAGATGTGTGTGTGTGTGTGCGTGTGTGTGTGTGTGTGCGTGTGTGTGTGTGACAAGGGAATGACAAGATAGTTATTGTTAGTAAACGTTTATTTAAATTGTTTTTGATATTTACGATGGTAATTTAAACAGTTTCTTATACTGGCACAATTTATTATTGTGATGTTTCATGTATTTGCATTAATTATTGCCTGAGGAATGAGTTTGGTTCTATGAAATGTATTTAAAAAATTAATATTATTTGTGCTATAAATTGGTATAATGTTACGTTGTATTTTGCATATAGGTCTTGCCCTTTGTTTGTGGTGAGCATAAATGTGTACGTGCGTGCGCGCGTTTGTGTGTGTGTGTGTGCGTGTGTGTGTAAAGGTGAATGAGTTAATTATTAAAGATGGGTAGTTAAGTTTGGAATTGATTTGTCGATATTTCATGTCAAAGAAAATGTGTTTACTGTGTGTGTTCACGATAGACCTATTGGGGTGAGTGTTGTGTGCATTGCGAGTTCGTTTTTTTTCATGCGCCTGCGGGTTTCAATGTGGACATCTCATAAAGATCAGAAGGCGAGGTGTTGTTTGATAATGCTTTGTCGAAACTTCTGAATAAATTGTCAAAATGTGTGTGTGTGTGTGTGTGTGCGAGCGCTTGTGTGTGTGGTTTCATTGTCTTATCGTTTCGATGGAAAAAACATACAAATAAATAAATAAATACTAATTATGTTTTTGATTAAGAGTATGTAATTATTAGAGATGTCATGATTTGTCAGGTCTAAACATATGAGTAGATCAGCTTGATTGATGGTATGCGTCTATACGACATTCGTAGTGTCAAGGTCTCTCTATATAATGGTTTTTGGTTAAGGGTATTTCAGGGATATTATAGTATGTCAGATCTGAACTTATTACTGGGTAGGTGGGCTTGTTGATGATAATGGTACGAGTGTAGGCTTACATACTATTCCTATTAGTGTAGGGCAGAACCAGTGTTATGATAAGAAGCCTGTACTGAGAAGATGCATTTGTCTGGTGTTGAAGTCATGGTCTGTATTACAGTGTAATACATAATAACTATGTTAATGTGAAACTTGTTCATGTTGGTTCTGGGTTCGCAATGTTATTTTATTAAGAGAGAGAGAGAAAGAAAGAGAGAGAGAGAGAGAGAGAGAGAGAGAGAGAAAGGGTGGGAGGAAAAGAGAGAGGGAGAGATAGAGAGAGAAGCGGGGAGTGGGGGAGGTGAGGGGGATTTCGCATCATATACAGGAGGTAGAGGTATCGTGTAGTTTTAATAGACCCATTAATATGTTTAACGCAATGAGATATACTATGAACGGATAGCCATAATATATAAAAGCACTTGAAGAGGTGGGCATATTTGGAATTTTTCATGTCTACATGTACGTAAAACAAACCTGTCATACTGGTTAATTATTAGTCGTTTACTGTTACGCGATGTGATTAAAAAAAGTAGTATGATGTAAGCACACCATTGGATGGATTGTATGTTTCTTTGATAAAGAATGTGGAAAGTTACATAATTTAGCAGCAGCTACAATAGCCTATAATCCCCAACTTCAGCATCAACATCAACTCCATCACCAACTAACTAACACCAACTGCAAGTGCATTTTCAGTAACTCTTCAGCATTGGCATTGTTGCAATTTTCGCCCCTATTTTGTCAAGCAGTATTGCTATGATAATCATCATCAATATCATAGTCATCATCGTTGTCATCATCATCGTTGTCATCATCATCATCATCATCGTCGTCGTCATCGTCATCATCACCATCATCAACATCACCACCACCTTCGTCGTCATCATCATCATCATCATCATCATCGTCGTTGTCATCATCATCATTATCGTTATCATCACCATTATCATCATCACTTTTGCCCTGGTGCCTGAATATCTCTTTTTTTATCTCTACATAATACATTGCACCACGTATGCATGCACGCAGACAAACAGATTGATCTTTCAGGTACCTTGGGGCTTATAATGCAAGAGTATGATAATCCAGTTTGTCCGTGCAGTTTGTGTGGGTTGAAGTTATGGTTGCTTCGGACGCGGGTTTCCCTATAGGCAACATGCTGTGGTTCTGCTGCTGTTGGTTTTCTGAAATATATCAAATTCTTTGCACTCTGCTGATCATTTCTGAGCGGCAAGGGGGAAAAGTGCATCGGGCATGCTACTGTAAAAATGGAACGATGAATAGATACCGCTATGGAAGGACAGCATCACCACCACACCGACCTCCGCAACAACAACAACAACAACAACAACAACAACAAAACAACGAGATTTTATTATTTGTAAGTTGGAGTGGGGAGGTCCAGTGGTCCACATCGTTATATGGCGGTAAGTCGGCGCTTCGGGCGGCTTGAGTAAAATCCTGTATCGGCCAGCACCAGAGCAGGCCTTGAGTTGGAAAAGGGTTGTATAAGAAGTTAAGAACTATTATACAACAATAAATACACTTGTTAGTGTTACGCTTACGGCAAGCCTGCGTCTCTGGACATTGTTGGTTCTGTTCAGCCTTGACTAGGATCAGCGCCCTGAACAGTTCTTTGACTCCATTGACTCCCTGTGACCGGCACATATACATAGATGTATACATTCTTGAGACTCTGTCAGGAAGTCATGCAAACACAGAGTTAACAAACCAATATAAACAAAGTGCAGAGATGGAAACAGGCACAGAACCCTCATTTATTTTCAAGGCACAGACTTCCGACTTGTCTGGATATCCCACATTTGTGGAGTTATTTCTTCGTCCTAGGCGGAGTATCCACAGTATCCTGACGAAGAAGATGCAGCCAATGCCTTTAGGCTTTTAAGCATACATTAAGAGGTTCATAAACTCTTATTGTACAAAAGATAGATTCAGACACTGTCACGTGGGTTTATGGGTTTTAGGGCTCTGCACAATGGAATGATGTAAACCTCACGCTTTATCCGATGGGAACTGCTAGTTCGTCACCCTGTGGATTACTATAATAAATTTATTTATTTAGCTCGGTCTGTGTAAAGGCTGGGGTACAGAGATAGATAGAAAAATGGTAAAAGATTACTGTCACACTAGCTTTCACACGGCTATGAATCATATGTAGTCCAGCCACTTGATAACAGTTAAACATCACACATTTATTTCTTCTACTCTATACAATATTTTCTAAGTACTAATCTACCTTAAACGTTAAATAGTCACTGTGAATAATTCGATCGCTGATAGTCTATGCAGCTAATAGTTCATCCTTGGGCACTGGATGTTATTGTTCATGAGAAGTGGACTACTGTGGTCCTGTAGCTCTCAGTTTTTTGTGCACACACGACTATAGACTTAACTGTGTGTCTGGCGTGCTGTGCTGTGGTCGGTTTCCTGACAACTTGTGTTGTCTTCTTTCCTATGGTTAGCCTGGTGGCCTATCTCCGCTCAATGCTGGAGGTGCGCCGGCAGCCAACGTGTGCGTCGACGTGGTTTCGTCTGATGCGGTGTTGGGCCCACTACAGAACGCCTGTACGTCTTTAACATATGAGACGAAATTCTGCACAACCTTGAATGATAGGTGTGTGCAGAGCGTTTCATTGAAGGTCGTAATAGCCCTCAGTGATTAGCTCCACATCTACATATATAAGCGACGAACATTCTGCTAAGTCCGTGGTCCACTGGAATCTCCACTCTAATTTCCTATACATTCATAAATATACAACATGACTACTTATACACATCCAGAATTAATAATAATATACACATTCATTTGTACAGCCACTGGTCTGTAAGCATACATATAAGTTAAACAACAGTGGGTCCGTACATAATTCAAGATGGCGTCGGCCCGGTCGTCTTTTGCCTCGTGGTCAGCTACGCCACGTGTTCAGCAAAGTCGGGCTACAATTCAATTCTATGCATATCAAATTTCACAAACATAATTCAACAATAATATAATACATCACAATGAAATAGAAATATGTTCATTTACCTTCGTGACAATATCAGGCCAGTGGCTACTTGAGTAAATTCGGATTTACACAAGTACTGCGTCCTAGTCTTTCTGAAGAGAACTACTGCTAAGCTGTGTAGCGATGTAGCTGTTATCTCTTCCTCGGTTTTAACTCGACTGCCGGCTCTTCTCTACATTCGAAGTAGTCCGACCTAGTTGAGCCTCTAAGCTGTGTTCTCATTGGCGGATAACTGACTTACCTAACGGCGTTACGATGATGTCATTGCCTTAGCTAGGGTCCACAGCCACTGTGTGTAATCGGCAGTATGCTATTACTACGCTTGATTACTTCCGTCGTCTGCTGCTGGCTAACAATGAAATTCTAATATTACATAGACTAACCAAGCTAAATATTAAAATAAGCAGAGTAAAACTAGTCCTCTCACGACAGACACCTCTATAAATAAATAGAGAACTGCGTCGATAAAAGATATGTAGTCTAGTACTATTTTGCTCTCTACTATTAAACTTCCAACCCTTCTTTTCAATAGCAAGGTACATATGATTTATGACGCCATTAAAATCTCAAACACGACAGGCCTAGGTTTGGAGGAGTAAGCTTCCTCAGCTAGCAGTCCAGAACAGCTTACCCGTATCCCACCCTAGGCCTAATAGAGATCCCTGACACTCTGTCTACAGATATATGCACATGGCGTAGCTGAGTCCACGTTCGCCTCTCCTTCTTTCTTCTCGACTAGGAAGTGTGATGCAGACGATGTCATAGCGTAAGGCGTCCGCATGCACCATTAGCGAGTAACACAGTCTGTGCTTAGGGCATATACCCCCGTTGGGGTGCCGGGGGTTTCAGTATAAATAGTATCCCCACTTTCTGAAAATTTAGTTTAATATAACTAACTAACTAACTCACTGGAAATTTAGTGCTTTAAATTCCCACTGTCGCTGTCGTTCTCATTTGCTCTTTCTCATTCCTGCTCTGTTCTATCAATCTGCTATACTATCTTCTTCTTCGCCAGACAAGTCACTTACCTTTGTTCTTAAAAACTCTTCCGGGACAAGACTCCTTATTTGTGTGGAGGTCTGTTGGATCAGCTTGGGAATATTGGACGCTTTCTGCTAGGTGGTCACTATGGCTTCCTGTGATGTTATTATTTAGCAATGTAGGCATTTTATATGTATGTGTTTTGTTGATAATTTATAATGATGATTGTATTCTATTTTGTTTTTGTAAACGGGGGTTCGATAAATTAGAGTACAGCCTCAGCGGTCCCTGCTTAAGATGTCTTTATTGTAAAGTGACTGGCTGGTGGAGAGCATTCAGTTTTACCACTAGGGTTGTTTCAGCAGATCTTTTATGCGGATCAGGGGTTGTCCGGTCCTGATTTGGCTCGGAAGAGTCCGCTGGACCTAAAGCAATAATCATGTAATGTAATGTAATGCTTAGGGCATATTAGTAAAAGATGCGTTCCCCTTCTACGGTTACCACAGCAGACTCAGATACTCTGTATGCGTGCAGATGAACCATGTGGTTGTGAAGTGAAGTACACTGAAGCGTGCACGAACCAAACCACCGACCTCCACCCCCTGCCGAGCCCTGAGGCGAACCCTAAGCACATCACGCAAGCTTGCTTGGGTTTGCACGTAATTCCATGTAAACCTAATGAAGTGAGCATTCCCTCAGTAATATCGTAAAGTGAAAAGCTCGACAGGGCCACCTTGCCAAGAGCGGAAGAGATAAATATAATTTATCTTATTTTTAGGGGGCAGGTTGGACTATAAAAAGGTGAGTTACAAATATATAATGCAGTTCTGGTGGTTTTAACATACGAAAATAAACACACACTCACACACACACATGCACACACACCCACACACACACCCACACACACACACACATATATAAACACACATATATAAACACACATACATAAACACTACACACGCACACTCACAAACGCACACACTCAACCGCACGCACAGGGGAGAAAGACAAACAGAAAGAGCATGTCCGCACATGAACGGACAGACAGACAGACGGCGTATATACGTAAAATCTACTTGAATTACATTACATTACATTGCATAATTGGTGCTTTAGGTCCAGCGGACTCTTCTGAGCCAAATCAGGACCGGACAACCCCCAATCCGCATAAAAGATCTGCTGAAACAACCCTAGTGGGAAAACTGAATGCCCTCCACAAGCCAGTCACTTTACAATAAAGACATCCCACGCAGGGGACGCTGAGGCTGCACTCTAATTTATCGAACCCCCGTTTACAAAAACAAAATAGAATACAAACATCATTATAAATTATCAACAAAACATATACATATAAAATGCCTACATTGCTAAATAATAACATCATAGGAAGCCCTAGTGACCACCTGGCAGAAAGCGTCCAATATTCCCAAGCTGATCCAACAGACCTCATACACAAACAAGGAGTCTTGTCCCGGAAGAGTTTTCAAGAAAAAATGTAGGTGACTGGTCTAGCGAAGAAGAAGATAGTATAGCAGATTGATAGAACAGAGCAGGACTGAGAAAGAGCAAATGAGAAAGACAGCGACAGTGGGAATTTAAAGCACTAAATTACCAGAAAGTGGGGATACTATTTATACTGAAACCCCCGGCACCCCAACGGGGGTATCTACTTGAATAACAAAACCATCAATTAAATGTTATTATCTTCATCCACTATCGTGTCTACAATATTTACTACAATCTTGATAAGCTAACTTTATGGAGTTTGACGGCAATGGCACTGAGAGCAGCAGTGCAATTTGGACAACTGATTTATTTATTGAATATAGTCTGTCATTACTGCGAGGATTCGGCTAGTGTGATGCGCTTTGTCGTGCTCGGTAAAGCATAAATGTTCACTGGCTAAAGTTACAGAGTAATGAATGAATGCATTGTCAGAGTATGAATACAAGATCAAGGATAGAAAACAATGACCGTTTGAAGCAACACTGGATTTAGCAAATACCGGCTTAAAATATTTGTATGAAAATAAATATAACATTTTTGTCATCATTGATTTCTTGGTATTTTGTGCACCAACATCACGACCATCAGCAGCAAAAACAACATCATCATAACTACCATGACCACATTCAACATGAATATCACCACCACCAGAAACGACACCCTAATGCAACCTAAACAACAACAATAACATTATATTAACATTAATGATTGGAGGCTGTATCGTCTTAGTCATTCTATGATTTTATTAACCTTAAGACATTGCCTTCTTTCTTGTTCTTTCTCTTGTTGTTGTTGTTGTTGTTTTGTTCTTGTTTTTCTGTTCTTGTTCTTGTTTTTCTTGTTCTTTTTCTATTAAATTTTTCTTCTTCTTCTTCTTCTTCTTCTTCTTCTTCTTCTTCTTCTTCTTCTTCTTCTTCTTCTTCTTCTTCTTCTTCCTCTTGTTCTTCTTCTTCTTCTTCTTCTTCTTCTTCTTCTTCTTCTTCTTCTTCTTCTTCTTCTTCTTCTTCTTCATCTTCTTCTTCTTCTTCTTCTTCTTCTTCTTCTTCTTCTTCTTCTTCTTCTTCTTCTTCTTCTTCTTCTTCTTCTACTTCTTCTACTTCTTCTTCTTCTTCTTTTTTTTTCTTCTTATTCGTCTTCTTCCTCTACTTCTTTGTCTTCTTCTTCTGTTTGTTCTGGTTCTTTTCGCTATTGTTCTTTTGTTGTTGTTGTTCTTGTTCTTGTTCTTGCACTTCATGTTTCTCTTTGTCTTCTTCTTTCTTTCTTTCTTTTTTTCTTTTTTGGGTTATTTATTTTCTTCTTTTCTTCATTCCTTTTCTTTTTTTTCTTTTCGTCATTCCTTTTTTTCTTTCTTTTTCACTTTTTTAAATTCATTCTTTCAACTCCGATTTGTCTCAGTCAAAATAAAAATCAAATCCGGAAGATTTCCTGCCGCAAGATCTTAACTTCTTGTTACCAGCTCTAGAATATCGTGCTTGTGCGACATGCGGGAGCACGAGCGCCATTGACTGGAGAAAGCAGGGAGGGCAGGAAGAGATTAAGGAGGAACAGACTCCAGCCTCCAGGAAAAGCAGAGCACACTCACATGCAACAAGTCGCAGACATTAGATCTCAAATGGTAGTGGTTTGGTTCATTTGCTTCCCTCTGTATCTCTCTGAATGTCTGTTTCTGTCTCTGTCTGTCTGTCTGTCTCTCTCTCAGTTTCTGTCTCTGTGTCTGTTAGTCTGTCTGTCTGTTAGTCTCTTTGTCTGTCTATCTGTCCGTCTTCCCCCTCCCTCCCCTCTCTCCCTCCCCCCCTCTCTCTCTCTCTCTCTCTTAAGTTAATATATATTAACAGTTGGTTTGAGCAACGAGTGTCCATTATATCATCTTTTAAGGTGGCGACAATTAACAGTACCAGGGAAACTCATTGTCATTAACAAACAAAAAAGCAAACAGTTTCTTGAAGCTATGCCAGAACTTGCAAAGGAGTACACATTTACAAAAGTCAGGATGACAAACCAACTGTTTGCCAATTTTCTCTGCTTTTTGTGTTCCTTCGTTGACGATCGAATCCTGCCTCAGAAGAGAACAAAGGAAGAAAATTTGAAAATATGCAAACACTCTCTGGCTTGAGGAGGGGTGGGGGGGTTAGAAGACAAATGAAAGCAAATGGAACAGAGGGAAAAGCCGAATCAAAATGGAAGACTAAATAATGGGAGGGACAAATCATAATAGAACAGAATGCACAAGGGAAGGTTATTACAAAATGTTTACAAAAGAACAGCGGTTTCAAACAAAAGAGAAATAAAAAGCGAGCAAATAAACATATAATTTGAACAGAAATGGGTTTGAATAATGAGAAAGTGATTGTCAATAATGCGAAATAAAAGCTCAAAACAGGAAATAATTAATTTCAGAATGCAAGGATTTAAAGGTGTTGTATTTTGTTATTGTTGTAGGAATATTTATCTGACGAAGAATGTCCAGTTTGCCAGAGTAAAGTAAATAGCGATAGTCAGTCTGAAAGAGTTATATTAATGGAAAAGTTTCTAAACATAATTTGTAATGAGCATGTACAGGTAAGTGGTCCTGATTCGGCTCTTGGCAGTCCGCTGGACCTTATAAGCACTGAATATCTATCTATCTATGTACAGGTAAAATCTTGTATATTGTGTAATCGAAAAAAGCCTGAATTTTGAAAGTTTTAGAGGGTAAGACAAGGAAAAAATGTATCACCTTCATTATTTGCTTTGTATTTACATGATTCGAAGATTGTTTTAAATACATAATGGCTGTGAACCGGTCAACATTTTAAAGAATAATGGAAATAATGCTGAAAATATTGATAAATACTTAAGTCTATTGGTTTTACTCTAGGCAGATAGTAATATTATTCTATCAGAATCAAAGACCGGTTTACAAAAAGTACTTGATGTTTTATTTCAGTATTGTTTAAAATGAAAACAAAAAACAACATAATTTTATTTTTGGTTCTGAATGTATTAAAATTGTTGACTCTTTAAATATTTATGGATTCTTTTTACTAGAATAGGTAAATGTTTATGGCAAAGAAAAAAGGTTTATAATCATGCACTTCGAGCAATATTTTCATTATTACAAAATGCAAGACGGAAAGAAATATATATCAGTTTCATTTAAATTGTTGTGCGATGACTAATATGATATCTGGAGAAACTGGTTTATTTCTCCTATCTATTCATGTCAAATGTAGGATGATTCTAGTTTGGACAGGTAATATTCAATCAACTTCTGCAAAATTTTCTTGTCGAATGTATAGAAACATACATCAGTTGTGTTCAGATTTTAATGGTTAAATTATAATAAGGTTATTCTGATTGAGACTGGTTATGACTGTGTGGAAGACGCAACATTTTCAGAGTTCCGATTCGTTATGCAAACATGTAGCTATCTCTTTAAAGAATAATATTATACTTACATAGAATCAGCCTCTTGACGAAAGCAACAATTGTTTCTTCTACAAAAGTAATCTTTGATAACATTTTGTTATTCAGATCATAAGTTATAAATAGAATTAGGAAGGCGGGAAGGTGTAGTAAGGAACTAAAGATTGTGTAGGGACAGTTATATGGGTTCTATTGGGGATGAATTTCACTTTATTTTGGCGTGTCCAAAACACCAATACATTCGACAAATGTTTATTTCTAGGACATATTTATTTTGCACGTCAATGTTTAATTTGGGTCATTTGTTTCGGGAAAGAAAACAATTGTTACTAAAATTGAGTACATTTATAAAATGAGGAAAGAGCGTGCACTAATAAAATTACCAATATTGGCCGTTTGTTATTGTTCTGAACGTTAAAGTTAGAATTTTAGTAGTGTTGTAGTTATTTTTTTTACAATATGTATTATGATTGTTATGCTTATGCTTTTGTATCCTCCACTCCCTAAAAGGGAAGGAGTAATGGGATTAAATCTTGAATCTTGAATAATCGTATGCAAAGCACTCACTAACAAATTTGGCACTGCTGCAAATGGTTTTATTCCTCGGCGTCCACGCAATCATCAGGAGAAAATGGGAACACTGATGCACTCAAAGGCACACAGACTGGCGGGTTCACACGCGCACACACGCACACACACACGCTCTCAAATACACAAATACACATGCGTACCCATACACAATTACACACGCACACACAGGTTGATAAACGCACACATTTGCACAAAGAGAGAGAGTGTGAAAGAGAGAAAGAAAGAGAGAGCGAGAGACAGAGAGAGAGAAAGAAAGAGAAAAAAAGAAAGAAAGAAAGAAGAGAGAGAGAGAGAGAGAGAGAGAGAGAGAGAGAGAGAGAGAGAGGGGGAGAGAGAGAGAGAGAGAGGAAGGGAGAGAGAAAGGAGGGAGAAGGGAGAGAGAGGGAGAGAGAGACGGAAACACAGGCGCATGCGTGCGAGCATTTTACACATAAATGTGTTTTGACGGCCATTTTCCTGCTTCTTCTGCTGATAAAAAAGGTAACTTTATTTGACAAGTAAAGTGATGGTTAGACTACATCTGGGGATGGAACGAAGAGACGTGTGTGGAGCGATGGAAAGAGAAATTGAATGGGATGGACAGGGGGAAGAAAGGGAGATACACATAGAAAAGGCGACAGGAGTACTAGAAAGAAGAGGGTGTTTTGGGGTGAAGGTAAGCACATTTACAGTTTTGACACGGCTGGAAATTGCCAATAAGTGAATTTCACCGTTGAGACAGAACTCGATTCAATCCAAGATTTCATTTTCCTTCGGGTCGAGAAGGTGGAGGTGTAGGGGCTGGAGGTACTGTAGATGGTAGTGGAGGTGTTGATTTTGATTGATAGGATGGTTTTTTGTGGTTGTTGTTGGTGGTTGTTCTTGTGGTTGGTGGTGGTGTTGCTTGGCGATGTTCTTGCTGTGTTGCGGTGTGGTGTTTTGTGTGTATCTGAGAGTGTTTGTATGTGTGTGCGTGTTTGTATGTGTGTCCGTGTTTGTGTGTGTTCGTGCGTGTGAGAGAGAGAGCGCGCCAAACAGAGAGAGCGAGAGAGAGAAGTATATCCCTGCAGTGAATGTTTTTTACTACATACAGCACACCTTCGTCCTTTAATGCTTTTATTTTCAAAACTAATTTTTATTGCTTGCCAGCGTTGTTGTTTTTTTAAACTACATTATTCAAAAGAAATTAATTATTAATGTTCAATAAAGACAATACAGATGATTTTACACTAAAACCATTATCTCTGTGAAAATGCCATCAATGTGCCAACATTTCAAGAGCACTGCATCAGCTGAAATATCAAATGTTTGTTTGTGGGTCTGAATTATTTACTACTCTCATATTTCTTTTATTCTGTCTTTCAGTTCGTTTGAATATTTTATAGCTCAGCCACATCGCCAACTCCCCAAAGGGGTCTCCAATTTAGCAGATGTATTTCTTCTCCCTTTCCCTCTTTTTTTTCTTACCTTTCAAAATCTGGCTTGAAGTTCACGCATCTGATTTTTCTTCTTCTTGTTCTTTCTTTCTTTCTTTCTTTCTTTCTTCTTCTCCTTTCTTTCTTTCTTTCTTTCTTTCATCATCATCATCATCATCATCATCATCTTCTTCTTCTTCTTCTTCTTCTCCTTTTCCTTCTTTCTTTTCTTCCTCTTTTTTTTCTTTTTTCTTCTATTTTTCTTTCTTCTATTCTTGCTCTTTTTTTTAATTCTTGTTATTCTTTCTTACTTTCTTTTCTTCTTTTCTCCTAACAAATTGTATTGTACCCAAACTCACATATTTTTTTGTTCAATTGTTTTTTTCTTTCTCTTTCCTCTCTCGAATCGTATTCTTGTTTCTATTTTTTTTTTCACTAAAAACTCTTGGCCAAAGCACGAGCTGTCTATTTTCCTGTTCTATTGGTTCTTTTCTTATTATCTTAACTTCATCTTCTTTCTTTCTTTATTTCTTAATTTTTTCTTTCTTTCTTTCTTTCTTTCTTTCTTTCTTTCTTTCTTTCTTTTTTTCTTTTCTTCCCAAGAGTCTCCTCCATCACATATTACCAGATTTTTTTTTAAAAAAATCTGCTTTTTTCACTTCTTTTTTCTCAACATATTCCCCCTCCTCTTTCTTCTTTTTCTTACGTCTATTTCTGGCATTCCTTATTCTCTCTTTTTTTCTTCCTGCTTCTGTTTTAATTCTTCTCTAATAAACGTGTTTGTATATCACTGTCTTTTAAACCTTTTTCATCTTCTTTCGGCAATATTTCCAATCAGCTTCAAATTTAACAGACACGTTTGTTGTTATTGCCTTCCTCTCCTCCGATCTCTTTTCTATTTTCCACCTCTGCACCTCCTCCTCTTCTTCTCTTTCTTCTTCCTTTTCCTCTTTATTCTACTCTACCTCCGTTATTTTTCTTCTTCTTCTTCTTCTTCTTCTTCTTCTTCTTCTTCTTCTTCTTCTTCTTCTTCTTCTTCTGTTCTTTTCTTCTTCTGCTTCTTCTTCTGTTCTTTTCTTCTTCTTTTTTTTTGTTCTTCTTCTTCTTCTTCTTTTTCTTCTTCTTCTTCTTCCTTTTCTTCTTCTTCTTCTTCTTCTTCTTCTTCTGTTCTTTTCTTCTTCTTCTTCTTCTTCTTCTTCTTCTTCTTCTTCTTCTTCTTCTTCTTCTTCTTCTTCTTCTTCTTCTTCTTCTTCTTCTGTTCTTTTCTTCTTCTTCTTCTTCTTCTTCTTCTTCTTCTTCTTCTTCTTCTTCTTCTTCTTCTTCTTCTTCTTCTTCTGCTTCTTCTTCTTTTTCTTTTTCTTCTTCTTCTTCTTCTTCTTCTTTTTGTTCTTTTCTTCTTCTTCTTCTTCTTCTTCTTTTTGTTCTTTTTTTTTCTTCTTCTTCTTCTTCTTCTTCTTCTTTTTCTTCTTCTTCTTCTTCTTCTTCTTCTTCTTCTTCTTCTTCTTCTTCTTCTTGTCTTCTTCTTCTTTTTTCTTCTTCTTCTTCTTCTTCTTCTTCTTCTTCTTCTTCTTCTTCTTCTTCTTGTCTTCTTCTTCTTTCATTCCACTCATTATCATCATCTTTCTTCTTCCTTGAGCCAATGGACTGGCTGCAAGAGGTTAAAAAAATGATGCCGTCCGTTCGTGAACAATGTGTTGCATACATGATTTATTTTGATTAATACCTCTTTGCAGGGCTTGCAAATATAAAGAGAAGAAAATACGAATAAAAGTCAGTTTAATTTCTTTTTTTTATATCTTCTTAACATCGGCTGCTGGAATAAAGAGAAAAAAATGCAAGTAAAAGGGGCAGAATGTAAAATAAAATAATAACGCCAACCAAAAGGTGCCGAATTTTAAACGCAAGACGCGAACGTTTCATGATTCAATGAAGGCCTCCTTAACTTGGCTACGCGCTGTCACGAATTTCTAGATGGACTGCTGTAACAGGAAAAAAAGAGAAGACCAGAAGAAAATAGGACAAGAAAGGAAACACATAAAGTCAGAAATATATTGTTAAATAAAATAATGTGGTGTATTTCTTCTTGTTATATACGCATCTCAAATAAATATAGCGTTACGTAATATAGCGTCTAGTGTAACGTAGGCGTAATAGTGTTGGTTATGGTGTTTTAAATCATTGTTGGCCATAAGAGAGAGAGAGAGAGAGAGAGAGAGAGAGAGAGAGAGAGAGAGATGTCGAAGTCGAAGTCGAAGTCGAAACCTTTAATAGGATAATAGCATTAGGTCCTGTGGACCTGTCTTACAGCTAGTCCTTAATAAACAATGCAAAACAAACAATATAATTAACATACAATAATTTGAAACAAACATAGTTTTTACTACAGTAACAAATCACTAAGCAAATTAATGCATTTTAATACACATACACCCACCCTTCTTCCCCTCCCCATCCCTCTCCTCCTCTCTCCGCATACACAAGCACAAGCACACACACGCACACACACACACACACACACATACACACACATGTAAATTCATACATTTTAGTAACTTAAATTGTGGCAGGGTAGGGAAGAACAAAGAGGTATTCAATCATCTTAAATATTAAGAGCAAAGGAAACTTAAATATTTATGGAGCATTGTTTTAAAAGATGGTAATGATTTATTTTTCTTGACCTCTTCTGATAGAGAATTTCACACGCTTGGACCAGAATAGGACAGAGATGTTTTAAATATGTCTAAGCGTGGTCTTGGAAATGTTAAATTATGTCGTGAAAATGAATAACGAGATGATGACTTGCTAAAAAGTGCTTTTAAATAAGCAGGAGCTCTGTTGTTAATTATTTTATACATTAAAACGGATTTATTGTAATTTAGGTGTTTGTTAAGGGGGAGCATGCCAGCTATTTTTAATTTTGAATCAGTTATGATGGAAGCGTTGGGAATAACTAATTTTGCAGCTCTGCGGTGAATAGAATTAGTTTTTTGGAACAAGGCTTCACTGCAGCCGTCCCATATTATTGATGCATAATCAATGTGAGGTTTGATATGAGCATTAAAAAAGGTTTTTTAGCATCTGCAGTTATGATAGATTGAAACTTAGACAACATAAATAATTTTGTTGAGAGAGTTTTACAAAGATGTTCAATTTGTGAATGCCAACTCAGTTTGTTATCCGTGGTTACGCCTAAAAGTGTATGACTTTCAACCTGTTTGGTATTTTTTCTATTCACTACTAAATCAAGAGAAAGCGGAGCCTGCTGATGCTTTTTTCTAGTTGTTATTAACATAGCTTTTGATTTAGCTGCATTCAGTGACATATGGTTTAAACTGCACCAGTCAGCAACACTGTTAAGGGCACATTGTAGAGTTTGCTGAATTTCAGCTATGTTACTGCCTGGATTTTGTAATATTGTATCGTCGGCTAACATATGACACTCAACAGAATTATCTGCGAGATGTAAAGGTAAGTCGTTAATATAAACACAAAATAAAACAGGACCTAAAACAGATCCTTGAGGAACCCTATGCTTGATTTGGCCTACAGAGGAATTTTTACGATGAAGATGTACGAATTGTGTCCTTTGACTAAGATATGAATGAAAAAAATCCAAGGAAACAGAGCCATTGAGATACAGTTCAATCTTTTGGAGCAGTATGTATTGATTAACGAGATCAAACGCTTTGGAAAGATCTAGAAAGAAAGAAAGAGAGAGAGAGAGAGAGAGAGAGAGAGAGAGAGAGAGATAGATTAGTTAGTCATTGTTTTTAGGGTCCAGAGAGAGAGAGTATGTGTGTGTGTTGGCGTGCGTGCGAGTGTGTGTGGGCATAACACACACTCGCACACCTGCGTGGGGCTCTAAAGGGCTGAGGAGTGCAATGTGTTATGATGGGGACATAAAACATAATGCATGCATCTACATTCATTCATAGAAAAGCATTTCATTGTATCATCCTCCTCTTTTTGGCAGTGTGATCTGCAATCTTTCAATTTCATCTTTCTCAGCAATGGCCGTTATTGATAAAAAGTTTTAATCGTAGGGTCGGTGCAGGCGGCAAACAGTTTTCGGACATATCTGTTGCGTAAATAAAGCCTTCTCTGTTGTAAATTCTCGAGACGTTTTCTCCTTACTTGTATTTTATGTTGCAAATTCTTTTGCCACTGTCAATGAACTCAATCTAGATCTTTGTGGTAGTGTTAATGATGAAGATGCAGGCAACTGCGACGACAACGATAATGATGATGATGATGATGATGATGATGATGATGATGCTGATGATGATGATGATGATGATGATGATGATGATGATGATGATGATGATGATGATGATGATGATGATGACGACGACGACCTTAACTTGAAAATAACGTATTGGTTCCACAAAACACAACTATATGTACATAGTGGTATTTCTAAAATAAATTAGAAACATGTACCAAAATCCACTACAAATCTGACACAAGTATTTTGGCAAAACTCAAGTGCCTTAATCATAACTGTCAAGCGATTGACAGCATCTAGTTTCGTTCTACCCCAGAATATTGAGGAACTGCACTGTGTTGTTACTTTCCTATGCTTTCCAACTTTCTCATGATTTGGTGGGAACATTACTGCTGTCAGTCTACATTTTGTGGACCCATTTGTTTCTGTCAGCAGGTTATGTGGTTTATCTAAATCAAATAAGGGGTTCATTCCCTCAGAAGGGCCAATGTTGCGTAACTGAAAGGTTGTAGTAGATTTAATTTATTTAGAATTTTCAAGATGAAAGACACTTTTTACTGAGATAAATAACTTTATCCACACCAAGGTTACAATTTAATAATGGTCTGGAAAGCTTTTTTTGGTTTTTGTTCTTTTTTGTTGTTTTTTGTTGTTTGTGTGTGTGCTGTGTATGTGTGTGTGCGCGCGCGTGTGTGTGTGTGTTTTAGCGTAGATTTGATGGATGAAAAGTATGCAATACAGGCTGTCATCATCATCATCATCAGATTTTTTTTCAAATCAGATTTTGTTAATGTAAAATCTTTTCATATTGATACAATTATTTTAGACTTTCTCAAAACATTTATTATCATCATCATCACCATCATCATTATCAGTATCATCATCATCATCATTAGTGTGTATTTTATACTGAGTGTGCAGAAACCAACAGCAGCAGCATCTCAGCAACAACATGACAGTGCCTGTAGGCTTAAGCTAACTCGATCAAAGTAAGAGACGCGAAAACGATCAAGGCAATTCAATTTTCGCTGTTTGCCAACACATCGAACACAATCAGCCCTGTGTATCTGTCCATCACAATCCATTTAGTCTATTCTGCATAGATCCTCTAGGAAATTGTCTACATGTCCACCACAGGCGTGGAACTCAGCCATGGATATGGTTGTTGATGACATTGGTATTGATGTTGCTGTAATGTTGCTGGAGTTGGTGTTGGTCTTCTTTTTTCTCCGTTCATTTCTTTTCCCTTCTTCTTTCTGCTTCTCCTTCTTTTTATCTTCATTTCTTCCTCCTTCTTCACCTCTTTCTTAAACCTCCTTCTTCTTCTCCTTCCTCCTGTTTTTCTTCTCTATTGCAACTACCGCATTATGTATCTTCTTCTTCTTCCTCTCTTTCTTCTCTATTGCAACTACCGCATTATGTATCTTCTTCTTCCTCTCTTTCTTCTCTATTGCAACTATCGCATTACGTACCTTCTTCTTCTTCCTCTCTTTCTTCTCTATTGCAACTACCGCATTATGTATCTTCTTCTTCTTCCTCTCTTTCTTCTCTATTGCAACTACCGCATTATGTATCTTCTTCTTCTTCCTCTCGTTCTTCTCTATTGCAACTATCGCATTATGTACCTTCTTTTTTTCTTCTTCTTTTTCTCCTTCTGCTCCTTTTCCTCCTCCTCCAATGCAACTATCGCATGCTTTAATGTAACCCCTCAAAAATCCACAAGTTAGGATATTATTTTATTGGTCGCCATTCACTAAAGAATGAAAATGTTGGTTTGGGTTAAATAGTAGCCTACGTTACGTTGAATATATTTAAAGTCTTCAACACATGAGCATAAAGGAGACTATTATTAACCTACACTGAAAACTATGCTCTACATACTAACCAACAATTTATATAAAGAAAACTAAACTAGCAAACCCCCAAGTAGAAAGATCTAAAGGAATGTGTTATGAAAGGACGGGCCACTTAATATGCTACGTGGTCCATATTTCATAGTAAAGTCAGTCATTTTTCTATTACTTCCACGAACAGTCCTCGAGTCAAACTGATCATAGCACTGAAAAACTGCGAATTCGAACATTTGTAAAAGTCTAGAAAAAGAGGAATACTCTTAGTCTTTAGTTTACAAGGCGCGTTTTCATTGAGCGACAAGGACCTAGCAGTACTTTTCTGAGACTATTTACTTGGAGTAGAGAGACTTATTAGATCGGCCTTGTCACGCCGATCAGGTTTCCGGGGATAGCAAATAGTTCCTATAGCTTTTAAGAAGGTTCCCAGGCACTTTCCGATAGTGGGGAAGGGTATTTCAGTTGGTAGAGCTGCTAAATAGTAACCAAAAGGTACCTGGCTCGAATCCCGGATTGGCCAACGTGTGACCAGATTATTTCCCCTTACCATCAACTGGTTCAGAATAATGTAGCCAGTAGTCGCTTGTATGCTACGGTTTCGTGTGACTAAACCCTACAATTAACCTTTTTAACCTTTTCGAGAAGAGCGACTAAGCCTGAAGCATCAGTTGTACCACAATTTCATGTCAGAAACGACTGCTCCTTCAAAAGAATTATCATTCTTCCGTAGAAATTTTGAGAGAGAAAAAAATGGACGAAGTCATTTCAACAAAGAAATACCCGAGGGACAAGTGAGAATTGACTGATTGGTTGTTAGATGAAAGCCCTGACACTGGACAAGAGGTTGGACTATGAATTCAATTTAGTGTTATCATTTTTATAAATGTAAACTTCTTTTTTTGTGTTTAATTTGTCTCTACTCATCTCACATCTTCTCAGTCCCGTGACTTCTGAAGTCGTTGGGGAGCGGATTGGCGTGCAGGTAGATTTATCCCATAACGTTCATCAAGGCTTCCACCATTTTTTCCAGCGTATACATAAATAGTTTGCTCAAGTCTGGAAAGAACCAACATCTCCGAAAAACTAGTTTGATACACATTTGCCACAAACCTTTGCATATTCATAGTCCCCTGAACCAGCTCGACAGCCCTTAATAAGCGTATATATACAAACGGAATGTAATCATAAGTTTTGGTCGATTCGATAACGATAACCCAATATTCCATAAGAAATCTGAACCTAAATGAGAATGTCGCAGGCGTTTTCCCCTGCTAGAATGCTATTGGTACTGACCACCGAAGCACTGTGGAAATTGAAGTCTGTTCCATCACGGTGTTTTTCCCCCAAGAGAAGGGCTGTCCTAGTCTATATCTTGTAATTTGAGATAAACTGAGCACAAAGTTCGATGCATCTGCTTTGTAAACATGACGTGGCCTTTTACCCTATGAATCTGAAATTGTCTTCTAAGGTCTAAAAGGTAGCAGGAAAAGCATGCATATGTATTCTTTGGTCCCGCGAAAATCGGAAAAATTACCCCCTTTTTCAGGATTCGAGCAATTTTGCACTTAATAGCGCAGCACTGCGGACCCCTCTCCGCTCTTCTGTCTTTGCAGGCGCCGTTGTTTAGTCATGCAAAAGCGAAGAGAGGTAACTCTTGCAGAAACCATGCTAACATGCTGAGTGAGACGTCTTGGTATAGATAGTCTTTGGTATTCCTATGGGCGCCTAGCTACGCTGCCTATCCTCATATTGATACACAATCTACGACAGTCTATGCAAAGACAATGAGCTGTACTATAATGTTCTCTACATAAGGTACAGTACAGACGTGCTGTTTCTCTGTGAAAGGCAGTGCAAAGATGGGTATACTGTATTTGTTGTTTAGTCTAGCATCACTTCGGTGAATAGACGTTACACGAAATAACCAACAGTTCTTTCCTTTTATTTAGTATTTTTCAAAAATTACTTAAAACTATCTTAAAATGGTCAGTACTATTTATCTACACACGAGGACCCTAAAATGTAATGTTACTCTATATTACACAATCTCATTTGCACTGTTATTCTACATTTAAAAAAGCACCTGATGAATTGTTTCTGTAGTACTACAACAGGCGGTCGGTGCACAATATTGGTACACAAGACAGTCTTTCGTATAATAGTGTTCTGCCAGGAAGAAAATTGGGCTTATTCCCCAAGACAGGAAGCTGACAACGGAAATAATGGGAAATCACATCGTCAGTCATACTTATCCTACATCGCCTAGGCAGCTAATCGAAAATACAATAATGTCACCAAGGTACTGCCAACATAGCGTTGCTATTAATCACATAAAAACATACGAATATGATATTGATGAAGGATGGTTGCGTTAAAACAAAGCGTAATGTGTAAGGGTGAGAGCATACACCGAGGTCTAGTATGTGCACGTACGCATTTCATCGCACGGACATTAAAGATCCTGACGCTCATATCCTAGACGGGTGAGTGCCAGTTACGTAAATACGGCCAACACGCACTAGGTCGCATCCCCAACACTGAGATAGGAGTCAGCGTCGCTTTCGGGCCTGTATAACCGTAGGAACAGCCGATAGCGGCAAAAGGTTTATTGATCAGTCGTTTTCCATTAAAGTCAAATTTCCTTTACTGTATGTGTGCAGTGTCCATGGGACACAAACCACGTACAGAACTTTCGTTCTTTACAAACATAGGACAGGGCCGTTACAACAGAAAATCGCATGGTTTCCGCTCTTTTGTTGTCCACGGCCCTCACCTATGGAATTCTCTCCCCTTTCATGTTAGACATTCTACCTCCTGTGAATCGTTCAAATCCAACCTTAAAACGTATCTTTTCTCAAAAGTCTTTCAGCAGTATCTGTAGTTGTAAAAGGGGTTTGGAGGGGTGGGGGGTTAAGTTGTAATTTAGCATGTTTTTGTCATATTGATTTACACAGCAGTAGTATGTAGGCTACGCGTGAAAGAGTAACTTGTCTTATAATTATAGTATTATGTATAGTGTGTATATGTGTTTGCGTAAGAAAGTGTGCTTAGATCCTTAGGGTAGGCGCTTTATAAATGCTAGTTATTATTATTATTATTATTATTATTATTATTATTATTATTATTATTATTATTATTATTAAGATGAGTCTTTTCCATTAAAGCTGTAGATGTGTCTCGTATAGAGTCTACTTCGATCTGTGAGATCCTGTGAAATCCCAGTCTGTACCTTTAAAAAAAAAGACTTCCCTTTGAGAAATGTCTAGATAGTTCATAATGGTCCTTCTTTAATTAAAACATCATCATGTTCATATGAGTTACAAACTTCATTCAGTTTACAGATTATGTAAAATATATATTTATTAAGTGAGAAGATAGCCGCCGATCTGTAAAATAATGAATGTTCCTGTAAGTACTTGTATGTTGCTTGAATTTCCTAATAAGCTACATTATACTACACCCCTTATTCCCAAACATTGCGCAGTGAGAATAAAACGCATCGTTTCTACAACAACAACAACAAAAACAAATTTAATCTGAACACAATTACATCGACCAAAACGGGGTGAATGGTTTACACTCTCTCAGAACATTTTGATTTCTTTCCGAACTCAAGTGGTATAGGAGTATAAATTGTATAAATTCCGATGAGACTTTGCGAAGTAAATGTGAGTCAATATTCTAAAACTTCTAGAAGTTCTAACATTTCTTCATAGTCTAGCTGAGAACCACTTTGGCTACTCTGCTTACCGTAGTCCATAGGATTTCGGCCTGTCAAATACCCTAGCCTATACGATCCTCCTGGGAAGTACTGGGGACTATAGTTGTCTGATAGAACCAAATAACTGGCACTACGCATCGTCTTCTCAGATTCAGTCGATACAATGGCGATTTTGGGTCTGTAATTGCATCTACAGGATACTTCCTCTCTAGAAAAAAAATGCTTACAAGCTAGCCCTAAAGGATTAATATAATAATATCTCTACACAGCGCAATTTCCTTCTCGAAGACCTGCTCAAGCCTCTGGCTGCTGCACACATTTTATCTGGACGGAGATTATAATTTTAATGATATCTTATATAATTCAACTTGTGTGTGTCTCTTGCTTAGCTTGAACGACAATAATTACGAGGCAACATCGTTTGTAAACTAACTTCAAAATACTAGTAGTCATCAAAGACCGAGCCTAAGACGCATTCTTATTGCACGTTTGGGCACAGAGTCCCCTCTTGGACCATTCCATCCCACAGACTCTGCAAAGTGGTAGGGCTTAGACACGTTATCAGAAAAACAGAGATTGCAAGTAACAGAAGCTAAATCCTCATCTTGCTGACTTGATGAGTTTTGCCCCAAAGAGACAACTTCGTGGGGTTTGCCTGCTTACGTTCTCTTGCTTGGCGGAATGGCAGAAGGGCTTGCGAAGCAAAAGGGTCCAAAAATGTTTGCTTGGCAAAATCCCCGTTAATGTTGCAATAGAACTGTTCATGTCCTAGAGGGCTCTGTCTTGGGCATCGTTTGTTATGGCTTGGTCTTTCATTTCTTTTGCCTGTAACATGAAGTTTTAAGCCTCCAGCAGCTGTGGACATCATAACAGCATTTCGTGTTCCATCAAGAGAACACACAAAAAAAACAAGACAGCAGACAACCATAAACTAAGAAGGCGATGTTATATATAATTATATAGCTTAGGCGGTTCCTGGTTCAAGTATCTATTTCCGACAGTCCGTAATGGGAAATGTGTAAAACCAACTTATCAGATTGGTAAGCCTACCGTGTTTTAGTGAACTTCTCTACCTTTTACCTCTTCATCTTGGTCGTCATCTTCGCTTTTTCCTCATTCTTCTTTCAAAATTCAAAAGACTATCAAAACTTCTGAAGACAGTCAATGTCACAAACCTATGGAAAAGTTGTCAAAGGCTGCCATAACTATCGACCCATTAGTCCGATAATTAATAGTAAATGTTGTTTTCCTACCATTTCTTCTTCTTCTTCTTCTTCTTCTTCTTCTTCTTACGGTTTCAGCATTCCAACGAACTTGATGAATTTTGAAGGCAGTCACGAAATGTTGAAGAGGTAGTCATAGGAATGGGTACTGCATCTTCCATCTCTTATTCTTCTCCTCCTAGCCCTCACCACCCCAGTATGACAATTGCCAACAGATTCAGAGTCAAAATCATATATTTAAGTCAGTCCCATATCGATGAATACTGTCGTCAGGAAGCGCGAGTGCTGCCAACGCATCAGTCTGATAGTGAACTTATAGACCTCTTCGCCATTGGTCACTGTCTGCTACTAGCGTCTCGGGGCGAAGAGAAAGTCATTGAATTAAAAAGTCACTCAAGTACTTTCTTAAAGACACTATACCACGACCAGGGTGACCGTGTTCTTGGGCGTTGGACGCCTTGTGCCCTTGAGGCAGACAATGGAACCCTTTCTTAGAAACTGTTTGCTGCAGCATTTTGAGTCGGTAAAGTGCGCTATATAACTTAATTTCAAACATTAAATTACTTTTATTTTTACTAGGGATAAAAGAGACGGTAATTCTGTAGCTACCTGTTTCTGTGTCTACAAGGTGGCTGTGCATTGCAGATTCTTTTGCGTTCTCCGGGAATTCGATCCGAATTCTCGCGCAAGAATGGCACACTTTAATGTGTTATATTAAAAAAAAAACCCACAAATATATAATTTTAAAAAAAATATAGCAGCTAAGCAGATATTGAAAATTTGCAGAGAGTAAGCACATTTTTTCAGTCACAGTTAAAATTTGCTTAGAGTAAAGTCTGGATCTGATGGCTACTGGCCAAAACAGAACGTAGACTGGGTCAAAGGTTGCTATCACTGTGATCCATTTTACCATGACGTCGACGAACCGGGACAGCGCCCTGGCCGACGTCTTTTAATCTGTTTTATTCTAGCATACCCACTCCCCCCCCCCCCCCCCCCCCAAAAAAAAAAAAAAGAGGGATGGAGAGAAGAGGAAGAAAAACATGTTTAACGGCGACGATGTACCAAGGAAATATTACGAGGAGAGAGTGAGACTAGCAGAATGAAGATAGACAGAAAAAGAGACAGACAGATAATGAAAAGTTCGGTGTATCTTTTGCACTTCGAAGTTTTCAAGTTTTGCTCTTCATCTTCTTTCTCCTTTTCCTTTTCAATAATCCAAAGTATTGTATAAACACACACACACTCACACACACACACACACACACACCTTCACACACACACACACACACACATAAACATATATCTATACTTCTTTCTCCTCTAAGATTGTGAATTCGAATTTTGAATAAAAAAGAGTAGAAGGAAGACTTGACTATAATAGGCCTAAATATTTTGTCATTGTATTCCATCCACGGCACATTCTTCAGCGAGGATTATATCCTTGGCTTTCATTTCACCTACAGCACCAACAACATCTATATCATGTGTTCATAGACTTCAAGAAGGCATTTGACCGAGTCTGGCATGCAGCTCTATGGGCAACCATGAAAGTGTACAACATCAGCCCGAAAATTATAGAAGTCATCAAAAGCCTGTATGACAAGGCTACCAGTGCAGTCCTCCATAACAGCGTCATCGGGAACTGGTTCAGAACAACAATCGGTGTGCGTCAAGGATGCCTACTCTCTCCAACACTCTTCAACATCTTCCTAGAGCGCATCATGTCAGATGCTCTTGCAGATCACGAAGGCACAGTCAGCATAGGGGGCAGAGCAATCTCCAATCTTCGTTTTGCGGATGATATTGATGGATTGGCTGGAGAGGAACAAGAACTTGAACAGCTTGTACAGAGGCTTGACACCACCTCCAGAGCTTATGGAATGGAAATAAGTGCAGAGAAGACCAAAATGATGACCAACAACACCAATGGCATCAACACGGACATCAAAGTACAAGGCCAATCCCTCAACACAGTGCACAGCTTCAAATATTTAGGAGCCATTGTGTCAGACAATGGGTCTCGACAGGAAGTCCTCTCCAGGATCGCACAAACAACTGCTGCCCTGACAAGGTTGAAGCCCATTTGCAAAGACAAAACTATCAGTCTACATTCCAAAGTAAGACTGCTGCGCTCTCTGGTCATCTCCATCTTCCTATATGCTTGCGAAGCATGGACCCTCACAGCAGATCTCCAACGAAGAATACAAAGCATGGAGATGAGGTGCTACAGAAGACTTCTGGGCATTTCCTATACCCAACACATCACCAACGACGAAGTCCGACAGACCATCACACAAGCCATTGGACAACACGATGACCTGCTCACAGTGGTGAAGAAACGGAAACTCCGATGGTATGGCCACG
Source organism: Oncomelania hupensis (assembly GCA_036898135.1). NCBI lineage: Eukaryota > Metazoa > Mollusca > Gastropoda > Littorinimorpha > Pomatiopsidae > Oncomelania > Oncomelania hupensis. Next base: position 110,477,884 of record CM072512.1, read on the forward strand.
TCACCAGATCATCAAGCCTTGCAAAGACCATTGTGCAAGGCACAGTGCAAGGAGGTAGAAGAAGGGGGAGACCGAAAAAGAGGTGGGAGGACAACATTCGAGAATGGACTGGTTTGACACTGAGCGAAGCCATGAGGGCTGCTGAGGACAGAGAAAGATGGAGTATGCTGGTTAAACGATCATCTGTGGTGCCCCTACGACCTTCGGGTTATGGGATAGGATAGGATAGGATTCATTTCGAATTTCGAATTGACAAGAAAGTCATAGAGATGGGGTGAAGATGTGGTCGGTATTTTTTTAAATAGGTTTGTAAGTTTCCTTTTTAGTGTAGAAACTTTAAACTTTTCACAGTAAATCTCCTCTGTTATGGCTTGGGAATCGAACTATTATTTCAACTTTTTTTTTATATAGTGAAAATTCTTCTGGACTTCCATTCATGAATAAAATACACGTCATTTAATCTAAGTAAACCAAGCAAGAATATCGAATAATATACAATAGGAAATGGGTTGGTTGTTTAGACTAAAGCTATGCGGACCCTTCGTTTAGGTTTCAGATGCTCCCTATAGATTCCTAATGTTCTTATGGCGACGCTACTTATTCTAATTTTTTCTTTTTATCCTACAAAACTTGCAATAAAATACAAAACACACAACAAAAACAAAGGAGACAACAAAGTTTGTTTAGACCACACACGATATAAAGAGATGAGACAAAAACAAAAATTAAAATTAAAAACGCATCTTTCGAACCATTGATATATTTTGTTGATGTTGAATTTCGTTTCAGTATTCTGGAAAGACTAGATGAAGGAAGAAGAAGGAAATAAACCTCAACGGACTAAAAATGGAAGCCTACTTTATATATGTATTTCGTTTAAAAAAAATAAATAAATGTAGCCGAGCGGATTATTTGACTCCCGTCTCTCGGCCACCACCTTGTTGACACGGCCCAACCTGAGCTGTTATTTTTCATGTATCCCTCGCAAGAGGGACATAGAAATATTTGGCCTGCAAGGCGGGTAAGCGTGTTAATAGTAATCCGGGTTGCCGGCTACTAGTGCCACGACACTCCATACAACCCAGCCACTGACTTGCATAAAATGCCTGCCGACAGTGTAGTCCTGCTCACCACCAAAAGCAGAAGACGAATGGTCAGCCGTGGAGAACAAATGTCGTGTCGCCTTGTCCTGCATAACCCAATGGCCACTCTAAAGGAATCAGCACAGCAGGAGCCACCCAAGGCTAGACTAACCAACAAATGGAAGGTAGACAACCTCTCTCCCAAGCTTGAACCAGTCATATAATGATAACGAAGATCTATCTTCACTTCTCTGTTGCCAGTGGTTTCAATGTGTGGAGTTGTGCCGTATATTCAGATGGACATTTCCATTTGGCGTGTGTGGATATGTGCCATAGATACAGATGGCCATTTTGCTGTGTTCTCAGGTCGTCAGCGTATCAGCTGGGCTAACCCCTTGGGGTCATGAGCAATCTTGCCACTGTAGATTGTTCTAACCTATAAAGGGAAAAGTGAAAGCCCCAGTTGAAAACCGGTCTTGACTTTGTAGGCATGACCAATTCACTGCGGCAACAGTACTCCCGTTGGGGTGCCGGGGGTTTCAGTATAAATAGTATCCCCACTTTCTGGAAATTTAGTGCTTTAAATTCCCACTGTCACTGTCTTCCTCATTTACTCTTTCCCATTCCTGCTCTGTCCTATCACTCTGCTATACTATCTTCTTCTTCGCTAGATCAATGACCTACCTTTTTTCTTGAAAACTCTTCCTGGACAAGACTCCTTGTTTGTGTATGGGGTCTGTTGGATCAGCTTGGGAGTGTTGGACGCTTTCTGCCGGGTGGTCACTAGGGCTTCCTATGATGTTATTATTTAGCAATATAGGCATTTTATATGTATATGTTTTGTTGATAATTTATAATGATGTTTGTATTCTATTTTGTTTTTGTAACCGGGGGTTCGAGTAGTTGGGGTAAAGCCTCAGCCGTCCCCTGCGTGGGATGTCTTTATTGTAAAGTGACTGGCCGGTGGAGGGCATTCAATTTTCCTACTAGGGTTGTTTCAGCAGATCTTTTATGCGGATCGGGGGTTGTCCGGTCCTGATTTGGCTCGGAAGAGTCCGCTGGACCTAAAGCAACAATCAATCAATCAATCAATCAATCAGCTGGGCTTGGTGACTGATTTTCCAAGACGCCTGAATGAAGCACTCAGGAAAAGAAAACATCTTCATGCGGGGAGAAAAGTGTACACAATTTGGCCGATGTGTTAAAGGGACCTAACTTTTTGAAAGAGGAATCATTGCCAAAAGTATTTATAAAACTCTAATGATGCAGTCGGGGTATACTTTATAACAAACAGATTTTATTAAAGAAATAATCTGGTCCGTTATATCTTCTACGGCTTTCCGCCTCCTGGTTTTGTCTTGTAATACCAAAAGTCGAATCTTGAGGGGTAGAAAAAGGAAACTTGCTACACTGTATATTGTATTATCGAGATTCCATCCAAGTTTTGCTGCACAGCAGGCGAACATTGCCCGGGTGGATTCACTCTTGTCTTGATTCACTCTGCTATGCAACAGCCTAAGTAATGAAAAATGACAACGATAATGGCAGAGAACGACAAGTGATAGAATGTGAAGCAGTAATTTCCCCCTCCACAGTTCCATTGTCAACCTAGCTGTAGTAGTATTTCGCCACTCTGGGTCAGACTCCTTGGGGACACTGGTCGGCCTGGTCAGCGGAAAGACAATTAATTGGGTTGGACGTCCCTTGTCTGCCACTTCTGGACCTCCGGTAAGGACAAGTGTTTTAGTAGTTCCAACGCCCACACACCCACACCCACTCGCATCCCCTCTCTCTACACACACAATTTTACACACCCAGCTACACACACACACACAAACACACACACACACACGCGCACACACACATACGCACACACACTTTTTCCTTTTAATCATCTCTTTCTTCTCTTCCGTAAGACATAAGAATCATTCAAGCTGCGCTTTTGTTCAATTCTGAAGCCGACATTATTCATCCTTTCTTCAATTACAACTAATGCGCGCCCACGAGGCTAACAACACAGAATGTTGAACAGACATTCGAAGGAAAAAAAACTACCGCCACCACCACCACCACCACCACATAACTCCTCATCCTCTGTCTGTCTGTCTGTCTGTCTGTCTGTCTCTCTGTCTGTCTGTCTGTCTGTCTCTCTGTCTCTCTCTCTCTCTGTCTCTCTCTCTCTCTCTCTGTTTCTGTGTCTCTCTGAATCTCTCTCTCTCTCTGCCATATCATCTCCCCTTCTACGCCTCCTCCTTTCCCTCACCACTTTCCTGCTCCTCCTTCTTCCGTCCTCACTTACATCCTTATCTCAGCGCACCTTTAGCTCCACACTTCGTAGCTGAGGCTTGCCAAGGCCTCTTCGCTGAGTGAGGCAGACTTAAGCTTCGGCGAGTCTTTGCTACGCAGCGTGTGCAAGCTCCAGCTCTCTCTCTCTCTCTCTCTCTCTCTCTCTCTCTCTCTCTCTCTCTCTCTCTCTCTCTCTCTCTCTCTCTCTCTCTCTCTCTCTCTCTCTCTCTCGTTGGTTTCCTCTTTTGCGATGCGCCGACGTGTATTATCATTTTTATGCCTCTCTCTCTTCTCCCTTGTCTCCCTGCAGTTTTCACGATATCTGGCAGACTGGCATCCAAGTGTATAATACACTCCTGCCAATGAAGCTCCTGACCCCTGATTCAGTTTGGGGCAATAAGATGGATGATAAAGCAGAATGCAAAATAACGGAAAATGCGGTAGTAGGGTTAGAGAAGATGAGCAGAGCTTGAGTAGATGGCAGGAGTTTTAAAACACCTTTTTTTTAAAAGGGACGCATTGAAAGTTTCCTATGTAGACGGTCGCGGGTTGGACTCGCTTCAATAAAAGTACTGGATGCAAAAAATCGAGTACAAAAATTCTTTCTGTTTTCTAATAGCGACATGTTTGAGTAATAAATGTGTGTGTTTGTGTTGTCTATGTAAGAGTGTGTATTATTATTATTATTATTATTATTATTATTATTATTATTATTATTATTATTATTATTATTATTATTATTATTATTATTATTATTATTATTATAAGTGTCTTACAAAATATACTCATTTGTTATGTTAGATTTGAGAACATTGTCCTGGACTTCTTTGAGAACATTGTCCTGGACTTCTTTGAGAACATTGTCTTGGACTTCTTTGAGAACATTGTCCTGGACTTCTTTGAGAACATTGTCCTGGACTTCTTTGAGAACATTGTCCTGGACTTCTCCAAGAACTTTGTACTGGAATTCTCCACTTAAAGTGAATGCAAGACAGACGAGAGCTCTCACAGAAAGGACGAGCAGCTGCACCCTAAAGGCACTCGAAGCAGAGGAGAGAAGAAAATGTAAAAGACATTACAATTCTTGGAATGATCTGTATGTGAAAGGGTTCCAATCCCCTTAAGCCAAAATGAAAATATAATTTCTGGGTAAAACCATTCGCAATTCATGGAAATCGTAGGGTTTTTTTTATTTAATGAATTTTTTTCCACAATTGTGTCAAAATGAAATTGTAAATATAAACATAACTGGAGTAGATTTGCACTTTAAAAAAAGAAATCATGAGCTGAGATATAAATTTATAGTATAATATGTAAAACTCGAAGAATTTTGATATTTTTCCCACAGCTACACGAAAAATCTACGTAATATGAAATTACAATTTCCTATCAATGGTATACGCTGGAGAAAAGTTGGTAGTAAATCATTTAAAACCTAGCCTCTGAAGTCACAATGGCTTGAACTTTTTTTTTTTTTAGGGAAGAAAGGAACGTGTTTATTGGGGAGGATATATGTAGGAAGAGGCGTGAAGATTCAATGAAAGAGAAACAGGATGCACCATCTTGAGCGAGGTTTTTTATATCCCGAATTGCTGCTGACGGAGTTAGGTTTATAAAAGAGGATTGGCCTCTAGAATGGGGGGAAGCACGCAGAATAGGAGGAGCAGGGCAAAGTGTGAGGAAATAACCCCTCAAGAAAGTGCAGAAACTTGCGTTGAAGTCCTTGAAGCGAATGACTCCAAATGGTTGAACCGCGTCAGTGACTCAAACAAATAAAACAGTGCAGAGGGAAGACTACAGAATTCGTGTGTGTTGAATTTTAAAACAAAACCAAACAAACATTTGTCTCCCCTTACCATCAACGCGTATAGTCACTTTTTTTTAAAATTAAACGAATAAACAGTCCTATGAATATAGCTTTGAATTTTAAGGTTGTGCCTTAAGGACAAATCTAGAAGTTGAAAAGGGGGAGGAGCAGCAGATGAAGTCGAATAAATTGCAATTTAATTAGACAAACATAAACAAGAAATAATTATTATACAGGATGTGTAAGTGAACTATAGCGAAGTTTCAAAATGAGGAAGAATACTTCGAGAAAACGTGGATGCCCGCGTGCAAGATATTTAACTGAAATAACCCTTAACAACTTGGGCGGGAAATTTATCTAACAAAGATAGCTGCATTACCACAAATCCTGCGATGTACGATGTATTATTACTCCTTATTATATTACTCAGTTCCCTTTGTCAGCGTGTTCATCCTAAAAGGAACAGCAAATAAAAAGGTTAAACACAGAATTTCACCAACACTGAAGCAAACTAAATACCAATTTCTTTCTTTCAGTTTTTTTCTCTCCCATCCTGTCCTACGATGTTTGATTACTACGCCTATAATATTATTGGCTGTAATTGCCCTTGTCAGCGTTCCATTTCAAAAGGAAGAGCAAACGAAGAAGTTAAAACAAACACAGAATTTCGCTAACACTGAAGCAACTAAATACCAATTTTCTTCTTTCAGCCTCATCTTCCACATCCCATAGCCAAAGAAGTATATTGTGTTGCGTTACGATCCTAATAGTAATGTTTGGGGGGGAAATGTAAACATACAGAATTTGCAAGAGGGAAAAATAACTCCCTTAAAGTTGTTATTAGGCCGGCTGGTATGGTGGTTTGTGAATGAAAGGCGAAAGGGATCAACAGTTTCCGATGATGAACTTTGCCGTCTGTGGTGATTTTCTCTGTTTCCGTGCCTTCAGGAGAAATGCAAAACAAAATAATATAGCAAACAAGTTTTATTCTTCACCCAACCCACACCGCAATAGCATTCATTCTAGCAAATTCTAGCAAAACTTAGACTTTGTCCTCGTTACTGTGTGCATGTTTATAGCGCGATTCCTCGTTTTCTTCATGACCACACCGAAATGTACACGTTAAAGTACTGGGATGGGAGAAGGGGAAAGGGGGAAAACAGCGTGGAAACACCAAAAACAAGAAGCTTGGAAAATTATGCAATTCTTTCATTATGAAAACTTCGCCAAAGACAAAAGCCGTCAAAGTAAATCTACAAGTCACACCATTTAGTTTCAATTTTTATAATGCCAGAAAAGATAAACTACATCCTTTACAAACCGTTTTAAAACAGTGCCATTTCTTCTAGATAATTTTTTTTATATTGCAGGAAGATACAAGAATAATCTATATATTAATCGAGAAGCCGTTTTAGATCACGAGAGGCCGTTTTAGCCAACCAGCGGCTTTGTTGTGAAGCTCGATTTGAGCTTTACTTTGCTGGAATTTGTGCAGATTACAGCTGAACTGTCCGTATAATTGCTTCCACGCGAGTTTTGCCATTCGCCTCTCGATCACGCGCTGCCGATACAACGAAATTTAACATTATTTTCGATCGCAAAACGGCTTTATTTTGCATTTTACTGCCTTGAAAATGTACTAAAAAACACGTGGAAACATGTGCGAGTCCAACCAATCACTCTTGACGTTGCCAACGGCAGGCCCCGCCTTCATTTCCGGTTTGCGTTTAGTGACTTCGCTCCGTAGCCTTCATTTTATAAGTTTGGTTTTGATCTCGCTTTTAAATCGGCGTTATATTGTTGTTTAATGCAGTTTAAAGTTTATAACACTAATAAAATCGAGGGTTTACCATGTTTTATGATATAGGACCTAAAATAAGGCTGAAGAACTATAGCAGCCCGTGGTTCAATGGATAAGTTGTTTGACTTTTACTGAGATCGAATATCGTTGGGTACACTTTTTTTTAATATTTAATAATACAAAAGGAGAGAGATACAAGAGAGAGGGAGGTATAGATAATAAAGAAAAAGAGAGAGGCAAATAAAAAACAAAAGAGGGTGCAAGTAAAATGCCAAAAATAAATAAATTAATAAATAAATATAGACAATAAATAAAAATAAAATCATAGCACGGGTATTAATAACTGCTTCATATTAAAAAAATTTCATTTAACCATGATGCATGAACACTTAACATCTTATGCTTTTTTATAATTAGGTATAAACTAGGTAGACTAGGTCTGAAATTTTTTTTTTTAGAAAATAACATTATAGTTTTAGTTATAGTTGTAAATTTCATAGCATAATTAATTGTCATTCGATTCATCAGAAAAAATAAATAAAAATAAAAGCAAATTTTACATTAAAAATAAATATTTAGAATATAAATTAAAACTGAATTGTTCCAAAAATAAATATCTGGTGGTTTTTTTTTAATGATTGCCTCAATTTGATATTTCATTGTTATGTATTATAATTTTAAAAAATTATGTGCATGCAGTGATAGCATTGCCTTATTGTTTTAATCACATGCATGTGCAATAAATCAGTAATGCTGTTCTCCTCAAATAAATGGTCATTGTGTTTTATTACAATTATAAATTTATCTTTAATCTATGTCTCTTTTTAGTGATTCACCACTGACAGTGCACTTCAGCCTTCCACTTCCAGAATCATAAACACAACAAAGATTATTATATCAAAGATACTTTTATACAGTGTGAATTAATTTTCGAGCTAATGTTAATTAAAAGTATCTGTGATATATATCTTAGTTGTGTTCATGATTTTACTTTTAAAATACTATGCAGTTCCTGTTGTGTTTACAATTTCTTGCACTTTCAGGCAATTGATATATTTCCTAAAGGTAGTTATTGTACCAACACCACAACATAAACTATACACTATGTAGGCTACAATGGAACATTATAGTCTCAAATAAATTTGACTTCACTCAGTGGCTGACAGCTTGGACACCCAAAGATAACCTATAACGGGCATAAAATCAGAAACACAACAAAGAAATATATTAGATACTTTTAATTATACAACAATACAAGACAAATGAATTTTCGTGCTTTGCTCTTCTTCAGATTAAAAACAAACATAAATAATGACTAAATGCTGCAGAATGCAAAAAAAAATCACCTCCAGGAAAATGTTTGAAACGGGCATATAACATCAGTCCCAGCAATTGGGTCATCAAAAATTTATTTGCACGGGTAATAACTGGTAGTGTCAGTTAATCTCACAAACATATGTGTAGCCTTTTGTCCATCCACGGTGGCCAAAGATTGTGCTCAGTCATCTGGGGTGGTATTCAGAACGCATTTACCCAGTAGATAAATCCGCGAAGCCGTACAGTACGGAACGGAATTACCTACTGCTTCGCGGATTGTAACAACTGCTTTCTGAAAACCACCATTGGACGTCAGACGATGCGCTGTAGGCAGCCAGTTGGAGCTTTTAGCGGCTTGAGTTGAATCCTGCATCGTCCAGCGTGGCCTTGAGCAACTCTTGAGCTGGAAGAGCGCTATATAAGAAGAACAATTAAATAAAATGAGAAGCCTATATTCATCTGTTGGCGTTCTTTTGGACGAAGTGTACCTGGCTGTAAGGTTCAACAATTATATTTGCAAGACATTGCAGTTGAAGTAAATAATAATTAACCTTTGTCGAAAGTCAAGAAGAACCCACTCGGAGGTAGAAGTGATTATCGATGTAGACATCCCTAACCGTAAAACCATCTTCCGTGGGGCAAGCTGTCAACTTGCTGCAGCCAAGTCATAGCTCACAGTTACTAATTCATCCCCAAACAGCCACCCCCCCCCCCTCCCCTTTCTCTCTCCCCTTTCCAGCCCTGCACTGCGTTTTTCATTGCTTCAGCCTCTTTCATTCCTTCGTTCCTCCATCAGCCGAATTACAGCTCCATAGCCAAGTGCAGTGTCTCATTGTCCTACTCCTCTGCAGTTTACCTGCAACACCTCTCATCTCACGTTCTCTGCTTCCCCGACCCATATCCACCTCCCAAATACCCACCTCACCCCACCCTCACCCTCCACTTGCACCTAATTTATTACCCATTGCTCACCGCTCCCACAATCCGCAAACATGAAATTTCTTGAGCTGCACCCTATATTATTATTATTATTATTATTATTATTATTATTATTATTATTATTATTATTATTATTATTAATGTTATTGTTATTATTATTCATATTATTATTATTATTATTATTATTATTATTATTATTATTCATATTATTATTATTATTATTATTATTATTTAATCACAGGGGTATTACATCCGTATAGTGGATCCGCGATAGCAAAGCGGTAGCAGCCCTATGTATCGTAGATAGGAAAGGGGACCATGCCAGTGAGTGTCCTCCAGGTTTTGTAGCAGCAATTTGCCAGCTTTCACAACAAACTTATGCAAGTAAGTGTGACAACACTCTACTGTACTTGTATAATGCCCCTGTGATTGCATCTAGCAGGAAAAAATTAGTCTACCTCTTTTTTCCCAGCTTTCTTTGTCCAACAGCAACATTCACCTGTTTGTACCGTACATTCTCTCCCTGTCTTGATGGCACCTTAAGCAATTGTGTCTTCTTCACTGTTCTGCGTTAAGCAGCAATGATCGTCATGTTAAGTGATCAGTGTGCAGGTATTGGAGGAGGTGAGTGGGGGGAGGGTGTTTGTGTACAAGTTCATTGCATTCAGCAGTGTCTTTTCGTAATCCACAGTCACTGTGAGGTAATTTCACCCTCATGTCTATTTACGCGAAGCTGTCACTTGCACAACAGGTAGGCCTACCAAGACTTATTGTTTATATATTTTGTTTGTTCTTGTGTATTCTTCATTTGATTGACCGTCATTAATTTTGAGAGAAAGCACATCTATAGATCTCCCACGCAGGATACGTATTAGGTGTGCGGGTTTTGTATCTGACTTTCACAATCTTTCAGCGGCTGCAACACGCGGACGTGAGATATCCCAACACCAAGGTCTAGTCTTCGATTCCATTGTTTTAGGAAACCTTTTTTTTTGTTTGTATGTTTCCATACTTGCGCAAAAAATAGGAGTCCCCTATTCAATCATGGATACTTTTTGTCAGGTTGGCAAACACAAGTCTCAAAACCCCATTCTGTAAGATATTCTCTTAAGACGTTCTCGTTTATTTATCACTGTTGAACTGTTTTCTTACTTTCTTTGGCAATAATCAGCATTATTTTTTACTCTCTGGTCGTGCACTTCTGGCTTCTCCTTAAGAACAACGCAGAGAAGACAATGTCAAAGTATTGTATGCAGTTCGTCTGTTTTGTCTGTGATCTAAAGAAAGTGTCGAAACCTGAAGCGCGCGCGCGCACGCACACACACAAACTCAAAAGGCCTCATTGTTATGAAAGTGTAGTTTGGAAAATGTTGGATCAGTTTGGAGTGTTTGGATGGAATTGTTAAATCAGCAAATAGTTGTGGGTTGTTTTTCTCCAATATCCCATCAGCAAGAGCCGTTCAAAGCCATGGCCGCTTTGTGACATTGGACATGCACACATATAGTTTGCCGCAGCAGACTCGAACACACCTCGTTCAAAGCGTTGATCTACCCTTGCTGCAAATGAGCACAGTGTAATTGTCATAGATCAGTGAGACATTTTGATGAACCCCAATGTCAATGATCTGAGCTGTATTTTGCTATTGAACGTTGCAGGCACTGCAAACACAAACTTACTATCTAAAGCAAAAAGACAGCGGGTGAGCTGGGAATGGAGACTAGACCGAAAGAACGAGAGGACAGCACGTACCAGTGAGAGAGAGAGAGAGAAAGAGAGAGAGAGACAGAGAGACAGAGAGGGAGAGACAGAGAAAGAGACAGAGAGAGAGGGCAGAGACAGAGACACAGAGAGAGGCAGAGACATAGAGAGAGACAGACAGAGAGAGAGAGAGAGGCAGGAGACTTTGGGTGAATGGATGGAGGGGTCAGAGAGAGATTGATCGAAAGAGAGAATTCATAGAGCGAGATTAACACTCCAATAGGGAGCATTGAGAGGGGTGTGGGGTGTGGGGTGTGGGGTGCGGGAGGAGGTGAGGGGGAAGGAGAGGGTGATCGAAAGAAAGAACCAGCGACTAACACCCAACAACAGAGGGAGATGTAAGTGAGGGGGAAAAAAAGAACAAGAGAATCTTGGATCAACAAACATCTTCTTATCCTTTCCCACCCCCCACCCCCCTACACCCAAAAAAAAGAAGAAGAAGAAGAAGAAAAGAAAGAAAACCAAAAGAAGCTAAATAACCACTTTGTAAACGAAAACTTCTATCAATATCAATCTTTTACATTCATCGAGGTGGTCTCAAGCCACAGTTTCATAACGATGCAATCTTGATTTCTCCCTGTTTTCCCTCCCTGAGAAAGCCGATCACAACCTCATGCTGCAAGGGATGCTTTGACGTCACCGGGCATCCGGCAGCCTCTTCCCCCAGTAAGTGGCCTAGTTAATCCATCTATCGGCCACATGATATTGCTCTTCTTCTCTCTGGGTGGTCTGATGAACATCAGTCCTTGCTGTGGCTGTTCAATATTATCACACAGGGGGTGTGCGAAACCCTGCGCTGGCGTTCAATAATGATAGCTAATTCTCTGTGATCAGAATCCTTTGGATAGTAAATGAGAGTTTAAACCGAGGTCTAGCCTATGTACGCATGCATTCCACCGCACGGACTTTAAAGATATTGACGCTCATGTCCTGTGCGGGTGTGTGACGCCAGAAACACCAAAAACACCCAGCATGCATTGGAAGTCCCGCTTGAAACGATGGGGGATGTATTTTCTCTTAGTCAAGTCAACAAATCTTTTTTTCGATATGAAAAGGAAAAATGTAATCAACCACTGGAATGGGCCTTACTGCACTTCACCACCTGCTTCGAGCAAAGAAATGATTTCTTCTGTTGTCTAATTCAGATATTCTGAACATTAAATTGTTCTTATATTAGCACTGTCAATGAGCTGCTCAATGTGCGGACAAAAAACAACTGGATTTAATGCGCACGGTTTAACGACCCCAAAACAACTAAGCGATCTTGAACAACGGGAGAGAGAGTGGGACATATAGCTCTTGCTGAGTGTGTTCGTGTATTTAGTCCCTCTGGTTCACGAGCGCCATGATCTTTATAGTCCATACGATGGATTGCGAGCGTGCACAGACTAGTCTTTAAGTTTATACTCTCGTCCAAAGGAGATGAGACCCTTGACAATGTTCTTTTCACCAGCTTTCTAGAGCTAACTTTGGTTCATTACTGATAGGGGGAGATCCGTTTAAAACATGAAGGTAAATATCATTGCTTTAAAACGTGATAATCCTAATGCAGACCTCAATTATAATTCTGTTCGTCATGCCAGAAAGAGCTTATTTCCGCTCGTTTTGAGAAAGAGTGCGTAAAAACAATCCAACGACAATTACGTTGATTTGCTTCTGGTGATCTTCCTAGACTCAAAAGGTAGCTTAGCTAGTCTCACTGATGTGCAGGTACATCGACAGATTATACCCCGTCCATGTAGCTTAGAGGGGTCTTTGTTGCAGGGTGGTCTCGTACCGTGGTTGTGTTAAGGCTCCGCCACACATGCCGATTGTGCAACGATTTTGTTTGCGATCCGATCCCGGTCGCTACGTGATGACCTCAGAATTCCTACTTGCCTGCGGTCCGATTTGCAATCGGCTCGGTATCGTGCGATTAGAGCCTGTTTTATTCTGCTGTGCAAAATCGGCCCCGGTTGTAAACTTCCAACCAATCAGAATGCGTCCCGTGTTCATTGTTAACTTGGCGGCACAAACGAAGCTGATGACAGGTGAGTGGAAATGCAACCACAGGCTGGGAAGTCTCGTCTTTCGTAGGCCTCAATTACATACTATATAATAATAATAATAATAATAATAATAATAATAATAATAATAATAATAATAATAATAACTAGCATTTATAAAGCGCCTACCCTAAGGATCTAAGCGCTATACACGCACACTTTCTTACGCAAACACATATACACACTATACATATACTATAATTATAAGACAAGTTACTCTTTCACGCGTACATACTACTGCTGTGTAAATCAATATGACAAAAACATACTAAATTACTACTTAACCCCCCACCCCTCCAAACCCCTTTTACAACTACAGATACTGCTGAAAGACTTTTGAGAAAAGATACGTTTTAAGGTTGGATTTGAACGATTCACAGGAGGTAGAATGTCTAACATGAAAGGGGAGAGAATTCCATAGGTGAGGGTCGTGGACAGCAAAAGAGCGGAAACCATGAGATTTTCTTTTGTAACGGCCCTGACGGAGAAGACGACAGTCAGTGGATGAGCGAAGGGAACGAGATGGAGTGTAAAGGGAGACAAGGTCAGATAGATAAGAAGGAGCAGAACCGATGACAATATTGTAGCAGATACAGGCAGTTTTATACTTAACACGTTCCGCGACAGGAAGCCAGTGTAGCTTAACAAGGAGAGGTGTGGAGGGTTGGCGATGATTTACTTTAAAGATAAGACGGGCAGCAGAGTTCTGAACTTTTTGAAGCAGAGAGAGGATAGAATCTGGACAGCCAATGAGAAGGGAATTGCAATAATCTAATCTAGATAGAATACAGGAAGTAACCAAGGTCTTTGTGGATATACTATACTACGTACCTATGTAGGAGGCCCACGAGTTTTCAAAGACGAAATAAAAGACTTCAGAGTCTGTGATACAACCCGCGATGTTTTGTATGGTTTTGATTTGGTTTTCCATTACGTTTTTATTTTTAAATAGTTTTTGTAGCATGTAGAGACATTATTTCTGCTGTGGTTTCAGACTAGATGGTGAGCTGTTGGATGGGGATGGTGAACTGTTGGATGGGGTTGGGGATCGTGTACACTGACACTAGTGAAAGTGAATATAAACAATGCGCATTGTGTGAAAGTTTCGGGTCGACTTGATCGGAATACGTGTGGCAGTGCTACCGGTTTTGGTGTCCGGCCCGATCGCACTTCAATCGAAACGGATCCGAAATCCGATCTAGAATCGGCCTTCAAACCGGTATGTGTGGCGGGGCCTTTACAGAACTACGGCGCATTGTAAGAGAAAAGGCAGACTGCAACATTCTGGTACCTGTTCACGATTTGCGAGGATACCTTGACGATGCGACGAAGTACCGTGTGTCAATGATGACGACGGAATGATTTTAAATGTATTTGCCATTTAAAACGGAATTATTTTAAATACTCATTATAATACAATGTTAATGTTTACAGATGTGGCTATAATAAATTTTCCAAGGAGTTTAAAATATTTTATAATACTCCTTTTGATGAAACAATAATAGAAAATGGAACAGAGCAAGAGGAAGAAGAGATAGGGAGAGACAGAGAGACAGACAGACAGAGAAACAGAGACAGAGAGATAGAGAGAGAGAGAGAGAGAGAGAGAGAGAGAGAGAGAGAGAGAGAGAGAGAGAGAGAGAGAGAGAGAGAGAGAGAGAGAGAGAGAGAGAGAGAGAGAGAGAGAGAGAGAGAGAGAGAGATGACGCATGCGCGTGCAAAAATGAACGCTGCAGACGCACGGAATGACAAATACACAAAAATGTACGCAGTACATAAAACTCCAATGTCATCAGCTACCCTGAACAGACTGAGCAGCTTCCTGCTGAGGTTATGGGTTACAGAGCTAGCGTTCTATCCATTCTGAGTTTCAGAGATCGAAGAACTACATTTCTTCCTTCCTTGATAGCATCGTCTCTTTTTCGTTCTTCATCAGACATATGCCTCTGTAGTCTGAGATACTCAATGAGCAGACGCCTGCTGAGTTTATGGGTTGCAGCGAGTCGGCTTCATGCTCATCAACCCCATCTTAATGCGTAAATTCTGCAAGCACTCTCCTGCTTTATGGGGGATGCCTCGAGTACTCTGAGTGCTTGGCGAGATGGAAGCTGGGAAAGAGGGAGCGGGTTGGAGTATGAAGGGGGCGGCACGAAGGAGGTAGGGGTGCGGGGTGGGTAAGGGGTGGATGGACGAAGTATAGTGTCATTGTGTGTGTTTCTGGCATTTTCTCGTGCTGTGAATTATTATATGTGGGCGATTTGGGAGAGAGAAACTGGGATATAGAATCACATCCTTGACTATGGGTGAACTTTGGTATTCATTTAGTCTTTTGCTAATCGTGTATGCATTGTTAACATAAGTTATTTTTATAATTAACATGACATTATATTACTTAAAATGCATGTTTTAACATTAATTTATGCTTGATAATTTTTAATGTCTTTAAAAGAGGTTCCGAAATGGCACGAATGTGTGTGTTTGTTTGTGGCAGTCGTTGTACCCTTATGTCAGAATTATCCAATCGTGCGGATGTGTGTGGCTGTGAAGATCTGGCTTTAGGAAGTACTCGGTACGTTTCTGTCTAAAAAAATTAAAATGCGACCTGAGAATAAGGTTTCTAACTCTAGAATTGTCATCTTTTAAAATGTCAAGTGGCAGTGACATGCCAAGTTTGTTTAATATTTCTATTTAACTATTACTTTGTTTTGTGCTCTGTGACATGCCTTTGCGAGGACGAACCATCATTATTGTTACTAGGGATATGTTAAGTGCGATTTACGGCCGTTCTTTTTTCTCTCTAATAATAATAATGTATCTTATTCTTAGCATGTGATGTACGTAACTGCGGGCCCTGCCATTCGTTTGTTTTCAGTCTGTCTGTTTTTTAAGTCAATGTTTCTCTTCCGCCTTCTGTAATAGTGACCTCTATACATCGCCGCGGTATGGGTTCCATTGAAGAAAAAGCGTGATAGCATCCTATATTGTTATTGTTACTATTGTTGTTGTTATGATGATGATGATGATGATGATGATGATGATGATGATGATGATGATGATGATGATGATGATGATGATGATGATGATGATGATGATGATGATAATGATGATGATGATGATGATAATGATGATGATGATAATGATGATGATGATGATGATAATGATGATGATGATGATGATTTTTTTTAAATTATTATTATTATTATTATTATTATTATTATTATTATTATTATTATTATTATTATTATTATTATTATTATTATTATTATTATTATTATTATTATTATTATTACTGACAAATAAAGACGAAGTATGTTCTCGAGAAACCGGTCCCAATATTGCACGAACGTTTGCTGACAGTACATAACAAGCTAGTCTTCTGTCTGTCTGTGTGGATATTTATGCAGAGTGCATCCTTTAGCATAATAGTATGTGAGTGCTGCATACCATTAGCTTATTGGCGGTGGTACGTCTTTGAGAAGATGAACAGATACCGTCTTATACGTGCGAGTGTCTCAACCTCAACGGCACAACATTCATTCATCGTCACCACTAGCATTTCTATACTACCACCTCCAAACCTCGAAGTATAATCATTACATGCATTGTTATAAACTACACCACCTTGTGCAGTCCAAAGGCACTATTGTTGTTCATAATCGTCTCCATCACATAGTAAACCTTAACCGAGAGACGCAAAACACGAGACGTTTTTGTTTCCTTGCTTCTGCATTGAGGTCACCTGTTTATTACCTCGAGCGCTGGCACCAACTTTCCAACAACCTTCATCACCTTCAGGCTTAATACCACACTGGATCTATGCAGTATACACAATGATCTGTCAACATTTATATTACTCCTTTCAGTCCCATCGTAAAACAAGTGCAAGTAAAACAGAGACCTTTCAGCTTCAATCTCCACTTTCAGCTTTAGTATTCTTTTTTATTTTATTTTTTTATATATTTTTTGTTATTATTTTGTTCTTCATCACCCTCAAAAAGTGATCTACCATTACGCGCAACCCAAACACTACTATTATACAGACGTGTCTCAGTCACATCATACACAAAAGCAAGCTAAACAAAGAGCTTGCGGTGTTAATATTCATGTTCAGTTCTTACTTACATCTTGAGCATTTCAGTTCAGTTTTTTGTTTTAAATTTGTTTATCTGAAGTCTTTTCCTTGATAACATTATTTTAGATTTTCACGAACTTATACATACATGTGCATATAAACATACACATAAAGGCTATATATGCACGCTTATGTTCTTATTCAAAAGGTGTTCCTTATGTCAGTATTTAAGATAGCATAAGCGTTGAAATCGTGAGCGTTGAAGAATGCACAAAGCATTTTGACCATCCAAAAAGGTCCCTGCACGTGGTTTATCAGCCCGATCTTCAACCGGTTTCAATCCTGACGAAGCTGTATTCTTCAAGCTTGGACTAAATAACAATGCATTGTGCTGTGTCTGAGAATTTTCTGGGCTAATCGCTGTCATTATCAGAAGAAGCAACACACATAGCTCAAAGGTATGCAAATTTTTAAACCTTCTACAAACCAACACAAATAAACTTTCTCACTCTCTCTCTCACACAAACACACACACACCACACACACACACACACACACACACACACACACACACACACACTTGAAACCCCACATAACTCATGGAAAATTCTCCATTTTTGTGTACTGGTGAGAAGTTAAGGGTGGGGAGGTGGGGGGGGAATGCATTGTAAATGTTATCAGGCACTGTTTTCTCTTGTGTGCGGTACATTGTAACTGTGGTAATGCGTGCTTATGCTCTTGATTAGTTCTTACCTGTCACTACTTTATCCTCCGTTGATGCTTCAGACAATAGCATAAACCTGTTATTCTGCAGACAGTGTCTTGGGAACGATGCCTTGAACAAACAACGAACGTCTGCTACTGAATTCCAGACGACGGTAGACTGTGAGGTTAGGCATAAAAATAATGCTAGGCAAGTCAACACATCTTTCTTACCCCTCATTGCAGCACATAGTGGGTTTTTTCGATATTTTGCAAACAAAACAAAATAGTTAAAATAGAATAAAATATTACAAGAGACTGTAGACTGTCTATCTGGACGGTAAATTTAGACCTGTTTTAATGCAGTTCGTCTCCTAATGTATGTAATAAAAGCATGTAATACTGAAAGGTAACAAACACCCGCTCACAAAACACGCCTGTAACGAGGATTTATTTTTACCAGGTTGTCAACAGGACTAAGGCCACTGGACACAGCCACCAAGTTGTAGGAATATGGGAATGGAGTGAGAACCTGTCGCCGCAACATCGTGGCTCCATGTTGGCGGGGAACGGCGCTATGTAAACCACCGACGACGACGTTCAGCACCACCACCAACAACGCCGACGACAACCTTCAGCAAAAACAACAACCTTCAACGTACAAGCAACATTGGGATAACATTTCGTCAGGTGTGAAAGTTTACAGACACAATGGCAACGAAAAAACAAGAAGTACTTTAGACATTGAAGGGTGTAGGGTCGCGGTTTGTGAGAGAGGGTGGTGGAGAAAGAGAGAGAGAGAGAGAGAGAGAGAGAGAGAATCAGAATCAGAATCAGAATCAGAATGGTTTATTGTATAGACCACCGGCCCGTTACAATGAGTGGGCCAAAATAACTAATAAATAAAATAAACAAAAAATACACAATGCAAGAAGGCATACTTATATGATACATATCATCGCAAGCACTAAATTACATTCAACCATTTTGCTTCATCATTCTTTCACGCAAGCAAAAAGCTTTATATATAAATACAGCCAGATTATTAACAACAGCTGAAACTGGACATGATACCAACAGTCGAAACTTGGCCAAACACGGATGTCTGCAGTATTTTACAGGAATTAATTCATTTCTAATTTCATTGTACAGTGGACATGCTAATAAAAAATGAACCTCAGTTTCATCGACTGTCTGACAAAATGGACAAGCTTTCCTATCATCTGCAATAGGCTTATACTGAAGGAAATGACAATTTAATTTAGACATACCAATTCTAAAGCGAGTGTACTGTCTTCGTACAAAAATGTTCTTTACTGAAAGTACATACTGACACAGAGAAAGTGATTGATTATAGTTAGTGTACACACTGTACAAATGATGTGACATCAATGATGAGTGCCAGTTTTGTCTTGCACAATCAATTAGCCTTTCCTTAAAACAGCGAACGAAAGAGGGTACGTCACCCACACCCTGTGCTTCCCAAACGACGCCAAAACCATACATATACAAAATATTCCTCACGGCACAAGCCCAGGTAACGTAGTTTTGTCTTTGCAAAAACAACAGCATGTTGTACGCCTTTTTAGAATAGCGGTCATCACCCAGAAACAACAGGCGTAGCCAAAACTTAATACATCTTACATGAGTCGTCACAAACAAAGGATATCTGCCTGTTTCTCCGTACACAAGATGTCTAGGAGCTTTGGGATGTACCCCCAAGAACTTCTTTAAAGCAAAAAGATGGACACGTTCAATAATTTCTTGATTTTTTGTCAGTCCCCATATTTCTGAACCGTATGTCAAAATAGGTTGAATTTGACAGTCAAACAATTTAAAAAATAGATTCGGAGAATGTTCACCAACAGTCCAAAGCGTTCTTATAATAGCCATTACTCCTTTCCTGGCACGACAAGCAAGATCGTCCATAGTACGAGTGAAACTAAGACGCGGTGCCAAACATATTCCTAAGTACTTGTAAGAGTTTACAATCTTCAAAGGTTCCTCACCATAACGCCATCGCTCACTTGAAGCAAGATGGCCACCATTTCTAAAGACAACAACATTAGACTTGTCTAAATTAACAACTAGATCTAGGTTCCTTGCAGTGTTGTACAAAATGTTTAGTTGTGTTTGAAGACCAGTTATAGTATCTGAAATAAGAGCCACGTCATCAGCAAACAGCAAAATCAATAGCTGAATAAAATCTGGTGATAACTGGATCCCGTGTTTTCCATCTGCCAGTATGTCCTTCGTCAATTCATTTACAAAGAGCGAAAAAATTATCGGTGAACATATTTCCCCCTGCTTCAGGCCGCGAGGGCACATAAAAGTATCAGTGAAGTCACCCCCAACTCGTATCTTCGCCTTAACAATTGCATACATACTTTTCAATGCCTTTAAAATCTTACCATTCAAGCCATTCTTTTTGAGGATCTTCCATAGCTTATCTCTAGAAATATTGTCAAAGGCCTTCCTGAAATCAATGAACGCTACATAAAGTTTTCTGTGTCTGACAAGTTGTTTCTGAATCATAGCATACAAAGTAAAAACATGATCAGCTGTACTATGCTCTTTTCTAAATCCCGCTTGTTCTTCGCCGATTAGATCATGTACTTCAATCCACTTGTTTATTCGCTGATTTAAAACAAAGCTGTAAATTTTACTACAAATATTTAACAGTGAAATGCCTCTGAAATTATCAGGATTACTCAAATCACCTTTTTTGTGGATAGGTTGTAGAATAGCTAACGTCCAATCACTCGGGAATAAACCTTTGTCAAAAATATAATTAAAGTATTTGAACAAGAAGGGCATGATACAATCAACACTGTGAGAGAGAGAAAGAGAGAGACAGAGAGAGAAAAAGAGAGAGAGAGAGAGAGAGAGAGAGAGAGAGAGAGAGAGAGAGAGAGAGAGAGAGAGAGAGAGAGAGAGAGAGAGAGAGAGAGAGAGAGAGAGAGAGAGAGAGAGAGAGAGAGAGAGAGAGAATACGAATATTTATTCAATAAAGGACCAAACTCTCTTAGAAGAGGTGGGTGCTACAGAGGCTATTCACAAAATATTACATTGCAACAGCAGTCCAGTGAAGCATACATCGAAACAATACAGTATTTCAAATCCTCAAAACATACATCACGACAAATAATCTTGAACACTCTACAAAAATATGCGTAATCTCCTCACAATATTTTCATTACTTGATGATAATAATAAGGACATCCTGATTGCATTTGGGTTTCTATAGTATTTGGGGGTAATATATTCCCTACACAAATCATCGAAGTATGGAGCACAGGGCAATAAATGCAACTCATTTTCTTCGGTTTGATTACATAATTTGCACAGTTTATGCAAAGAAAATAACATTTCCTTTCATCGATTTCCACTGAAAGATGAAATATTGATGAACTCTAAACTGAATGCCAGTGACAAGTCGCTCTTTAAAAAAAAAAACTGTCCCCTGATAATAATTTGTCTGTAATCATTATTGCACGAATGTGCTATGTTCAAAACATTACAATATCCCAAAATGTCGGTAAATTTAAAATTTTTAAGCAGCATTGGAGTACACGCGAGTGAACTAAAAGAAGCCATGGCCGCTTTGTTATTCCCGCGCCACGTGACCATGCCGCCGACTCGTGTATAGAGCCCTTCTATGTATGCGGATGGTTTAATGGATGCGACCGATTCCGCTCTTTGCTGGACCCTACAAACAATGAATAACTAAGATAGGGAGGGCTACGGCGATGTATCTTCCCCACCCCCCCCCCCCACCCCCCCAATTTCCTTGATCGACGCGGAAAAGCAGTTTGTTTCTATGATACTTCTACTACTATGCCACACAGCCATTTTTCCTCCATTGCGTACCTGTCAATAACATGTGCATCGACCACGATGCGACAAATGCGGATACTGGGTAATTGCTTTTGTGTACGTGGATGCATTACAAACACACGGGGCATCATTCAAGTTGGGTGCCTGTAGCGGATCATCGATAGCAAACGCTTTTTGCTTAAAGGGACCCAATTCGACGGCTTTGTTTACTTTTTGACGAAAACTCCATCCCCGCCCCTAGCACCCAAAGTAGAACAAACGTCAATGACAGCGCTACTATAAATGCAGCACAGGCGCTTGTATCTGGACACGCGAGCGCCTATACCCGTGACGCGTCTCTCTTCTGGTTATTTATAACTATTTATAAATAACCAGAAGTGAGACGCGTCACCGGCATAGGCGCTCGCGTTAACAGATACAAGCGCCTGTGCTGAAAACTATATGATTAGACTTTTCTTTTCTTTTTCTTGTTGTTGTTGTTGTTTTGTTGTGTATTTTTTTGTTTGTTTGTTTGTTTGTTTTTAAATGAAAGACGATCATTGATGCTCAGAATACGAAAACGAAAATGTTGTAGTCTCAGGATAGTTTTTTTTTTTTTTAATGAGATACAAGTTTTTGTTGTCTAATTCGTACTGTCTGGTTTATTGTTATAGTGTATTTTAAAATTCTCTTTTTCTCTGTCTCTGTCTGTCTGTCTGTCTCACTCTCTCTCTCTCTCTCTCTCTCTCTCTCTCTCTCTCTCTCTCCCTCTCTCTCTCTCTCTCTCTCTCTCTCTCTCTCTCTCTCTAATGTATGTTTTCTATTTAGTGTTTTGAACATTATTTTTCTTTTTCTCTGTCGCTGACTGTCTCTCTCTGTCAGTGTGTCTACCTGCCATTCTCTGTCTGTATGTCTTCTTGGCTGTCTGTCTGTCTGTCTTTCTGTAAAGTGTAATTTCTATATAGTGCATATGAAAATAATTTCTCTGTCTCTCTGTCTCTCTGCCTGTCTTTCTGTTTCTCTCTCTCTCTCTCTCTCTCTCTCTCTCTCTCTCTCTCTCTCTCTCTCTCTCTCTCTCTCTCTCTCTCTCTCTCTCTGAGGGATCACAGAGGTAGTTACAAAAGGGCGAAATGATAAAAGTGCGGCGTTCGCCTTTGAAGACAGATCGCAGGGCCAGGGTGGCCGTGATGTTAATACCCCACACCTGTGAGGGCGGATCAGGAACAAGGAGTTCGCGTAACAAGTTGCAGCCATGCAGCACCCTCCCGCTAACATCCTCCACTCCCTTCTCCCTCCCTGCCCCCACCCTCACCCCCATTTGCAACATTCTCTCACTACCCACTTTCATCAATCCCTCCCCCACCCCCCTCTCCCCCCCTTTCTTCTCCAATCCCCTTCCATTTTTCCGCCACAACGGACTAGTCTATCCAATCCTACAAGAAGCAGGATTTTGTGAAGTTGTGTAAGTGGTATTTGTTAGTGTCACATTCACTGATTCGCCAAGCCGATTACATCGACTTTGGCTTTCTATGTTCCGAAAGTACTACAGAAGATTCCATGCGAACAGAGTGTCTGAACCTTCTGTGGCCTACACCATACCGCGATCTGGGAGTACGCTCCAGCAAAGCAGGTTCAGGGTCTTGAAGTCAACGCAAATCATGGTCGAGTTTCTATGGAACTAATCGGAGCTCAGACATCAGAAGCTGACGTTTTAGGTTTTGTTCTGTAAAACCAGCTTTGTTAGTAGACTGAGTAGCGAAAATGCATTCTGACATACATAATGTTTGCTTGTCGCGTTACTTGGTACTCATGATCATGAACATGATCATCATCATCATCATCATCATCATCATCATCATCATCATCATCATCATCATCATCATCATCATCTTTGTTAGCCTTCTGAACGCAGTCCATTGATTAGTCATTTTCTTGCCGGAGTTGATCTCTTGATCCTTTATTGTCGTGGTCGTCATCATCGTCGTTATCGGTGTCCTCATAACGATGACGAATCAGCTTTGTTGGCCTACAAACACAAAAATGGTCAATTGACTCACTGTCTGCTTCTGTCGTTGCCGGTGCCGCTGCCTACGTCGTCGTCGTCATCATCATCATCATCATCCTCATGATCTTTATCATCATCATTATCATCATCATCATCATCATCATCATCACCATCAACATCATTATAACCACCTCCACCACCATCACCTCCATCATCATAATCATCATCATCATCATCATCATCATCACCATCATCATCACCACCACCACAACAACAACAAAAACCACCAACCATTACAAAGTCCATGTTTGCAGCTCAGCAGACAAAAAGAGTTCACAATTTCTTTTTCACTCCAGCTACTTGTGCAAACATAAATACAACATTTATAGATCTTTGTATGAAAGTAAATCCTGTTAGTAATGCCATAGTTTCCTCTTTAATCCGTTCACACAATTTTCATACGTCGAGTCACGGAGTTGGAAAAAAAAAACCTTCACAGTACCAGATTATGATTTTACGACGTCTCAGTCAGCAGCAAAATTCCAGATTCAAATTTCACAAATACTTTATTATCTCAAACAGAGAAATTAAAACATGCTTTCCTGACAGTACTACAATAAATTGCAATAAATGTGTAAGAAAAGGCAATTATAAACATTCACTTTTTAAAAGGATGAAAAATACATAGGCTATAACGAAACAACAGACAACAATGAAGTAATAAAATACACAAAGTCCCCAATTGAAAACATTTGGATGGGAAGCAAACTTAAGACAATCTAACACACACACAAACACACACACAAACACACACACAAACCCATACTCCTAACACACCATAAAACAATTCTATTCATTCTGAAAGACACATATTAACGTTTGTTTAATATTTGGATGGAGTTGGGGACAAAGCTATATCTGGTTCGTGTAGTGGAACACTTGGATATACGGAAACGGCGTCCAGATGAGATAACGTCATAATGTTTAGCCAGAATATGTGTTTAGTGTCTCCCGCAGTCATCCTAGTCTTTTGCACAAAACGACATTCATAAAACTCGTTCAGACTCTTCTGCTGCTCACCCACTACTTTTGGGCACGCTTTCAAACACATTCTTGTTGAATGTATCTTAGTTTCTTTTAATGGGGAGGGAATTCAACCAAACTTATTTCTACCTCCTGTGGCTAATTCATAAAACAATTCCAGGCGTTTCTGACATGCGCACTGAACTCACTTCTTGTCTGCCGGATTCTTTGGAAGTCAGCTGATTTAAAGTCCTTTTTGCCTTGTGATCATTCAGCGAGGACTTTCCACGGGTCTTTCTTTCCTTCTTTATAGCAGGGGAACTTCTGAGCATAAAGCGGGCAAAGGTTTTTTGAAGGTAAATTCGAGGCAGTTGCACCTCGCGCTAGTTGGTTTTTATCGTTGTTTATTGTATTGGTGATGGTGGTGGTGGGGGTGTGGGTGTTGTGGTGGTGGTGGTGATTGTGTGTGGTCCGTGATAATGATTGTGGCTGTGGCGGTGATGGTTATTGAAGGTTGTGGTGATGAGGGTGGTGGTGGCGGGTGTGTGATTTGCAGAAGGTAGTTTTGTCGTTGGTGGTAGTGGTGGTGGTGGTGGGAATGGTAAAGAAGGAGGAGGAGGAGGTGCTGTATTGCTGATAGTAGATGACGCCTCCCATCTATTGCATGTTGCAGGTAGGTGACGCGACGTTATGGGCATTACAGGAGGAGTGAACGTGAGAGTTTAGTCCGTATATCTGGATGTATGTATGTGAGTGTGTGTGCATGTGTGTGTGTCTGTGTGTGTGTGCGCGCGCGCGCGTGTGTGTTTGCAGTTTGTTACTTGTTGTCAAGAAATTTTAATAATTATACTTCAAGTTTACAGTAGGATTTTTGTTTGTTTGGTTTTGGTTTTGTTTCCTTTCTTGGCGGGGGGGTGAGGAACCCACAACATACACAAACAGAAAAAAAAAACATCCGTCCACCCAATTCTGAGAAAATGTGGGGACAGACAGACCGACAGACAGACACAGACACACCACACACACGGAATGACAGACAAATCGAATCCAGTACACCGCCTATCTACAATTAAAAAGCTCAGCGGAGGTATGGCCTACTGGAGGATGGATTGATT
This sequence comes from Oncomelania hupensis, assembly GCA_036898135.1. Classification (NCBI taxonomy): domain Eukaryota; kingdom Metazoa; phylum Mollusca; class Gastropoda; order Littorinimorpha; family Pomatiopsidae; genus Oncomelania; species Oncomelania hupensis. The sequence continues at coordinate 110,503,653 of CM072512.1, forward strand.
TGCAAGATCTATAGTCGGATTGTGTGTTTTTGTGAACCTTACCTGGCACACTCCGGTACAAACAAATCTGGCAATCGCTCAGCTTTGCAGAGCCACACAAATGTTTAAACGTGCTAGGTGTATATTTTATTAATAGGATGAAAGACCTAGCGCTCTCTTTGATCATTCATCGACTAGTTTGTTTATCTGGATGACACTGTATGCTGCCTATCTGGCACCAGAGTGTGTAGATCTTGCATCGGAGTTTTACGCTGGCCGGCCCCACGGTGTAGAGAGAAGATTCTGGATTGAAACCTTCGGCTGGTATACCCAATGCTATTCGTTTTAAAAAGGTGTGTTTCTCCAAAAGGTCGTAGACCTCTATCATAATATACAGACTCGGGAAGATTCGGTGCTGGGGTTTGTGCTTTTTAAAACTTGTTCAAGTACTTTTGAGAAGGAGAAGAAAGAGTGAGAAGAGGTGGAGAGAAGAAGAAGAAGAAGAAGAAGAAGAAGAAGAAGAGTAGGAGGAGGAGGAGACGGTAGAAAAGTCTTTGTATGTGTGTGCGCGCGTGTGTATGTGCGTGTGTCTGTGTTTGCGCCTCTGTTTGCGTATGTTAGTGGGTGTGCGTGTGCTAGTGTCTGTGCGTCCGTGTTGCTATGGTTCCTGTCAGAAATGCACGTAATTCTAAACTCTTTGATGATCTACTCTTAACTTTTAACATTGCCCCCCCCCCCCACCCACCTCACACACACACACGCACACCTACACACACACACACACACATCTTAAAAAGCAAAAGTATCAGCGTGTGTATACGTCTTGATAGGGTACGCAATTGTAATTGCCAGAAATCCAGGTTATACCAAACTCGTTGATAACAGCTACTCTTAATTTTAATTGTTTCCTCATGTTCTAAGATTTACATTATTTGCACAGCATGTAAGAAAATATTATCAGTAGTTGGTTTCAATACAACTTTGTGTGCGGAGGTATAAGCCTTGAAATGGGTGACTAACCTTGCTTTTTATGCAGAAAATGGGTGTGTGTATTAGTCACCCAGTGTTTTCCAGCCACCCACTTTTTTATAAGTACACAGGAGTGCTCTTTTAGTTCATGGGAGTGCAGTTGTAGTGCATGAGAGTGTTTTAAGTACAAGGGAGTGCTCTATCCGAGACGGAGAAAATCCAGTCAATTTTCGGGAAATTTTGCAAGAAAGTTCGACCTATTTCGTCGCCTATAGTAGGAGACGAACTAGGTAAACCTTTGAGATTAGCATTAGATTCTTACATTTCTAGAAGAAGTTTTTGTTCTTTCCGTCAAAAAGTCACTTTCCGATTCTTGCATTCTTAATAAAACCCAGTCTTGGTGTTTTACATACTTCTGTGTGTTTGTATGTGTATGCATGCGTGCGTGCATTTGCGTGTGTGTGGGTGTGTGTGTATGTGTGTGTTTGTATGTGTGTGTGTTCGATAAAGGGAACTACCTTGGTTGCATAATAATTATGAAAACGTGCAAAGCAATCAAAATGCTATAATCATAAGACGAATTTTGCAAAAGATACCCAGAATACCTGCCCTTTGAAGATTCGAAACCTATGTGTTTACCATTGTTTCAAAAAGAAATATGGGTTGCTTGCACGATAGGAAACGTTGATAGCACACGCAAATGCTCCAGGAACATGACACACATTTTGAATCTACACTGTAGTAAAGAGATACGGCTTTTTTGGTTTGTTAGGCTTTTTTCCCCGAGATGTAAAGACTCAAGTTTTTACGGGGGGTGGGAGGAGGTGAACGGGGTGGGGGAAAGGAAGTGTTTACATCATATTAATTACAATTAATTGTGTAGACTCTTTAGAGAGACAATCTTTGTGTGATTTTTTAGCACATTGTTTTGTTTATCATTGTTTTAAGAAGTAAAATGCATTGAAGAAAAACTGGAGATCTTTTTGCAGAGAGAGAGAGAGAGGTAGAGAGAGAAAGAAAGAGAGCCAAAGAGAGAGGGAGAGAGAGAAAGTGAGAGAGCGAGGAGGAAATAGAGAGAAATAGAGAAAGAAAGAGCGAGAGAGAAAGAGAGCCAAAGAGAGAGGGAGAGAGAGAGCACAAGTGCTTTAGTCATAATGATATTGTGTAGACTCTTTAGTGTACTTGAAGCTATTAAGCTTGAAACAAGACGTTAATAATAATAATAATAATAATAATAATAATAATAATAATAATAATAATAATAATAATAATAATAATAATAATAATAAATTGAATTTATACAGCGCCTTTTTCATTAAAAATAACAACTCAATGCGCTTACACACATCATTCGTACGCATCATCATAACACTCGCACTACATCATGTCCAGCATCATTCAGAAAGTATTAATGTTCTTACTATTTACACAGAAAACGCCTTGCGGAACAAGTGCTTTTTTAAGCAGCTCTTGAATGAAACAAGCTCTGTATAATGTCTTAAACCGTTCTTTGACCATTTCATCTTCTGACTTTTCTTGTTCCTTTGTTACTTCTTCTTCTGTCTGTCTGCTTCTTCTTCTTCTCCCTCTCTGCCTCTCTGTCTGTCTTTATGTCTGTCTCTCTCTGTCTCTGTCTCTGTCTCTCTCTCTGTCTCTCTCTCTCTAATTGCATGCACGTTATCAGAAAAGAAAAGTGCCAAACTCTTGCACACTGCGAGAAAGACACCTACACAACAATAACAGATACACACACACACACACACACCCACACACACACATACACGCGCGCGCGAACCGCCTAAACACACACACTCAAACACACTACCACCACCACCACCAACAACAACAACAGCAACAACAACATCAACATTTAATGTGACATTCAAGAAAAGTATTATTGCATAATATAAAGTCTTGATGTTTGTCCGCCTTTTTACCTGATATTTTATTTCATTTGAACAGTACAAAACACTAAAATAGAACGTAAAAATGAACCTAGCTGTTATGTCTACATAACATTAATAGTCAAATGTGTTGTAGCAGCAGCCGCGCCACCCCGCTTGAATTCATGAATCACTGAACGAATGATTGGATGAATGGTTCGGTTCTTAAATAACCTCAAAACTCACTCATCTAAAGCGTGGTCGGTGCCGGTGCAGTGCAGGCTGAAGGTGTACGACTTGAAAGAACAGACCACACAGACCTTAGGCAAACGTGCAAAGGTCAAACTTTCCCTCCCATGAAGAACGGAAAACTTCACAGAGAAATCTGGCCCGGTGGTAATTGAAACACAAATTGGTTCAAACCGCTTCAAAGGCTGCCCTGGTCCTCTGACATACCCACGCAGATTTGGCAGAAGATAAGCGGAAGGTGGATGGGATGGAAGGGGATAATGGGTACTAAACACTGATAGTGCTAGTTTGAATGTGTTAGAGAGCTTCAATAGAGAGAATAGGAGAGTTTATGTTTCATAGTTAATGAGTTATACTAAGATTGTAGCGGTTGATCTCGTACTTGCTTTTGGTATTGTTGTTGTTGTTGTTGTTGTTGTTGTTGTTGTTGTCGCTACTGCTGCTGATGATGACGATGACTTTGTTATTGTTGAAGCTCCTGCCGCATTTTTTGTTGTTGTCGTTGTCTTTGTTGAGTTTAGGTTTCACAGTTAAAGGATTATGCAAAATTTGTTTTTGTTGTTGCCAATGCTGCTGCTATCGTTATTGTTAAAATTATTTAGTACTGCAGCTGCTGTTGAGAACGACATCGAGGGCGATGATGTTACAGCTGCTGCTGCTGCTGAAGAAGAAGAAGAAGAAGAAGAAGAAGAAGAAGAAGAAGAAGAAGAAGAAGAAGAAGAAGAAGAAGAAGAAGAAGAAGAAGAAGAAGAAGACGAAGAAGAAGAAGATGATGATGATGATGAGGAGGAGGAGGAGGAGGATGTTGATGATGAGGAGGAGGAGGAGGAGGAGGATGTTGATAATGAGGATGAGGATGATGTAAAGTCAGCCTTGTCGATGATACGACAATAATGAATTAACTTTAATAAAAATTTAACCTCTTCAGTTTTAACACACATACAATGGTAGTGTAAGATATGCGAATAAAAACAGATTTGCTCTATCTATCAGTGTCACAATTACACCTTACCAACACCACCACCCCTACCCCTTTCTCTCTCTATCTCTCTCTCTTTCTTTCTCTCTCCTTCTCTCTCTCTTTCTCACACACACACACACACACACACACACACACACACTCACACATTCCCACAGTCGGTCCTTCTCGCCTTGCCTCTCCCTGTAAAACGTTGAATCACTCCCAATTACTGAAGAGCTATCAGGTTCCTACAATCGCTTGGTGCGACAGTAAATGAAGGAGAAAACTGCCTGCCTTTATATCTCTATCACATGTAACTCCTTCCCGATAGTTTTTACCCCTTTATTCCATATTCAACCCCCTTCCTTACCTCTACTTCCAACCTCATTCCAACCATCTCCTCTCCTCCCAGTTAACATCACGTTGGAACAATTACCAGTTGCGTCAGAATATTTAAAGAATAGGGGGATGGGGAGGGGTGGAGAGGGATACGTCTGTATGCATCTATGAATTAGCTGTTTCTTTTCCACCCTTAGTACAGCCCACCCTCCGAGTCCTTTACAATCTGTAAATCAATGTCTATTATTTGTCCCGTAGCCGTATCTCAGTGGTAGAGCGTACGCCTGGCACACCAACGACTTGGGTTCGAATCCTATTGTGGGAATTAAAGTGACTCATATTTCACTGTCCATCTTCGCGCAGTATGGTTGCTCTGGTGGTTCAGTGTTGATTTAGGGTACGTCCCTGACCCTTCTTCCCTGGGATAGTTACCATCGTCGGCCCCCTACCGACGATGGTGGGTGAAGACTGTTTAGACTTCAATTGTTATTCGTTCGTTCCGTCTCAATTCAATTCAATCTTTTATTTTTAATGTGTCTTCACATGCGTGTGGTGTTAGACCACTTCAATCCCACGCATGGACATAATACAAACACACAATCATATTTAACTTACAACTATAACAGCTACCGTTACTTCAACATTATACTAACCGAGGGCATGTTAATTATGCGTGTGCTATATCTAATATTGCAGGACTACGCAATAAATGTCAATGGATTCTTGAATTGATGTTCCTTTTTGTACTGTACGTCCATTACCGTCTGGATTCAGCAAGCACTGATTGAATCAGTCAGGTTAGGAAAGACGAAAGAAAAGTATCTGGCTTTATATATTCAGTTTCAGATTCAGAAAACTGTATTATCTCGCAAGAGAAATTCTCACGTGCAATTACTGGCAGTAAAAAGCAAATAAAAAGGTAACAATCATTTAAATTTAAAAAAAAAAACTTACAAAGGTACATCATGTACTGACTCACACGGATGTACATATTAACATGAACATTTCATACACACTGTATCCTTCCATGCATATTTCACAAGATTTGGAAACTAAACATCACCCTCATTACACTTCAACATCATAAACATACACACACACACACACACACACACACACACACACGCACACCCACACACTCACAAACACACTCACACACTCAACACCCCCGTTGGGGTGCCGGGGGTTTCAGTATAAATAGTATCCCCACTTTCTGGAAATTTAGTGCTTTAAATTCCCACTGTCGCTGTCTTTCTCATTCCTGCTCTGTTCTATCAATCTGCTATACTATCTTCTTCTTCGCTAGACCAGTCACCTACCCTTTTTCTTGAAAACTCTTCCAGGACAAGACTCCTTATTTGTGTATGAGGTCTGTTGGATCAGCTTGGGAATATTGGACGCTTTCTGCCAGGTGGTCACTAGGGCTTCCTATGATGTTATTATTTAGCAATGTAGGCATTTTATATGTATGTGTTTTGTTGATAATTTATAATGATGTTTGTATTCTATTTTGTTTTTGTAAACGGGGTGGGGGTGGGGGGTGGGGGGTGTCGATAAATTAGAGTACAGCCTCAGCGTCCCCTGCGTGGGATGTCTTTATTGTAAAGTGACTGGCTGGTGGAGAGCTTTCAGTTTTACCACTAGGGTTGTTTCAGCAGATCTTTTATGCGGATCAGGGGTTGTCCGGTCCTGATTTGGCTCGGAAGAGTCCGCTGGATCTAAAGCAATAATCATGTAATGTAATGTAACACACTCAATGCCAAATCACAGGTTTGCTATTATATAGGCTATCTTTCAAATTCACCTCCTCTTCCACGTCTTCTTCTTCCCCCTCCTCTTCCTCCTTCTTGTCAACATTAGATCTCCCTCAATAAGCACCACGTTTCAGCAATCAGCAGTTGCGTCATCACTAATGGCAAGAAAAAGATCGTTTGGCGGCACAGCATGAACTGTCGGAAACCGCTTCTTGCGGCTGTCACGATCTTGATCCGGAAGTTTTCTACTTCGTTAGAGGCGGTTGATGTGGAATAGTTGGTTACGCTTTTAAACATCGCAGTTCTCATTTTAATGACTGGCTCGTGCTCATTACGCGCCGCTCGGCAAAACAAAACCCAAAATTTAAAAAAATTAGAAGACAATATTGTGTTATTGTAGTAAAGCCACAACAGACGATACACATTTCAAAAACAGTGACAATCCTCAAAACCTTCCATCTATTCTGACCAAAACCTCTGACTGCTTTCAGAACATTTCTACCTCGATGAGTGCCAACAAGTTCCAGCTCAATGTTAACAAAACCGAAGTTATGCTCACGAGTACCAAACACCACCTGTCTTCTTCCCCTGTGGACACTGTCACTCTTGGCCAAACCACTATTCATATGTCATATTCTGTCAAAAACCTTGGTTTCATTCTTGACAACACTCTGTTCATGTGAGAATTCACCCGCAAAACCTGTCAAACATGCAACTTTCAACTCGGTAGAAAAGACCTTGTCCGCAAGCATCTGGCCACTGACGCTAAAGTCAAACTCATTTCATCTCTTGTTCTGTCGCGCTTAGACTACTGTAACTCTCTTCTGGCTGGATTTCTTCCTCTTCTGTTCATCTACTACAACGTGTTCAGGACTCAGGTAATTCTTAAAAAAGAAAACGTTGATCATATCACACCCCTTCTACATTCTCTCCACTGGCTTCCGATATCTCAGAGGATTACCTATAAAATCTGGACTTTCTGTTACAAGTGCGTCCACGGATTAGCCCCTTCCTACCTTACCCAGAACATTCACTTCAACAAGCCATCTAGAAATCTTCGTTCGTCCTCTGACACTTTCGTGCTACAAATACCCCGCTACAAACACTCCTCTGCAGGTTGTCGATCTTTGTCAGTGCTTGGTCCTTCAGCTTGGAACTCTCTTCCTCTCTCTCTTTCTCTCTCTATCTCTCTTTGCAGCTCTCCAAACATAGCCACTTTAAAGTCCAACTTAAAAATTCGTCTCTTCCTTAAGAATGTCTTCTCTCATCTCCCACCCCCAGCATCATCCCATCTTTTCTTATAGAGGCCACCGCCGTCACACCGCAGGCCCCCAGCCCCCCCTCAATCTCTAGCTGCTATCCTCCTCCCTCTTCTTCCCTCGTCTTTTATATTTTACTTGTAAATATTATTTTTTTCTTGTTTTGTATTATGTTTTTGCATAGTTTATTAATGTCCTGTTTATTTCACTTCTTTTCGTATGTATTTCGGTTTTAACGATAAGTATAAATGCGTGAGAACTGCGCTTTGAGCTGAGGTCATTGGAAAAAAGCGCTATATAAATACCCTTAGTAGTAGTAGTAGTAGTAGTAGTAGTAGTAGTAGTAGTAGTAGTAGTAGTAGTAGTAGTAGTAGTAGTAGTAGTAGTAGTAGTAGTAGTAGTAGTAGTAAAAGAGTATTAAATCGCAGGAATTGGAAACTACCGGACACTGCCTTTGTTCTTCATGTGAAAAAAGTTTACTTCACAAGACTGCTGAGATTGTTGGTGCACACTACGTAGCTGGGAATCGCCGAAGTTTACATTACAATCTTACTTTGTGGCGAGTCTCAGCTACTGCTGTGTGCTGTTGATGTACTGTAGATTCGGCAAGTCTTGAACAGCGCAGATCTTCTTCCACAATGACAAGCGTATGCAAACTGCGCTCGGAAGAAATAAGATAATATCGTATTGTAATAAAAAAAATAATAAGGTGCCTTTTTATAAACTATTTGACGGGAAATCGCTTCTGTGGCTGGGGCATAGTTCAGTCAGAAGAATCTGCACTCACATTTGAGGCTGTTTGGAGTAGCGCAGTAGTGTAGTGCTTTAGGCACACTCTAGCAATGATGTATCATGGGAAGGGTTAATACTTGGATGGGTGACCATGCATGGAAGGCAACCACCAAACGACATAAAAAGACTGAAACAAGCGCACGACACACCCTCAGTCCACCATGCTGTGAATGGGTACCTGGATCCGTTTAGAACCGGTGTAACAGGCCGGAATATACCCCTGGCTACTTTATACCCTGGGCATAGCGTACTCTACTAGTAGAATACGCCACTAGTAGAGTACGCCACGACCCTGGGTATAATGTAGCCTATGCGGATTTAACGCCCTGGGTATAGATCAGCCTAGGCCAGGTCATACCCCTCGCGCCCGGAATATACCCCCACCTAAAGAGATTTCACTCATGGGTTTGTTGTACATGACCGTTTGCGTGACCAACTCTCAGGTAACCCTAACCCTAACCCTATTTAATTAATAATTAAAGTTTATTTAAATTTTCAGTGGTATCTATCTATCTATCTATCTATCTATCTATCTATCTATCCGTCTGTCTGTCTATCTATCTGAGTGCATCAGAACAATTACAACACATAAATTAAAGAGTAACGTGAAGGATAAGGTCTTCCGTAGTGGGGGGGGGGGGTATAATGGGCAGGAGAGGCTTAAAGGAACCTAGGCCAGATAATACCCAGGGGTAAAGTCTGGGCTAGGCCAGTTTATACGGGGGCATAGTCTGGGTTAGGCCAGTTTATACCCTGGGTATACTTGAGGCGGGGTATAATCTGGCCTGCTACACCTAGCAAGGTAAAGCAGCGAAGGAGAGAAGATGGGCACCGCCCTCATTAAGCTGGCCTAGAGAAAAGAGAGGTCACGAATGCTTCCCTCCCCAACGACCCACAGGATACTTATTCCATTTGTAAATATGCAGTAAACATTTTAATAAAGCTAGCAAATCCATTCTGCCATTCAGCAGTCCCCTATGATTACCGTTTTTTTTTTTATATATAGTCTCTATTAAAAGTGTCTCTAATATGACCTTTAGTTAATGCGAGACAAAGATGACAAAATGACGGTCGTCGATACCCCCACGTTCGCTTGTAAATGGCCAATGCAGTATTAATTAGTTTATCTGTTATCGCCTTCTTTGAAAACGCTCAAATTCCCTCATGACCACAATCATGAATTCCATCGATTGTGAGTTTTATAATGCCTGATTGTGCAAGAGAATATGACAGGAAATTATGAGTAAAAGGGATTGCATTGGCCTGAGCTGCATAGCAATGGGTACAATGCAACAAATGTCAAGAAGACCCAGCAGTCGTTGCACATCAGCAGGGGTTTGCGATAATATTGTGGAGGTCATGTTGTTCTGCTCAAGAATGTCGCTCTTGCCATAATGGCACGTTTGTGAGCGCGGTCAATGACGCATAATTGAGTTACCCCCAGTAGGAAGCACGTTGTGAAAGCCTTAATTTTCTGAAAAGGAAACAAGCCAGCATTTAAAAAAAAAAACTCAAGTTCCGTTCTGCGGTTTTTACGGGACGAACCACGCATAAATTGTTCATGAAATGTCGGTGTCCTGCCGATTAAATCTTAGGGGATTCTGCTATTGATTTTTATTGTTGTGTGTCAGGTTTTGTTCTTTTAGACTTTTCTTCTTCCTTTTTCCGTGGTCCATGGATCCTGAGAAAATCATACTGGATTCGCTGCTGAGTTTGTGAGTGTGGTTGCCCTCTTTGTTATTTTGACTTTAAATCGCGGGTCCAACTCTGAAATAGTAAGAAAACCGTTGGGAAAAAAACAACAACAAAGACGAAACTGAAAACGCCTGAAGCTCACCATTCACTGCAAAAACCAAGAGAGAGAAAGAGAGAGGAAGAGAGAGAGTGAGAGTAAAGCGGGCGTAGGGGAGGGGGGGGGGGAGTGGGGGGGCTTTCGTCTGGTTTGGTACTAATTCTTGACTGTACAGTCAGACAAACTTCCGTTCAAATAGAAAGAAATTGGAACTATTTCTTCATTTTCTCAGTACCGAGGTCTTCCTCGGGGTTGCTCGCTAGTCATTCGACGTGACAGTGTCCGTCTGATGACATTATCATCGATTTGAAGTGCGCCGCCTCTGTCTCTTAATTCCATTGATCAACTCTCTGGCTTGTATAATTTCATTTCTAGCTCTGACTGGAGGGAGGCAGTCTACAAGACGTCGAATTAGAGATAGGTCTACTGGTACTGTGTACGTATATAGAGACTAAGAACGTCAAACGCACTTGCTATCGAACATGACAGTCCTATTATATTGCCCGAGGTAAAAAGGGGTAAGGAAAGGGAGAATGTTACACGGTTGTTGTGGTGTTTTTATCAGTAGTTGATTCAGCCCCGATGCTTCAATCTTGATAAGTGTAACTCAGATTCGTTTATCCACGCAGCCTGTTCACTCAGCAACAAAGTAAGAGTCATCATATGAAGTTTTCCAACTTTATTCAGCATACAGCAATAACTGCATACAAGATCGCTCACTCTGACACAGTGCACCACTTATATATAGTCTTTCTATTATCGAGAGAAAGTTCAAACATTCCAGCATGACGCAATAACACCCATTCAAAATAAAACTCGTCACCGGAACTATGCACTGTCTTACGTCATATAACTTTATTTAGGTTAGAAGAATCTCTTAGCTTTCACTACATTTATATAGATGCTTCGATCGATAGTAAACAAGTAATTCTAGAAAATTCTCCAATAATATCGACCAATGAAAATTATCAACATTATACAAAGCTTCTTCTAACAACAACGCAAAATCAAATCAAAGGTAAATACACTTTGTTATTGCATGCTTTGCAAAAAAAATGTTTGGATCTATCGTGCGCGTCTCAAACGTAACAGGGAGAGAGACCTTCTTGTTTACTTTGCATGCAAATTGTGCAGTTGAAAGTATGAAATGTGTTATCATTGGAGAATTGACACTATGATCAATTCCTTTTTGTAGCACTTGGTCATTGAAAAAAGGACATACATTACATAATTGAATATGGACAATCTGTAGACGAGGTTCTTTCTGCGACATCCAAATGTTAAGGATTTGCGACAGCTATTGCTAAATCTCCTATCAGTACACTTGAATAGACTAATGTGATTGTATTGTTTTCCTTTTTTCCCCCTTAAACAGGTCATGTACAGTGATGTCCCGAGGCCTCGGACATCGGTCATGGTCCGATTCGTTTGGAAAATGACCGAATGCAAACACCTGTGTCCCGTCAAATGTCCGATTCTATTGCGAAATTAGCGGTCATTGTCCGATAGTATTATGACTAGAGCGGTCACTGCAAGAAACATCTGTACAAACTGGAGTGTCAAAGCCGTTAAAACGAGTTTGAATAGTGGACAATGCTAGACTATTATCACTCTTTAGTACATTCCGTCGAACAACAAAAGGGCCGCAACTCTCGACACTTTTGAAAGGGAAATAACCGACACCATACTTCCTCTGCAACGATCTTACTACGCTCAAAATGCCGCCGAAGAAAAAGCTTTGTGTTGTTAAAGGGCAGTCTGTTTTGAGCTCGTTTTTGAAGAAAAAGGAAGAGACAACTGTCTGTGACAAGTCTGCTGATATTCAGCTTGCAGGGCCCTCGGCTTCGTCAGGGAATCGGGCTGAAGGCGAAGGTGAGAAAGAAACGAAAGAAGGCGATGAAACGAAAGTAGGGGCTAGTACTAGTAGTAGAAAGTTAGTTCAGAGCTGGTTTACCATGTTCCCCTGGCTTCGCCTGCTCACTGAGACACAGAACACGCCGTTGAAGCAGAAGATAGAAGGGAGAAAGGAGAGGGATGACCAATATATTTTTGACATTGTTTGCAGATGGAAGGCAAAGAGGGAAAGAAAGCTGTTTAAGCTAAAAAAAAAAAAAAATTACTTGTGACATTCTGAAACAGAACATTCCTTCATCTTCTAAGACTATCTGCACAGACCAGATGGAGAAAACTGAAAATGAGGCCAAACAGTCAGAATGGGATGAGGAGGAAACAGTTCAAGAAAAAATGCTTGAAATAATGGACCAGTAAATAATAATGCAAAAGCTATGGTCCCACTGTCTCGACCATAATGACTGAGCTGCCTAGTGTAGCTATTGTTGTGTGTCAAATATCTAGTCAATCTGTTTGTGTATACGTAAAAATAATCTGGTCAAACATTGCATTTAAAAAAATAATACATTTTTAAACTGTTTACACAACAGAGTTTTTGTTTTACTTTATTTATATTTATTCTCAGTCACTGTCTTTTAAAGAAGCACCATTAATCGGTTCGCTTCACAATCTGAATGTCCTATTGCTTTTATGTAGTCAGGACATGATGTCCGATTAGTTTTATGATTTAGGACATTTTGTCCTATTGCCCTCTAATCCTAGGAACACCACTGCATGTATTTTAAAGGTTTAATTTAAACTGTCTAATATCACCTCAAAAGTGTGAACAGACATTAAATTAAAATGTATTGACTTAACTGTGGTCAATGTAAAGTCAAATGACAATCAGAATGATGGGGAGAGTGGGTAGAAGAGAGAGGGATAATAAACTGTAGAGGGTTGGAGGTAGGGGTAGGGGGGGGGGGGGGGAATGGAGGTAAAACGCCGTGGGGTGTGGGTGTAGGAGTAGGAAGGAATGCAGCAGGATGACTACTATCTTGGTTCTCCTGTTGCCCCAAAGGTCTCAAGTGGTTGATGGGAAAGGGGACCATTTCCGCTGGAATTGTTGCATGACAGGAAACTGGAAGGGACGCTGGAAGCCAGTTGCAATGCTGAATATAATGATGAGACTCTTGTCACAGTGGAATTCAGTATTGAAGATAGTTCGAAGACACACAGTGTCCGTGTTTGTGTGTGTGTGTGTGGTGTGTGTGTACGTATACATCAGAGTATCGGAGACCTTAGACCTTCGTCGCGACCCTCCAAGGTTCAGACCAAGATGGGATCTGTAGTCTTTAACTTGCTTTGAATAAATGATTTACAATTTTGCCATAAACAGGAACAACAGTGGATTGTGGTTTTCTTTTAATTATATCTTCGTTTGTACTCAAATGCGATATTGAGTATTGTCCACGCAGTAGCCGCGCTGTCTCCACAAACCTGTGAAACGTTGATACTCTGTAGAAACATGAACTAGATATTCACAAATGAAGATTTGATACTCTGGGCGATGAGCAGTATAACGAAGTCCCAGAGAGGGCTTGTCTGAGAAGAAAGTGTTCGAATGACGAAGCTAGTTGAAGACAATGCTAGATTATGACAAGCTCGCCCTGCAATGTGCTACACCTTTTTTTTTCTCCGACGAAAGTTTTTGTCTTTTTTTCTTTTATTCTTAGAAGCGAACATCATTTTCTAAGCATCAATTTTTTTTAAAAGTCGACTCTGTTTTACTTGTATGAGTATAAATTTTTTTTTTTAATCGACTGTACATTTAAGAATGCGCAAACACCACATGGCGAACACATCATTGGATTCATATACGTATACTGATTATTGTAAAGAAAACAAAATGTTTACACAGTCGAGGGATACTTGCATTTCCCCTACCCCATTCTCCCCCACCCCACCCCTTTCTCTACACTCTTCCCCTCCCCCTCGCCCCACCGCCCTCCTCCTCACTCCACATTCTTGTGTTAGGTAGCACCAGTGGGATGTTCCTGGGGACGAAAATGACGAGTAAGATAGCGATGATTCACCATTCACTTTCCTCCCCATTGCACCCGCTGTCTTCCGATCATGTCTCCATTTCACTGCTGTGACACTGTCCATTTGTTCATGCTTTGCCAAGAATTGTCTGCACAATGACGCCAATACTGAGTATAATAGAAATGCTCTTGGGCAATAGGGAGAAAATTGGAAGATTGTGTTTAATTCTTTTTTTTTTTAAATAATATGTCATAATGAAAGTTGAAGTAAAGAAACTATTTCCCAACCGGCTTTCCTTAGTTCAGTTCGGACTATTAAACAGCTAAACCACAACGACGTCAGGCTTTAAATTCGAATTAACGCAGTCCTTTTAAGAATAAATTTAGGACAATGCCAGTTTGCTTAGGCCTAAATTCAGGCAGATTTGGTTTTTTAAAGCTATTGACATAATTGTAGCTAGTAGTGTAACCTTTCAAGAAAAAGATGTGAGTATCCTTAAGGGACTTTACAAAGTATGAAAGCATGCTTTACACTAAGAGCAGGGAAGAGTGTGGAATCGCAATGATAAAAAGATCAAAAGAATTGAAACTAATTGAATTGAAGCTAAGATCTAAAGAATTGAATTTTCTGAAAATAGAGCTTCAAGAGTCACTGAGGGACTTTACTAAGCATACGATAGCGGGTTCTATTCACAGAGGTAAATACTTCAGGTTTGCGATACTAGCAAAGTCAGTTTATACTTATAGTCAAATTACAAAGCAAACAGCTAGTGGGCAGAGAAGAAATTGGAATCAAACTGGTGAAATGGAATCCAGAGTTGGACTTCACCAATAGTGTGAAATTTCTCGACAACGTTTTGAGTCACATTGAAGAACTTTATAAAGAATGATGCTACTAGCACTATTTGTTTAGATTCAAATCCATCAAAGGAGCTGACAAAAGTGATAACAGTGGATTGGTGAGTAAATTGAGATCAAGCGAGTTGAACTGAACTACATCAGTGTGGCGTATCTCGACAAAGTTTTCAGTAGCATGGCCACTGAAGGACTTTTGAAAGCAGGATACATAATTACAGGCTATTAACATTGTCTGTTTAGGTTCAAAACAGCAACCAACTGACAACAGTGAAACGAGTAGGACAGATGTCCAAATTGAGATCAAGAAAGTTTAACTGAATTACTTTACTGTGGAGTTTCGAGATCAATTTTGATGTAACTTGGTCAACGAGCAATCTAGAAAGCATGGTACTAGATGCTACCAACACTGTCTGTTTAGAATCAAATCAGGCAACAACAACAACAACAAAAACTGGGAATAAAAAAATAGATTACTGACGAATATAATTATTGAGACCAAGCGAGTTCAATTCAACCAATAATGTGTGGCTATCCTATCCTATTCTATCCTATCCCGTAATTCGAAGGTCGTTGGGGCACCACAGATAATCGTTTAACCAGCGCACTCCATCTTTCTCTGTCCTCAGCAACCCTCATGACTTCGCTCAGTGTCAAGCCAGTCCATTCTCGAAAGTTGTCCTCCCACCTCTCTTTCTGTCTTTCTCCTTTCTTCCGCCTCCTTGCACCGTGCCTTGCAGGATGGTCTTTGCAAGGCCTGAGGCTCTGGTGACGTGGCCATACCATCGGAGTTTGCGTTTCTTCACCACTGTGAGCATGTCATCGTGTTGTCCAATGGCTTGTGTGATGGTCTGTCGGACTTGCGTAGCTGCGAGAAACAAATTGTTATGTAGCACTGTTATTGAGGTTCAGAGTACGTCAGTGAGGTTTGAACTCATCCGATAATGCATGTCCATGCCATGCACGCTTTCAAGAGAAACAGCAGAGTGTTTACAAAATAGTCACCAAACACCAAACGAATTCAGAGGAGAAACCATGGAGAGAATGTGAAGTGGTGTGGAGGGCTTTGAAACGGAAGAGGGTTTGGGTAACAACGTCACAGAGGGATTTAACAAAACGATCAGCGGATTGCCTGAAACAGCCCTGGGGGACATTGGGAAGAATAGTGAACCACTGAATGGAAATAAAGCTCGGAGGCATCATGGGTCTGCCGACTCACTCTGAGAATCTGATGTTTCTAGAGGTGTTGTCTTTTAATGTTGTTTTGATGGTTTGAGAGAGAGAGAAAAAAAAAAAATAAAGAGAGAGTATGAAAAAAATAGCTTAACGTTCCAAGGGAGGTGTGAGGGGAAATGAGTATGTGTGTGTGTCCCCAACGGCAAAGGATGCAGATGCATTCAAGAGCGACCAACTGGGTGCAGTGTCGTACGTAGCCCGGCCCGGGCGGTGTTGGTCATCATCGTTTAAGGGGCGATCCGGTTCTTTTAAGTACTATCACGCTGTTTTCTCTGGGACCACTTGAACTATGGGTTCATTTGAATAAAATGCACGCAATGTCTCGCAAAGTGCATCTTGTTCTGTTTTAGGGAGTTCGTTGCCCTTTGATTTGATTGCAATCGGATACTAGTGGCTTATCCTCCCTCTCCACCCGATACTAGTAGCTCATCCTCCCTCTCCATCCGCCTCTTCTCTTCCCTTCCTCGCCCACCCACCATACTCCAACACACAGTGACCCCACTCCATCGTCTCTGTCTGCCTGTCTTTGTTTGTTTGTCTCTCTCTCTTTCTCTCTCTCTCTCTCTCTCTCTCTCTCTCTCTCTCTCTCTCTCTCTCTCTCTCTCTCTCTCTCTTCTCTATGTGTCTGTTTTTGTCTCTGTTTTGGTCCTGATTTGGCCCGGAAGAGTCCGCTAGACCTAAAGCAATAATCATGTAATGTAATGTCTCTGTTTGTCTGTCTGTCTGTTTGTCTCTGTCTCTCTCTCTTTCTCTTTCATTTAAGAGTGGGGGAGAGGGGAGATGAAGGGAGCAACTTATACTATCGTTTGATTTATTCTTTATGAAGACTCTTATAATAAGTCTGACATGTGCTGGATTTGGACAGCAATCATTCAAAAACGTGCATAGCTAAAAAAAAAAAAAAAAAAAAAAAAAATGAAAAGGTCTTCATGGTAGCTACCATTTATTCCAGATTTATAATTTTAGCCATATTCACACGATAAAGGTTCGCAAGAATAAGCAAAGAGCAATAAACCAAACAAAGAAACACAACAGCAACAACTTCAGCAGCAATAACGACAACAACGACGACAACAACAACGAAAACAAACAAAACAGTAAAAATGTACCAGGCAATACTTTAATCTGGTCTTCTGCGAGATTTCTCAAAACTCAAGCAATGATTCGGACTTCAGTTACTCTATAGAACCTAATACTAGTACTAAAAGTACTAATAGTAACAGGTCTAAAGGGCAATGATAGTAATGCAGAACTGTCGTAAACCGGTACTACTAAACAATAATACTAGATTGCGAACGTGAGAGGATGACGCATTAAATTCAGGGCATGGTGCAAAACTATTGTGTCAATGGTTACCGCCCCCAATCCCTCATTTATTTGGTTAACATTGAGCTCGAACCATGTCTTCCGTTTAGTGGAAATCCTACCTCCTCCATTGGAACCCTTCTGGTTGCCCCAAAGGCAGAAAGGGAGTCTGAAAGGCGACCCGCGGAAAGGAGGTTCCTGCGTAGAGGACTAATAATCTAATGGTACCAAAAAGTGGAAGCAATGCTATAACCGAGGACTGTTGAGGACTGAAGGAAGAAGAGGAAGAAGAAGAAGAAGGAGGAGGAGGAGGAGGAGGAGGAGAAGGAGAAGAAGAAGGAGAAGAAGAAGAAGAAGAAGAAGAAGAAGAAGAAGAAGAAGAAGAAGAAGAAGAAGAAGAAGAAGAAGAAGAAGAAGAAGAAAAAGAAGAAGAAGAAGAAGAAGAAGGAGGAGGAGGAGAAGGAGAAGGAGAAGAAAAAGAAGAAGAAGAATACTGGTACTCGATGCTATACGCGTCTTGATCTCTCGATCTCTAATCTACATACATGCTCACTTGTTACAAAAACTCTTACAAACCCAAACTTATCACCCAAACAGTCGCTATCCGAAGACGGAAAGGAAACAGAATTTTCTTTTTATCATTTTATTTTACATAGACTGTATCCAATCCCATTACGGAGGAAGAAGAAGAAGAAGAAGAAGAAGAAGAAGAAGAAGAAGAAGAAGAAGAAGAAGAGAGGAAGAAAAGACTGACGGACGAGCGGTAAGGAAGGGATGAACTGAAGAAAAAGGACTTCTATAAAAAGAACCATCAATGTAAACTTCAAAGAATGGATATTAACTTTGTGATAAAGGCCTGTTTTATCATTTGTCTTCAGCAAAAAGGTGAAGTCGGCATAAATGCGTTCATGTTAAACATGCACAGAATTTCTAACAAAAATAGTCCTATCCCACTCCCAGGTACCAAATTATTTCATGTTCTTACTAATTTATCCTGCCTCCTCCCAAATCCCCTTGTCCTCTTCCACTACTCTGCCCCTACCCCCCACCCCTCCTTCCTGCCCTACCGCCCTCTTTTCATATTCTTCTTCCATCTTTGTTTGCTCTCATCCAATGCTTTCCTAACCTGGCTGGATCATATAACTCAGTGGCCCATGTTGTTACACTGCACCAAGGCTGGCAGTAAGTGTGCGTCCTGGGTGACGGCGTGTTCGAGCTTGCCTTCACAAAAATATGCATGCTAGCTCAGATGTCGGTAGCCATTACGGCCTTAGATCAGAGCAGAGAAGTGTATAGTTATGTGAGAACAGAATCTGCCCACCAATCTCCATCTTTTTTCATTTCATTTTCTGTTCTTAACGTGGATGTAAATACTTCTGTGGTTCTAGCTATCCCTCTGATTCTGAAGAAATAAACCGTTTTGAGGCAAATTGGCTTGCGGCACTGCTGACAAGAATGGAACGATTGGGTGAATGTGGCACGGTGTTAAAATGAAAGGCGCGTGTGTCCTGCCTTCAAATCAGATCTTTTCTGTCGCAAAATTGAATGAAAACAATGTTACTACTTTATGCAGCGCGCTAAAGGCAATAAAAATAATCATCCCACTTTACTGCGTAGAGCAGATTTTTATTTATTTTTATATTTTGGTGATTTTTTTTGGGGGGGAGGGGAGGGAGGGGAAGAAAGTACTTCATCCTCCATACTGCCATTTAACTAACGTTCTCCTCCCCCGCCATGCCCCTCCCACGCTCCCCTACGACCCATCCCCCACCCTTCCCAACTCTCAACTCCGAAATAGAACTCAACGTGCCCGATTTTCTGTTTTGAAATAATTACTTTTCGAAGGTCTCCATGTGGTGTTTTTTTCGTGCGGTGGGTTAAAAAACAATGTTTTCGTGCGGTGCGGTGCGGTGCGTTTGAAAATGCGTGCCTTTGACATTTTTGTACTAATTAATAATTATGTTTGATATATATTTTCATGTCTTCTATCTAATGTGTTACAAACTGCACAACCTGGCAGTTTCGAAAAGAGCTAAACAGTAAGTGAAAGTGGGTGCACCTTTGCCTGGATGCATAGTCTAAACTATAGATACGATAGCTTCCTGTCTATAGTTCAGATACTCTTCAGTGTGGGAAAGGTATCTCTTCTAAAGAGATCTGACTGGAGGTTACAGACGGCATCCTGGATACAATCCATATTAGATGCTATCCTACGAGGACTAAGGGAATGGTAGGAAAGATCCATCTCCACTTCTCTGCTGCCAGTGGTTGGCATGTGTGGATTAGTGCTATAGCTACAGATGGCCATTTCCCTGTGTTCTCAGCTCGTCAGCGTGTATCAGCTGGGCTGGATGAAAATCAAGGGATTTACTTTGCAAAGCATGAGAAGGCGGATGAATGAAATCCTCAGGAAACTGCGAAAAAGAACTATCCCCAATTTGGCTGGTTGGCAAGAAAAACAGAAACGTAAACACACTTTCGCGTGTTTGTGTATGGGTCTGCCAATCTTAGGTCTGGCCTATTAAGTCTTATGTGTTTGACCATTTCAATGTCAATTTTCATTTTCTTCGTCAAATGCGGCACTGCATTTCACTGCTTGTCGAAACGACACAGAGGATCCTGGAGGATCCTGTGCCAGGCTTCGACAAAATCACTTCTTCTTTTTTTTTAATGGAGAAGGAAAGAGATTTTTCGGTCCCCGGGATCAGAACCTGACGGTCTCGTCGTAACTCGCGAAATTTCATGTGACAGGAAGATATGTCGAGGGAGACATAAGCCCTACAATCAAGGAGAAGGGACGGGCCTGCAATCAAATCGACCCACGGCAGTTTGGGCTGCATACAGCAGCGGCTGCAGATGCAGATGCCTGTGCGCATCATTGACACTGGCTGTGATAGTTGGGCAGGAAGCTATCTATTCTGCCCCTGATTTATTATTGCCAATGGCTTTTCGGGGCATATTTTTCAATGGCTGGTTTTGTGGGTTTTTTTTGTTTGCTTTTGTTTTTGAGGTGGTGGGACGTGGAAGGAGGGAGTGGGGAAGTGGATTGCACTGGAGTGGTGGTGGGAGGGGGGGGGATTAGGTAGAGGGTGAGAAGTGAGATGCGGGGGGAGAGGGGGAGGGGGTGGAAAGTAGGGGGGGTGAGGGAGGAGAAAGGGGTGTTTTATGCTGACATTGAATGAATGCGTTGGCTTGGGAAATATATTTGTAACCAGCGTTTTATAGCTGTTGTGGTTTTTTTTTGTGTTCGGTTTTGTGGAAGAGGTGTGCATGTGATGAGATGGCCACCAAGGAAGGTAGAGTGTCAGAACTGCATGCGTGTGTGTGTTTGTGTATGTGTGAGTGCGTGCGTGTGTGTATGGGTTTGTGTGTGGTTTGTTGTTGTTGTTGTTGTTGTTGCTGTTGTTGTTATGGTTGGTGTTGTTGTTATCAACCAGTGTTTTAGGTTCATGAAGTTGGTTGACAGGGCTGATCGAGTTGCAAAAAATGATGCCGAAAAAAAGAATGCATTAAAGTTAAATATACCGTTGTCAGTTAAAGAGATGCATGTTTTAAGTGAAAAGGAAGATCAAAAGAAATGTCATTTTCATCAACAATTTGAACAACATAATGGAATTCCCAGGACTGTAGTGACGATGGCTATATGGCTTTTAGAATATATATATATTATATATATATAACTAAATATTGTAAGAATATCAAATTTATATGTAATCAAACGTTTTATTTGAAACATGTTCAATGCAATCAATTGCGTAATAGTCTGTATAACAATGTTACAGTATCCCCACTTTCTGGAAATGTAGTGCTTTAAATTCCCACTGTCGCTGTCTTTCTCATTTGTTCTTTCTCATTCCTGCTCTGTTCTATCAATCTGCTATACTATCTTCTTCTTCGCTAGACCAGTCATCTACATTTTTTCTTGAAAACTCTTCCGGGACAAGACTCCTTATTTGTGTATGAGGTCTGTTGGATCAGCTTGGGAATATTGGACGCTTTCTGCCAGGTGGTCACTAGGGCTTCCTATGATGTTATTATTTAGCAATGTAGGCATTTTATATGTATGTGTATTGTTATAATTTATAATGATGTTTGAATTCTATTTTGTTTTTGTAAACGGGGATTCGATAAATAAGAGTATAGCCTCAGCGTCCCCTGCGTGGGATGTCTTTATTGTAAAGTGACTGGCTGGTGGAGAGCTTTCAGTTTTACCACTAGGGTTGTTACAGCAGATCTTTTATGCGGATTAGAGGTTGTCCGGTCCTGATTTGGCTCGGAGGAGTCCGCTGTACATAAAGCAATAATTATGTAATGTAATGTAACAATGTTACATCTCTGGGCAGTATTAGTTTTGATGTATGCATTAGTTTAGCAAAAACGTTTATTGGTTCTTCAGTTGGCCAATACCTATGATAATTGATGTTGTTTGATCATAATTATGTATTATCAGTTCTTGATTTTTTTAAATTTATTTATTTACATATTGTTTATTTATTTATTTATTTATTTTTCTTATCATTTTGAGGAGAAAAGACGTTAAAAGAAACAAACAAACTTGGTATGGCAAAAAATGTTTTAAGTGTGCAATACATAAGCTTATAACTACATATTTGAGAGATATTGGAACGGTAAGGTGGGGGGCAACCGTGATTTGTGGTTATTAAGTTGGTTTGGCAACTTCATTTATGTGCAATAGTGCAGTCTATAGGTTGTGAACATTTCAAGCGATGGCGGTCGAAAAAACAACACAAAACAATGTGGGTAATTGGATGAAGACTAGACTACAACAGAGTTATTAAACAGAGGAGAGCAGGGGTTGGCGTAAAGAGAGATCCTAACTATAGCAAACTTGCTTCGTGTGCATGTTGGATCACAGTGGTTAGCACCTTGAGGAATTTGTTGAGCAGACCATTGAGCTGAAAAGTACGTGCGCTATATAAAGACCAATTAATTTGCATTTCTTGTGCTCGAGTTCTTATCGTCAGCATTGCAAAATGCGGGGAGACAAGCATGAAAAACGAAAACCAAGCCTGTGACGGTGGTTGGTGGAAGAGAAGGCAGCGGAGGGGGCTCATTTCACAGGTCACAGCTAGGGGTAAATAGTGCTTATTGGCGGTCAATTGGTTCTGGTCACACACACACACACACACACATGCGTGTACGAGGTAAAAATGGGGTAATTTCACCAACTTCGCGGCCCTTAGGCGGCGAATTAGGTCAAGTTTCTTCAAAAAAGACACTTTTTCGCAAGAAGTTTGACCTAATTCCTCGCTCCTAAGAGACGAAGTAGGTCAAGTTCCTTCAAAAAAGCACATTTTTCGCAAAAAGTTTGACCTAATTCCTCGCCTATTAGAGACGAAGTAGGTCAAGTTTGTTCAAAAACACAGCTAGGATAAGGAACTTTCCTCGACGATTAGGGTAAGGCAGTGCCTCGACGATTAGGGTAAGGCAGTGCCTCGACGATTAGGGTAAGGCAGTGCCTCGAAAAGGGTTAGGGTCAGGGCTAGTTGCAGCGCTGCAACTAGCCCTGACCCTAACCCTTTTCTGGAACGGGTGCCTTACCCTAATCGTCGAGGCACTGCCTTACCCTAATCGTCGAGGCACTGCCTTACCCTAATCGTCGAGGAAAGTTCCTTATCCTACCCGTCTGGAAGATGCACTACAACTACACCAGGTCAAGTGTACTTGTAGTGCACATGCACTACAACTACACTTGGCCAAGTGTACTTTAAGTGCACATGCACTACAACTACACTTCGTGAAGTGTAGTTGTAGTGCACATGCACTACAACTACACTTCCATGTACTTAGAACAAATGAGCAACGACAGACAAACGGGGAACGACAAAATTACCTCATTTTGTACTAAAAAAGGCAAATTCCGTTCCTCAAAAGTGACGTTTCACAACTACACACATACACACACACACACACGCACACACACACACATAACTATTACTACTACTACGGTTCCCACAAATATCGTTTTCAACCACTGCGCGATGTGGTAAGAGGTCAATGATGAGGATGATGAGACCAGGCTGTCGTTCTTGCATTCAGAGATGCACATGGCGTAGCTGAGACTTGCGGAAGTTCACGTTTACCTCTCCTCGGCTAAGCAGTGTGCCAGAAATGAGAACACGACAAAACTTCGAAGACACGGCAGTCGGCGGATCAGGTGATTGGTTGGGGGTGGATCCCGGGAATGGTAGATCAGGTTATTATATTTTTTTTAATTATTATTGAGGAACTGTATAGCGCAATTATTTCGCCGTACTTGACCAGACTCTAGGCGCTGGCCGATACAGGATCTAACTCAAACGGCCCGAGACGCCCACTCGCAACCTTTGGGCGCATGGTCTGACGCCCGAACAACTGAGCACTATCCTGGCCAGCTAGGGATGGGAGAGAAGGACCAAGTGCATGCTGGGTGTGTTCTTGTTATCGGCACTCACCCGTCTAGGACATGAGCGTCAGGATCTTTAAAGTCCGTTATGATGAAATGTATGCGACACGTACACAGACTAGACCTCGGTTTATACTCTCATCCGAAGGAGTAGGAAACTGGAGTAAAGTGTCTTTCCCAGGGACACAACACAATGGCCCGGACAGGGCTCGAACCCGGGACCTTCAGATCCGCAAGCCAAAGCACTACCATTAGACCACCGTTGGACTGTTGACGGAGGGTTTGGGTGTTGGGAGAAGTGGGCAAGGGAAGCTCTTGGAAAGTTCCTATCTACAGAGTGAGAGCGGGATTTTGTGTGCGGTGTAAAACGCAGATATGTATTTAATCACAGAGAAGCAGGGCGTAAGCGATGTATAGAATTTCCAATAAAATAACATTAACGAGCTTGAGGAAAGGACCCATAATGATTATTCTGCACTATATCGCTTCAGCCAAGTTTGCCTTCATGTACAAAGGGAGGTAGTAACGTTGTCATCATTATTTCTTCCCTTGAGCTTACACAACGACGTTTCGTCATAGACAGTACGTCATAGACAACGCGTCATTGACAATGACGTAATTATTGCTTTTTTTTTTTTTTTTTTTTTGCTTTTTTGGTTGTTGTTTTATTTTTTTTTGGGGGGGGTAGGGGATGGCAAGGATGGGGTGGAGTGGAGTTTGGAATGACGTAGTGTTCGAACAAAATTTTTTTATGTGTGTACATTCTTTGGAAATAGTTGTCCTGACTAATACAGCGATCCCTCGTTTATCGCGGTTAATGGGGATCGGAGACCCTCGCGATAAGTGAAAATGTGAATAATGTATTGTAGGTTTGGTACAGTTACCGAGCGCGTCTCTCGGCCTTGGTACAGTTACCGAGCGCGTCTCTCGGCCACCACCTTGAGAACACGGCCCAACCCGAGCTGTTATTTTTCATTTATCCCTCGTAAAATGGACATAAAATATTTGCCCTGCAAGGCGGTGAAGCGTGTTGATAGTAAACCGGGTTGCCGGCTACTAGTGCCACGACATTCTCTGCTAAGTCACTGCCACTGACTTGCATAAAATGCTTGCCGACAATGTAGTCCTGTTCACCACCAAAAACAGAAGACGAATGGTCAGCCGGGGAGAACAAAATTAATGTCGTGTCGCCTTGTCCTGCATAACCCAATGGCCACTCCAAAGGATTCTGCACAGCAGGAGCCACCCGAGACTAGTCTAACCAACAACTGGAAGGTAGACAACCTCTCCCCCATGCTTGAACCAGTCGCCTCCCTTTCCGCTACATTACCATAGATACCGTCCATTCGATTGGCTGAATGTGAAGGCGATACTTTAGAAATATCATTCGATCAACCATCTTTGAGGGCAAACGATGTTTGGTCATGCCAAGCCATTGTTTTAAACTACGGAGGCCACAGATTCGGGTCAAGAAGCTCGTCTCAACCTTACAACACGTGTCGTAAACACATATAAAGAATCCTGAGCTCGTAAATTAAGATTGTGTAAAGCTGATAAATGGGTAGTCTTGTACTTGTATCCATTGAGCCAAGCAAATTATTCATAGTCCTTCATGAATGAATGAATGAATGAATGAATGAAATGTAAATTTATACGCCTAACCTTTTACAAGCCCTAGGCGTTTACAATGGCAAACAATAACACGTTCAGACATACAATACAATCTGACCAAACAAAGCAGTTGTGTAATATGAAGAGGAAAGTTTAGTGAGGAAGATGGAAGAGATGAGTTTTTAAAGAGGTTTTGAATGACAGCATAGAAGTGGATCATCATAGTAATTCGTTTTAAGGCTTCAATTTATGAAATTTATATGATAGTAGCCTAGTTGTGTTAACATGTATTGATCAGCTCATAAAGAATATTGTTAAATTCTTGATCTTTGAAACAGTGTGGATGAGCAGCGAGGAAGAAACAGCATTGTGTTTTGTTCCACGTCAGTCAATCAATCTTTAATTTAACGTCTCTTCACACATTTAGGTGATATTAGACATTGAAAATGTAACTATTAAAACACTTTAACTATTTTAAAACATAATTTCAAAACAGTCTATAACAGTCTACCAACAGGAGATTTAGCAATAACTTTCACAACGTCTGTAACATTTGGATAACACATTTTGGTGATAGTAGACATTGAAAATGCTACTTTTAAAACACGTTAACTATTTCAAAACATAATTTCAAAACAAACAGTCTATAAAAGTCTACCAACAGGAGATTTAGCAATAACTTTCACAATGTCTGTAACATTTGGATGATATAGAACCATGTCTACAGAATGTCCATATTTAGTTATACTAAGTCCATTTACTTTGAATATGTCTGTTAAAACTGAGCATTCAAAGAGAAGTTGATGTACTGATAGACTTGTATTACATATACACTGAACATCAGCTGAGTATTTAGTGTTCCATGCGTTCATTCTTAATTTATATATTAATTTAGAAAGTGGTCTTGAACAATTCAGTATAGATATATTTTTAATGTTATTATCATGATAAACTGCCTTCTCTAGTAAGGAAAACATTTCATGATTACACATATTCAAATTTGTTATAATTATAGAATCTGACGACCTTTGTGCTCCCTCCTTAGCTAATCTGTCACATACCTCATTCCAATGAATTCCGCAATGTGATGGTATCCAACAGAAATCAATATTTATTCCTCTAGAAATCACACAATGTATCATATGTTTAATTTCATAGATAATCTCCCTTCTATCTTTACAGTTCCACTGTTTTAATGCATACAGAACCGCTTTTGAATCAACACATACTAATATACCAAATACTTCTAAAGGTGACGACATAATGAACTTTAAAGCCATTAAAATAGCATAAAGCTCAGCTGTAAATATAGAAAATCCCCTTCCTAAATAATATGACCTTCTGATATTTATTTCAGGAATAATATATGCTGATCCACTATCCAAAGAATCTAGAACTGATCCATCAGTAAAAATCTGCATATGGTTTTTGTAATTACTTTCAATATGCTTTTTTACCTCAGTAACTAATAAATTAGGATTATCCTCTTTCTTAGTTTGGCTATAGTCAATATCAATATGTGCACATAAATGCTCCCATGGTGGAATCAATGGTGTTAATGGAAGAACTGAAACTGATGTGATACCAATGTCACACTTATCAAAAAGGTCTTTTGTATAGTTTCTAATTGGCTGCAAGTACTTCATATGTTTTGTTCTTTTGGGATAATCTTGTTGAGCGTCGATATATATATTTCATCATACACCGAATTTGGAACAGATAAACATCTTAACACATATTTGAAGTAGCCAGTTGACGTTGTTGATTTAGTGATAATATTCCAGCTTCTTGGTATATTCGTAGAGTGTTAGCATGAACTGGAACTCCTAATGCAATTTTAATAGCCCTACTGTCAATACTTTGTAATTTATTTAATAATGAATTATTTGCTGAAAAATATGCTTCCTGACCATAAATAAGCTTTGATCGAACTAGTGATATAGCTAAATGTAATAGGGATTTAGTGTTTTGACCCCATATTTGCATATTAATAATTTTCAATAAATTCAAAGTTTTTCTAGCTTTCGTTATTAAATGCTCAATATGTAACTTCCAGTTCAACTTTGGTGTTAGGTAAACTCCGAGAAATTTTACCTGCTGCTTGTAAGCAAGAACTTCACAATTTAATTTCAAAACAGGTAATAATTTAGGATTATTTCCATTATTGAAAAGCATCAAATACGTTTTATCAGTAGACAGTTCCAGACCATTATTTTTCAAAAATTTAGAAAGATTATTTAGTTCTTCTTGGAAACGTTTCTGTACATACATTACTACTCTCTTTTTAGTATGCTTTCTGAGAGACGTATTAATCCACATAGCAATGTCATCCGCATACTGAACTACATTTGCTGATTTAGAAATAAATGTGGGAAGATCATGAATGAGGATTGAAAACAATAAAGGGGCAAGAATAGACCCCTGAGGTATTCCCATATCGATGTTATAAAAAGATGAATAAGCATTCCCCACTCTTGTGCATATAGATCTGCCACTTAAATAATTGTGTATGTAATGATACATATGACCACTTATTCCAATATGTTTTAATTTATAAAGCAGTCTAGCATGCCAAACACTGTCATACGCCTTTTTGATATCAAAGAAAGCAGCAAGAATACTTTTTCTATGAGCAAATTGTTTCTTAACATGACTGGTTAATTTAACAAGATGATCAGTTGTACACCGACCCTTTCTAAACCCGGCTTGATTTGTAGGGATTATTTTATTTTTTTCACAAAATTGACTTAACCTGTTTAAAATTATTTTTTTCTAATAATTTTCCAACTTGAGACGTTAATGCAATTGGTCTATAACTATTTACTGACGCACGAGACTTACCTTGCTTATGTACTGGAATAACTACAGACTTCTTCCAGATAGTAGGGAGAATTCCACTTTGCCAACATCTTTGGCATAATGAATGTAGCAATTTTTTCCATGTAGCTGGCAAGTGATTCAGTAATTGATAAGAGATACCATCTAGACCAACAGCAGTTTTGTTTGATGAAAAAGATAGTAAAGTTTCTAAAAACTCTTCATAATTAATAGGAGCATTTAAATAATGCAAATTATCTGGTATAGGATCTTCATATTCTGCTTTGATTTCTTCTTCTTTTCTTAACATTTGTATATGTAAATCAAGACTATTGGACAATGAATTTACTGAGAAATGTTTTGCAAATGCTTCAGCTTTATCCTCAGATGAGGGGAAAATATTGTCTTGCAATTTAATAGGATAAGACTGTAGATTAAATCCATTTTTCATCTCTTTAACTTTTCTCCAAACCTTATACATATCTTTTGACTCGGTTATTTCTGACATGCAGAATTCTGACTAATAATGTTTCTTAGCACTGGCAATAATTCTGTTGCAAGATATTTTAGCATGTTTCATGATTGTAAAATTGTCAAATGTTTTATTCCTAATCCAATTTTTATATGTGACCTTTTTATTGTTAACAGCTTTTTCACATTCATTGTTCCACCACACATTTCCGGAATGAGATATTCGCTTCTTTTGTTTGCATCTTGGAATACTTTTTTCTGCTGCCTTCAATACAGAATCTTTAAATTTTGAGTAAAAAATTTCTATATCCTCATCATGAACGGTATTAATATCATTATTTTCTAGGCATGTTTTAAAGAAGTCCCAATTTGCATATTTATATTTGAATTTAGGTATCTTATCTTCTTTTTGTCTTTGTTCTGTTTCTTGTTCATTCAAAGTGATAATAATTGGAAGATGATCACTCCCTAAACAATCGTCAAGAGGGCACCAAACAGAATTTAAGGCAATATCTGGAGTGGCAAGGGAAAGATCAATAGATGTAGACCTGTGGTAAGGAACGTCAGGAATTCTAGTAAATTGACCGTCATTTAATAAACACAATTTAGAATCTAATAAATTATCAACAAAACGATTACTTGTTGTAATTTGACATCCCGGTTCCCACCAAGGAGAATGAGCATTGAAGTCCCCGTTCCACGTCAGCTAAGTGACGATATCTACATGTACATACATGTGTGTGTGTGTGTGTGTGTGCGTGTGGGTGTGTGTGTAGGTGTGGGCATGTAGAAGCGACGTTACTCTGACACACACATGTGTGTGTGTGTGTGATGTGGGTGGGTGTGTGTGTGTGTGGGGGTGGGTGTGTGTGTGTGGGTGTGTGTGTGTGTGTGTAATATTCATTATCTTTATGAGAACCTTGCCATCACCGGTTCATTGTAGCATAACATATGAAATAAATATCGTCTACCATCAACCTGTGGTATTCTTTTTTTAGTTGTAAAAAAGTAAATAAGACGAGTGAATAATGAAAAATCACTTATATTCTGTATTCCCTATTTTTATACATTGTTTTCTCTGTTACTGATTTCTGGACACCATATAAGAAGAGTAAGAATGTATTCTCCCTATACATGTATTATTTTAAAACTATCCATTCGAACTCTCTAACATCATAAATAAGTAATATAAAAACGACGACAACATATAGGATACAACTGAGTTCAGTGTATTAACTGTATAGGCTCTTACATGCTTATCACATGCACATACACATCCATGCAGAGAACGTCAGTGAAGATCAGAAAAATAAATCTCTTCTTCTTTTTCTTCTCTTCATTCTCCTTATCCCGTCTCCTTTCTCCCCCTCCTTCTTTTTCTCTTCTTTTTCCCTTCTGCTATATGATGCAGCTTTTTTGGCAAATCACCACACAGCGGATTCCAGTATTTTAACTGTACATGCTTACACCATAAACACATCTATGCGATAAACGTCAGTGAATGCCAGAATCCGTAAAAGTTGAGGGAAGCCACATTGCTCCAAGAAGGAAGGACATTATTATTATTACTTATATATTTGTGTTTTGGGCAAAGCAAGGCAAAAAACCTTCATTCCTTTGCACCCAACGGTTCCTCCTCTCAAAAACGTTAAACAGGGTAACTCAGGTAGGGGTTCGCTGCAATTGTCGAAAATGCTCTTACAAGAGATTCTTTTAAGCACACTGCACAGGTCAGTACGGAATTTAAGGCTACTTGGCCTGCCGTTTCTTTTGAAGAGAGGCGCATTGATAGCGGTGTGATTTGGGTACACTCTATAGTATTATTGTCCCTCAGACGATGAGCATCGCTTTGTTACTAACTTCTATAGGCCCGTTCTAGTACTTTTGGTCAGAACCCCTCAACGGCAGAGCGAACGAAATGTCGCAGAAACAAAAACCCCAAATCCACCGTGTCATGAAGGCGTACGTGGCTTTATTTAGACAGGGAGACGGTAAAATAACAATGGAGAAGATTTGGTCACCACCCCTCGTGAAGCTTGCCCCAAGAAAACGGAGCTATTTTTACACCTCTCTTTCCGTAGATCGAAAAGGCAAGGAGAAACAGTTTTATTTGCATTATCTCGCTATATTTTTGGCTTTGGCTAAATGGAGATTTTATCTAAATCAATTTTTTTTCCTTGCACAGCTTGTTCTATCTTAATGTTTCGTAGTGTAGTCTAATATCGACAATGTTCACGATGCATACTGACCTGGGTCAAAACCTCATTATGAGCAGCGTCAATATAAATGCCTTGTGGTGTATTCCACCGAACGTTTTTGTGTTCTGCCCCCTTCAAAAGTTTTGATTTTTAGTATTGGCTCATCATCTTCATGTTGTACTTTTAGCGTAATGTCCCTATGTTCACAGTGTCTAAGAAACTGGCTGCAACTCTCCCTACCCCCGTTGGGGTCCCGGGGGTTTCAGTATAAATAGTATCCCCACTTTCTGGAAATTTAGTGCTTTAAATTCCCACTGTCGCTGTCTTTCTCATTTGCTCTTTCTCATTCCTGCTCTGTTCTATGAATCTTCTATACTATCTTCTTTTTCGCTAGAACAGTCACCTACCTTTTTTCTGGAAAACTCTTCCGGGACAAGATTCCTTATTTGTGTATGAGGTCTGTTGAATCAGCTTGGGTATATTGGACGCTTTCTGCCAGGTGGTCACTAGAGCTTCCTATGATGTTATTAATTAGCAATGT
Organism: Oncomelania hupensis; assembly: GCA_036898135.1. Lineage (NCBI taxonomy): Eukaryota > Metazoa > Mollusca > Gastropoda > Littorinimorpha > Pomatiopsidae > Oncomelania > Oncomelania hupensis. The sequence continues at coordinate 110,534,945 of CM072512.1, forward strand.
AGGCATTTTATATGTATATATTTTGTTGATGTTTTATAATGATGTTTGTATTCTATTTTGTTTTTGTAAACAGGGGTTCGATAAATTAGAGTACAGCCTCAGCGTCCCCTGCGTGGGATGTCTTTATTGTAAAGTGACTGGCTGGTGGAGAGCTTTCAGTTTTACCATTAGGGTTGTTTCAGCAGATCTTTTATGCGGATTAGGGGTTGTCCGGTCCTGATTTGGCTCGGAAGAGTCCACTGGACCTAAAGCAATAATCATGTAATGTAATGTAATGCAACTCTTCCTCGTCTCTTATTCGTCAGCAAGTGTCTGATTTTATTGTGTACTTGTGGTTTTTGTACCCTGGCAAGCCAGGGTACACAGGTTGCTGTTTAAAATGTAGACAGAGAGACAACTGTTGTCTGCGAGTTTCATTTGGACGATGATACCTCCCCATATCCCCCTTGATACCTCAACATACCCCTCCCCCCTGATATCTCCCCGTCCCCCCCCCATGATGCCTCACCATACCCCCTTGATACCTCCCCGAACCCACTTGATACCTCCCCATACCCCCTTGATACCTTCCGTACCCCCCTTGTAACCTACCTGTACCCTCCTTGATACTTCCCCGTTGATCGTTTCGCAGGTATGGATGAAAGGAATCGACCATCACCATACCCCCTTATAAATACCCGTATCCCCGTTATGCCTACCCATGCCCCTTTAAACCTACCCGTAGCCCCCTTTTACCTACACGTACCATCCCATCCCGATCCTTGGTAATAATAATAATAAGAATAATAAGAATAATAATAATATGGAATATAGAATAATACAAATAGAAATCATAAAAAACACCAAGGTTTTAAAATAAAATTTGATATAAGATATTATAATTATTATAATAATAATAATAATTATTATTATTATTATTAGTTTATAAATAATAATAATAATAATAATAATAATAATAATAATAATAATAATAATAATAATAATAATAATAATAATAATAAATAAGTTAAAAGCCTAAATTAAAAAGAAAAATATCCATATTGTAGTGTAAAAAAAATAACATTAAAAAAATATGGCTCGCGGGAGATTTGAACTTGGGTTGCCTGCACGGTAGGCGAATGTCTTACTAAGTGAGCTACCAAGTCTTTATATAAAGACCATCAATTTTTTGGTCTATATGGGAAAACATGCTGAAACCTCGATTCGATTTTTAATTAATTAAATTTAATTAGTTAAACACAAAATTTTGTAAGATTGGTGACATGAGTGCAAAAGTGTTTTGAATGGAAATAAAACAAAATTTGTGGTATTACTAAATGGCACGTTCTTGACACGGGTTGAATCGAAACCGAGCGCGTAATGAGGCTAATGCAGTTTGTGGACAGTTTGTTTATTTATTTATCTCAGAAACGGTTATACGTTCGGTAATGGAAATGTCGGCTATAACGATTTCGCGGGTTTTGAGCGCACAGCAGGCCGATCCGCAGCGCCCAGCACCTGCCCAGATCAGCGTCCATACCGGACAAACTTTACAGTAGAGGCGAAGAAGGACTTCCGGCTAAGCAATTTATATATATAGATGAAGCCAGATGTTTAGAATGAATGCGTGCGTACTGCGCTTTGAACTGATATTGTTCATTGGGAAAAAGCGCTATATAAATATCCTTATTATTTATTATTATTATTAGCCACCTAATGCATTCAGTGATTTTTACGTTTATGAAGCAAAAGTTTCGATTTTCTTAATTTTTAATATTGACTTAACGGCACTCTTTCTGTTATCGATCTTGATTCTTGTTTCGTTGCGTAACATTCAAACATGTTGACGAAGTATACATGGAACTGGCTGCCAGTAGACCTTATAATAACAATAATGGGCAACATAAAACTTTATTATGTGCTTTTGCATGCTTTTCTGTTCTCGCCAAAAGTTTTGAAGTTTATTTCAATTTAATATTAGAATGTCACTAACTTCGTGGAGTTTCAGTCTGGAACTGCATGCGGAAATGGTGGATAATACCTGGACATACTTTGAAATAGTTGAGAATCAGAACGACGCAAATGTCTGTCGGTCGGTCGGTTGGTCTGTTTATCTATCTGTCTGTCTTGTCTATCTGTCAGTCAATCGGTCTTTGTCTTTCCATTGAGCAGCCGCAATCATTATACTGATTATTATTCTTTGTATTTTTTTTTGCGTGATTTTAGTATTGGCGCGTGTTACTGGTCTGGCGGTACTATTTTTTAATAAGATTTCAAAAAATTTAAAGAATTTCTAAATTTCAAAAATCACAACTAATGTTAGGTAGGTTGGGTTTGGGCGCGCCACAGGCTGCGACTACGCCTTCCACAGGGGAGGCGGCCCAGAATTTCCCGATAAAAAAGGACAATAAAGCATTCAAATCTTTAAAAAAAAAAAAAAAAAAAAAAAAAAAAGACCAAGCAAACCTGATATCTGTGAGTGTAGGAATTCAACCGTCTATGTACATCAACGTCGAGTTTAATAACTGTATTTTCCTCAATCGAGTCATATGTTCCGGTGTTGCATGCTGCTTTTAGAACCTTGAGGCTGGAAGGAGTCAGTGTTCATCAGAGTACACTGACGTTGCATTAGTGCAAATGGCTTCCGACAGTTTGCTCTTTACTCCAGGGACGTAACTCCGTCACGGTACCAAGGGAGGTAACAAACACAAAACGCCTATAAAAGCGCAACAGGAGTCGCTCTGAGCAATCAAAGCAACAGGGATCCGAAACAAACAGATATTCTAAACTCAGCTGATGTAAATGAACATGTACAGTGGGAAAAACAAACAACTTATGTGGAGTATTCTTCAAAGAAACTTGTGTACAATACACTGTGGTCTTATGATAGTGCTTGGCTTGCGGATCTGAAGGTCCCGGGTTCGAGCCCTGTCCGGGCCATGGTGTTGTGTCCCTGGGAAAGACACTTTACTCCCGTTTCCTACTCCTTCGGATGAGAGTATAAACCGAGGTCTAGTCTGTGTCGCATACATTCCATCATAACGGACTTTAAAGATCCTGACGCTCATCCCCTAGACGGGTGAGTGCCGGTAACAAGAACACACCCAGCATGCACTTGGTCCTTCTCCCCCATCCCTGGCTGGCCAGGATAGTGCTCAGTTGTCCGGGCGTCAGACCATTCGCCCAAAGGCTGCGGGTGGGCGTCTCGGGCGGTTTGAGTTAGATCCTGTATCGGCCAGCGCCTAGAGTCTGGTCAAGTACGGCGAGATAAGTGCGCTATAAAAATCCTCAATAATATTAATAATAATACACTATAAAAATTATACGACACCTTTTATTGTTCAAATTCAGAGTTAACGTTACAGCAAACGTTTACGAGTTCCCAAGCTCATATACAGTGAACTCCGGATATAATAAAGGCCGGATAAAGTAAATATTCGGTTTTAGTAAAGTCCAGTCTTGGTCCCGACCAAAACTCTTCTTTGTCTCTGTTTTTAAAAATCGGATATAATAAAAAAAATATAGTAAAGTCCGCTTATAATAAAGTGTTTTCTAAGGCCCCTGGCGAGTTTTGCTGCCGCTTATAATAAAGTTTCAAGGGAGATTACTGTATTAAATTTTCATGAGAGTTACTGACTTCACAACATCGTCACGTCACGCTTACCATGAAGCCTAAAATAGATCTAATTCACGCACTTGAAAATGAAAAGATTAAAAAAAGAAAAAAAAAGAAATTGCTGAACAATTTGGAATTTCCCCATCAACAGTAACAGTGATTATGAAGGAGAGTGAAAAACTGAAGGAGAGATTTAACTGTTTGGCAGAAAAAGAGTACCTAGCTTAGAAACTTACAAAGCAAATTAGACTTCACTTTCGCTATTCATGATGAAATGCGTTTATGACTAAATAAGGGTGTTATTAGTTGAACACATTATAATTATACCTTTTGTACTGAGATGAATCCGAATCAATGGAGAACTGGGAAACCAACAGTTTGACTGGACTGCACTTTCAAATGAGAAGTAAAGAAGAGATTTATTCCTAAGCTGTTGCATGGCTTTGCAAGACAAACCATCTTTTTTTTAAATCCACCATGTTGTTTAGGTTTTGTTCATGTCTTTGTTTGCTTTAATTTTGTGAGCTTTTTGTTTTTCCACAATGACGATAGTACAACATGTACAATTCATAATCTACTTTTATGATTTATCCTTCCGATTAAAGGGTTGGTTTGAAATAATTAGGACACGAAGGCTCACATGTTATCTCTTATCGGTAATGGACTCTCTCTCTCTCTCTCTTTCTCTTACCCTCTATCTCTCTCTCTCTCTCACACACTCACACACACGTGAACTTACACATACGGACATAAACAAATAATACTGTAACATTTCAATCAATATACACAAACTGGGTTATAAGAGAGGTATTCTTGAAGAGTTTATAATACCCGAGTTAATAAACAAAAATAATCAATCAACATAATATGTGAGCGTAATGGAATCCAATAAGGGACAATGGACCTACTGCAAGTGTTCATTAAAAAAAACATCTTTTTCAGTTATTTCCCGTGGATTTCTGGTGGCTTCATACGAAAGACTAAAAGGACCTTTTCACTTTCGTGCAATATCACTTGTTATCATGTGGCTGTGTCCAGAAACAATAGATCTTGACGATGAGTGCATATTCATAATGTTCACTCAAGTAACGTAATTGCTATTTACCTGTAATTACGATAGCAATAGGTAATACCCATGGGGGGGAAGGGAAACACAAAGAAGAAGAAAATCTAAATTTTGAAAAGGCCATGTTCGACAGAGAGAGAGAGAGCGAGAGAGAGAGAGAGAGAGAGAGAGCTTGCTTGTCCAACCACTCAAATAAATACTTTGAATTTTGTTCTTGGCAACTCTGGTAAGACAAACGTCTCCACGACGACTTATAGACGGCTGTCCGGGGTGTGTGGGGCTGGAGCTGGGGAGGGTAGGGGTGTTTTTTAAAATGGGAAAACATAGTTTTCGTGTGGAATTCAGCAAGGGACAACAAACCAACACATAAATATTAATCTAAATTAAAATATGTAATAACGAAAGCGATTCGTTCGATTTGCACTGTCTTATTTTAACTGTTCAACTATGTGAATCTAATCAATTAATGGGATCCAATTCCAACGTACATGTATATAACGCGCCAAATGTCAGCTCAATTTAGAACGATGTTGAGTTACGTGAACACACAGACAAATAGACACACAGACGATTACAGTCTGCAGAAATCCTGGTAAAAGATGGAAATTCGAGAAGTCATTATTTTGTTCACTGATTTGTTTTGCTTTTCTTCTTCTTTACTTGCACCAGGGCCGGATCCAGGGGGTAAGGAGGGGGGGGGTGCTAGGAGTGCTGCAGCATCCCCCACCCCCACCCCCACCCCCACCCCTTGGCAACAACAAAAAAATAAATAAATAAATAAAATAAAGAAAGTAGAAGATGGAAGTTTTTGTTCAACTGGAAATACGTTATGTAAGGCAGTTAGTTACAGGACAGGACAGGATGCTATGCTATGTACGCGCCTTTCCCCCAAGGCTCAAAGCGCGGCGATCTATACCAACATACACGCTCACCTGTCTCATTTTACCCTCACACACACCAAATACACATACATCACTCAAACAGGTGGTGTACAGGCAGGGAGATCGCTATTAGAAGACGGAAGAAAATCGAATTTTTAATTTTCAAATTTTTATATTGACTGCATCCTGTACCATTATTGAATTGAGGGAGGAAACCGGAGTGCCCGGAGAAAACCCTCGGTGACCTCAATAGTCTCGTACCTAAGTCACATACGTTCGCCCCTTGCGGGAATCGAACCCGCGACCTTCGGCATAGGAAACTGGCGACTTATCCACTGCGCCACGAGTTTTACTTGTGGTGTTTCACCACTCTGTACCATACATTTTAAAAAGAACTAGACTAGCAACCCACCCCACCCCCTCCCTCAAAAATGGATTGATCCAGCCCTGTGCACCCACTTAGACCAGCGTTTTCTATCTCTTTATAATGAGAGTGTCAGATTAGTAAACGTTAAATTAAAACAAAAACAAAGTTTCGGTTATGCTAAATTAACCCTCTAAAATCGTTATTATAAACGAAGTCGGTTATAGTCAAGTAAACCTCTAAAACTGTATTATAAACGAAGTTTCGGTTATAGTAAAGTAAACTTTAAAAACTTTACTGTAAACGGATTTTCGGTTATATTAAATATTCGGTTATATTAAAGATTTATTTGGTCCCAGGGCACTTTACTATATCCGAAGTTCACTGTATTAGTATTGCTTTTTGTTACGTTGAAACGCTCATGATGGTGCGTGTGAAATGCGCACGATATTATGTGTGAAGCGCGCGCGATAGATCTGTTCGTTTTATTTTGCAAAGCGTGCAATAATAGAGTGTATTTACCTTTGATTTGAGTTTGCGTTGTTGTTAGAGGACGCTTTGTAGGTATATAACGTTGATAATTTTCGTTAGTGGATATTATTGGAGAATCCTCTAGATCTGCTTGTTTACTATCGATCGAAGTTTCGGGATGTTTGAGAACATTCTTGGACAGAAGGAATGTTGTATGACGTAAGTCAGTGATGACGAAGTTTTATTTGATTGGTTGTAGTGCGTCATTCTACCGTGTTCTAAATTGTTCGGGAGAAGAAAGAGGCTATATATGTGCCGCACTGTTTTGTGTTGTTGTTGATAGTAAGTTGGAAAGTAAAAGTTGAGAGCGGAAAAAGCGATTGTATGCAGTTGTTGATGTGTGCTGAATAAAAGTGGAAAATTTCATTCGAAGACTCAGTGACTTGTATGCTGATTGAACGGGTTACGTGGATAATCGAATCCGAGATTACACTCATCAGGAGCATTCACGCATTGGGGCTGAATCTACTACTGATTGAAAACACCACCATCAAACGGAGTTAATACAATAAAATAAAATAATGTTTATTTCAAATATAAATTTAAAAATTATGCTTACAATAACAGTTTTTAAAATTAATTAAATTTAAACTACAATACTGTTCACTAAAACGAATCTGGATGAGATGATGAACAATTTGTGATCATAATTTTTCCAACGGGCGTGTATGAATTAATGATTGAAGCTATTGATATCATTAATCTATTTCCATGTTTGACAAAGTCTTTTCTACTGATTTTTAGTTTAATTCAATATTTCACACACAGAAAACAGAATACGTATAGGTGGTCGGTTACTAACTTAAACGTACTGACAGTGCAAAAGAACGTTTTCGCTTTTCCCAGTATGCAAGTTGAATTGCAATATTTTCCTTACAGAGAACTGTTTACAGCAAGCCGTCAGTGGGCGTTTTGGACGCTTCTGTATTGACGACGCCCGACTGCAGCTTCAAGGCTCTAGAAGTGGCTCGTTTATAAAACAGCTGTCAGCTCGCAAAAGATTGTCAGAGTAGCAGAAAGATAGGCGAAGCTCTGACATATGGCTACACTATCGGGAAATGGCAATTTTGCATTATCTGTCCCTGTGATGAAAGGAAGGCAAGGCGAAACGTGTATATTTCCCTGAATGCTTCTAAGCGGTTTTAGGTAAATAGCGAGATTAAATTGTGTTTGCAAGGGAATGCAGAAGGTTGAACGTGTATATGTGATTGTTGGGCCGGGCTGAGGAGAGAGCAGTGTGTGTGCGTGCGTGTGTGTGTGTGTGTGCGTGTGTAGGTGAATGGGTGTGTATGTATGTGTGTGTGTATATATGTGTGTGCGTTTGTTATTCTGTGAGTGATACCCACAGCGTTTGAAAAAGTTTAGTAATTACTATGGCATTACAGTTGCTTCGTAACACCGTTAGAACAGGCAAGCTTACCAATGGCTGGCCATCTTTCCTATAGTGTTTTCCAAAGAGTGCAGATTGGGTGGCATTGAAGCTTGTTGAAGTTTTTGCTCTATCTGTTGAGAAATAAATGTTCATTCAATTCAATGGTTTATATATTGACATCTGTTCTCAAGATGATGATTTTACGCAAAACGAATCACGGCAAAAACAGACACACAAAAAAGACAGCAATAAAAGAGCTAGTAGTAGTAGTAGTAGTAGTAGTAGTAGTAGTAGTAGTAGTAGTAGTAGTAGTAGTAGTAGTATCATCATCATCATCATCATCATCATCATTTTGATTTTCCCTCTCTTACTAGCAGCAATTGCAAACAAACAAAATTCTATAAATTTTTATGTACAAGTTATTCATCTGAATATGATGATGATGATGATGATGATGATGATGATGATGATGATGATGATGATGATGATGATGATGATGATGATGATGAACTGACTTAATTAACTAAATAAATATTCCTTCTTTACCCTGCAATGTCTTTAAACTCCGATGACACAGAACTTACTTGTGTGTCTGTAACTCTTAATCTTATTACTTTTCGCACTTTCATCGCCAACCGCTACTTGTGCAACATCATACTAATATGATAGTAAAAGAGGTATGTGCTTCATAACTTGACCATCTCCGTCATATACTCATACTTTTTGACTTATCCGTCATCTGAAAGCACAGACAGAGCTTTTCACATATTGAAATAATCGTACTAGGTTTCACGAATACAATTGATTTATTTATTTATAAATTAAACTTCAAGATTCAAGAAAAACTTTATTATCTCAAGCAGTACTACAACAAATTGCAATAAATGTGTAAGAAAATACATTTACAAACAATCACTCATTAAAAGGTTGAAAAAGACATGGACTATAACAAAGCAATAGGCATCAATAAAATAATAAAATACACAAAGTCTTCCATTAAAAACAGTTGGAGGGAAAACAAAATTAAGAGAATCCAACTCACACTTAGCACGCAATAACACAATTCTATTCATTCTGAGAGAGACGTGTTAACGTTTGTTTAATAGTTGGATGGATTTGGGGGCAAAACTAGATCACCGAAACAAAACAAAAAACACCCCCCTCCCCCCCCCCTCAAAAAAAAAGATGATGAAGAAATAGAAAGAAGACAAAGAGGAGGACAGTACAATGATGACGGGGATGTTAAAGGAGGATAATTATAAATAATTATAAATAAAGAAGCACAAGGACAACGAGGTTAACAAATCCACACTAATTGTCTGATATGACGCACCCCTACCCTACCCTCTCTCACTGCTCCATGCTCGCGCGCGCGCACACAAACACACACACACACACACACACACTCTCTCTCTCTCTCTCTCTCTCTCTCTTTTTTTTTTTCTCTCATCTTATCTCGTCCCCTTCATCAACTCCTTCGAAAATACTCCCACCCACCCCCACCCACCTCCACTCCATCTCCTTCTGGAAAGTACCAAACTTCCCAGCACTTGCAACCCGGCAAGCGAGAAGTGAGTGAGCGAGTTTTGATTGAACAGTGAGGCCGTCGGTACGATCAGCGGCGTCTTTGATGTTCACAATCTCTTTTCTCCAGCCCTCACCCTGGGGCTGGGGGTCACAGCAGAGGGTCGTTAAGACCCCCGCACACCCACAATAGACCATAAAGGCCCGCACACATCCCCTGGACTCTTACGCTCTGTTTTATGGCCAGTTGATACAGCTCTACTACTACTACGACCTTCTTCTTCTTCGTCGTCTACTTCTTTTTTTTTTCTTTGTAATCTGTTTTCTTTTTCTTTTTGTCATCGTCGTTGTTGTTGTTGTTGTTGTTGTTGTTCTTCTTCTTCTTCTTCTTCTTCTTCTTCTTCTTCTTCTTCTTCTTCTTCTTCTTCTTCGTCGTCGTCGTCGTCGTCGTCTTCTTCTTCTTGTTGTCTTTTTTCGTCCTCGCCGTTTTCGTTTTCTTCTTCTTCTTTTTCTTCTTCTTATTCGAAGTCCTCATTGTCTTCTTCTTTTTTGTCTTTTTCGTCCTTGTCGTAATCTTCTTACACCTCTTAGTCCTCGTCATTGTCTTAAATTGTCGTCTGTGTCTTCTTCTTCTTATTCTTCTTCTTCTTCTTCTTCGACGTCGTTATTGTCTTTTTCTTCGTTTTTTATTTTTTTATTTTTTTTTTTTTGGGGGGGGGGGTGGAGGGTGGGGGCACGTCGTTATCTTTTTCTTTCTCCTCTTCATCCTCGTCATTGCCTTGTCGTTTGTGTCTTCTTCTTCTTCTTTCTTCTTCTTCTTCTTCTTCTTCTTCTTCTTCTTCTTCTTCTTCTTCTTCTTCTTCTTCTTCTGCAGGGTGGGGGAGGGAGGTGGAGGTAGTATGTAGGAGAGTATAATAATGTGGTAACTCCCTATTGCAAAATGGCTTATAACTGTACGTTGTACACTGTCCTACATTTGCATAAAAACAAAAAAGTATTGTGATCCTTTAGAAGTCAATTTGATCTGTCAAGTGACGAGAGCTAGCTACATGTATAGTGGCGGGGAAGGGATTGGGTTATGGGAATGGAGCGCGTTCTTATTAGTGTTCGTCTCGTTTTTATGTGCAATAATCAAGCCTTGTGATCCTGGTGTTATTGAAACACCAATAACAACCGGTTCAGAAAATAGTGAAGGATGCGCGAGTAATAAATTCTTATTATGGATTTTGAGTTACCACTGATATTGCATACTATGTCAACCGGAAGACGTTGAGTGTGAGTGTGTGTGTGTGTGTGTTTGTGTATGAGCGTGTGTAAGAGAGAGTGTGTGTGTATATATATGTTGTGAGTGTGTGCGCCTCAATGTGCTTGTGAGTGCGTGTGTTCGCGTGATAGTCTGTGTACGAGAGCTCCTATTTACACATAATATGTGTAGCCTGTAATATGAACTACCCCATGACTAACAAAAGAGACGTTCTCATGTTTTGAAGTCAACAAGAAATAAGTCAGTTAAAACTGTTTTTTAAAGCCACGTTTGTGTATATCAATACACGTAATCCTCTATCCCCTCTGCTTCCCCTACCCACCTCCACCCTCCAACCTTCATCCTACCCTTATCTCTCTCCTCTCTCCGCCACTTGTCCTCTTGCCTTTCGCCACACACCACGAGTACCTATAACGCCTGTTCCAGTAAGCTTACATCTCCAAGTATTAAAAAAAAAAAAAAAAAAAAAGATTACACACACGCCAAAGTAGGTACACCATTTGAATTTTTAACATTTTGAAGGACTAATATACACACAAATGAACTATCATAAATTACCCGTACCCCAGTTCTCTATTTTATTTCACTGCAATACGGTTCCCTTTGATCCCTTTCATAGTCGATTAAGTAGCACTATATTTTTGTGTAAGGCAATGCAGGGTTATACGCTTAAGTGGCACTGCACTTTTTTCCCATCAGTGTATTCTTGTGTACAATAAACTCGGCACTGCTGCCTTTCATACTTTAAAACTGTCACCGTATTCTTTTAGACGGCAAAGCGATACTAATGTTCTCATTTACAAAGTATACCCCTGCTAAGATCAAAGACGCGCGATCTAGCTAAATGGCGATCACCATTTCTATAACCTTGAAATGATCCATGCCTCTGGACCCCTGTGGACACAGTCTCCATAATATTATGGCGAGAGAGCCGCCTAATCACATGTATGTCTGAATTGATTATGTGTCCCTTGCACACACGCTGAATTTAAAATTTTCTCCAGTTGCAGTTATAGTGTCCCTGATTTAACTCTCTCTCTCTCTCTCTCTCTCTCTCTCTCTCTCTCTCTCTCTCTCTCTCTCTCTCTCTCTCTCTCTCTCTGAACTTGAAGAAGAGGTATCCAGCTTCAGCAATCATTTTAATAAGGGAGACCTTCTACATTTAGGGGTCAGGAGTAAGTTTGGTATGATTCAGAATATCAAAGAATGTCACAGATTGGTAAAAGGCTCATCTGATCCACCACCCCTCCCCTCCCCTCCCTCTCCACCTTCCATTCCACACACACACACACACACGCATAGGCACCATGTTACTAATAATAATAATAATAACGGATTTTTATATAGCGGATACTCCAGCCTATGACCAGACTCACCACGCTTTACATAGTCATTACATATAAGCACATGCACTAGATAAAACATCGCTTTAGCTACAATACACCAAAACACAGAACAGTAAGGGTACAAATTATTTACACTTATGTACACAAATTACAATTTACAACTATGTACACTAATGACAGAAAAGACAAATAGAATAGCAAAACATATTCACAGCTATTTACAATTTACTCCGCACGATTCTAAATAAAGTCTATGAAGAAAGTGGTAGTGAAGGAATCGACTTAATTCTGAACCAGCGAAATCTGCCTAAAATGAGGGCAACAGCTAAACAAAACAAAAAATCGTGGCAGTTAGTGCGATAAAAAAAAAATAGGGTTTACAAAGGCAATTTGGCGGGGTGTTTATGAACAAATAATAGATTCTTCAATCTCATTTGTGAAGGCCCCAAACCCCTGGACTAGTTCTGGCGCCAGCCATGGCCTGAGCAAAGTTCAAACCAACCTAACACTGTGGACGCTAGGATTGGATGATTTGCCATTCCTTACTGAACATTGTGTGTGCGTGTGAGAGTGTGCTTGGGGTGGCGTGATATATGTGTGTATGTGGGTTGGTGTGTATATGTGCGTGCATGGGTGCGTTCGTGTGTGTTTGTGTGTGCGTGCCTGTGTGAGTGCGTGTTATGTGTATATGAGCTTATAAGTGCGCTATATAAGAGTAATCTCTTTCTTTTTATTTCTTTATAGTAAGATGAATACTGCTTGCTTTCCCTTACTGATGGACAGAATGGAATCCTATCCTATCCTATCCTGTCCCATAACCCGAAGGTCGTAGGGGCACCACAGATGATCGCTTAACCAGCATACTCCATCTTTCTCTGTCCTCAGCAGCCCTCATGGCTTCGCTCAGTGTCAAACCAGTCCATTCTCGAATGTTGTCCTCCCACCTCTTTTTCGGTCTCCCCCTTCTTCTACATCCTTGCACTGTGCCTTGCAGAATGGTCTTTGCAAGACCTGATGATCTGGTGACGTGGCCATACCATCGGAGTTTCCGTTTCTTCACCACTGTGAGCAGGTCATCGTGTTGTCCAATGGCTTGTGTGATGGTCTGTCGGACTTCGTCGTTGGTGATGTGTTGGGTATAGGAAATGCACAGAAGTCTTCTGTAGCACCTCATCTCCATGCTTTGTATTCTTCGTTGGAGATCTGCTGTGAGGGTCCATGCTTCGCAAGCATATAGGAAGATGGAGATGACCAGAGAGCGCAGCAGTCTTACTTTGGAATGTAGACTGATGGTTCTGTCTTTCCAAATGGGCTTCAACCTTGTCAGGGCAGCAGTTGTTTGTGCGATCCGGAATGGAATGTCTGTGGGATAATACGTCCTGCAATTTGCATGGAAGGGATACCGTTACTTTAATTTGAGGCCAAACCTCACAACAATTTCAGTCAAGATTAAAATTCACTATGTTGATCCTGTACCGAAATTTAATGTTATCATGTCCATAATTGAACACGCCATCTCGGTCTCCACTACCATTTTACAATGTAAAAATACAGAAATTGCAGGCTCGGTGTGCTAGAAAATGGATTCAGCTGTGAAGAGCTTGATCCAGCTGTTCTAATTATTTTGATTTATTGAACATTTGAAGATTTAACTAAACACCAGTTGTTCTCCTTTCAAACTTTTAAAAATATGTTATTTATTGACTGAGCTTTTATTTATTTTAAACTAATTCATTGATTGGTAGATAGATAGATAGATAGATAGATAGATAGATAGATAGATAGATAGATAGATAGATAGATAGATAGATAGATAGATAGATAGATAGATAGATAGATAGATAGATAGATAGAGAGAGAGAGAGAGAGAGAGAGAGAGAGAGAGAGAGAGAGAGAGAGAGAGAGAGAGAGAGAGAGAGAGAGAGAGAGAGAGAGAGAGAGAGAGAGAGAGAGAGAGAGAGAGAGAGAGAGAGAGAGAGATAGATAGATAGATAGATAGATAGATAGATAGATAGATAGATAGATAGATAGATAGATAGATAGATAGATAGATAGATAGATAGATAGATAGATAGATAGATAGATAGATAGATAGATAGATAGATAGATAGATAGATAGATAGATAGATAGATAGATAGATAGATAGATAGATAGATAGATAGATAGATAGATAGATAGATTATATCCGTGCTACCAGAGCATGCACATATTTGTAAATGCTTGTACTTGTACAATGTTGTTGCTGCAGTTTGTCAGCCTCAATAACAAGAAGAAGAAGAAGAAGAAGAAGAAGAAGAAGAAGAAGAAGAAGAAGAAGAAGAAGAAGAAGAAGAAGAAGAAGAAGAAGAAGAAGAAGAAGAAGAAGAATTAGTTTATACAATGCACATCTCTTATCGTTACAGTGACCCTAAGCACACAGTATTGATTGAATCCTTTTGTGAATGTGACATACTGTCCGCAGTGGCGATCATGGAAGAGCCTGAAACAGCACGGGACTTCGTGCCAATGCTGCTGTATGGCTTCATTTTCTTACCCATGGGCTCATCAACCCATTATCGTCAACTGCAGTCCTATCCTATTATATGTTGTGATCTCCGCTGTGCATTTCAAAACGTGTTACATGACGAAGTGCGTTGTGAACAGGTCTTCTTCCTTCTTCTAATTCAGTTTACAGTAAATACTCCGACCGTTTGAATAAAACCTTTACAACTTTGAATGGTAACAAGAAAAAAAAAAGAACAAACCAAATTAAACAGCATGTCTTAGGTGTGTTTAATACAGAAGACAGATAGATCTGGTAAAGGTTTTGCTTCTGGTTGAAATCATTGTCTTTTAAGAATAATAATAGCATGGGGATGAGATGCTACAGAAGACTTCTATATCCAACACATCACCAACAACGAAGTCCGACAGACCATCACACAAGCCATTGGACAACACGATGACATGCTCACAGTGGTGAAGAAACGGAAACTGATGGTATGGCCATGTCACCATAGCATCAGGCCTTGCAAAGACCATCCTGCAAGGCACAGTGCAAGGAGGCAGAAGAAGAAGGAGACAGAAAAAGAGGTGGGAGGACAACATTGCATTACATGGTTATTGCTTTAGGTCCAGCGGACTCTTCCAAGCCAAATCAGGACCAGGAGGACAACATTCGAGATTCGAGAATGGACTGGCTTGACACTGAGCGAAGTCATGAGGGTTGCTGAGGACAGAGAAAGATGGAGTACGCTGGTTAAACGATCATCTGTGGTGCCCCAACGACCTTCGAGTTACGGGATAGGGTAGAATAGGAATAATAATAATAAGAAGAAGAAGAAGAAGAAGAAGAAGAAGAAGAAGAAGAAGAAGAAGAAGAAGAAGAAGATCATCATCATCATCATCATCATCATCATCATCATCATCATCATCATCATCATCATCATCATCATCATAATATGTGTCGGTTATATAGCACTTTTCCTTCAGATTTAAATCAAAGCTTTTAAACAATGCGTCTTCTCCCTCTTGATGACCCTATTTGTATGTATATGTCTTCTTTATGACATTCACTTTATAAAATATTTATTTGATATTTTTCGGTGTTTTTTGTAAATCACTTTATTCTTATTAATATTTATATAGAATCATATTTTCTAAATAATCATTTATTTACAAGCAAAGTAAGATTTATCTAAATAACATATTTCTCCGTACTTATTATTTACCTAAACAATATATTGTTACGTAAACAAATCATGATATTGGTAAATAAGGCATTGTTGCTCAATAAGGAATTATTTACTTATATAATGGATTATTTAGCAAACTGTGTTCAATAATGGATTATTTAGAAATGTTTAGAAATGTTTCTATATAAATATTTGTTTACCTATATAATCTTTTATTTAGCAGAATATGCTAAATAATGTATTATTTAGATGATGTTTCTAAACAATGCATTATTTAACATAAACGGTGCATTGTTTAAGGACTGTAATTTTCATTCTTTAGGGGGTTCCAGAATTCGCTTGTAAGCTGGGCTTTTATAATTTGACTGGGTTCTATACGTAATGCAAGGTCTTTCCAAGGATTGTGTACCCAAAATGTGTGTTAATTATACATTTTTCAACATAAATCACTCCACAAATTTGAAGAAACGCCCCGAAAACCCAAAGAAAGGTCAAGATCAGTTTTGTGCGGGAGTGTTCAGCGTTTTTCAGTATCTCCAACAGAGGGAAAAAATGTATTATTTCTTTTTGTATTTATTTACCCAAAAACGCAGAGATAGGTTTTGAAGAAGTGGCAATAGCAGGAGTATTGAATTGTTTATAAACTGGAATTAACTCTTCTGCAATTTTTTTTCACAAGATCGCCGTTAACGTTCGATTTCTCCATGTTTATTTACTCTGAAGGCAATCCCGCCAATGCAGAAATAATGATGGATCCCTCTTGTCCGGAACCGTTACCTTTGCAGTTTCGTATATTAATACTGTTGCGAACATGTAAACAAAATAGAGTGAATTAAATAAAGTAGTTGCTTACTTGCAAATCACAAAACAGCGTTAAATCACGATTTTCCAATTTTCTAAAATCACTGCACACAACCTCACAATAATACGACTTATATCTGCGAATCCCTTAAATAATAATCAATTGCAATCCCTGTAATAAAAATTGCAGTCCCAAAACAATGAATTGTTTACGTAGATAATGCATTATTTAACAACATCTTTTAAATAATATATTATTTAGCAAATTCTGCTAAATAATGTATTATATAGATAAGCACATAATTACTTAGAAACATTTCTAAATAATACATTATTTCACACAATCTTCTAAATAATTCATTGTATAGGTGAATAATTCCTTACTTAGCAACAATGCCTTATTTATCTATATCGTGATTTATTTATCTAAACAATATACTGTTTATGTTAATAATAAGTCATTTAGTGTCAACACCCCTTGGGGTCATGAGCAATCTTGTCACTGTAGATTGTTCTAACCTATAAAGGGAACATTGAAAGCCCCAGTTGAAAACCTGTCTTGCCTTTGTAGGCATGACTAATTCACTGCGGCAACAGTTCCCCCCGTTGGAGTGCCGGGGGTTTCAGTATAAATAGTATCCCCACTTTCTGGAAATTTAGTGCTTTAAATTCCCACTGTCGCTGTCTTCATCATTTGCTCTTTCCCATTCCTGATCTGTCCTATCACTCTGCTATACTTTCTTCTTCTTCGCTAGATCAATGACCTACCTTTTTTCTTGAAAACTCTTCCTGGACAAGACTCCTTGTTTGTGTATGAGGTCTGTTGGATCAGCTTGGGAGTGTTGGACGCTTTCTGCCGGGTGGTCACTAGGGCTTCCTATGATTGTATTATTTCGCACTATAGGCATTTTATATGTATGCATTTTGTTGATGATTTATAATGATGGTTGTATTCTATTTTGTTTTTGTAACCGGGGTGTTCGCGTAGTTGAGGTCAACCCTCAGCCGTCCCCCGCGTGGGATGTCTTTATTGTAAAGTGACTGGCCGGTGGAGGGCATTCAATTTTCCCACTAGGGTTGTTTCGGCAGATCTTTTATGCGGATCGGGGGTTGTCCGGTCCTGATTTGGCTCGGAAGAGTCCGCTGGACCTAAAGCAACAATAAATCAATCAATCAATCAATCAATTTAGTGTCAACATATATTATTTAGAAAAATCTTACATTGTTTGTAAACAAATAATTCTTTAGACAAATAATTTTAAATAAAGATTATAATAGCTGAAAGTGGTGAAAATTTATATTTTACAAAGGGAATTCCATATTTGTCTAAAGTGCGTCTGGGGTCGAGAATAATTCACGCTAAGAGATTATCATTCGATCCGGCTGCATATTTATAGCGCACATATCACCACTAACACGATGGTAAATGTATTTATCATTCCGTCTTCTCCGTCGTACTCCTCATCACCATGCGCCCACCACTTTCTACTCGTCCTAGCTCTACCACATCTTTTCACCGTTACAATTTACTCCTCCTCCTCCTCCTCTCTCTCTCTCTCTGTCCTCCTGCTCCTCTTCCTATTGTTCACTGAAACTCATTCCACTCTCCATCACACTGGTCCACTGCAATCTTTCATCATTGCATTATCATCAGTCATCATCTCGCCGATTCGCCTGATATCCGGATATTCACCCCCCAGCATTTGATTTATTCCAGAGAGCTACATCTCCGATTTATTCCAACAGGGAAAACTGAAACCCTTTATCACAATTCATCTGGATGCCTCTAGAGTGCCCTTGTTGCTGCACCGGGCGTACAGAGTGTCTTGGTATTCATAGAAACTCATCGCTGCTTCTGTTAGCTCTATACAAACCGGTCGATGTATTTGCTACTCAGGATGTTGTCATTAAGAGTTTTTGATACTCAAAGATAGCTCAGTACAAATTCTTCTTTTACTGTGTACAGACACGCATAATTCCAGGCATTCAGGATGTGTAGAGTCTGCATGGTATAGAATTGGAGACAGCAGCTGTGTGCAAACGGTTATATAAATGTTAATTATCAGCGCTAGTAGTAGAAGTAGTAGCAGTAGTAGTAGTAGGAGTAGTAGTAGTAGTAGTAGGAGTAGTAGTAGTAGTAGTAGTAGTAGTAGTAGTAGTAGTAGTAGTAGTAGTAGTAGTAGTAGTAGTAGTAGTTGGCGTTGTCGTTGTTTATTTCTTTCTTTCATTTAACCTCTATTCACCGAAGCGATTTTAGACTACGAAATAAAATAAAAGTGGGAAAGAAAGATTTTTGCTACTTGGATGGGAAAAAGATTGAACATTTAAACAAAATGTTAAAATAAAATAAAATGAAATGAAACAAAGTTAAAATTATTTAGTCAAACTAATATTTCAACAACAAAAAATAGAAAGGAATGACAACGTGAATATAACATTTGATAATAATACAATATATCAAACTTGTGAAATGTTCACATAAAGAAAGTCAGTTTTGTGATATTGCTATGCATTAAATACTCTGAATAAACTATCAATTTTCATTTTATAGAATGTTCTACAGAACTATAAATTATAGATTTTGCGACTGTTATCCAATATTCACCGTGTTTGCTTTGAACATTATGAATGTTCTGTGCAATATAATGTTCTATTACACTGCAGTCATGAATGATATGATTTAGAGTTAGGTTTTCATTGCAAATACAAACAATATCTTTGCAATATTTTGTCCTCCAAGAATTTAAACAAAGAAATTTTTTTACAGTGTGTGTCATACACTGATAGGATGGATAGCAGAGCCTGTTTTGATTACACCCTCAATAGAAAAAGTAGCCTACTTATTCTTTTGTAACTGCATACATGCTCGGCATGGTTTCATAGCTTCAACCATTGAATGGATTCATTTATGACATTCACTTTAAGTAGGGTGAATATATTTGAAAAGAAGAATATATCTACACCTACGTAGTAGCGACCGTGCCCAAATATAGATACAAGGGGGAAATGTTGTGAGTTAATTGTTCCTAGACACTCTGTGTAAAAATGTGCGCACACTGATATGAAGTTTTGGACGTCATCGCGATGTCACAACAGTGCGTGCGTGACTAAGTGACGACGTCACGTCCTGTCACGTGATCTCTGAGTCACCAGGGCATCAGCACTGCTGGAGCACACTTAACAGTGAAAAGATGTAGGCGTGGAGAGGTTGCAGGCGTCAGGACGCTCTAAGTGTTTGTTCCTTTTTCTTCTTTTCAATTTCTTCTTCTTCTTCTTCTTCTAGTGAGAAGAAATCTTACTACTTGCCTGTCAAGGTGTCATATTATGGTCCTGGTAAAACAACACGAATTGGTAATAAATGAAATAATATTATTTTGTATATAGCGCTTTTCCCCTTAAAAACGCTGTTCAGGGCGCTGTCCGAAAAAAAAGAGCTTCCTGAAGACTTAAAGAAGCAGTTACCCAGTTTATAAATCCGCGAATCAGTGGGTAATTCCGTACCCTACTGTACGGCTTCGCGGATTGATTTATTTATTTATTGGATAAATGCTTCCTCAATACCACCTTTGGACGTCAACTTGCTAACAGACTCCAAATCAATTGCAACAGGCAATGAACACCTTTGTCCTAAGTTCCTACCAAGATCCTCTGCCAAAAGGAAAAGGAAATACTTGGACAAAAGACACAGTCTTGACTATTTCCGTCAATCTCTACCTCTACTCCTTCGGATGAGAGTACAAACCGAGGTCTTGTCTGCGCATACACACACGCACGCATTCCATCGCGCGGACTTTAGAGATCCTGACGCTCATGTTCTATGCGGGTGAGTATTGCCGGTTACACAAATACACCCAGCAAGCACTACGTCTCTTCAACCCGGTCTGCCAAGATGGCGCTCAGTTGTCTGGGCGTCAGACGATGACCCCAAATGCTGCAAGTGGGCACATCGGGCGGCTTGATCCTCTGTCGGTCAGCGCTTCCCAGGCTGGGAAAAGCGCGATATAAGAACGATTAAATAAATAAAACATAAAATAAAAAATCTGAAATTGATTTTTCTGCCGGGGTGAGACTGAAGTCCTTTCACATTACTTCAAAGAAGACTCACAACCTCCCATTTCCCCAATCAAACCTTACCCCCAACCCCCCTACCCCATATCTACCATCTCTCCCTACCCCCTTTAGTACTTTTACATTGAATAACACATTTTAGTGACCAAAACTCGGACTTCTTCGGTGATGTGCATTACAGATGGAGCCGTACAAATCCAATAGGTTATTATTATTCCGAGAGGACGTTTGCATTTTATCAAGTGTTATTCCCTCCCTTGCTTCCTTTTCCTCTTTTTTTTTTTTTTTTTTTTTTGGGGGGGGGGGGGGGGGAATTTTTTTTTAATAACCTCTGAGGTTCTATTTTCTTTCTCACTTTCTTCTTCTTTCTTTCTGTTCACACTTTTGCCATTACACTCTCTTTTACTTTTTTTTTCTTTTTCTGTGCCCGCTCTCTACTTCATCCCTTCCTTCTTAATGTCTCGGTCATTACCCCCCCCAACCCCCCTCCCCGTTTGTTTTTGCTTGTGTGTGTGTGTGTGTGTGTGTGTGTGTGCGCGTGAGCAATGGACCTGTTGGACGGGCAAAGGGGGGATTATTGGCTATCGACCGGATTTGATTATCTCCCTTCCATTCTGGTAGCGGAGAAATGTGTCCTCCCTTGTTTGTCAGAAGGAAGACAAGTAAGGTCGCATTTTCGCCTGTCATCGTCCTCTTTCTTGCCAACCTTTTCTTGGGGGAAAGTGATGGGTGGGGACTGGTAGGGAGAGAATAATTGGGTGAGGATCGCGAGAGGTACGGTTAGGGCTTGTACTACTTGTACAATGAGCATACAGGAGAATAATTAATGTAGAGTGTGAGTCGATGGTGTCATATTTTCTAGTGACAAGATCGAAAGAACTTATCATTAGAGAAACAAGAATGACACCTTGGAATTTCTTGGGTGGGAAAGAGATTTTTTTTAAAAAGGGTTGGGTCTTGTACTTGTACGTAATTGAGAATAATCGAAGTTAGAGGGTGAGTCGATGGTGACATGCTCTGTTGGCAAGCACGAAGAACGTATCATTAGGGAAACAAGCATGGCACCACCGTGTTACGGCCGGAAGCAGTCGTATCCTCCCAAAACCTCCCCTTCTCTACACCCAAAACCATCAAGGCCTTGACCTTCAGGGCATTCACCCTCGAATTCATCCCCTCGCTTCAACACTCAACCACTGTTTGCTTCTGAGCTTTATACTTCTTCTTCTTTTTCTTCTTCTTCTTCTTCTTCTTCTTCTTCTTCTTCTTCTTCTTGTCGACCTTCTACACTAACAACCAGGTGATCCTCCTCTATCCTTCTTCTTACTCATTTCTCATTCTTTTTTTTTTTTAATTTCTTTCCTTCAGTCAGTCTTCCTTTCCATTTTCTTTCTTCTTGTCAATATTTTCTTTCTTACTTTTTTGCGTTCGTTCTTTTTTCTTAATTTCTTTGTTTTATCACTATTTCATTTTTCTATCTTTTCTGTCTTTCTTTCTTTTTTTTTGTTGTCTTTCTTTCTTTTTTTCCTGTAATATCAGTACTTTCTTGATCTTTGATCGGTACCAAAACTTTAACAATTACTATAGTTTTATTCATCGTCATCTTCCTTGATTTGACTAATTCACATCGTTATATTCAGTTCGTTTTCTTATTTATTTTTCAAAATTCTGAACTTCATCATCATCATCATCATCATCATCATCATCATCATCATCATCATCATCATCTTCTTCTTCTTCTTCTTCTTCTTCTTCTTCTTCTTCTTCTTTTTCTTCTACTACTACTACTACTACTACTACTACTACTACTACTGCTGCTGCTGCTGCTGCTGCTGCTGCTGCTGCTACTACTACTACTACTACTACTACTACTCCTTCTTCTTCTTCTTCTTCTTATTATTATTATTATTATTATTATTATCATCATATTTACCATCATCATCATTATCATCATCATCATCATCATCATCTTATTATTATTATTATTATTATTATTATTATTATTATTATTATTATTATTATTATTATTATTATTTTATTTACCATCATCATCATTATCATCATCTTCTTCTTTTTTCTTTTTCTCCTACTCCTCCTTCTTATTTTTCTTCTATTTACTCTTTCTTTCGTTCTTCTTCTTCTTTTCCTGCTTGTTTAACCACCAGTTGCTCCTGATTCCGACTGAGTCATATCATTCTAAAGATCGGTATGTTTGCTTTCCTTGAATCATTGCCTGCTGTTTAACTTCCCTTTCTCACTCAAGCCTCTTTCCTTTCTTTTCTTTTCTTTTCTTTTCTTTTCTTTTCTTTTTTTTTTTTTTTTTTTTGTTTAACCTAAAAAAACATCCACGGGAAATCTTTTAGCTTCACAATTAAAAACATCATTTAGCTTGTGGAACTTCTTTCAGTGCTTTTAGTGTATTCTGTTAAATGTATTCAGCAATATAATGTGCGTGCCCACTTTAAACGAACTCGCGAGGACAATATGGAGAAAAAAAAGCAATTAATGAATCATTTTCTTTGTTTACTTCAATTCTTCTCTCTCTCTCTCTCTTTCTTTCTCTTTCTCTCCTCACTTCCATCTCCTTCCTCCCGTTCCACCTCTCCGCTCCTCTTCTCCTAGTTTAACATTTAAATTCTTCTTTCTCTTTTTTAAGCGTTCAATCTTTGGACCTTCTTTCAATGTATTCAGTTTAAGGTATTCTGTGAATGCGTCCACTTAAAACGAACTCATTGGAAGGACCAAGGAAGGACAGGAAAAAAAAAGCAATGACTCATTCTTTCCGTTTTCCCCATCTCCCTCCCCCTCCCCCCGCTTCCCCCGTCCCTCCTCGCTCCCTCTCCTCTCCACTCCCCGCTCCTCTTTGTCTTCTCCTTTTCGCCACCACCAGTTGCTTCTCAATGAAAGTGATCGAGCTACGGTCACATCAACGAAGACTGCTTGATTCACCCGGAGTATCCGAGCCTGGAGAGAGATTATCGTATAAGAGTATAGTATTGATGGCATCATAGGTTGTCAACCTTGTGATCACACTGCATAGCTGAGACTAGCTAGTGGAGAGGCTAGTATTCGTCTCTTCACTAGCGAGTCTCAACTACGCAGTGTGTCTTGGGATCTCTAGTGGACGTTGACAGGCTCTATGTGGAAGACTCGGGACCCCAAATACTCTGCTGTCGGGTTTTCTTCCTTCCTATCATTTGCTGAAGAAGAGGAGATGGAGCACCATTGCCCTCACAACGCTGATTCTGGAGAAAGAGACATTACTAAGGCCTCATTTATCTCTACAAATCCCCCCTACCTCCCCACTCTCCCCTCCTCCCACTCCCTCTCCCCTCCTCCCACTCCCTCTCCCCCCCCCCAAAAAAAAGGGTAACCGTAATTTTAAAAACAAAACAAAACTTTTACCTCTAAATAGATTGATGCTTTTTAAATCGTGTATAAACTATGAACAGCAGTACATAGAAATTCGCCCATCCGGCTGCACAGACATATTTATAATAAATGTAAATTGTAGGATATATTTCAAAGAATGATGGATTCCACACCTATGCTTTATTGATGTACACTCCCGCATGCACTCCCCACCCCCACCCCTCACCCCCTTCACCCTCTTTCCATGCACTCACACCCAAGAGAGAATACAGAATAGCTACAGATTACAGAATTTATTCAGCCAAATGCCAACATTTATTCCATATTATTAATATTATTATTATTATTATTATTGGGTATTTGTATAGCGCACATATTTCGCCGTTCTCGGCGACTCAAGGCGCTGGCCGATAGAGGATCTAACTCAAGCCGCCCGAGGCGCCAACATATGGAACTTGCTCCGATGTTGGAAACCAGTCACTCATACACACACAGCCACACTCCACATAACACCTTTTAAGACTTAATTAAAAGATCTTCCTTACCCAGTTGCAACATTAAGCGCAATCACAATGGCCATGTCAATTATAAAAACTGGACATGTATGGATATATACTATAATATATATTATATCACAGACAAGGTATAATCACTAATTCTAATGCATACACACGTACTCACACAAACACACACACACAAGCACACACACACACCCACACATACATATACACATAGAAAAGTAAATCGATACATATTTAAAAAACAGAGAGAGAGACTTGACTTTTGACACTGTTTTTATTAGGCCTCCGGCCCATACAGTTTGGGGAGGGAGTTTACAATGGGAAGAAATAAACACAAATCAATACACACACACTCACACACACATACACACACACACACAATCCAATTGCATAATAAGTAAAATTCATAAGGACTTTCTCAATTCACGTTTACTTAATTTCCATCTTTTTTTCTTATCTTTTCTTTTCATAACTTTAAAGAACAGAGAGAGAGAGAGAGAGAGAGAGAGAGAGAGAGAGAGAGAGAAGAGTTAGGGGAAGGCTGGGAGAGAGGAGGGAGAGGGGGCTGGGGATGGCGTAGAGAGAAGGAGAGAGTTGGAGCAGGCAGGCTGATGTCTCACTAGTTTGAGGCCTGCGATGATTGTGTTTTATTGGGAATCCAAGGAAAAAAGAGGAAGAACAAGAAAAGGAAGGAATGGGGTATTGATGCTGATGTTGTGATTATGTTTGCTTCAGTGGCCTATCATGCCCACATCTGTTCATCATGGATCCCACCTCATGAGAATTCCCAGCTACCGTCTTCTTCTTCTTCTTCTTCTTCTTCTTCTTCTTCTTCTTCTTCTTCTTCTTCTTCTTCTTCTTCTTCTTCTTCTTCTTCTTCTTCTTCGTCTTCTTCTTCGTCTTCTTATTCTTCTTTCTCGTTTTATTCCTGTTGCTTTTAATGTTGTTGTTGTTGTTGTTGTTGTTGTTGTTGTTGTTGTTGTTGTTGTTCTTCTTCTTCTTCTTCTTCTTCTTCTTCTTCTTCTTCTTCTTCTTCTTCTTCTCCTCCTCCTCCTCCTCCTTCTTCTTCTTCTTCTCCTCCTCCTCCTCCTTTTCTTCTTCTTCTTCTTCTTGGTTTAAACAGAATTTTATTATTATTCATGAGACAAGCAAATAAAACATGGAGGGCATAAAGGACACACAAACGCAAAGCTTAAATACGTGCTACCCTTTGACAAATTATAACAATGAAATGTCCCTGGCGAACATGAACAAGTACAAAGTAAGAAGACGAAGAAAATAAAGTATTTTTGTTAATCTTCTTAACACTAAAAAAATAAACAAACATGCATCATAGTTTAAGAGGCAAAAATACAGTACAATCGAGGATAAAAAAAAAAGTAATAAGGAAATTAAAGAATAAGCTAACTAACGAGAAACAGATACATGCACCCAACAGTAAACCTTACATAGTATAGTAGCTGTCCATTAAAAGATTCTTCTTCTTCTTCTTCTTCGTACAATTTTTGTTACTTTTACTGTCTACACTCTTGAACTCCTGCCAAAGCATGATCAGAAGAAGAAGAAGAAGAAGAAGAAGAAGAAGAAGAAGATGATGATGATGATGATGATGATGATGATGATGATGATGATGATGATGATGATGATGATGATGATGATGATGATGATGATGATGATGATGATGATGATGATGATACATGAAGATGATGATGATGCACCCATTGCACATAGCTACGATCGAAAGAAAGTAGACTCCAGGCGCACGCTGCGCAGCAGGCCAAAGTATGTCCCTTGTCCCTTGAAGGGATACTTTGGCGAGGTTAGCAGCCTGCTCAGTTACAGTGTCGCTGAAAGACTAGAAACGGAAAAGTAAGTTTCGTCACCTCTAGGCGACGAATTAGGTCGCGCTGTATTTGTTTCTAGGTCAACTGTCTTTTACGAACCGTTTGAGAATCTTTTCGAACCGTGTATTGACGCCGGATAGTGTCCTCACTTGGTTTCATACAATTTAAGAATCCAAAAAGGCAAATGGGTTTTTGGGACGGAATAAGAGCATTTTTGTAGAGAAAAGGGTTAGGGCAAGGGCTAGGGATCGATCTACAACTAACCCTTACCCGAACCCTTGTAGCAATATTCCGCTCTTTCCGTCACTTTTAAACAGAACTGCGGTACACATCCGCGGCTAGCAGCGAGCCCAAAGTATACTTTGAAGGGATGGAGGGAATTCTTTCACCTGCTGCTAGCGGGAGTTTTGTTGGCGATACTTTCTACCGATCGCAGCAATGTGTGATGATGATGATGATGATGATGATGATGATGATGATGATGATGATGATGATGATGATGATGATGATGATGATGATGATGATGATGTTGTTGATGATGATGATGACGATGATGCAATACAATACAATACAATACAATACAATACAATACAATACAATACAATACAATACAATACAATACAATACAATACAAATCGACGTTATTTGTCTCACACTGAGCAATTAAAATTGCGGCAGCATGAAAGTATTTATTGATGATGACGATGAAATTATTAACAAAAGAATGAAATATCATTTAATTCGGTAATATCTTCGTTAATGTTGCATGTTGCGTGCGTCATTAACTGAGTATCGACCAGAACATTAAGCGTTACTGCGTTTGCCTCCGGTTTTGACCCACAAGTTGTATTTTTCTTCCTAATAAAATTAGCCATTTGTGTGTGTGTGTGCGTCCTTTGTGTGTGTGTGGGGGTTTTTTTTAACATAAAGGTTGTGCTCTTTAAAGTGCCATTGTAATGACACTAGGACGTAGTACATCATATTATAAGAGGTACTTATAGTAAAACATTGGCTCCTATTTTTCGAAAATTTTCCCGTCACGGACCTAGGCAAGAGTTACTGCCGAACGGGCTATTCTCTCATCCCATCGTAAAGAACAAAATAAAAAGAAGAGGTTTCATTCCTTTGAAAGAGTTAGAGGAAATAAAGGTGGATGGGCGTACGGTTGGAAGGCATGAAAATTTAAAAAAAAATAAATAAAAGGGAGAAGAAGAGTAGAGCATGGCCTATGAGGGGAGGAGATTTGATGCCAGGGGCTAGATTGGGTCCTGGAGCGAAAGCTTTAAAAATCCATATATGCTCCTACATCTGCTCATCAGCCGCTAGCACTTCGAGTCCTCTGAGATTTAGATATCTCTTTTTGTTTTGTTTTATTTTGAAATGTTCGATTTAAAAGCTTCTGGTTAGGACAGTGGGTCGCACAGGAAGTCCTCTCCAGGATAGCACAAACAACTGCTGCCCTGACAAAATTGAAGCCCATTTGGCAAGAGAGGACCATCAGTCTACACTCCAAAATAAGGTTGCTGCGCTCCTTTGTCTACTCCATCTTCCTATACTCTTGCGAAACATGGACCCTCACAGCAGACCTACAACGAAGAATACAAAGCATGGGGAAGAGTCCGCTGGACCTAAAGCAATAACGATGTAATGTAATGGGGATGAGGTGCTACAGAAGACTCCTGGGCATTTCCTATACCCAGCACATCAACAATGACGAATTCCGAAAGACCATTATCACACAAGCCATTGGACAACACGATGACTTGCTCACAATGGTGAAAAAACGGAAACTCCGATGGTATGGCCATATCACCAGAGGCCTGAGGCCTTGCAAAGACAATCCGGCAAGGCACGGTGCAAGGAGGCAGAAGAAGAGGGAGACAGAAAAAGAGGTGGGAAGACAACATTCGAGAATGGTCTGGCTTGACACTGGGTGAAGCCATGAGGACTGCTGAGGACAGAGAAAGATGGAGTACGCTGGTTAAACGATCATCTGTGGTGCCCCAACGACTTTCGAGTTACGAGATAGGATAGGATAGGTTAGGATACGCATCGCACTACCTCTGCTGACCCATTCCTGCGCGATACACACACGCTTTGTTTGCCTATGCCATCTATCTCGCACCGCATCCGCTCTCCTCCCTCCCCCCACCCCCTC
Organism: Oncomelania hupensis; assembly: GCA_036898135.1. Lineage (NCBI taxonomy): Eukaryota > Metazoa > Mollusca > Gastropoda > Littorinimorpha > Pomatiopsidae > Oncomelania > Oncomelania hupensis. The sequence goes on from CM072512.1 coordinate 110,563,324, forward strand.
TTCCTTCCTGCACTCCCCGTTTCCCTTGCCTTTTTGTCTGTCTACTTTGCAATATTCGTTTTTATTGAGCGTGTAGGTATATACAATGTGTATTTAGTGCTTCAGGTTTCTAGACGATTTAATCTCTGGAAGAGGGATAATTTAGGTTGAAACAAATTGTCTTTTTTTGATCTTCTCGTATACATGTACATGCCGAATTTAAACTACATCGGTGAACGGACTAGAGCATTAGGGCCAAACTTTCTGCCAGAGCTGTTCTTGTCTCTTAACGTGTATCCATCGTGTTTTGTTCTCTCATTTAAATGTCAATGTTTCACGCTCTGCTCTCACCCTCTCAGTTTCTTCTCTCGTTTAAATACCCTATATAGTTCGTTTTTTCATCTTTCTTCTGTCTTTCCATGTTTTCCATTTATGTTCTTTCTACCAATGAAACCCGTTTCACTTTCTTTTGTCTCCATCTCTGACTCTTTTCTTTCCTCATTTAAACTTTCAATGTTTTTGCTTTTCTTCTGTCGTTCACGTGAGTCATGGCTTCTCCTGAGAGCAGATCGAAGTGAAATTGAGCCCTTTGCCCAAGTGTTCTCTCCACACTAGCCCTAACGATCCGATGGCCAGTGTCAGCGAGTAATCTCCCATGAAATCAATCTTTAATGAGGAGAAAGGAAAGTTGTTCCACCTTGTGCGTGCCCGAGAGCATTGAATAGCGGGCAAGGTGCTGGTTTATGACTTGCCCAAAAAAGCTTTGAGAACGCGAGACCGCAACCCTCATCCATTCTCTGTTCTTGTGGCCTTCGCGACGAAAATTGGGTCACATTAAAGAGGCACTCTCGCAGACATGAAAAAACAGTTCTTGAATCCACCCACCCCCAACCCCCACCCTGCTTCCGTTTTCAGTATTACGAAAGGTTAAAAACAAAACATGTTTAAGGTATTTCAGAACCGAATCTTTTTTAGCAGGATAACGTTTCTTCTTCTTCTTCTTCTTCTTCTTCTTCTTTTTCTTTTTCTTCTTCTTCTTCTTCTTCTTCTTCTTCTTCTTCTTCTTCTTCTCCTCCTCCTCCTCCTTGTTCTTCTCCTCACCCTTCTTCTTTTTTTCCTCCTTCTCCTCCTTCTACTCCTCCTTCTTCTTCTTCTTGTTCTTGTTCTTCTTGTTCTTCTTGTTCTTCCTCTTCCTCTTCTTCTTTTTCTTCTTCTTTTCTTCTCCGTATTCTTCTTCCTCTCCTCCTCCTCCTCCTCCTCCTTCTTCTTCTTCTTCTTCTTCTCCTCCTCCGCCGTCTTCTTCTCATTGTTTTTTAAATGTAAAATCTGCCCAAGGATACAATCCTCAGCTCTCTATCTCATACAAATCATGGTTCGATGGTATTTAGCGTGAAAAATTACACAAACTTACTGCAAATGTGCGTTTTGAACGCAGTTTCGTTTCGTGCCTTTTGAAAAGTAGACTACTTGTGCATGTCAGTGTTTATTCAGTGGCCTGTGCGAGGTTGAGGTATTTGATCTGAAACGTAAGCCCCGACAACAAACCTTTGTTGTTTCACATCTATATTAAACACCTTTTGCCATGCAAGAACATTGCGCTTCGTTCCATTTGGTAAATGTGTACCTTCTCAAAAGGAGACAACAAGTTGTGACCAAAACAGAGAGCAAGTTGTCTCGCTTTTTCAAAACGCCACTGTTGTATTAATATTTTTAATAGCATCTGGGACATACTTATTCGTAGATACACTCTCTTCGCAGACTTGTACGTGGCGTACAACATATGTACACTTACATCTCATCTTCTCAGCCTCTGTGACCACATTTTTATCATGCCCAAATGTGACAAGGCCCGAAACCGCGAAATCATCCATTATTCACTCGTAGGCTTCCAAGGGAGCTCACCTAGGTGTTCAGGCTGATGAAGTTATTTCCCCTAACTCGATTTCACTCCCCTTTATACGGTTGCGAAAGGTTAAGAACCTCGGCGGCACTGAAACACTTTCTGCAGTTGTGCCTTAGCGGTGGCGATGGCGGTGGTGATGATGATGATGATGATGATGATGATGATGATGATGATGATGATGATGATGATGATGATGATGATGATGATGACGACGACGATAACGACGATAACGACACTGAAGATTTTTATAGAGCGTTATTCCATGATCATTGTGACGTGGGGTTTTATTGTTGCTGGGCTCTGCACAATGGACTGCTATAACCCTCTCTTCTTCTTCTATGGGGATCGCTAGTGAATCACCCTGTGAATTACCTTAATACATTTATTTGTTTAGCTCGGTCTGTGTTTAAGCTGGGGTACAGAGATAGATAGAAAAAATGGTAAAAGATCACTGTCACACTAGCTTTCACACGGCTATGAAACATATGTAGTCCAGCCACTTGATAACAGTAACTATCACACATTTATTTCGTCTACTCTATACACGATCTTCGAAGTACGAAACTAACTTAAAAGTTCAATTGTCAATGCGAATGGTTTGCTCGCTGATAGGTTTATGCAGCTACTTTCTCATCATAGGGCACTGGATACTTTCTGCCCTAATGGTCAGAGTTCTTGAAGATTGGACTACTCTGGTCCTTTGTTACAGGTTTGGTGCACTGAGTACTTTGTACTTAACTCAGTGTTCGAAGAGCTGTGCTGGGGTGGAATCTGTGACAAGCTGTCTTGTCGTGGCGTCTTCTCCCAGTGGTTAGACTGGTGGGCTATCTTCACGCAGTGTGTTCGATGCCTCGGCAGTCAAAATTCGGCAACGACTGGTTTTTGTTGTTCGCCGAGTTGGGCTCACGATATAACGCCTGCTCGTCTGTAACATATGAGACGAAATTCTGCACAAGCCTGTATAATAGGTCTGTGCAGAGCGTCTCACTGAAGGCCAAAGTAGCCCTCAGTGATAGCTCCACATCTCTATACATAAGTGACGAACATTCTGCTAAGTCTGTGGTCCTTGGAATCTCCACTCTAATTTCCTATACATATATAAATATAAATCGTGGCTAACTATACACATAAAAAAAGAATTATTATTATACACATTCTCTGGTACAGCCACTGGTCTGCAGGCATACATATAAGCTAAACAACAGTGGATCCGTACATAATACAACATGGCGTCGGCCGGTCGTGATCGCCACGTGGACACGCAACGTGGGACTAACAATTCTTAAGCATTGCAAATTTCACAAACATAATTCAACAATAATATAAATACATCACGATGAAACAAACGTATGTTCATTTACCTTCTTGACAATGTTAGCCGTGGCTACTTGATTGAATTCGAATATTCAACAAGTACTGCTGTATAATCTTCTCAGGAGAGAGATTTCTGCTTGAGTGTACTGTGTACTGCTCAGCGTTTCAACGAAGACTGACGTTTTATCTCTTTGCTTGAATCACCCAGAACCGGTTCTATCTAACCTAGCTGTGTTCTCATTGGATGAAAAATCTAAGTGGCTGTAAAATTCGAAACTCCATCGTAGGCTGCGATGATGTCACCAACTGTTCTTGCATCAAGCTACAACTGTGTTACACATGATCCCTTCTGTCGTCTGCTAGAGACTAACAGTAACCTACTAAGCCTACACTGACCAAGCAAGGCAAAATCTTAAAATGTGCGGGGTAAAAACTATGCTCTTGTTACAATCATCACTCCCTTTTTCACACACAAGAAGCACCAAAGTTGAATCAAAAGAAAACTTTGACAAAATAAATTCTGTGAAAACATTCAAGCTGTCAACAATGATTTTGATGGATCTTGGAAACGATTGTGGGTTATAGTGAATTGGGGTGGGGTTGGGGTGGGTATTAAGGGGTGAGGCAGAGGTGTGGCGAGGGGTGGGGGAGATATTAGGGTAGAGGGTTTGAGTGAAAGGAAAAACAGTTGCATCTAGGTCATGTTCGTGCAGCACAGATGAAAACGATAGAGACGGCTGCCTGCTGGAGTTAACAGGCGCTGATATTTTTTTGTCGAAGTTACCAAGTATACGGAAGAAGAAGAAGAAGAAGAAGAAGAAGAAGAAGAAGAAGAACAAGAAGAAGAAGAAGAAGAAGAAGAAGAAGAAGAAGAAGAAGAAGAAGAAGAAGAAGAAGAAGAAGAAGAAGAAGAAGAAGAAGAAGAAGAAGAACAAGAAGAAGAAGAAGAACAAGATGAGAACTATTGAGTAAGGAGAAGGAGAGCTCTTCTGGTCCAATCTGCACATGCTACAAAGGAGTAGACAGTGAAGGACCATTCACTCTAAATTGAAAGTTTGTCCCAAACATTTTCCAATTATAAGCTGTGTGTTATGGGGGGTTTGTGTGGGGAGAGGAGGGGGGGTAGTAGTGCGGAGAAGGGTGGTGGACGTGTGCATGCATATGTATGTGCGTGCGTCTGTTTATCAGTCCGCTTTACAGACTTATCTGTCTGCACACATAACAGTATGTCCGCATAGATTGTTATTCTACGCCTCGCTCTTTTCAAACCACCCTGTGATGCTCAGCGTCGAACAATTTGGGATCCGGGGAAAGGCAATGAAATGACCATAACATCTCTTCGGCCCATGCAGTGTGACCACCCAGATCTCGATGCTAAATCGCTTTGGCCCTCCTGACCTCTACGTCCTCGCTGTCCTAATCCCCTCGGGATGGACACTGCCCGTCAGTCCAAGAACGTTGGGATTAAGCAGTGGTCATTTATACTGGACACTTGAGGTTTGTGCACTGAAAAAGGGGTTAGGGTGGCGCGATGTAGAGTTGGTCCTTTTAAATGGATTAGGAGATTAGATGTCCTAGCATAGAATAGACAAACAACAGAGGGAGGGATGGAGAGAGAGAGAAAGGGGGGGAAGAGACTGGGGAGAGACAGACAGACAGACGGACAGACAGACGGGCAGGCAGAAACAAAGACAGAGAGACAGACAGAGAGTATACAGAACATATATAATTATTCCACCAACTGCGGTGCACCATAGCCGAGCCAACGCTCGCCTAAATCAAAAAAATTGACTTGAAGTTTTTGAACATCGCAGAGTAGAGTATGGTGTTTGGGACAAAGAAATTTCTATACAGGTGCGTAGGAGCTCCTTAGAACAATTCTTCTGTTGCCTCCAAAGTGCCGAGACTCAAACTTAAGACATTCTATTGGCTGGCAAATACACTAGAATGGCATTTTAAGATTTTATGCATTAAAGTTCCACGATTTGAAGCCACAGAATTTCAACATTGTGCCGTAATTGCTTTTGATGCTTTATTATACAGTGAACACCATTATGAAGTAATGAATCCGCTGAATCGAGCGGGAACTTGCTTTTACGTACTTTTAATATGTGAGTGTGTGTGTGTGTGTGTCAAAGATTATGGGAAGGAACCTCTTTGATTTGGTGTGGCAGTAAAGACAGTTAAGTTATTGCACAGTCAACAGAACGTATAGCCAACGTTCTTCTATTACCAGGTTTGTCGAGGGAAGTGGTCATTTGCTTTTGTTCTCGCTGAAGTGATGCTCATGATTTCATAATATGATCTAGTGCCGTTATGTTGATTCACTCTACGTGACCTGTCGTTCAGCAGACGCTCTGTTTGCCTTTAGATCTACGAATGGTTGGCAAATATTGCAGGTGTCCTACCACTGTAACGAATGCTGAACGAAAACACTCCCGTTTGTAAAATGAAAATACTGCCGTTTGTGTAATGAAAACACTGCCGTTTGCGTGATGCAAATAACGGCCCTTTGATTGGTTGTATAGGTAGACAATATTGATCTGCAGCTTACAATTAGTTAGTCTGCTTGTTTTATATTGTGGTGAAAATAGCGGTTTTATCTTTTCGTGGTAGCTTTAGAAAATATGAACCTCTGTACAATCTTCCCCCCCCCCCCCCTCCAATCATCATCCATTCCTTTAGACTACAGTGGTATAGGTTGGTTGGAATGACTCAGTGGTTAACGGGACTATGTGCAGACTCACATCTGGTGTGCTTATTGATGGGCCTGGATTGGAACCCACAAAACTCAAGTGTGTATGTTGGACTTTGATGCTAGCCATTGAATTGAAACATTTTCATAGTCTTCTTCAATAATTAATTAATGGGCTAGTCATATCGTTTGCATATAAAAACTGTAGACCTGTTTGTAAAACACTTTTCTACGACTTCAGCATCGGCAGTAACACCAGTAACAGCAACAACAGTACAGTATCAATAGCAGTAGCAACAGCAATATAGCTGGAGTTTTTGCATTGGTATTAGCAATCTTCCGTCTTACAGTAAAACAACCCAATATTATTCTTATGGGAGTTTTGCCTATAAAATTGTCGACTGTAACGTTCATACAAATCTTCAACCTGTTACTTTCACATTATTATCGCATACGCCATGATTCTCTGAAAATCGTAGTTTGTCCAGTCTAAGGCCAAAAATGACCCTTTGGCAAAGAAGGTACTAAACAGTACCCGGCAAACGATGGTTAAGCTATGAAACTCACTTACACCTTCCTGACAAGTACTTCCTAGCGGACCTCTGTCCAAGCACCCAAATATTCTATGATACGGAACATTGATTTGTTCTGTATTGTAAAGAGAGATCTACTGATCTATTTATTATTATTATTATTATTATTATTATTATTATTATTATTATTATTATTATTATTATTATTATTATTATTATTATTATTATTATTATTATTAGTTTATTTAGTTTTAGTTTCTCCAGTGGCCAATTCATAGAACATTGAGAACACTTGTGGGCACTCACTGAGTTTAGAATATCCCTTAGTTTGCAGTCGACCTTAGTTCGCTCGATTCCTATTTAATGCTCTCTAATACAGTCCAATGCTCCATGCCATGAGTAAGCTTACATACCGATGAAGTCAGGAGTGAAGCAAACAGGAATACGTTGGGAAGTCACAAGAAATATTATATATCATATTATATAAATAGTTAAATATTCCAAATTTGGGAATGCACGTACCGTAGACAACTTCTTTGGAGTGTTACCTTTACAGATGCTACCTCTAAAGCATCGCGCGTATTATATTTTGTGTTTCTGATATTAGCTACAAGCCATTGGACAACACGATGACCTGCTCACAGTGGTGAAGAAACGGAAACTCCGATGGTATGGCCACGTCACCAGATCATCAGGCCTTGCAAAGACCATTCTGCAAGGCACAGTGCAAGGAGGTAGAAGAAGAGGGAGACCGAAAAAGAGGTGGGAGGACAACATTCGAGAATGGACTGGTTTGACACTGAGCGAAGCCATCAGGGCTGCTGAGGACAGAGAAAGATGGAGTATGCTTGTTAAACAATCATCTGTGGTGCCCCTACGACCTCCGGGTTACGGGACAGGATAGGATAGGGATATTAGCTACAAATGTGAGCACGAGAGCAGACCGTGAGTCTGGTTTGCGCGCTACACAAGTGATATTATGATGATAAAGATGATGATGAAGTTCCTCGACATACAACGGTGCCTGTGGCCAGGACGGGGCGTTACAATTAAATATCTGACCACCTCCGGTCATCCTGGCCATTGAGCTGACCATTCTAAATTACCTGACCTGCTCCATTGTGTACTTGATCCACGCACTACGAGTCTGATATTATTTGGCGTTTAATGTCTCATCTGCTTAAAATGTAATATTTTAGGTGTAACACTTGTGGCATGTCAGCTGTGGTGCTTCTTTCTGTTTTGCTGCTGCTGTTGTATAGGTACACTGAAAGTAATTTGTTGTTGTTGTTGTTTGTAGATTATAGTCACACGACACTTTCGCATATAGGTGACTACTGGACCGATTTATACTGACACCAGCGGGCCAGTTGTTGGTAAAGGGGAAAATAATATGATCACACGTTGACCAATCCGGGATTCGAACCAGCGACCTTTCGGTTACTAGCAAGACGCTCTTACCAACTGAGCTACCCGGCCCCTCTGAAAGTAATTTACTTTGATACCCCTTTTTATAGCAACCATAGGGTCGGAATGTATTTGAAGTGGCGGGAATTGATTATTATTTAATCGTTCTTATATAGCGCTTTTCCAGCTCACGAGTTGCTCAAGGCGCTGTCCGCACGAGATGTGTGTGTGTGTGTGTGTGTGTTTGTGTGTGTGTGTGTGGACTTTTGTTATGAGTGACAAGGATGGCAGGAGTGTACATGTGTGTATATGTGTCATACAATTGTGGTTAAGCGTAGGGGTATGCAAGAATTATAACTTAATATAAAAAATAAATTCTTCTTTGAATTATCATTAACTCAGATTGTTATTTTGAGAGAGAGAGAGAGAGAGAGAGAGAGAGAGAGAGAGAGAGAGAGAGAGAGAGAGAGAGAGATTTAACTAATATGCGTTGAGTACGGTGATGTATTTTTGATTTATGTTGTGTGTGTGAGAGAGAGAGAAAGGGGGAGAGAGAGGGAGAGAGCATAAACCCCAAAATTTAGCATTGGATATATTTATTATTTAACAAATTAACACAGAACTTTGGAAAATGGTTGGATAATCATCCATAGTGACTAGCAATGATTTACAGGGTCATAAAAAGTGTCCACATTTTATTGTGCAATAACTGAGATAGAAATTAATATTTTACAACATGTTTTATTCCACGTAGACAACAATGTTAAAGGTTTTGTTCAAACTAATCTTAACAAGATCTGTGCATTTTCAGAGTCACAGAATCAATAGTTCATGATGTGCTCAATCCATGCTCCGCGTTGTTGAATAACAGCTGCGAGCCGAACGTTGAAGTTTTCACCAGACTTGAACCCTGCTGATTATTTTCTTTGGGGTTATTTGAAAGAACGAGTGTATACAGACAATCCAAGAACAAGTGAAGAATTAAAGGCAAGCATCAGGAGAGAAATCAGAAGCATTCCTGCAGAGATGCTGACAAGAGTTGTGGACAACTTCAACGTTCGGCTGGCAGCTGTTATTCAACAACGCGGAGCATGGATTGAGCACATCATGAACTATTGATTCTGTGACTCTGAAAAATGCACAGATTTTGCTAAGATTAGTTTGAACAAAACCTTTAACATTGTTGTCTACGTGGAATAAAACATGTTGTAAAATATTAATTTCTATTGCACAATAAAATGTGGACACTTTTTATGGCCCACCCTTGTCCAAGAAAAATGACTTAATTACGGCTTGTCTATTGTGCCAGGGAGAGTGATTGTGTGCTTATTGATTGCTTGATTGTGAGTTTCCTTTGTTAATGTTCGTGCATCTGTTGGTTCAATGTTTACATTTCATTATTATCAGAAGATTAAAAAACATGCGATCGTTGTGGCCAAGTGGGCTAAGGCGGGACTAACTTGCCTTGTCCACAAGCCAGAAACCAATGGCGCCTGACAGGTGTGTGTTCGAACCAGCATCTGGGCGTTATGTTTCTCCGAATATTATTTACTTTTGACTCGGGCAACGTCTCTGGGGTTTTTCTCCGGGTACTTATGTTGATGATGATGCTACTGCTGCTGCTGCTGCTGCTGATGATGATGATGATGATGATGATGATGAAGATGATGATGATGATGCTGATGATGATGATGATGATGATGATGATGATGATGATGATGATGATGATGATGATGATGATGATGATGATGATGATGATGATGATGATGATGATGATGATGATGATGATGTAAAACTTGAACGGCGTATAAACCCACGCTAGCAGCATGCTCGGTGCGCACCAAGAGGTCAGACGTATACAATATACGCACAAATAAAAAGTCAGGTTTCTTCTGTTGATGGCAATGCCCTTTCCTCCCCGTAGGCCATGCCCTTTTGCTTGTTGTTTATCAGAGAAAGATCAAAAGAGTAAAGCTACATCCACACAACAAGGTTAATGAGCGATAATACACCATTGATGATGATGATCATCATCAATCATTACGATGACGACGACGACGGCTGTTACAATGATGATAACAGCGACGACGACAACGACAACGACGATGATATCTACATCGCCATTCTCCATCGAGCTCTGCATCTTCTTCTTCTATCAGATCCAGCTTGCTTCTCATGATATTCGTATATCACGTAAATAAGCTAATCATTGGAGGCTTGTTATACAGCGTAGCTTAACCTTTGGTGCCTACTTTCTATTCAGTGTAAGAAGTAGACCTCGAAGACTCAAGTACGCTGTATGCATTGGATGTAAGCCATGGAAATAATACTTGTGCGAAAGGTCGGATGATATCAAGTTCGGGAACAACCAATCTAATCAGCTGCGATAACGAATCAAAGGGAGCTATACTGTGAAAACAATAGGTTTAATAACCTGAGATGAAGTCTTTGGGAGAAATTGTGTTTAAATAATAGATCTAATAAGCTATAATTAACCGGTAGGCCTAGCAAACTGCCGTGAGAAAATGTGATCGAGGATTATTTTGTGAAAATGATAGGGTATAATAACTGTGAATTGATGTAATAACTAGCTGTTGCTAGGGAGGCAATGTGAGAGAATTAATCTGGGTATATCCAGAGAGAAACCTCGTAGTTATATAATAAATCACTACTGGCATTAATTATCTTGGTTGTTTTTTTTTTTGGGGGGGAGGGGTGTGTGTATTTGTGTTTGAAAGAGAGAGGGATGTATGTTTGAGAAAGAGAGAGAGCGCGAGAGAGTGTGTGTGTATGTTTGTGCGCGAGAGAGTGTGTGTGTATGTTTGTGTGTGTGTGTGTGTGTGTGTGTGTGTGTGTGTGGGGGTGTGTGTGTGTGTGTGTGTGTGTGTGTGTGTGTGTGTGTGTGTGTGTGTGTGTGTGTGTGTGTGTGCGGTGTGCTTCGTCGTTTTGGTATAAATGTTTTGTTTGTTTTTTTCCCCATGGAGCTGGTCCTTTGCATCTGGGTTTTCTTTTATTGTCGCCTGTTCTCTCTCTTCTACGTGTAGTATAGGTCTATACATTAACACACATGAACAGAGGTAGAGGACGAGAGAGAGAGAGAGAGAGAGAGAGAGAGAGAGAGAGAGAGAGAGAGAGAGAGAGAGAGAGAGAGAGAGAGAGAGAGAGAGAGAGAGAGAGACATTAATAAAGGGAATTTTTGAAGTGATCTTTTTAATCTGAAGACTATAGAAGAAGAACAACAACAAGAAGAAGAAGAAGGAGGAGGAGGAGGAGAAGAAGGAGGAGGAGGAAGATGAGGAGGAGGAGTAGGAAGTAAAGAAAAAACTAAAAGAAAGAAAGACCAGAGAACAAACAAACAAAAACTTCGGCGTTTCCTGGCCTGTTTGGAGGAGGTCTGCGCACTGCGTATGTTTGTGTAAAGAGCTTTCGCATACTGTCTGCCGAAAGACTTATCTTCATCTCTCTTCTGCAACTGGAACTCTCTCTCCGTAGGTTGGGCTGCGAGATCAAAGCGAAGCAGACGTCAAAATACCTTTATCAATTGTCAGCTATCTCCTCCACCCCTAGGCCCTTGCATGTTGTGGAGTGTACGTATGGAGACCACAAACAATGTGGAGAAGATCGGGTGCTGTTGTTGTTGTTGTCGTTGAGGACGTTGTTGTGGTGGTGGTGGTGATGATGATGATGATGATGATGATGATGATGATGATGATGATGATGATGATGATGATGATGATGATGATGATGATGATAGTGGTGGTGATGCAGCTGCTGCATTAATTTTGTTATTTAGAGAATTTTATTATGCAATCATAGTGTGTCGGTTTGGTCGCAAAACAAACTGTTTTGTTAACCAAAAAAATCTGTATAACGCGTAAACCGTACATTGTGTTGCTACGCTTGTTGGTAGGCGATTTTTGCATACCGCAGGTTGGGCGACGAGGTCAAAGCGAAACAGACAAAAAGACAAAAATGATAATTGCCCTAATTTTAAAAAAAAATCCTTCATTTCTAATAAGGAAATTCACACTATTGCTCTTCATTGTAATTTGTATATCATTCAGTACATTTTGTAGGATATGATTGTGTAGGCTGCGAGTAGGAGACAT
>CM072512.1:110580263-110670263 GCA_036898135.1 Oncomelania hupensis
TTTTTCAAGGGGGGATTGTGCGGGCCTTGGTTGTGTACCATTTGCCGCCTACCTCAAGCAGTGTGTCGCCCTGCTGTGACGGTCCTGCAGTACCAGTCGTCCTGGGGCTTATGTCCTACGAAGAAAGAAGAGAGCTGCATGCACATTCTGTGACCACTCGGACCTGTGTCGTCTTTGAGTTGTGTTGTGTCGTCGTGTCCGAAGAAGACACCGGTAGCGTTGTACCGGCAGGCAATCCCTCAGTGGCCATTTTGCTCGGGTGCAAGCATATTTGTACAAACATGTGTATATTTTATACTTCTGAATGAAATGAAAATGTTGGTGAAGAAAGTATGCTTTTGAATGCAAGGAAATAATTTATATTTGATAATTATTTTTCAACGCGAAAATAAGTCATTTATGCATGATATTTTTGGATTCATTGCTAGCGTTGTAAAGAGAAGTAAAATGTAAATGAAACCGATTTTGCCAATACTTAAGAAAAGCTATGTAATTTATAAATGGAATTTGATCAATTGTTTTCAATGGTGGAAAAGGGAGATAATTCATGAATTACAATAACATTGTTTCCCATTATAATAAAGGGAAATAATTTGGGAAAGTTCGTTTATTTCAATTATGATAAAGGAAGGTAATTTATGAATGAGCAATATAATGGATAGAACGAAGAAGGGTAATAACGAGCACTGGGATGCAGAAGAGTACGTGGATATTTTTCCTATGTTGGTTGATTAATAAAGCCAGAATCTAATCTTGTGTATGTCTTAGTGTACTTGTATTGGCATCTCCACCTTGATGTGTGACGTGGCTGGGCTTTGACTTGAACCATCGGGAGCCTATGTGAACAACCTGGCGCCTCAACTGACCTGAGCATCTGAGGGAACCACGCTGGTCGCTGATTGCCATTCAGCGAGCATTTAACTGAGAAAGTCCGTAAAGGAAAAGTTGTTTATTATTCCCTCATAAAATTGCTTGGAACTTGGAACTTTGTCCTTTTATTAAACAAACAAATGATAAAACAGCAAATATCAAGTTAGGCTCCTAGCCCAGGGGGGGGGGGGGGGGGGGTATAGCCAGACAAGGGGGAAGATGGGGGGATAAGGATACGCAATATATACATAGTGATTGCAAGAACGGCACTATATTACAGACACAGCAGCCTCTAACTACACACAATAACATATGCACTAAATGAAAAAGCAACAACAATGTTCAAACATTTGTGACACCTCTTAAAAAAAGAAAAATAATGAAAAAAAATAAAATAAATTGATATGCACTCAAAAGAACAATCGCATAAAGATACAAGATAAAACAAAAACAACAGTTATCAGAGAAGTGAAAGAACAAGGGAAAAAAAGCCAGAACAGTGAAGCACACATTCATGTCCACCAAACAGTACTGAAATATTGGAGAAAAAAATAATAATAAAAATAAATAAATAAATAACCAATGCTGTACTACTTAAAAAGTGAAAGTATTATTCCAATAAGACGACTTAAATTTATCAGTGTGCTTTTTGATTTCGAGTTCATTAGCTGATTTAATTTGAAGACATTTGGGTGATTCTTAAAATACCGTGGCAATAGGGAAAATCTGTTGTCTTTTAGAAGGGGATTAGTACAATTAAACAAATAATGGAATTCATCACCTATTTCATTTAAATCACACAAAGGACACAATCTTTCTTCTCTGGGAATATTTATATATCTTTGAGTTTGAATCGGAAGTTTGTGGCAACCGAGTCTAAATTTTAAAAAGAAAATGAACTTGAAACAATGTCAGTTGCCGGTTGTATAAGGCCACATGAATAGATAGATGAAATGAAATAAGACAACTTTATTATATTTTTTTCAAGAAATGATATATACTTAGTTAGAGTGGCATTTTCTATAGTAAAGCATCTTGTATAATATTGTAGCTTCTGAGAAATAGTATTATTACTGTTTATAATATTATTAAGCCTTTGTGTATAATTAATACTTTGTACACATTAGTTAAATAATTTACTATTCTACGGCCACTTGTGTGATCTTATTAAGGCTTTAGCAAGAAAGACTCTAAAGAAAACTATGATCTCAATCATTTCTTATTATTGTTTGTTTACTAGTTTTGTTTTCATTATAAGGAAATGTGATTGTGTGTATACAGGGAGAGGGGGGAGAGGATATTTATAAATATATAGATTAGTTGTTTTTGTGTGAATAAAATTGTTTTAATTGTTCCCTCTGGTGTTTTGTGTGTTAGATATTTGGGGTGGTCGTTTCTCGTGTGGTTAGCACACACTGGTGTACCCACTGTTTAAGGCAGTGGATGCAACAATGCAGTTTCAACATCCAGTTTTCAGCAAATTTCATTACCGCAAATGGGTTCCAGCGCTGTACGAGCGACTGTGTCCATCGTATTGTATGGCGAAGCATAGTGTTCAAACACCCTCCTCTTCTTTATCTGAACGTTCTCTGCTCATCTCCATCAAATCCATCCCCAGGGTTCTAAATACGCTCGCCTGTCTTCTGTATCAGTAATTTTTCTGTACATTCTCAACGATCCATCTATTTCGGTTAGGAGAAGATTTAAGTTTTCCATTACTCTGAATTGCATGAATAGAAGAATCTGGTATGAGTACATTAAACATAAAGAACTATAGAAATGGGCAAAATTGGTAAGTTTGCATTGGAAATACAATTTAACATTGAAGATTACCTTAACAGATGAGTCTTTACTCAGTATTTTGTTAACTTCGATTATTAACTAATTGACCCATGGGTCTGTTTAATTTTATTATGCACTAATTCTTTCATTGAATATGTCGCGCTGACGATACTGGCAATAAAAAGGACACACGTTCTCAAATTGTGAACTATAAAACGAACGAAACTGGCATGTACCTATAGACTAAATAACCTATGACATTGAAAATGTTTTTGTTGTTGTTTTGTTTGTGTGGGGTGGAGTAAGGGGAGAAAGGTGGGAGGTTGAACAGTTCCCTGTCAGCTTGATAACCGACGATATCATCAAGCAAATAAGCAATAGCTGGCGAAATTGGCGATGAATTATTTGTTTCAAAAGTTCATTGTAAACGAGATAACGGCCGAAAAAGCCATTAAATAGATAACAGATGTAATGGTCGAAAGCAAATTAAATGGATTTTTCGTGCGATTCAATTTAGGACCCATCACAATTTTCATTGTGGAGCTGATTTCATGAATAATAAATACAATAACCAACTGTGGATCAATAGTGATTGCGGGAGTTATGCTTTTTTCAAGAGTTTGTATCCAATATCAGTAAGGGATAGAGACATTCAAAGTTGAATATTTATATTATATATTTATTGTGTTTATTTAATAGTTTTATATAGCGCTTTTAGTTTAGCTCAAGAGCTGCTCAAGGCGCTGGCTGATACGGAATCTAACTCAAACCGCCAGAGGCGTCGGTTGGCAACCTTTTGACGCATAGTCTGACGTCCAGACGACTGAGCACAATCCTGGGCGACCGGTGATGGGGAGAGAAGACCTAGTGCGTGCTGGGTGTATTTGTGTTGTTGGCAATTCACCGGTCTAGGGCACGAGCGTCAGGATCTTTAAAGTCCATGCGATGAGACGCGTGCTTGCGCAGACTAGACCTCGGTTTATACTCTCATCCGAAGGAGTAATAAGGAATAATAATAATAATAATAATAATAATAATAATAATAATAATAATAATAATAATAATAATAATAATAATAATAATAATAATAATAATAATGTACATGACGAGTTAACAGGCAGGTAAAATGTTTGTGTGTCCAAGTGAGGTAGTAAAACCAATAACGATCGTACGTGACTTGGGTACGAGACTTTTCAGGACACAGAGGGTTTTCTCCGTGTACTCCGGTTTCCTCCCTTCCAGCACAGATGATATTGGATGCAATCTCAATTTCAAAAATAACCATTAACTTCTCTTCGCGCCTTCTGCACTAGCGATCTTTTCATATCGCCACGCTATGAGTTCAGAACGAGCCCCCCAAAAAAAAATCGGTGGGTCAGTTCGTTGGAAGTTATATCTCAAGAATCAAATGAATAGATTTTTACCAAACTTCTTACAGAACATTACAGTACCTAGGCTTGTGGCTTGATTCTTTTCTTTCAAGCAAAGGTCAAGGTCACTGGAGTCACTTTAATTGCTAAACACCTTTTGCTCCATATCTCAAAAACGGCTGAAGCGATTTTGTTGAGTTTTGGTAGTACTATACAGGTACTTCAAATCATGGGCCATCCTTCAGCAGCAATCCGGCTGTCGGTCAATAGGTCAGTCGATCAGTCCGACCCTCCGAATTTCACTTTTTTAGTTCAAAACACGCTTGTTGCCCATATTTAAGAATATCTGAATAGAAATTCCCCATTTTTACTTCGCGGTTACTTTAATAAGCACGCTAGGGCATTCATATTTGTGCTTTTTCAAAGGTCAAGGTGATTGTGCATCACCATTTTCTAAATACGTTTTGAGCTGTATCTAAGAATTGGCTAAACTGAATTTGAAATTTTTTGTGGTCCATCACTCCAATATTCATTTTGCTTCCTTAATTTAAAGCCCAGTCACAACACTGGCAACAAAATTAATACTTTTAAAAATGGCTATTACAATGTTTTTAGCTAAATGTGTGAGTGTCTTGGTGGAACAGGTTTGTCGTCTGTTTTTTTTTTCATTTGGGACAACACTCACTGTGAATGTTAAAAGGATCTGTCACGCTGAATTGTGGTGCCGGGACCCTTTCAACTAATTTTTCGGTACAGCTTAAACTGTACTTCCAATGAATGTTAAGAATTAGTACATGTACGTTATTAATTATTTCCCAGCTTTTGTATCCAGCTCAATGTCCTTGACCGGAGAAGGACTATTTTAGTGACATACTATTACTACTTTTGGGGTTGGGGGTGAATATGAGTGTGTGTGTGTGTGTGGGTGGGTGGGTGTGGGTGTGGGTGTGTGTGTGTGGGTGTAGATGGGTGAGTGTGGATGTGTGCATGTTGTTAAATGTGTGTACCGTAAAACTGGGTGTCTGTCTGTATGTTTAACTTGATGTAGTGTGGATGTCTCTATGTGCGTGCTTTGCATCCGTGGTCGCTTCGTTGTTGAATCCTCATAATAAATCACGAACTGACGTTGCATCTAATCTTTTAGGAAAGTACGTACGTTAGAAATAATGAACATTACACTAGCTCCAAAATCTACAGTGCTGAACATTTTACATAGGTACAATAGATGGACTAAAAGCTAAGGTAGCAGCCGACCTGCGCGAGATTAAGTGACGTTTTATTCTATCTTTTTAAACCCATACTCTATTGTAGCCTATATGCAGACCTGTGCACATCTACGGATTTTCCGTATTTTCTCCGATTTTCATGAGCAGAATACGGATTACTTATTAAAATTCTATTAAAATTCCGAAATTCTGATTTTTTTTACTTGAATTGTCGTTACAGCTTGCTACTGAAAATTTTTAAAAACTACTGAAATTTGGTTTGTTTGCTACTGATGAGCATTGTGAGTGTGCACAGGTCTGTTTAATATGTTAAATCTCTATACAAATTCACTTTCCAAGGTTTTCATTACTTGTGTGTAGTTTCGTCACAAATGTAAAAAAATAACAACAATTTAAACAAATTACAACCCACTTGTTAAAAAGTAATCATCTACAGATATATTAATTTGTTTTGCAGTATTTAAAAAAAATCCTGTTTTCAATTGCACAGATAGTTATTAGGAAAGTAAATATATTATAGTGCTAGTGTTTGATAAGTACAAAAATGTGTATCCCCACTGCACATGTATATGTATTCATATTAACTTTACGTATTTGTTCTTTGATACGTTTGGAAAAAGTTAGGCACACAGTAAACAGTTCAAACATTGAGCCTGTTTCGGTACCAATGTACAAAATATAGAGATAAATTAGCGCCCAATGAATACATTTTAAAATTAAGGCGCAATACATGAACGCAAAGCACCGTCATGAAACTTCATACTTTTTTTCCTAAGTAGTAATATTGCTCACGTAATTAAGAAATACATACATTACAGTACATGGTAAAAGTACAGGTGTTCCCGAAACGTTTCGGTCGTTTGGGGAGAGAGGAGTTTGGATCTTCCTTTTCTCTGGGCCAGCTCGACGAGGGCTGTGCCCATCTTCTCTCTCTCTCTTCTCTCTCTCTCTCTCTCTCTCTCTCTCTCTCGCGTTGCCTTACCTTCGCAGGTTCTAAACAGAGCCGGATACTGGCTTATTCACAGCTGGGTAAACTGGGGTGTGTTGAGCGCTTGTTTCATTCTTTCTGTTTTGTTTGATGGTTGTCTGCAAAGTATAGTCACCCATCCAAGTACCAACCGAGCTCAACGTTGATTAAGGAAATATTTCTAGCGTGTTCCTAAACTACTGCACTAATGCGCCACCCTGTTCAAACAGTACAGTACAATACAAACGCAGATGTAACATTTGCACCCTCTTCCAACAGTCATTAAATGAGAGGGGGGGGGGGGAATTACATCTACCTCTGTAGGCCTATATTCTTTCAGCAAATTCTTTATTTAATTTAACGTCTGTTCATATCTGTGATACTCGTCAATTATCGCAACATGTGATTTTCAGGAAATAAACAGTGGGGAGAAACAATGAGGGGAAACCGACGACAGATGTGTGTCCTGTGCGTATACAAAAATAACCTACATTTAATGATCAGTTAATTTCTCTTTTGTTTTAATGTAGACTATACGTATGCAGGTCTACCATTTTGCACTAGAATTGCACATACATAATGCTTACAACAATATCGACAAACGTCCCTGACGTCATTACCTCATCAATCTTTGTAGCTGAACTTGGCAAACAATATTCGTCTTTGAAGTTCGTACAACAAACAACAAGCGTTCATCTGAGTAATACAAATCTATGCTGCCGAAAAGCAAGGAGTACTAACTGTTACAGGAACGTAGGGGTGTAACTCGAGTTGTCAATCAAAATAAGTGGGCAAACGGTTGAAAAGCGGACTACTTTATGAGAGTTTTAGTAAATGTAAGCCTATATTATGTCACTTAACCGTAAACAGGTATACATTTCAAGGCCACACGAGGGAAATTTGATGTCTGAGGGCTCTGTCAGTGCACAGGCCACCATTTCAAGACCACACGATGGATATTTGAGGTCTGAGGTCTCTGTGCACCTGTTGTACCTTTGCGAAATGGCCCTGGCTAGCCAAACTATCTGGCTCAAAGCGGACTAAAATGGGGTCTGAAAGAAGCAACCAATCAGCAGCTGTCTGAAGGTAACTTTTGAGGCAAACATACTAAATCGACCGACTCGTGCCACGGCTAAGGTCACTACTTCGTGCAATGTTAAGGGCACAGTATTCCTCAGGGAATCTTTCCTAGGGGAAAATAATGATCATAATATAATTATGAATTATAATTGTAAATGTCCCATTAGGGTTAGGGTTAGCTTATCAATTTATAACGTGTAAGAATTACCCAAATTAGTTTGGATGCATTAGAAAGTCATTCGCCAGCTCTCGACACGCTCATGCTGTTCTAAAAATAAAATACGGACGTGACGTCAGTAACCATTGAAACTGCATGAGTGGGTCTGAACAGTATACCTACCAACTTTTTACCTCTTCCTAGAAATCCATTTTGATGACCCGCTTCTCACATGATTACAGATATGGCTCGATCACATGGTGGCTTAGCCCGGTCATGTGACGGCTTAGCCCGCAAAAATAAAAATCAAGCAAAAATGTGTAACTGTAGATTATAGTCACACGACACCGAAGCGTATAGGCGACTACTGGTCACATTATTCTGACACCAGCGAACCAGTTGATGGTAAGGGGAAAATAATATGGTCACACATTGGCCAATCCGGGATTCGAACCAGGTACCTTTCGGTTACTAGTAAGACGCTCTACCAACTGAGCTACCCGGCGCGCTGTGTAGGTCTATTAGTAGTAGGCTTAAGTCGAATGGGTACGCTTCTGGCTTTTACGTCAACGGAAGGGAGAGCACTTCACTAAAATAAACTAAGACACATTTAAAACAACCTCTAAAACGGCACTCTCTCTTACTGATATGGGATGCATGGAGTGGTCCTACACAATTTGTTAACAGTCGTAAGCGATCACAGGCGCTTGTATTTAAACACGCGAGCGCCCATGCCTGTGGCACGTCTTCCAACCAGTAGAGAGACGCTTCAAAGGCATAGGCGCTCGCGTGTCCAGATACATGCGCATGTGACACACACTCACCTCCTTTGATTTTATGCAATCAAAACACTTCGAGTAGTGTAAGGTGCCATTGTGTTTGTCTTTAATAGGCATAGCAATTATGTGCACTCCGCCGCTTGATTCCATAATCTAACTTCGCCTGGATAATCTGAAGTCTGGAACCGTCTACCGAGCAGTTGGCAGAGCATTTGCTGATCAGGAAGATTTTATTTTTCAGGGATGTTGCTAGGAAATTTTTTCTTCGGCGATTTGGCCGAAACAGCCGTGAAACTTTCGGCTTTTTACAGAAAGTTTCGGCTTTTTCTTCCAAAGCAGTCTCACATTTTTTTTGACTAGATTCACTACGTTAACGTGCACCCTCCACCTCCATTTATTAAAGGTGTTCTTTGGATGCATATCTTTTTTTTAATAAAACATGATTTTAAGAGTAGAATAAGAACATTGTAAAGAAATTTTAATTTCTTAAATTTTAGACACACAAATATGTGACAAAAACAATAAAAATTTTAGACTGTCCCTTGACAGACCACAATACTGTCAGAGTTTCTGGGTTTAACCTTAGTAATTATCGAATCCTCACCTAAACTGCAAGCGTACAGCACAGGAATATCGCAAAAATGGACAAAACCGAGCCGATTCACCCGTGAAAACTTCGGCTCGGCGAGCCGACATGACGGACAGTTTATCGGCTTTATTATAAAAATTTAGGCTAAAAGCCGGAGATCCGACCCAAACGACATCCCTGATTTTTAAATCACTTTGTTACACATAGTTTATCAGTAGTGGATTAAGCCCCGAAGCTTGAATCTTAATAAGTGTAACTCGAATTCTTTCATCCAATATCCACGCAGCCTATTCACTCAGCAACATGGCAGGAGTCGTCGTATAAAGTTTTCCAACTTTATTCAGCAAACATCAACAACTGCATACAAGATCGCATTTTGAAAATCACTTCAAAGATCATCATCAAAAATCATCATAAATCTCAAATCTCTCAATCAAGCAGACAGTGAGTTACTTATATAGCCTCTCTGCGATCGAGAAAAAGTTCGAACATTCCAGCATGACGCAATAACACCAAATCAAAATAAAAGTCGTCACCGGAACTATGCACTGCCTTAAGCCATTATGTTAGGAGAGTCGCTTAGCTATTGCCAGTTCTATCTCGAAGCTTCGGTCGATAGTAAACAAGTAATTCTAGAAAATTCTCAACAATATCGACCGATGAAAATTATCAACATTATACAAAGCTTTTTCTAGCAACAACGCAAAATAAAATCAAAGGTATTGCATGCTTTGCAAAACAAAATGATCGGATCTATCGTGCGCACCTCAAACGTAACCCACTGTTACTTTAGATAGTATGATCGTAGAACAGTTTATTAATCCATATTAGTGCAGTGAAAGTTCTCCCATAAACCTATATTGACATAGGGTTCAGTTTGTCTTTGACTAGCGGGTGGGACGTTCTCGATGTTTTGTTTGTAACCATGATTGCGTATTGTGTCTAATGCCTTCGTTCGGGTTGATATTTTGTTGCCTTGGCTTACTGATGTAAATACATAATATGTATTTACATCAGTAAGCCAAGGCAACAAAATATCAACCCGAACGAAGGCATTAGCTTTGCTAATAATTGTCATATTTACGTATGTGCTCCAAAACAAAAGCGTTATTAATTTGTGTTAGCAACAATACATTTATGCCTGCATCACTGTTAGTATTATCGCCCTTGCCAGATCGCCAAGAAGAAAAAGAAGCAGAAGAAGAAGAAGATGATGAGGAGGATGAGGAGGATGACTTGAATAAAACTTTTTGATGAAATTGTGTGTCCCAAAAAATACACACATTTTTGTCTTCTTCCTTTCTTTAAATTTTATTTTAATGTCTTTTAGAGTACGCCATGCTTTTCTCTCAAAATATTTTTTTAAAATTTTGTCTACATTAAATTCTATTCATGAGACGTGTTGTTATATACATCGTTTCCAAATTAAGAAATGTCTGGTGCACGTACCTATCAAACACAAACATTATTCAAACCAAGCAGAAAAGAGTCCACACAGACCTTCGTGTGACTTGATTTCTTTCACTGTCTGTTTATGCATGAAAACATGACTGTATGTATCACTTCTAGGTGGTGTAGTACATTTGAAAAACAAAAATAGCTAAAAACAAATTAAAAGTTCTGTTTATATTTCCCGCTTCTCTGACGTTGATTGCAAAACAAAATAAAGCATACAACAAGCAATCTGTGCAAGAAGATTCAGACTTGTATGTACAGTGTAAATTATATAAGCTCAATAATGAATGGAATTTAAAGTAATAAAGGGATTTAAGTTTTATAAACCCTCTCTCTCCCTTTCTCTTTCTCTCTCTCTCTCTCTCTCTCTCTCTCTCTCTCTCTCTCTCTCTCTCTCTCTCTCTCTTCTCTCCTTATCTTTTAGAGTTTATCTTTGGTAACATATTTTTCATCCCCAAGCGTCCAATACTACAAGGACAACAATGTACCCCCAGCGGACTGCCACCCACGATAGCAAGGAAGCAGGACGTACTCATCTGCCCGTCCTAACCCACACCTTTATTTAATCCTGTTCATTATTCACATGTAGTGCGTTCTAATTACAGACGACTTCGCGTACTGCTAGATCAAGAACACAGGCGCTTGTATCTGGACACGCGAGCGCCGATGTCCAGATACAAAAGCCTGAGATCAAGACTGTATTGTTGAAACTTCGTCTCTCATATTTATCATTATTGGAACGCCTGTAAAATCAAAACTTTTATACACTATATTAGAACTTTATCAGTTTTGAAGTTATATAGATGGAATAGCCTATTTAACAGCTCTCCTCTCTCTTTCTCTCTCTCTCTCTCTCTCTCTCTCTCTCTCTCTCTCTCTCTCTCTCTCTCTCTCTCTCTCTCTCTCTTTCTCTCCCTCTTTGAAATGAAGATAAAATACATATTCTTTTTTTGTTGTCCTGTCTATGAATTTTTAAGGATGGGATTGATTCCTAGAAAGTACTATAGGTCTAGTGCATTTCATAATTATACATCTACTTTTGTCTACAACAAACATGAATAGCATTTTTAAAATGTCTGTGTTTATTTGTATAAAGGTTTCAAGATAAGAGAAATAGCGCTTTCTTCATTATTATGATATTGTGACCATTTATCTCTTTTAAAAAATATTTTGTTATAAATTGTGATGTACATTTTGTTTGTTTTACCTATCTCTTCCTGATGGGGTGTGCCCTATAGGCATAAAACACGTTTCCACGTCTCTCTCTCTCTCTCTCTCTCTCTCTCTCTCTCTCTCTCTCTCTCTCTCTCTCTCTCCTCTCTCTCTCTCTCTCTCTCTCTCCTCTCTCTCTCTCTCTCTCTCTCTCTCTCTCTCTCTCTCTCTCTCCTCATGTCTCATCTCATCTCATTTTATTTCATGTCGGTCTGTGTTTTCTTCTTCTTTTTATTTTTTTAAAACAACGGACACACCTTTTTATCCGTTCCTAGGGTTAATCCCCCCCCCCCCACCCGTGGGGTGCCGGGGGTTTCAGTATAAATATTATCACAGCTTTCTGGAAATGTAGTGCTTTAAATTCCCACTATCGCTCTCTTTCTTCTTTGTTCTTTCTCATTCCTACTCTGTTCTGTCAATCTACTATATTATCTTCTTCTTCGCTAGACCAGTCACCTACCTTTTTTCTAGAAAACTCTTCCGGGACAAAACTCCTCATTTGTGGATGAGGTCTGTTGGATCAGCTGGGGAATATTGGACGCTTTCTGCCAGGTGGTCACTGGGGCTTCCTATGATGTTATTATTTGGCAATGTAGGCAGTTGATATGTATGTGTTTTGTTCATATTTTATAATGATGTTTGTATTCTATTATGTTTTTGTAAACGGGGGTTGGATAAATTAGAGTCACAAGCGCTTGTGATTAGAGTATAGCCTTAGCGTCCTCTGCGTGGGATGTCTTTATTGTAAAGTGACTGGCTGGTGGAGTGCCTTCAGTGTTACCACTAGAATTGTTTCGGCAGATCTTTTATGTGGATCAGGGTTGAGTCCACTTTCAGCGAAGTTGTGGTCTTGATTTTGTGGTCATGATTCGGCTCTTTTGCAGTCCGCTGGACCATGTAAGCAATGCGTAACTAACTAACTAGGGTTATAACTACTGTGCAGTGACAAAACAAAACAAAAATAAAAGTCCAGCGAAGTTAGGTTAGAGTAAATCGAAATGTGTTTGTCTTGTCTGTTTTGTATTTTGATTACTTATTTCCCAACCAACGGACACAGTACGGCATATAATCACGCAGAAGATGCGTCTCGTCATGTTTTCTTCAACTTAACAAGGATGTGACAAAAAGAGAGAATGAGAATTGGTGTGACAGTCGACCGTCGAGCCTATTACTGAACAAAGGCGTTGTGTTAAAAAACAACAACAACAACAACAACTGGATTCACTTTACATTATCAGAACACGGGAAGATTTCATGACGCGGCCTCTGTAGGCTACAAACGTAGTCCGCCCATTTTGAACCAATAATATTCCCCCACCCCCTCTCCCCATCAGACTCTCGAAGAGAAGTAGAACATCATTTTCGGTACTGAAAATTGGAGACTTTGCGAATACCCCTTCATTGCAGAAGTCTCACTGCAGCGTCGCGTGCCCGAGATGATTTGTAAATATGATGTTGTGATGAATGATCCATGTCATATGTCACGGTGTTTTTTTTTTCGCTTTTCTGTAACAGAACAGACTGAATAATTCAGTTCACGATAGTTAAGTCTGATAGTCCCGTTTGAGCGTAACGTTTTTTACCTTTAAAAGGGACCCTCTTAGACCACGCCCCCTCCACAGCTCCTTTTAACATTTGCATAGGGAAAGTATATACCAAACCTATGCAAATCGATTGACGTAATCATCGTCACAAAAGAAAATTGTAAAATAGTTGAAATTTTAAAAAAAAAAAAAAACTTTGTATGTAATAAGAGTGTACAAATATTTTGAGCCTTAAACAAAAATATGGTATCTTAAGTGACGTCATCGAGTGAAGTCATTACGGTGACGTCATAATGTGTTGGTTTCTTTTTTTTAAAATATCCAATTTGTCCCAAACTACAAGAAGGATTTGGTTCAAGTTTGATATATACGTTCCCTATGCCTCCAACGTAAAACCAAACTTATGCAAATCGAATGATGTAATCTTGATGATGTCACTTTTTTTTTCATGTTCTTTAAACTTTGCATGTATAAAGGAGAGTGTGCAGATGCGTTCAGCTAAAACTTATATACTTATATATTTAACTTATACATATCGAGTGACGTCATCGTGGTAATGTAATTTTTTTTAAAATTCAGTTATTTATTTAGCGCACTTTTTTCTGCAACTAATGGAGGGATTTCTTTGAAGCTTGGTATTTAGTTAGAAATTATGGAACCCTACCAGATGACAAAAAATTATGCATATCGGGTGACATCATAATTTTTTGTATTTTTTCTAATCCTATTTTCCCCAACTGTGTGTGTGTGTGTGCGTGCGTGCGTGCGTGCGTGCGTGATTGTGCACGCGAGGGAACTTGCACCCGTTATGGTGCAGCAATTGTTTCGTTCTATTTATTAAGTAAAGAGAGCAAAGAGCGTACAGTGTTCCTTTACAAATAAGAGCACAATTTCTTTTATTTTTACAGTGATGGGGTTGACGTGGCTTCAGTGTGCGTAAAACACGTTTAATTTATTCGTACTATGGCATCTCTCAAAGCAAACAGCGCTCAGTAACTATTTATAGTAAAAAGGTACTTTGTTTTAAGCCCCTAATTACTATGATAATATTCTCTATTTATATTTGGATAGTACGGTACGGTTTATTTTTTTATAATTTATGGAGAACCTTAAACTGATATCAGGATGAAAAGGTTCTTTTTTGTAACTAACCCTAATGCCCTTTGTTGTTTTGTTACCCACATTTGGAAGGGTGTTTTTTCTCATTTTTCAAATATCTATTGCGTAGGATGACGTAAAATAAAAATTAAAATTAAAAAAAAAATCAAACGGACTGCGTTAAAAGCAAAAAAGCGCAAACTTCAAAGCAACTGCGGTGTTCGTTACGACGCAGACCTAAATGATGTAAACATCCACAGCCGCAGGGAATGTTGAATTAATACGCAAGATTAATTGATGAAGATTAGTGCACCAGTTTTGCTGCATGACCTATTATCCTATTTAAGGCATGTTAATGATGCTTGTTTCAAACATAATTATTTAATAAAGAAGGAGGAGGAGGAGGAGGAGGAGGAGATGGGAGAAGACGATGTGTAGGAGGAAGATGCGATGTACTTTGTAGAATTTATCATGGCATCAACATGGACATCAAAGTCCAAGGCCAATTCCTCGACACAGTGCATAGCTTCAAATATTTAGGAGCCATTGTATCAGACAGTGGGTCCCGACAGGAAGTTCTTTCCAGGATCGCACAAACAACTGCGGCCCTGACAAGGTTGAAGCCCATTTGGAAAGACCAGACCATCAGTCTACATTCCAAGGTAAGGCCGCTGCTCTCCTTTGTCACCTCCTCTGCGAAACATGGACCCTCACAGCTTATTTACAACGAAAAATACAAAGCATAGAGATGAGGTGCTACAGAGGACTTCTGGGCATTTCCTATACCCTGCACATCACCAACGACGAAGTCCAACAGACCATCACACAAGCCATGGGACAACACGATCACATGCTCACAGTGGTGAAGAAACGGAAACTGCGACGGTATGGCTACGTAAGGTCACCAGAGCATCAGGCCTTGCCATGACCATCCTGCAAGGCACGGTGCAAGGATGCAGAAGAAGAGGGAGACATAAAAAGAGGTGGGAGAACAACATTCGAGAATGGACTGGCTTGACACTGAGCGAAGCCATGAGGGTTGCTGAGGACAGAGAAAGTTGGAGTGCGCTGGTTGAACGATCATCTGTGGTGCCCACTCGACCTTCGAGTTACGGTACAGGATAGGATATGATAGGATTTGCGTTTATCGGCTGAAGAAAGTTGGAAAACTTTATAAGGACGACTCTTAATCTTGCATTGTGAACGGGCTGTGTTGATACGAACACGAGTTACACAGATGTATGCATCGGCGCTGAATCAACCTTTGGCGTGTAACACTGAGTTTTAAAATATATAAATTGTATAGCTAAGTATGTATATGTGTGTGCGTGTGTGTGTGTGTGTGTGTGTGTGTGTGTGTATATAGGTGGCTAGGTGGAAACGCCTTTATTCTGACATACACTTGAACCTCTACGTACTTTCTTTTGACGGACCCCGTTATTTTGACGTCAAAACTGTTCCGTTAGAGTTAGGGCTGTGTTAGGCTTAGGGTTAGGTTAAGGGTTAGAGTTTGGGTTTGGGTTAGGGTTAGAGTTAGGGTTAGCTTCAAAAAATTTGTAAAAATGTCAAAATAACGTATGTAGAGTTTCATGAAAGTCATCATAACGGCGTTTCTACACGGTTGTGTGTGCGTGTGTGTGTGTGTGTGTGTGCGTGCGTGCGATCGTCTAAAATCATTGTAAGAAATTCATAATAGAGGTTAAATGAAAGCACTAGCTCTGTAACTGTAACTATTAACTTCAAGCTCTATTTTCTATGTATGACGAATGTTAAATGTTAATGTTTAATAATGCTGTTATTTTTGCCAGTAATAGTGTTTTATGTTTATTTTTGTATTTTTCCCCTTTTTAAAAGATACAAAGTCGTCCCTTTCTTGAATGCTGAGTCTTAAATCTATTTGTGTATATTATCTCTGTATTTATAATAATTATATGTAATTTTACAAAATTCTTGGTTGGTTTGTTTACACTTGGATTCTTTTTTTTTTTCTTTAAAAAAAATCTGTGAGTACATAAAAATGATAAATAGGCATACACTTTAGACTTGTTGCGAAGGTTGTTTGTGGTGATCTGTTAACGACATGTAGCTATTTTTGAAGTCCAACAGCTGTCATATGAGTCAACCATGGACTTACACATCCATCCATCATCTTCACTGAAGTAAATCCCGTGAACGTCGGACGAAGGCTGAGTGTCAGAGATCTATCAAATGCAAGGCAAACTAAAACATATCGTGTCAGTACTTCGGAGATCATTTATCAGGTCTAAGCTAATTTAGAAGTAGTTTCAACAGTCTCTAATACTCAGTATCCGTCGGAGGGCGGCGGTGACGTAATGTGTACTGGAAATATCCACTTATACCCGCAGGTTATGGCGTATTGTATGTAATTTGGAGCGTCAGTGGTTTGCGGGGGTTATTCTTACATTGGTCACTGTCCAAGACGCAGCTACAGAGGTGTTTATGCGTAGATTTAATTTTTATCGTTCATTCCCTCGTCTGTAAAGTGCTTTAGTAAAGGCTGGAAAGGAAAACAAAAAAAAAGGACAACTAACCAGCATACAGATAAAGCAACAATAATTCCTCTGTATATTTTGTTTCTTGCGATTATTTGGTGTTATCCCGTAACACATATTTTCAAGGACTCTATGCATTTATGAGAAGTGCATGCCTGCATTTTTTGGCTTTATTTGTCGCCGATCAGTATTTCGTTCTGATTCTGTTTACCATCCCAAAGCTTCACTTTCTTACGCTGTCCTTTCTTAGATAATTTCCCAGAACCACAAGCATATCGAAACTTAAATTCTTTATTTTAAAAGCAACAATGGAATGTGTCAATATCAGTTTTTTTCCGTATTTGAGTGCGATCCTGTTTAGGTGAGACAATAGGCTGTATCACATTAGGACACTGCAACTCACTGATTTAGAATCTGTTAATGTTATTCTGTTCTTCCAAAGCCAGCAGTTGCTTCCTTGGGCGAAAAAGGTAGTGATTTCAAGAATTCTAAATCAAAATCGCTGTGGCATCGAAATGCAACCCCGGTTTGTGGTAGAAAAAACGTTTCCATGCTTCTTAGTATTTGTGACAACTATGCTGGACTTCGGAGTAGCTCAGGGACTGACATTCAAAGAGTTCTACAGCCAAATTTGGTCCAACGGCAGCTATTCTCGAACCCCATCTGCTGCTTCTTCAACGTCCAACGTCAGCGTAAGCAATGGTGATAGCATTGACGCTTTGAATAGTAGCACAGCGCCTTTACCGTACAATTCAGGGTTGTTATATAATTCAGGAATATCTTACAACTCACCATCCACAATCACAGGAAACTCTGGACCCTCATCATCGAATTATCCACTTTCATATGGCGGAAGCAGGAGAGGTAATGGGTCTTCCTTTAATCCGCCTGGACCTCCGAGTAATCTCCCTTCTCCAGCCAGACGTCCAGTTATGCCGCCATCATCCAGCTTCAAAGGGAATGGAAACGGGAACGGGGTTAGAGTTGGGAACGGTGCCAGCAATATTCCTCGAGACCTGACGTCCGTGATCGCTCCAGGACTCAACACTAACAATATGCCAAAGAGCGCTCTGGCTGGTAAGTAGGCCTACGTGACAGATAATTGCCGTCGTTGATGGTGGCTGTGGATCTAGTGATGGTGATTGGTGGTGATTTGTTGTTTGATTGGGGTGGGAGTGGGAGCCTTTTAGTCACGCAAAACGGCAGTCCACTTAGTTTAAACACTCCCAACTATGTAGTATACAAATTTTCTACCTAAAGCAACAATGTCGATCAATGATTCTCATTATAACACTTGTCACATGCCTAAATGATCGGGCGAGTATGCGTTTTGACTTCTGTTTTACAAGAGGCCAACCTTGTTGATGGGTTGCGAATAACTTGCTGAAAACGTGATAGACGGATTTGTCTTCTTCTGATTTCCATCAGTCATTGAAACAAACAGCTATGTAACTTTCACATGTGGACCCGAATTCTGCTTCTTCTTCTTCTTGGTCTTCTTCTGCCTCTTCTTCATTTTCTTCTTCTGTCTCTTCGTCTTCTTTGACTGCGGATGTTACATTCCTACTTTAACAATACTAAACCTTCTTCTTCTTCTTCTTCTTCTTCTTCTTCTTCTTCTTCTTCTTCTTCTTCTTCTTCTTCTAAATTTACAGCTGCTGACATTCAAACCTGAAAACAAGTTACAAACCAAGACATTTCAGTCCCGCTACACATATAAATCGCCGCGCAACAAAAACAGACACGATGTCCGCCGTGTGATGACAAAAACCACAAGAGCATTACTCAAATGGTGTGCCGGTAGAGAATCCTCTATAGCACAGTGGCATCTATTGATATAACATAGGAAAGGTGTTGTCTACCGCTTTGTTATAAAAGATCCGCTGCATGCACTTAAGTAATGGTCCCTATGGACAAAACATAACAGGTAGCGATGCTGTTTTTGATGAGATCAACGTTTTGTGTCTTGATAACATTTTGTGTGCATTGTGTTTCGACGACTTATTTAATTAAATATCGCCATCTAAAAACAGCTCACACTCAAAACTTCACACAGCAGCCCCAAGCTGAATAAATCATAGCTAAAGAACAAGCAGGATTAAAGGTCGGGGTGAAGAACCATTGAACAGATTTTCGACCTCAGAATAGTCTGCGAGAAATACCTACAGCACCAACATATATTTCATGTGTTTTGTAGACTTCAAGAAAGCGTTTGACCGAGTCTGGCATGCAGCTCTGGGGGAAACCATGAGAGTGTGCAACCTCAACCCTAACATTATTGAAGTCATCAAAAGCCTGTATGACAAGGCTACCAGTGCAGTCCTCCACAACAGCGCCATCGGGAACTGGTTCAGAACAACAATCGGCGTATGTCAATGATGTCTACTCTCTTCAACACTCTTTAACATCTTCCTAGAGCGTATCATGGCAGATGCCCTTGCATATCACAAAGGCACGGTAAGTATAGGGGGTAAAGCAATCTCCAAACTCCATTTTGCGGATGACATTGATGAATTGGCTGGAGAGGAACTTGAACAGCTGGTACAGATGCTTGACACTACCTCCAGAGCCTTTTGGAATGGAAATAAGTGCAGAGACGACCAAATTGATGACCAACAACACCAATGCCATCAACACTGACATCAATGGGTCCCGACAGGAAGTCCTCTCCAGTATCGAACAAACAACTGCGGCCCTGACAACGTTAAAGCCCATTTGGAAAGACAGAAGCATCAATATACATTATAAGGTAAGGCTGCTGCGCTCCCTTGTCATCTCCATCTTCCTATACGTTTGAGAAACAGACCTACAAAGAAGAATACAAAGCATGGAGATGAGGTGCTACAGAAGATTTCTGGGCATTTTCTGTATCCAGTACCTCACCAACGACGAAGTCCGAAAGACCTTCACACATGCCATTGGACAGCGCGATGACATGCTCACAGTGGTGAAGAAACGGAAATTCCGATGGTATGGCCACGTTCAGAGCATGAGGCCTTGCAAAGAACCCCCTACAAGGCACGGTGCAAGGAGGCAGAAAAAGAGGGAGACAGAAAGAGGAGGGTTGGGGGGTGGGGGGTAGGACAACATTCGAGAATGGACTGGCTTGACACTGAGCGAAGCCATGAGGGTTGCTGAGGATAGAGAAAGATGAAGTACGCTCGTTAAACGATCATCTGTGGTGCCCCAACGACTTTCGAGTTACGGGATAGGATAGGGTAGGATAGGATTCGTCTCATTATAATTGTTCTGGATGAGGTTGTAAAAACATTGTAGGCAAACATTTTACTATGCTCTCTCAGAATGGTTGTAGTAAGGATCTAACATAACACTTTGTTTTTCTGAGGTGGTGATATAAAATGTTTTCATCTCCCAAAAAATGTGTACATCGTGATAACAACATTTTATTTATTCAGATAAATGTAAAGACTTTCGTGTGCGCTTACTTTCTTTTCATTCCTATTATAATTGTGTTGTTTCAGTGATCAATGGAGACGCAAACTACACGATGTTCAGACAGCTGTTTCTGAGGGACATGTGTCAAAGACTCCTCAACAGTTCCCAAGCCGACAGTTTCAGCTTCTGCATAGGGATACTCGGGGGCTTCTGAAGTACTTTATAAAGTGTAGTGGGCAAAAAAACAGAGAGAGAAAGAGAGAAAAAGAGAGAGAGAGAGAGAGAGAGAGAGAGAGAGAGAGAGAGAGAAGGAAAGAGAGAGAGTGTGGGAGTGTGTGGGGGGGAGGGTGTGTGTGTGTGTTAGTGGAGGAAGATATTTCACAAAGACAATCACTTTTTTATCAACATCTTAGGTATTGTGATACTGCAAACTTTGAAGGAAAATCTTCATTGGGAACATTGAATTTTCATTCCTTTTTTTTTTTGTATTCCACTTACCTGGAAATACTTTGAAATAGACGTGAATCCGAACGAGCCAATTGTCTGTCAGTCGGTCGGTCGATCGGTCCGTCCGTCGGTACGTTGGAAGCCATATTTCAACCACCACTGAACGGATTTTGACCAAACTTCATAAGAACTTTACCTAGTTTATGGGCCTACCTCCCGTGTCGTCATATTTGCTCTAACACAAAGGTCACAACAGCTCTAGCGATTTTGTAGAATGTTGGTATACAGGTACTCCAAATCTTCCATCCTTTCATAGTCCGGTTGTCGGTCAGTCGGTGGGTCCATCACTCCGAATTTCACTTTTGTGTTCAAAACACACTTTCTGCCCTATCTCAAGAATAACTGAACCCAAATTCATCATTTGTACTTTGTGGATTCTTTAACTACTGCTAAGCAAGTTAGATCATTCACATTTGTACTTTCTCAAAGATCAAGGTCATAGTGTTTCACCGTAGGGGGTGCCGGGGGTTTCAGTATAAATAGTACCCCCACTTTCTGGAAATTTAGTGCTTTAAATTCTCACTGTCGCTGTCTTTCTCCTTT
Organism: Oncomelania hupensis; assembly: GCA_036898135.1. Lineage (NCBI taxonomy): Eukaryota > Metazoa > Mollusca > Gastropoda > Littorinimorpha > Pomatiopsidae > Oncomelania > Oncomelania hupensis. The sequence goes on from CM072512.1 coordinate 110,601,352, forward strand.
GTTCTTTCTCATTCCTACTCTGTTCTATCAATGTACTATACTATCTTCTTCTTCGCTAGACCAGTCACCTACCTATTTTCTTTAAAACTCTTCCGGGACAAAACTCCTCATTTGTGTGTGAGGTCTGTTGGATCAGCTTGGGAATATTGGACGCTTTCTGCCAAATGGTCACTGGGGCTTCCTATCATGTTATTATTTGGCAAAGTAGGCATGTTATATGTATGTGTTTTGTTGATATTTTATAATGATGTTTGTATTCCATTTTGTTTTTGTAAACGGGGGTTCGATAAATTAGAGTATAGCCTCAACAACGTCTCCTGCGTGGGATGTCTTTATTGTGAAGTGACCGGCTGGTGGAGTGCCTTTAGCAGTGTTACCACTAGGGTTGTTTTTGGCAGATCTTTTATGCGGATCATCAGTGAGTCCTCTTTAAGCGAAGATGTGGTCTTCATTTTAGGGTCCTTATTCGGCTCTTTGCAGTCCGCTGGACCCTGTAAGCAATGAATAACTAACTAACTAACCATTTTCTAATCCCTTTTTGGGGTGTAGCTAAAAATTGGCCCACCTAATTTTGATAGTTTTTAGCATGCAGATAGTCCAGATAGTAGCTTATCGTTCAAAGTTTTCTGTTTGCTTCGTTAGGATAAAGCCATGAAAATGAACACTTTTGAAAATGCATGGTTTTTTTTTTCGGCTTTGTGTGTGTCATTGTCTGGAAATACAATTGATTGGCTTGCCATCTTGATTTGTACATGATGACCCAGCGTTCCGTAACGTAAAACCTTGTCTACTAATTTACAGAGTGTTAATAATGGAGATCTTTCGTGACAAATATTCTGACAGTATAAAAGCTTTTGACAATGGCAACATTGATGACATGACAATAGCGAGCGTTGTGGCCAAGTGGGCTAAGGCGGGACTAACTTGCCTTGTCCACAGGCCAGAAACCAATGGCGCCTGACAGGTGTGGGTTCGATCCAGAATCTGGGCGTTATGTTTCTCCGAATCTTATTTACTTTCGACTCGGGCAACGTCTCGGGGGTTTTCTCCGGGTACTCCGGTTTGCTCCCCCAGCAAAATTTCAAAATCCCAACTAAGGTAGGTTGGGTTTGGGCGCGCCACAGGCTGCGACTACGCTTTCCCCAGGGGAGGCGGCCCAGAATTTCTCTATGAAAAAGGGACAATAAGGTAAATAAAATTTAAAAAAAAAATTTGAATGATGGAGGTGATCTGTACATATATAAAGGGGTGTATTATTGTATGTGACTGTGTCCATTAACCTGTATAATAATTGGCCTACTACATATAACTCAAAAATGCTCAAAATTGGTCTTTGATTTCCCCCTTATCTGGATGGATATTGGAAATTGAGTGTTTGTGTGTGTGGATGAGGTAAAATGTACGGGCGTGCGATTGTGTGTGAATGTGTGGGCGTGTGTGTGTGTGTGTTTTTGTAGGTGTGTGCTTGTGTGTGTTTGTGAATAGGTGTATGTGTGCGTGTTTCTCTGTGTGTGTCATCTTGTTCATATTTGTTCCTCAATGTGACTGGACTGCTGCACAGACTTACTTCGTAAATATGATGAGTCACAGCCGCTTGTATGTGGATACGCGAGCGCCTATGGCGGTGACGCGTCTCCCTTTGGTTATATATTATAGAGAACCAAAGGGAGACGCGTCTCAGGCATAGGCACTCGCGTATCCAGATACAAGCGCCTGTGTGATGAGCCTAAACAAGGAAAAGATACACTGACAACGAAACTGACATTATCCAAATGTATTTATTTATTCGTTCTTATTTAGCGCTTTTCCAGCTCAAGAGCTGCTCAAGGCGCTTGTCGATACAGGATCTAACTCAAGTCACCCGGAGCGCCAACTTGCAGCTTATGGGTGCATCGTCTCACGCTCAGACAACGGAGCACAATACTGGGCGACCGCGTATGTGGGAGAAAGGACTTGCTGCTAGCTGGGTGTATTCGTGTAACCCGCACTCGCCCGTCTGGGACACGAGCGTCAGGATCTTTCAAGTGCGATGGAATGCGTGCGTGCACAGGTTAGGCCTCGCCTTATACTCTCATCCCTAGGAGTAAGATTATTTGTTCATCAATGTGACAATATCCATAATATAATACGGGACTGCTGCATGGACTACTATCAGTAATCTTCAATCTTTCTGAAATGGTCAGCTCCGTGAGAGAAAAAAATCAGTGCTCCTATTTATTCACACACACACACACACACACACACACACACACACACACACACACACACACACACACACACATACTTGCAATACATCAGAAATGGGTTCATTTAAGAATGTAGGAATCGGAAAGTCATTTTTTGATGGAAAAGGGTTAGGGCAAGGGTTAGTTGCAGCGCTGCAACTAGCCCTTACCCTAACCCTTCTCTAGAAAGTTGACCTATTTCGTCTCCTATAGGCGACGAAGTAGGTCGAATTTTGCTTCAAACTTTTCCAAAAATTCACTGTATTTTCTCCGTCCCGTATAGTGCACTCCTATGTACTTAAAACACTCTTATGCACTGCAACTGCACTCCCATGCACTAAAAGAGCACTCCCGCGCACTTAGAAAAAAGTGTGTTCCTGGAAAAAAAGTGGGTTCCAAGCAAATAAACCCATTTGTTACTAGAAAAGACAAGGTCTGCTACCCATTTGTGCGCTTTTGTGCGTTCCCACCCACCCACACACACACACTTACCCCCCCCCCCCCCACCTCACACACACACACACACACACACTGGAAACGAAATTACAGCGCACACATCACTATTAATAGATGTGTTTCGTCCCTCGTGTGCATCATAAGCCATGGAAAGTATGCCGGATAAGGATATTTAATTTTTAATCTTCGGGTAGTTATGCTTTGTTGCCCGCACTGCCCAAAGCCATGTGGCAGCTCGTGCAGTACTGCAATGAAAAATAGCACCAGTATCGAGAATCATCATCGGCCACTAGCCATTCCGCTTCAGCCGTAACTGATGGACTGTATGAAATTAAAATACCCAATGTTATAAGCCTAACATATTAAACCAAAGAATGTGAAAATCATGTTGTAATATTGCTGTGCGGGTTTCGTCATGCACAGTTTCGGCTTTGCTGATTGTAACTCGTGTAAGATAAATGCCTATCATTGTGTTGATTAATGGTTTATGCTGAAAAATTACATGTTTTTAAATATTTTAAAAAAGCGAAATGAGAACTCTGTGTTTTGTCATTTTTTTCGTTTAATGTTATGTGATTGATGCGGTATTTGGCTGGAGTATGAGCCTGTTGATCTACAGGTGTATGTGAGTGGATGTGTGAGTGGATGTGTGGGTGGGTGTGTGTGTGTGTGGGTGGGTGTGGGGGGGGGTCTGTGTGTGTGGGTGTGTGTGTGTGTGGTGAACAATATAGTGGGTGCAGTATATCCTTCTAAAGCAACACCATCGCCCAACTTTGGACTTGCATACTCCGAAACTGCCTTGCCAAAACTCAAAATATAAGCCGTAGTCGTAACAGAAATGCTTCTTTGCGGATACCACAAGGGCATTCACCATGTAGAATGGATCTTCGATAGGAAAGAGGTAGTGGATCTGCCATAGCACAGAGGGTCCTACATATCTATAAAATAGTAGATGCATACTACTGCTATCCCTATGCTATCGACGATCCATTTTACTCGGTTAATGATACTTGTGCTGATGCTCACCAAACTACTGGGCACGCCATCATTTGACGTAACGCCAGTCCCACTCAAGACTGTCATGTCATGTCGCCTCAAAGGCGTCACGTCGCCTCGTTCCCAGTGTCAAGAGTCATTAATGCAAGTTTACAGTAATAATTATTACCTCATGTGTTAGGCTCCAATCCCGTCCGGTTTTAATAACACTCAAATGTCGGGGAGGGGGAGAGAATAGGGGGAGGGCAAAGTGAAGAGGAATGGAGTGGGTAGGGAGGGAGGGAGGATACAGAAATCCTGCACGGATAAAGCCTCTGTTATTTCCTGTCAATGTCATGCTATTAGAGCACTGCTCTGACCTTTACAACCACACACCAAACGGAGACCCATCAGTTCTAGCATGTCCCCAGAACAGAGAAGAGGAAGAAATCCTCCCAATTCTCAGAGAAGAAGTTGAGGCAGCAGTGCAATCACTGAAGAAATAGAAGTCAGCGGGAGTGGACAACATACCGGCGAAATTGCTTCAAGCATGAATAGAAGCGATGATCAACGCCCTCACCATTATCTGTAAAAAGATCTGGCAGTGGGACCGAGTGGCCTACACCATGAACCCAGTCGCTTGTCATCACTCTTCCTAAAAAAGGAAACCTTCAGGAGTGTGAACATTACCGCACCATCAGCTTCATTAGCCATCCCAGCAAAGTCCTCCTGAAAATAATACTCAACAGGTTGAAACCCCAAGCTGAACAAATCATAGCTGAAGAACGAGCAGGATTCAGGGCAGGGCAAAGAACCACTGAACAGATTTTCAATCTCAGAATAATCTGCGAAAACTACCTACAGCACTAACAACATCTATATCATGTGTTTGTAGACTTCAAGAAAGCGTTTGACCGAGTCTGGCATGCAGCTCTGGGGGAAACCATGAGAGTGTACAACATCAGCCCTAAAATTATTGAAGTCATCAAAAGCCTGTATGACAAGGCTACCAGTGCAGTCCTCCACAACAGCGCCATCGGGAACTGGTTCAGAACAACAATCGGTATGCGTCAATGATGCCTACTCTCTCCAACACTCTTCAGCATCTTCCTAGAGCACATCATGTCAGATGGCCTTGCAGATCACGAAGGCACAGTCAGTATAGGGAATAGAACAATCTCCAACCTGCGTTTTGCGGATGACATTAATGGATTGGCTGTAGAAGAACGAGAACTTGAACAGCTGGTACATAGGCTTGACACCACCTCCAGAGCCTATGGAATGGAAATAAGTGCAGTGAAGACAAAAATGATGACCAGCAACACCAACGGCATCAACATGGACATCAAAGTCCAAGGCCAATTCCTCGACACAGTGCATAGCTTCAAATATTTAGGAGCCATTGTATCAGACAATGGGTCCCGACAGGAAGTCCTCTCCAGGATCGCACAAACAACTTCGGCCCTGATAAGGTTGAAGCCCATTTGCAAAGACAGGACGATCAATCTACATTCCAAGGTAAGGCTGCTGCGCTCCCTTGTCATCTCCATCTTCCTATACGCTTGCGAGAAATGGACCCTCACAGCAGATCTACAGCGAAGAATACAAAGCATGGAGATTAGGTTCTCCAGAAGACTTCAGGGCATTTCCTATACCCAGCACATCACCAACAACGAAGTCCGACAGACCATCACACAAGCCATTGGACAACACGATGACATGCTCACAGTGGTAAAGAAACGGAAACTCCGATGGTATGGCCACGTCACAAGAGCATCAGGCCTTGTAAAGACCATCCTGCAAGGCACAGTGCAAGGAGGCAGAAGATGAGGGTTGCTGGAAAAGAAGTGGGAGGAGAATGAACTGGCTTGACACTGAGCGAAGCCATAAGGGTTGCTGAGGACAGAGAAAGATAAAGTACGCTGGTTAAACGATCATCTGTGGTGCCCCAACGACCTTCGGGTTACGGGATAGGATAAGATAGGATAGGACGTTGTTTAACATTACTCACAATGAAATGAACAGCCGATCCCACTTGTCGAGAACATGACAGGTTCTTGACTGAGAATGATAAGGAAATAAAACAAACGTACTCCCACTATTTTACTATAAACCTTGTCTCTCTGTATCAGAATAAAAAAATTGGAATCTAGAGGGATGTCAAAAAAAAAAAAAATCTTGACAGGTGTGACGAACGATTTTATTGTGAACGCAGTGCGTAATGTCGATCTGCATACACCCACGCCAAAAGGGATGGTGGTGGGGAAGTGAGAATACAACTAACTTAACAAATCTTTATTACCTCTTACAAGGAATTATGACAGGCTTGAAACATTGCTCAAATACATAAAAGACATGCATTTAAAAGCCTGTCTGATCGCTCCAGGGTGGCGTCCTATGTCTTAGAGATTAGGTGAAGCACAGATCTTTTATACATCTCTGTTAAAAAACAAGAAGTACACTTGAACTTTTACGGTTTCTACCATGCCAAATGTCGCCATCGTAAATTTAAGGTGCTTGCCGAGTTCGTGCACAAAATGCAACACGCAATGTCCGTGCTCAGAGTGCAAAAGACATGTTCAAGTGCTCACGCCCATCTGCTTACGCAATGTTGTATTTTGGGACATCAGGTTATATTTCAGGTTTTAAATATATAATTTTTACCAAAACATACAGACAAGATGTTAAACCTGAAAGTGTTTAAGTCTCAAATGTAGCTCTCAAATGAAGGACGACCTGTACTACAGATATTTCCAATTGTGAGGATCCTTGTAGTAAACAACCTAATTGTTAAAAAAAATGGCCACCGCCCATATCAAAGATATAGATAGATAGATAGATAGATAGATAGATAGATAGATAGATAGATAGATAGATAGATAGATAGATAGATAGATAGATAGATAGAGAGAGAGAGAGAGAGAGAGAGAGAGAGAGAGAGAGAGAGAGAGAGAGAGAGAGAGAGAGAGAGAGAGAGAGAGAGAGAGAGAGAGAGAGAGATAGATAGATAGATAGATAGATAGATAGATAGATAGATAGATAGATAGATAGATAGATAGATAGATAGATAGATAGATAGATAGATAGATAGATACATAGATACATAGATGGATGGACGGATAGATAATTAGAAACATATAGATACATAGATACTGAATATCCACGGTCCCTGCCCACATGTCTGTCCCTAATTAATGTGACGTGAGGGATGCCCCGTACGAGGTCCTGTACCACACGTTGTCCCGAGTCTTAAGATGTTTTATGTATATAACTTTTTAAACTAACCATCACCCATAATGATGTTAAGATCATGAGTCATGTCTGACCAAGGAAGGTGAAACTACGCAGCTGTGCGTTCTTTGGTATGATGTCTAACAAGAAGGATGACCAGTATTGGACCGTTTTAAATTAAATGACAATGACAGATCCTTAGTGAACAACCTTGAAAAGAAAAGAGGTAAAAAGACTGTCCGTTAGGTCTACTAGTGCATTTAAAATCATGAGTTATGTCTGATGGTTGGCGTGAAGGATGACCCATACTAGGCTTTTGCAAGCCTTCCAGGATTCTCTTAACAAACAACCTTACAAATAAGCATAGCCCATGAGACGGCTGCCCACTAATACTACTCTTTTCCAAACGACACAATCCACACAATAAATAACCGTAAAAATAGTCGTCAGCTGCAGGTACGTAACAGGAAGGCGGAAGAAGACAAAATAATCACGTTCTTCGTGTAACGTATAGTCCGACCCCGTAGAATTAATGTTCTGTACTGGCTTAGTATACAGAAATGAAAGGATTTGTAGTGCTTTTTGTCTTGTTAATTCTTCTGCTTGCATGTTTACTAAGCTAAGGATCATGTCTCAGGTCACAAACGAGGGTGTCATCTTGGCGAGACTGTTCTTCAGTGCAAATGTACCATGCTCAAAAAATGTTGTGATTTAAATTCCAACTGTCGCTGTCTTTCTCCTTTGTTCTTTCTCATTCCTACTCTGTTCAATCAATCTACTATACTATCTTCTTCGCTAGACAAGTCACTACCTTTTATCTTGAAAACTCTTCCAAAACTCCTAATTTGTGTACGAGGTCTGTTGTGTCAGCTTGGGAATATTGGACACTTTATGCCAAATGGTCACTGGGGCTTCCTATCATATTATTATTTAGTATACATTTATGTGTTTTGTTGATATTTTATAATGATGTTTATATTCTATTTTGTTTGTGTAAACGGGGATTTGATAAATTAGTGTATAGTCTCAGCGTCCCCTGCGTGGTATGCCTTTATTGTAAAGTGACCGGCTCGTGGAGTACCTTCAGTGTTGCCACTAGGGTTGTTTCAGCAGATCATTTATACGGATCAGGAGTAGGTCCTCTTTCAACCAAGTTGTGGTCTTGATTTTGTGGTCCTGATTCGGCTCTTTGCAATCCGCTGGACCCTGTAAGCAATGAATAACCAACCAACCATGCTCAAGTACGTAACATGTATTAGTGTAATGGCCAATTGCTCATGAATACGTATTTTTGTAATGACCGAGCGAGGCTCTGTGTGTGTGTGTGTGCATCACTAACATTGAAATAACTTTGATCACTTTGAAATAATTGTAGCAATTATTCAGTTAGTACTTTCATTAATTATGGGGAAAATAGACTGTACAAGAGGTACAAATTGTGTTATTAATTTTGCTAACTGTAAAACTATTCTCCGAATATTATTTACTTTCGACTCGGGCAACGTCTCGGGGGTTTTCTCCGGGTACTCCGGTTTGCTCCCCCAGAAAAATTTTCAAAAATTCACAAATAATGTTAGGTAGGTAGGGTTTGGGCGCGCCACAGGCTGCGACTACGCCTTCCCCGGGGGAGGCGGCCCAGAGTTTCCCGATAGAAAGGGATAATAAACTGCAGCAAAAAAAATAATAATAATAAAAATAAAACGTGTTTATTTTTCTATGAGTACATACGTTTATCTTTTGGTTTACTAGCGAGAGAGAGAGAGAGAGAGAGAGAGAGAGAGAGAGAGAAGGGACAGAGAGACAGACACACAGAAAGAGATAGATGAAAGGCAAGATTAAAATTCAACCTTGTATGCCTCACTGTCCCTTGTCCCACCGCCGTAGCTCAAGATCAGTGGTAGAGCGTTCGCTTGGTACATTGGTGACCCAGATGTCCTTATGGCGGGCAGGATAAAAGTGGCACGTTTCCACTGCCATCTTGGCAGTATGCTTGCTCTGTTGGTTCAGTGCTGATATAGGTGGTCCGTACACTCACTTCCGTGAAAATGGTTATCCCTGTCTGCTGTATGCCCAATGATGGGTGTAGACGTTAGTTATTCATTGCTTACATGGTCCAGCGGACTGCAAAGAGCCTATCAGGACCATAAAATCAAGACCACATCTTGGTTGAAAGAGGACTCGCCCCTGGCCCGTATAAAAGATCTGCTGAAACAACCCTAGTGGTAACACTGAAGGCATTCCACCAGCCGGTCATGTACAATAAAGGCATCCCACGCAGGGGACGCTGAGGCTATACTCTAATTTATCGAACCCTCGCTTACACAAACAAAATAGAATATAAACATCATTATAAAATACCAACATTACATTACATGATATGATTATTGCTTTAGAATGAGAAAGACAGCGACAGTGGGAATTTAAAGCACTAAATTTCCTGAAAGTGGGGATACTATTTATACTGAAATCCCCGGCACACCAACGGGGGAATAAAATACCAACAAAACACATACGTATAAAATGCCTACATTGCTAAATAATAATATCATAGGAAGCCCTAGTGACCATTTGGCAGAAAGCATCCAATATTCACAAGCTAACCCAACAGACCTCCTACTCAAATGAGGAGTTTTGGAAGAGTTTTCAAGGAAACAGGTAGGTGACTGGTTAGTGAGGAAGAAGATAGTATAGTAGATCGATAGAGCAGAGTAAGAATTAGAAAGAACAAAGAAGAAAGACATCGACAGTGGGAATTTAAAGCACTAAATTTGCAGAAAGTGGGCATACTATTTATACAGACACCCCCGGTAACACCAGGGGAGAAGGTGAGAGTGGGAGGGAGGAGGGGGAGGGAAGAAGTTAAACTTCAATGTTCATTCATCATTCGTTCATTCATTCTCTCTCCCTCTTACACACAAACACACACACAGGCACGCGCACACACACATGCACGCACACACATGCACACACCCACACACAGTCATATTCAGACAAGTTGGCAATTAATTTAATATGCATACATATATCATGTAATAAAATTAAAAATGAAATCACAAGTATATTCATCATTCAATCAGTAAATTACAAACATAATTATGTTGTGAATCATCTGACATGATGCACCTACAGATTTATAAATGCAAACTCATTTCAACAAAAAATCAATTTCTACACACATCATTTCGATGAAAATAAACACTACTTTCCACCAACAAAGTTATTTTGCTAATTGCAATCTACAGTCCCTTCTTTATTTTTATTTTTTATACATCTACATTTACAGTAGGAGAAAAAAAATAATTACTGAAAATAAAATAACACAATATCACTCACATTGCAAACTACACTAAATAATGCCTGGAGTGCCGTTTTCTTTACTGGCATGAAACTAATTTTTGGCAACTATGCTGATTTTTTTAAAAAGTTACATTAATAAAAAAAAAAAAATTATTTACTTTTTGTGCTAATGTTTTTCAACAGCATAGTCCTAACTCCCATATTCTTTCTACAATTATGCTATTATTATACCCATAATCTATACTACTGCATCCCAGTTAACAGAACTTAATAGTACACACCTTTTGAGGACTGACACTGTAGTAGTATAGTGCATTGTTTTTAGTCCAGAGATGACTACTGAAACCTTCTATGCAACATCTGCATTTGAGCAGCTTGTCAGCTGGAAAATCACTATATAAGAACTGTTAAATAAATACATATGTTATTTCTCAAACAAGTGTTGATCCTTCTGAGCAAATATTGCGTTATGTGAATGGACCAAATTGCAGATGAAATGAAATATTTGATGAACAGATGAAGCGGTGGGCCTTTGAAAATATAAGAGCTATTCTGACCACAAAATGAAATGGACTCATACCATATAAAGAAAAACCCCAACATTTCATTACAAGATTGTTTACACGTACGCTTAATAATAATGCTCTTAAATGACCAACATTTAATGACTTTTATAATTTTACAGAAGTATTTAAGTTTATCTGCATATCCTCAAGCTTGAAATGCTCATACATGAACTGAAATAGCTGCTCAACATCAAATGGGAACAAGAAACTGAACTAACTATACAATTATTTTGTTGCATTTCCTTTGCTGTGAAAAAAAATTTGTTACAAATAACACTGAAATGTATTTGCAGTAATGAATAATAATAGTGAAATCAACAAATTTCCACCCAAAAAAAAGTGTTCCAGAAAACTTATAAATAATAACAAAAGCTTTAAGTCGGTCAATATTTTGAGAATTCAACTGAAAAGAAATTGATTGATTGATTGATTTATTGTTGCTTGAGGTCCAGCGGACTCTTCCGAGCCAAATCAGGACCGGACTGATTGATTGATTGATTTATTGTTGCTTTAGGTCCAGCGGACTCTTCCGAGCCAAATCAGGACCGGACAACCCCCGATCCGCATAAAAGATCTGTTGAAACAACCCCAGTGGGAAAATTGAATGCCCTCCACCGGCCAGTCACTTTACAATAAAGACATCCCACGCGGGGGATGGCTGAGGGTTGACCTCAACTACGCGAACACCCCGGTTACAAAAACAAAATAGAATACAACCATCATTATAAATCATCAACCAAACACATACATATAAAATGCCTATAGTGCGAAATAGTACAATCATAGGAAGCCCTAGTGACCACCCGGCAGAAAGCGTCCAACACTCCCAAGCTGATCCAACAGACCTCATACACAAACAAAGAGTCTTGTCCAGGAAGAGTTTTCAAGAAAAAAGGTAGGTCATTGATCTAGCGAAGAAGAAGATAGTATAGCAGAGTGATAAGACAGATCAGGAATGGGAAAGAGCAAATGAGGAAGACAGCGACAGTGGGAATTTAAAGCACTAAATTTCCAGAAAGTGGGGATACTATTTATACTGAAACCCCCGGCACTCCAACGGGGGGGGGGGGAACTGTTGCCGCATTGAAACTGTCATGCCTACAAAGGCAAGACAGGTGTTCAACTGGGGCTTTTACTTTTCCCTTTATAGGTTAGAACAATCTACAGTGACAAGATTGCTCATGACCCCAAGGGGTAACTGAAAAGAAATTGCAAATAACAAAATGCAACATTGAATTATGACTAGCTACAGCTTGGGAGAGGAAAATAAATCTTGTCAGTTCAAAGTTGTTTAGAAATTGCTTTCAAGATTGTATATGCTGCATAAAATTGGAAGATTTGTACCTAAAGGTGGCCTGCTGTTTGACATTAGTTATTTTTGTTATTATTGCACACTGATATCAAGTGCTTTTTTGACATCACAAATAATTCACTTTAGAAAACAAAATAATAAAATCTGATACTTTCTTAAAACAATAAATTCATGGCAAGCGCAACAGTAACAGATTTGAGGGAAAAGTTTACAGACTAAAATTGACAACTGGAATATTGTCCTTAATATCACAATAAGGAGCAAATATTAAGATAAAGAAACTCGTGCAACAACAAAACAAAAATTATACAAAATGCTCAGCAAAGAAATCAACAAAACGAAGAAAAAAACAATCCACTAAATGTTTAATTTTAACTTATTGTCACATTTTACCAAACGAGATCTCACAAATGTAAGTACATCATGTATGTCACTGTCGAACAATCCTCATTAGAAACATGGCAAACAAGTATTAAAACTCAACAATTGTGAGGAATTAAATAACATAAAAATTCTTAAAGAAATAAGTTAAACAACAATCAAATCATAATAATTCATAAATAAATAAGTTGAACAACAATCAACATAATCTATTCTCATACAAAATGCACCTAATGTAAACTGCAATATATAAAGTATAAGAGATGAAGAAGCTAAGGCATCGGATGTGACATGCACTTTGTAGATAACATGCAGACTGGAAGACTTTTTGGCTATCTTTATTCATGATAAAATTAGTTGTAATTGTACTCTGTATAATCTAATAAAAGCTACAATGAACATTACGCACAGTAACTGAGCTTTTCGAAAGTAAGCTAACCACATTCATTCAACAAATCAACTGTTGATGCATCAGAAATATCCTTTTATATATTGTTCTTTCCACAATTGCTGAAATTATATTCTTTCAACAATGAACATAGATAAGTAGTAAATTGCAAGTAAAATTGTCCCTGTAGATTTTGCCCTCAACAATGGATTTATAAAATTTAGCAATGAAAAATGTATTTAACGTAAGCTAGTAATACACTCCAAAGCGTAAGAATTACCATGGACATTAATAATAGGGGAACTACTGTTGATAATTATTTTCACCTTCAACTCACAACTTAGACCTTAACAAAACATTAACAAACTAACATCTCCATCTCTCTGTACCCAATTCTCTCTCTCTGTTGCCCTTCAGCCACTGACAAAACACACCTATGACTTGAAACCTAAAAGGTTGGCTACAATTAATCAACAAGTCTTTTACCAGAAAAGGTTTATAACTTGTCATCAAAGCGATAACAACAATTCAACTGTTGTAGCAAGAAATACCACAGCATCAACAAAACAAAAACAGTTCCAGATAACAAAAACAAAACCACCAAACAATTTGGCAAGACTCGAAACGCCGTTTTAAGCCGACAGAAGGTGATGACATGTAAAGAGTTATAATCCAAAAACAGTTTTACATCTTCATAGAAGGATGATAATGCTCTTCACTTATACTTCCTCCCCCTCCCCCCCACACCCTCTCTCTATCTCTCTCCCCTACTCCCCCTCCTTCACACACACACACAAAACCAACAAAAAAACAACAGAGAGAAAAAACATAAAATCGAGAAACTGTTGCATTTCTTCTGTTCATAAGAATGTACCTATTTTAAAACATTTGTGATTCTTCCTATTTTTAATCCTGATTGCTAAATTTGTGATCAACACTTGGTACATTTTGTTAAAAACTCAACATTCAAAAGTTAGACATTTTTCATTAGATCATGTGTATATTTTTTTTAGGAAAAAAAAAAGAAAAGAGGAAATATGCAATATCTGATATGAGAACAATGCAACAAAACCAAGGGGAATATATAAACAAGATATAGATGTAAAATGAGATGTATTAGATATTTAGTATCGCTTTTAAAGTACTGAAAAATGATAACTCAATTTTAACACATTTCCGTACAATTCTCCAGAAACAATAATATAGAGGTATGTCACATCTAAGAAGATTTCACGCTTCACATTCCATTAACTATTTAACACGTTATACTTTCAACCCTCGAGAAACATATTTTAATTGGTTGCAAACTATACTGCATTAAAGATACTACAGACTAAATATAAACAGTGCATATTAAAATTTGAAATTATTCAGAGCAAGAGTAACTACATAGAATACTTAGTACCCAATTTTAATATAGTACTTATAGTACTTGTAGTATTACATTTATACACCAAAGTATAAAACATTAAATCTCTACATATTCTGGTTAAAATATATAACAAAAACAGTAGAACATGTCTATACAATAAATCCACATTCATAAAATAAAGTGTACATGAATCCAAGCACCACCCTCTTGACTATAAACAAACATACACTATTTAAGTACATCGTACACTCTCTATTGACACAAGTACATCATAGTATCCAATCTGTATGGACAAATGTGCAAGTATAAAATGTCATGCAAATTACATTTTGCAAATGCTGTACAACAATTGTGCCCGAACATTAACACATGACTATTTTCTATTATCAGTTGATATATACATTTTGAGACTGCATCGACAAGAGATGCATGCTGTGAGCAATATTGTTACTCTGTTGGCCCAAGGTGCCTGTTGGCTTGTAACCACTGACGAGCTTTTCGCCATTCCATGTATTGATAATCTTTTATCTGGGGTGTTTGGTCTCACTTCAGCCATTTAAAGTCATCTTCCTGTTATGCACAAAACTCACCTTTGCATTCTAATGACGTACAAAAGCCAATTTCACGTTAAACATGTCTGAACCTTGCAAGTTTCAGGTATCTGTCAGTTGTTTTTTTTTTTTAACCTCATACTCATATGAAACAATAAATCACATTCCATCGCTCTGGGTGCATACTGACTTGTTTAGTTTGCTTGAATAGTTTTGTACAGACTCAAAACCTTGCTTCATATATGCCGTCAAGTGTCAGCGATAAATATGTCATGATTCACAAAATCATCGGCAATTTAATCTTCAATCAGTCTTATGTTACTCCTCATTCAGTTTTATCATAATTGACATTTAAAAGCATTCAGGTGTGTGTTGCACTAATCAAAATTTGAAAGAAAATGTCAACTCAGTTTTGTGTGCTATTCAATTGTCACCGAATCAAGGAACTGTACCCCGTATAAAAAAAAAAAACTACAAATTGCACACATAATAGTTTTAGTAAATATCAGATTGTTGCCCAAGATTTTGTTCTTGCAGGCAGCCCATGGGTAAAAAGGTACAAAAATCAACTCTGCCCACAAGTTCAGATATTGTCTGTTTATCAGCAGCAAGCTGTAAGATGGTTTATGTCCAGGCCTACTTAAAGAAATGTTTATCTTCAAGCACTGCCATCCTGACATAAACTACCACTTGCTTTGTATTTTCTCTGTCCTCGGCACCTTCTTTTCGTCCACTCTGTAAATCGAACATGCACCACAAAGAGGAAGACTTCTTGTCCATTCACAGAAGCAAATGGCTCAAACAGTTTCGCCACTGTTCACTTTAGAATTGCTCAACCGGTGTCACATTCCAATGTCAAACACATTAAGAAATTCACAAATCTCAATCTCAAATGACCACCATTATGCAACCATGCACTGTTAGTTAATTGGTTAGTTAGTCATTGTTTAACAGGTCCAGCGGACTGCAAAGAGCTGAATCAGTCAACTGCCTTAAACAAAACCAGCTGTTTTAAGGTCCTTCAACATCTTCCATATTTCTCGATCACTGAAAGCATTCAATGCGATTTTATTTTCACTTCTTTTTCGCTAGCTGCTTCTTTTGTTCAGCTTTCTCTTGTGCCTTCCTTTCCTTCTCCTTCTGCTTCTGCTCCTTCTCTTGTTGTCTTTGCTCCCTCTCTTTCTCCTTCTTCTCCTTCTCTGCAGCGATTTTCAGTTCCTTCAACTTCTTTTTCAATATCTCTCGATCCTTACTGCTGGCTACTCCCATAGTCTGGAAGACACAAGATAAACGTGTGTAAGAATGTTATTAGTACAAAAGAATACAACGATCCTCCATAATATATTTGAAAAAAGGTCACAAAAGTATTTTAATTAGGATTATACCATCATAAAAATCCAGAGGAAAGACATCATTATATGATCTTGTTTTCCAGTTTGCTTACAAGTACATGATTGTGTGTATGAGTGTATAAACAGGCACATTCTAAAATTCTATCAACTGTCTGCATTATGTAAATCGAATAGAGGATCCACAGACAACCTGAGACCTGGCCTAGAAAAAAATTAAATTGATCATTCTTCAAGTAAAAAAATAATAGCACAACAATTCATAAAATGAAAAGACTCATCCTTTCTCAACAATATCAAAGGTACTGCACTCATTCCCACACACATCCAAAACTGAGTTTTCTCAATCAGTATATCAAATTTGCTTTGCTGTTGTCTCTCACTCTTGCTAGATCCCTTTCACACACGCACATCCACGCCAAAACCATCCACAGTAGCACACCTTGAGTTTAGAACTGTCAAGCATGATGAGCTGAGTGCCTGATGCGACTCCCATGAACTTGTCTCTATACTTCTCCATCTCTATCATCATCAACCACTGGCACACATGCTCCGAAGTCCACTCTGATATAAGGCCACCGGTCTGGTACTGGTTCTGGCTCCTCTTGTTAGGCGATACATTCTCCTGTAAGGAATGTACCAATGTAAACAAATGTCCAAACTTAAGTCAATTTAACTATCTACACCTCTGTAGAAAATAGGATCTTGGATCTTGTAAGATACGTTTTTAGCATAACTTCTGTACATTGTGACATTGCAATGCTTCCCAAGTTATGGGTTTTAGAGCAAACCGACATTTTAAGTTCTAGTGTTCCCCCTACTTGGATGTTCAGCGCTTGGATGCTTCTTCTGCCTTTTAGTAACTTCTGCACATTATTACAGTTAGGATTCTCTATTTTCAAGTCTACTTATAATTGAATAACAGCTCATGTTGAAGCCCTTCTCTGGTCCTCATGCTGCTGAAACATGTCAAATCTCCAATATACTATGAACCTCTTTTTCTTTGCTCTTACCTCAGTAGCTGGTGTGCCAGAGATGTTGAGTGTGAATCCAGAGCGTGTTGCATCATCGTCTGGTTCGGTAACCATGTAGCCCGAGGATAGCTCACTGCTCGTGCTGATTGCTATAAACACAAATACCATGGTCACAAACTTTCCTCCAGGACATTTGAACATTACAAATGACATTGGAAGATAAGATTCCTTCACTTGTCAGTCACTGGCAATATAAAACATAAAATATATATGGACAAATGTGTGCTGTGGAAAATACAATCTTAAGTTTGTTTTCCATAAACAATCTAAAAAGGCAGTCAATGGATCATCAGAAGCTGGATATATCAAAATTTTTGTCACAGAACATGGAGTTTGTTACACAAGCAAGGGCTATTCTTGCAATGGAGCTTTACACTTGTACAGAATTCAACAGAAATTTCACTAGGCTAAGGTGAACTCAATACAACGCTGATTCCTTGATCTGATCTCTGACATCAAAATTCATAAAATCATAGCCAAACTGAATCATTAAATGTGCCTGTTCCACATTAATTATAATATGAGGTTTATTTGTTTGCCTGACAATCCAGAGATGATTACCAGGTATATGTGCACTTGCGCTGCACAGAATAAATGAGATTAATTGATGTATTGCAGGCGCTTGCTCCGATTAGTTGTTCAACACTCAACAGAGCTAAGAATACTGAGAATACATATTCGACTCAAAGGAACTTCATTTTCAGCTGCTTCGTCCTCTTGTCTCATATTCAGTTATTAGGCTCCAAAGGACAGAAACAGAGATTAAAAAATGACATTCACCAAATAAGCATAAATTAAATTTGTTCAAATAGTTTTTTTTTTTAAACCACAAAAAAAAAAAAAACATGCAAGGTTTTAACATAATATATTTTATGAAGCATGCATGCAGTCAGCATGGCCCATGGGTAAAACTAAACTAACTACAGCGGAAAAAGCAAGTCAGTTAAAAATTTGTTTCAACTCTCAACTACACAACTTTAAACATAATTCACTGGAAGCTAAATAAAATTCATGCTACATAAAACAGTAATCTGAAAGGAAATAAGAACACACAAACCAATTTTTAAAAGAAAACGCAAATAAAAACTTTTGAAATGTGAATTTATATACTTACAGTAACATTTTTTTTATAACATCTGTATAATTAACATAATCTGTACGATTTTATTAATGTCAAGTAGTTTAGCAGATTAAATATTATGAATAAGCTGATTTTCACTAAAGCATAAGCAATAATACGATAGTATATTATTCACTTATGGCGGCTATTAATGCAACATCCATTACCACCTCTTCTTTCCCTCAGAACTATGTAGCCTGTCCCTTCTAAAGCCTCTTGTTCTCCACTTAACTCCAATACTGAAACTCACCATCCAGATCAGAGACAGAGCTTCCACCGTCAAGTGACTTTTTAGAAATGAGTGTTATGCCTCCACCCGAGGCAGACGACTTGGCAGAAGGGAGAAAACCCTTTGCACCAATGGGCTTGTTGGAGAGCAGCACTATTCCCTCCCCTGAGCCGCTGCTGCTCCCTCCACCAAAGGGAGATTTCAGCTTCGACGAAAATTTGGGAAATCCGAAGCCTAAGATAGGAGGAGGCTCATTACACAAGTGAGGCAAGGCAACAATACACACATGCAATCATGATGCAAACCACACCAAAGGCAAAATCAGGATACATCGATGATGGCAGACACAGAGGAAGATTTTGAACTTCAGGAAAATATTAGATTCGCTTGTTTGTTTTGCAAGACAAAATCAAGTCAGATTTATAAGCTTATCAGCTCGAAAAAATATATGCTTACACCACAGACACAGGTGCTGGGAATGCCAATTCATCTCACTCAAGCTTCAATACTTGTTGTTCAAATAAGTTTTTCATGGCAAATTTCTCTGAGCTGGTGTTTAGTCTGTGATCTGAATTTTGTCTAACACAATAAACAAGCAGCCCTCTGACATTTGTATTCATTAATGTTTTGCAAAATATTCCTCTGCTACATTAGACTATGTGCCGATCAATAGCACTCACATATTGTGAATTGTTCTGTAAAATTATTATTATTTTTTTTCCTAAGTTCATCAGCAGCTAAAATTCCCGTTATTTCCCCTGTAAAACTTCAAGTGTACTTTTAACACATAAAAAAAATGCACGCTAAATAAATTTGGTATTGCGTTACAAGTATAATGATACTGTCTGCACCATAAACAAAGTTAAAACAACAATATTAATTTACATGTGAAATGCAACGTAAAATTTCTTTCCAAAATAATTTATCTAGAGGTTGGTAAAATCTAAGGTAAGATGGTGTACAAATAGAAAGTTTCCAATGTTCATGCACAAACATCCTAGAAACCCATGTTAAATAGTCAACAGAGACCCACCAATTAAAAAACCTCATTAGTTTCTCTGAACAAACATAGTGTTGGAGTACACTGAAGGCACCATCACTATTCTTTTCCACAATTTGACACCAACATGCATTGTTAGGTATTAACCCCAATGTATTTCATGCAAACCTGATACAATGTTGGATGCATTCTGTCTTTTCTTTCATCTCTTCCCCTTACCCCCCTCTCCCACACATATTATCCCCCTTCCCTTCCCCAATTCAACAAGCAACCTCTCACACAGATGTGAATGAGACTGAAGTCCTCCTGGAGACGACTATTATTGTTAGTTTATGAACAGGATTGATAGAAAACAGAAATAGAGAGAGAAAGCAAAAAAACAACATTAACAACAAAACACATGTTTCAAACAAAAATGTGAACGTTAATAATGAAAACAGTGTAATGAAAAACAGTCAGTCACAGAGAAAACATGAACTAATTACACTGACACAGACATAAACACACCACAAACTAATGTCGTAACAAAACTCATGAACAGTGAAAGCCCTGACAAAACAAACGGTGTGGTCAATCCAACCCACTCAAAACAAAAGAGTTGTTGCAACCACAACAAATAACTGAAATAATCATTCCATTGTTTTAGCTCACTGAAAACAAGCAATAGTTGTTTCAACTGAACACACAATCACTATCCATCCTATTCTATCCATTCAGCTCACTAACCTTTTGCAGCAGGAGTAGGTTTGGCCGACACCAGAGAAACACTACCCCCTTCTTCTTCCTCTCCCACACCTTCGGGGATCTCAGACCCCGGCCCTCGAAACTGTGGCCTGCTGGGGTCGTACGAAGTTTGAGACACTGAAGAAGAGGTGTCTGACTGGCTGTCATCTTTGCTGCTGCAAAGGGAAAATTATTTCAAACTACTAATGTTGAGCATATTCAAAACTGATACCAAAACGAAACAAAAAAATAAAATCTGAAATCAAAACCTGAATGATTCACACTCTAGTGGATTTAGAAGAGAACCCCAATAGGCAAATACATCCAACACCAATTACAATAGACAGACTTGTACATTTTATGCCGGTCTGTGGAATTTAGTTGAACTTACAAAAACACACTGACCACACTGAAATATAGGTTACAACAGTCAACAAAACCATCTGTTAGCAGTAAAGTGTGCTTGCTAATGAAATGCACAGGGTGCTGAACAAGGCAGAGCTGTCACAGCCCAGATACCATTATAAAACACCCATGTGTAGAATGATACAGATTACAACAAAAGATTGAAACACATCAGAGGTATATACAGTGTATAATGAAAATATTCACCACACAAATGGAAATACTTCTAATCTGAAGTTAAACACTGTTCTAGCCAATAATAATGATACAGTTCTAGCTTTAAGTTAAACTGTTTAAGAATATTCTGATAAAGAATCTACCCATAGCTTGACTTTGATATATTTCTAGCATGAATATAACATGAAGTAACACAATTAGCCCCTCTGCCCCGAAGCCAAACAGCACACGTGCATGGAAAAAGGCAGAAATGAGAATTAGGCTGAAAGGAGGGAAGGCAGGCAAAGTCAACAAGTGGAAAGAAAGATGGCAATAAAGAGAAGAAAAGAAGCCAAAGACAGAACAGAGGAGAGCAGAGGCAGTAAGGCAATAGCAGACCAAAAAAATTAAGGAAGCAGGAGGGAGAAGAGAGAAGGAGAAAGCAGAAGTAGATGAAAATGTAGATGTTTTACCAAGTATCACCACTGCGAGAGTCCGAATGACTGTCGGCGTCTCCGACCTGAGGAGGAGGGACTCTGGGTGGGGTTGCAATGAGTGTGGAGAATGAAGAGGGAGGAAGAGGGGCGGGGGCTTTTGTGAGTGGGGGAAGGACTTGGACACCTCCTGGCGGCAGCTGAGCGCGCCATTTCTTGGTATCGCTTTTCCGAACCGTGCTGTCGCTGATCAAGGTGAACCAGAGAGAAAGAGAGAGAACACGGAGGATAAAAATGCATGATTACGCAAATGGCAGAGAAACCACACCAAGCAGAAATGTTGTCATACATACACATATATTATGCGTATCACAACCAATACACACAGCCCCCCCCCCCCCCCCACCCCATTATTCAAAATACATTTTAGTGACCAATTTTAAAACAGCAATTGCTCATTAAAATGATTGAAAACTAGAGCAAGGGAATATAACTTTATGTAGCCAAATTAATATGTTATCTTTTTTCCCCCACATAGAATGAATTATATCATGTACTTCACAGTATAGAACTGAAAAATGCCAGTTTTTAAACTAAGTGTAAATAATCAAATGTTCTAAAAAAAAAAACGTGTTTCCTTCACAGTGATTGTACTGATTCAATTATTACCCGCTATCTGCACTTGAATTTGACCTATATTAAATGGTAATAAATGATAACATTAAAATAAAAATAAAAAATTTCAAATTTAATTTGTGCAATAAAAATACTCAACATGAAAAATAATAAGCAAAGAAATAAATACAGCTAACCAGTCAATCAGAAGGGTATCTGGTATAGACGTTTATGTAAGGTAAGACCATAACCAAAAGCAAGGCTATAAACACAAAGCAGGAACCTTTAAATATCATGGCCAAAAAAAGTGCATTCAAATGAAATGTGCATCATTGCTATTTGCTTACAGGGCTCATATCAACTGATACTTTGTGTGACACTCTACATTTATTACAAATATCTGGACATACCTATAACACAACTAGAATAAAACAAACATCCAAATGATAGAGAATAGGCAAGGAACATATACAAAATCCTAAATGTATGTAAGAATAATCCAAAGAAAATAAATTCTGAATAGATGGTAACGATTCATGCAAACAATTTCAGGAACTAAACAAAAGCTCGTAACTTTGGTGAACTTTCATTTAACGCTTTCAAAATGTGATTATACTAGTGAAAGCATAAAGGCATCATTTCAAAACACAAGTTGACAAGAGCATATAAAGATCTCTAAAAACGTGACTCCAATAGTAATAGTTTAAACACAGAAAGGGTATAATATAACATTATATCTTCTTTTTTTTTTAAGTGATAAAAATAATACTAAAATGGCTCTGTTCAAAATGATGATGGATACGATATTATAGAACACGACATAATGGATTCGGGCAAGTGACAAAAAGAACATTGCATTGAACCTGAACTGTTTTACTCACAGTGGGAAAAATGCAGGCACTCTACGACAGGCAAGCAAGCACCAAACAGAGAGGTTTAAACAATCACAACTACGGTGAACCTTATAAATGGAATGGTAAATTGCTACAGAGCACCCTACAAATAAAAATCCCCAAAGTGTGTCTGTAAAAAGAAATCCTAAATCAAATAATAAACATAAATAAACACCTCAAAGTGTGTATGTAACCTCTAAACTAAATCCCAAATCTAAAAGTGAGAATGCTACTAAATAAATAATGGGTGGTGTATTTTTACTTGAAACCTCTGTATTGCAAGCTTAAAATTTCTAAAACCAAAATCTAAAACTTTCAAGAGCTAAAATTGAATACTTCCTTTACTTTAGCGATTGAAAAAAAAATTCCACAAACTAAATTAATGAATTAATTAATTATTAACCAACCAACACATCATTAACTACATAAAAGAGATTAGAAAAATAAATAAATGAGCAAACAAATAATACAATTGCCCACCAAGAGATCACATATAATGCAAAAAAGAATGTTTCCTACTGTCATTTTAACATTACTAGACCATGCTCAATAACACTGGGAACATTGCATATCGAAAAATACCCACCAATGTCAAACCCAAGCAGAAGTTATTTCCTATCATGGCAAACTAACTGAAGTATTAAAGGGGAATAACCTCTATGCTCTGTTTTATTTTCTTGAGTGAAAAACTTCTAATAAATACAAATTAAAACAGAACGGCCAGAGTACTAATATGTGATAAAACTAATATTTGATAAGTGCAAGGATTTGCTGTAATAGGACTAAATGAATACCAATGTGTAATGAATTGCCAAGGTACAAGTGTGTGATAATTAACTCCAATGCTAAATCAACCAGGGAAATAAATATTTCAATACTTCAAAAGCTTGCTGAGCAGCCAATACAGTATAATGATAGAGACCTCCACTTTTCTTGTTCATTTTGAGTTACTTACACTTGATCCGAGCTAATGTGTGAAAAAGAGAATACCGATAATTTAGACCAAAGCTTTTTCAATCAACCAATATTTTCTGTTTACAAATAATTTCAATCCAGAAAAAACAATACGAATATTAAACCATTTTTCTCCAAGCAACTGTTTAAAAATTAATTAAAATATGAATGTAAAATTCATTAAAAGTGCAAAACAGCACACTGTCAGCAAATAAAATATTCTGAGTTTCTTCAAAGATGAATCAACAATAATTAAACTGAACTGCAACAACTTCCAAAAGTCACATTAACAACATCCCAGTACAAGATTTCATGAATAACTAGTTCGACAATTAGAACCTAAAAATATATATATATGCTGCGTGCAAAACCATCAACTTCCAACACAGCATCTCCACATCTAGAACACACTTGCAACATACTATGACACCACAAAACCACTAACAATCTGTAGTAAAATGTATAATAAAATAATAATGTAAAACAGCTGAAAATAATCACCAGTAAATACACTCAAATGTAAACTGCGGCACCAATCAGTAATCACATTAAAATAGTGAAAACATCACCCAGTACACACTAAAATATAGACAGCTTTTTTAAACACATTAAGATATAAACAAATGTAAACATCACTCAATAAAAGGAAAACTATGCCCATTTCTGCATGGATATTGCTCTTAAAGGGAGATAACCATACCTGTCATGCTTGATCCACGTTTCCAGGCCACTCTCGCTGTCTTGCCGAGAAGAGTTTGATGGGGAAGACGAAGCTGCAGACGCCATGAATGCAACTGCAGGCTCCTCATCCACAGGCATCTCCTGATCCAGCTCTTGCTCTTGGGACTGCAGACAACACCAACAACACTAATGTGACATCGTCAGTAATGAGGCCAGTCAAATACATATACAACTACATAAAAGAGAAATAACCTATTATTACAAACCATTTAATTGCGACATGAGAGGGCAATTCATGACACTGACAATCTTTATAAAGAGGTTGTGCTCCAAAGACCTTTTTATTTTTTAATCCCTGGACCCTAAAACACAACCATTTGCCTTTTTCTTTTACTGCAATAACAATGAGCACAAAAAAAAAAAAAACAAAAAAAAAACAACAATGTACAAAATGTGATGCTGGAGTACTAGAAAAAACATTGACTACCAACATACTAACAAATGGTACAGAAATGAGAGAAAATTTCACAAACTCATACAGCAAGTTGCTGAACTTATGTGCTAGCACAAAAAAAGCAGGTGCTGAGTCTGGAATCCTATTCTAGCCTTTCCTACAGGCTACACGAAAAAAATTGTCAGCCGAGGTCTTAGAAGCAGATGTTCCTCTAAATGCCACTGTAGCATCTTCACTTTGCCTCGCTCACCAAATAAATAAAACCTGACATGAACTTTCCTGACCGACTTTTAACAGAGCTTCAAGGTTTTTTCCCCCCGATTTTATTACATTTCACCTTCTACAAGGCCTCGCTAATTTAACCAACAAAGCCAGTGTTTACTTTATAATAAATATAATTTGAAGAAAACCCATACACGTGACATGTAAAAATGCATCTATACCCCACAATACACCTGGTCCCAACACATATGCTTACCTTGGTGCGTTTGGAAGGAGGACGGCGTGCAGGCATGTTGGCTCTCTCTTTGTGGGCAGACGTGTCCAGCAGTGGTGTGTCTAGCAAGGCCGGAAATTCAGCCTCCTGCTCCTTCGCTTCTGCGCCCACGTTGGGAAACCATGGTGCTCCATTCTCCTCTGGATCTATAAGTATCAATTAGTCTGGTGCACTCAACTTTCACTGTTCATATATTATTTATTGCTCTTACATAGATAGTGCTTGACCAGCCCAAGAACTGCTTAAAGTGCTAGCCATACAGGATCTAACTCAAGGCACATGGTCTAACACTCCAGACAATTGAGCACAATCTTAGGCAACTTGGAGTGGGAGGGTGGGAGGGGAGAAGGGGAAAAGGGATACACTGCTTGCTGGTGTAACTGGCACTGACTGTATGGTGTGAGCATCAGGATCTTTAAAATCCTTGTCAACCAAAGGAGTAAGGTCAAAACTAGTCAAAACTAATCCAACAGCAAATATTAATAAGTATTTTTTAAATGCAAAACTGCAAGAGAGAGAGAGAGAGAGAGAGAGAGAGAGAGAGAGAGAGAGAGAGAGAGAGAGAGAGAGAGAGATTAAACATCTATTAGCTATGAACTTGTATACTTTTCCTGAAGCCTGAAGGTACTACACATTATTTAAACATGAGATAACTATGCAAAACTAAGAACTGAACAAAAGAAGTTAAAGCAAATCTTGCCTGCTTTAATTACTTTAAAATAAAGCAAAAAATTTTTTTTAAAACTGGAGTAAAAAGCACAATGTAGGTCAAAACTAGCCTAAAAGAAAGAGCAACAATATTCTAAATTGTTTTCTTGAAAATAAATTTATGTTCAGGGATTTACTGGCCTAGATTATGGAAAGATCTTTTTTACATCGGAGGACCAGAACACTAGAGTCAGGCTTTAATTCAACGTTGAAATGTATTTTTGTACCGAGAAAGATTGTACAGTAATGCAGGGGAAAGTATTCGTCACCTAAACTTTTATCATTTTCCAACCCTCAGACCGTGTATTGCTGTTTATTGCTTAGTTTGCAGTTGGTGAACAGAAGTGTGTTTGTTTGGTTTCGTTTATCCGTGACAAATTTATATGATTATTGTTTGTTTTGGAACAAACTAAAGAATGGAAAGTGCTCACAACTGCATGTAAATAGTATATAATGCATTTGAACTCATTTATGACATGGACAACTGCAGTGAAGCAACAAAATCAAGCAGCAGCCTCTGTTGGTGAGCACATTTTTAATTCCGCAGACTTAGTTATTTTGGACATTTATATACATATTTTGATGGCATGTGAGCAAAACATATATATCATTAAAAGTTAGTTTACCACAACTACGGCACAAGGCTAGAAGTACATATGATAATCTTTCCATACATATGTAACATTACTACATAGGTAATTCAGATGGTCTCCTACGATTTTGTTAAAATTGTAAAATTATCTGTGTCCCAACAGTGCAGCATGACCATTTTTGTGCGTGCCAACAAAGAGAAAAGAAAAAGAAATCAAACGTTGTGTGCAGGTATTATGTGCAAAATTTGGATCACTCAGTGTTTACAGGATTGAAAGGTGCACGTAAAGGGGTGAATTTTTAAAACTTGGGGTGAAGGCAAAAGGCTAATTTAAGAACTTTTATTATAAGGGTTATAAGTGAATGTTCAGAAATGAGGGTGAAGACAACAGGTGAACTTTAATAAATAGGAACATTCACATTTATAAAAGTGATGATATTTTCTAAATGAATCACCAGCAGTCTCTCTAGTTGTAGTATTTTAAAAAAAAGTGTTATTCCATCAAATTTTAATACTAAATTTTTAGTAACAAACAGTTGAAATGCCAACAAAAAAACAAATGACACAAAAACTAAAGCACAAAGTGTCAGCTGACAAGTGTAAATGACCCGAGTTCAATTACTTCAAATTGCCAAAACTGAAAGCAAATGTAAAAACCATCCAAACACAAGAACAAAGACAGAAAAGAGTAAGGAAAGCATGGAAAATTAAGAGAGAAAAGAGTTGAAAAAAAATATATAAGAGAATAATCGGAAGAAAAGAACATGACAAAAGGAAAGAAGAGAAAGGCAAGAAAAAAGAAATGAAAGTAGCGATGAGTGAAGGACCCACCAGGCGAAAGTACGAAGGTATCAGAAGTTTCAGAGCTGGATGACATATCCAGCACATCCGGTGGCAGAGGAGAGAGGGGTTCTTCTTCTGGAATGATCACAACACGCTAAGCTAGGCTTAAGACACAAACACTGCTCTAACAAAACTCAAGAACAACATCAAATACCCATTCAGTGATCAACGTTCACATTCCAAACAGCCATCTTATCTCACTCATGAGCGATTGACATACCTTCCAAACCAACTATGAAAACGTGCAGACAGTAAAAACTTTTGAAATGTAAAAGAACTTTAAGAAGTCACCAAACTTATCAACCAGAAACAGTATTTCAATATGTAAGCAAAATAAGAAACTCTAAGAAACTTCATAGAGTAAATGGCTGTTTGTACAGTGGAACCTCTCTACAACGACCTTGAAAATGTTGACAAAAATCGGTCTTTATAGAGAGGGGTCTTTATAGAGAGGGGTCTTTACAGAGAGCATAATGGCCTTTTCTTGAATCAATTTGCCAGTGATCGGAATATTCTTTCTTCAAGCATCCAGAAACCAATCCCAAACTTTCTCATTTACTTCCGAGTATGTTGTCTTCCTCCGTTTTGATCGGCATTATCATCACTTTCCCACCTTTTAAGAATGTCATCTTTGTCTCGGATAATTCCTTGAATTTGTGTTTTTCCAACTTTAAGACTTTGCGATCGCAATGGCAGTCTCTCCTTTTTTGTGTCTGTTTACAACATTAACTCGATCTTCCAGAGATAAAAATTTTCTTTTCTTTGTAGACTCCATCATCCCATCACGCTTTCTTTGCTTCTTCTCAGTGCCTCGCTCGTGATGTAAATAAAGTGAAATGCAAACCCCAAACGAGTAGAATCTGGAATGTGACGTTACAAGATGACGTCAAACTTATAGAAGATTACTTTATCGGCTGGCGTGTCACATATAGGTACCTGTCTGACTGTGCTGAACAAGATCGTAGACAGTTTTTATTGTGCAGTCATGCCGAGAAAGTCGCTATACGGTCTGCAAAGATCGGTCGTTAGACGTTATAGCGAGGGAGTCGCTATACTGATGACAGCAATATAAGGAAATACATCGGTTAAAATAAAATGGGTCGTTGTAGCGGGGGAGTCGTTATAGAGGGGGGGTCGTTGTGAGAGGTTCCACTGCAACATGAAGTGGGCCAAAACAGTAATAGCAGACAAGGGCACATGAAAAACAACATTACAGAAGTCAATTGCTGAGCAAAAACTATTGTTATGGAAGTTACATTTTGTATCAGTTACACAGAGTTATGCATAATAACAGTAGCAACTAATGGTGTTATTTTTCTTAAAGTCAAATTGCATGCATGCTACTAACATTAACTCTTTCCCTGCCAATCGACGATATATCGTCGATCTGAGCCGCCATGTTTGTGCCAATCGACGATATATCGTCGATTTCAGTATTCCGTTTCGTTCCGGTTTTTTGCGCAGTCCAATCCAAGTTTTATTTTAACCAAAGAGAGATAACTCTTTCTACTTTCGTTCCCGATCGACAGGCGCGTTTTTTCTTCAAATTGATTCGTTTTTAGAGTGTTTATTGTGCATTTTACTAAGCATAGTGATGGGCACAATCGACAGTGTGTCAAACTCTGTGCTAATAATCAATATAATTTCAAACTGTAAAGTGTATTTTGATCCTAAATAAATTTTCTTTCTGGTGTGTGAAGCTGATTCAGTGATTGGAATTATTCCTCCAGATTTGTTTTATCACTGTGGTATGTAGAAATAGTTTTATTTTATTTTATCATTTCAAAAAGATCAACATGCTTTCAAAACACATATTTCAATAACATAATCAAATTAACATTTTTGTGTTTTTTTTCTTATTCTTCACTCTTTTACCTTTAATTTGATATGAAATATGTCTATTTAACAACTATTATTGAAAGAACAGTAGCTTAAATGCCTAAGGTACTGAACTTTCTTTCCGGTGCCAGAGAAATGTCTGGCACAAACGTGGAAACATGCCTGGCAGGGAAAGAGTTAAAATCAACTCGGCAGAATTAAAATGCACAAAAAGCTTATACAGTCAGCTGGCCTGAAAGCAACGCTGACCCCAATCTGAGGGGTCAGAGGCTGCTGAGGGCATGTGCCACACCAAGCCTAAGCTTGATAGATCTCCGACACGCAGCCAGCGTAAACCGCTTAGTGGAAAATGGCCTTTCTGAGCAATGTTTTCCGGAAAGCTCTACAGAAAATAACTACTCACTGCTATCAGACAAAGTTACCGTTGTCCACAGTGTTACTAGGCAATTTTTCTTGTAACTACAAAAGCTTTCAGTAAAGTAGTTTGGGCATGCATTTGGCAATGATTAATAATTATTAAAATAAAATAAAATAGAAAATTAACAATAAAACCTCATTATAACTCATTTTCAACTAATAAAAACTACATGCATATATAATATATTTATGTGATGGCTACCTCAAGGTCAATTCAGTTTAGTGAAGGAATATGACTGGGAGAGGAGGGGGGGGGGAACTATTGTAAATGCAGGAGGTGTTTGCTATACATGTACAAATCTCAAGTACCTTGGACTGGGTTGGATTGGATGTGATAGTAAGTGGATAATGGCTTGGATTGGATGGATGGTAAGAAAAACAGGATGTAATTCTATATTGGATGTGATGGATAATTGAGGATTTCTGTGCAGCAGGCAACTACTTCGTCTAAAAAAGGCATAAGATTATAACAGATGGTAAACTGTAGATTTCATAGTTAGCCCCCCACAATGTCTATGGTATAAGGCTAAACATTACAAATTTCCTAAATTTTCTTCAGTGAAACTTATTTACACCAACAGCTAATGTTTCCCTCTAAATCCCAAGCAATAACCATTTTGAAAAAAAGAAATAATACACTATGCTGAACAACAGCCACATCATACAAACTAATGACCACAAAGACAAACTTTTGCCTCACCTTCACACAAGACCATGCGAGTCCACAACACAACACAGAGAAGAAATAGAGAAGAATAAGAACTTTGAGTCAATTTCAGAAGAGGTGAGAGAAGAGGATGAGGTAAAGAATAATTAGAGTACAATATCTAACACAGAACTGTTCACATGAAAATCACAAAAAAAATGTATTGTGGCAGAAATATTAATCACTCTTCAAAAAACGCAATCAACTTTCAAACAATATAGACAGCACTGACAGGATTCAGAAAACCGAATGTTATATTCCAAATTAAAACAAAGACAAAAAGCTTATTCATTGTCCCCTAAAATCACACAAGAGAACTATTTCCACTACACAAAAAAAAGACTGTATACTAATCTATCTGATCTAAAGATCAATTTCTATTCCTATTAAGTATATCACGAGCATTAAAAAAAATTGAATTACATTTACTTCCACTATAAAATAACCATTTGATTTTATTTACTTTGTAAATTATGGTGAATCAGGCTATACAAAAGCCTAACATCAGACAAATTACTACCAAAGGCAGTATGTTTCTTCACACTAGCTTACCATCACCATTGAGCACAGCCTGTACTGGGGGAGTGGTTTCTCTGGCAACTGGCAAGGGAACACTCTCCACGAATTGAGCTGGGGATGGGGGTGGCAGACCAGCAACTCTCCTTGCCTCAGCAAGTTCACTCTCTAGTTGAAACACCTGAGGAGCAATCTTCAATATTCAAACATCAATCTTAAGCTTATACTTGAACTAAGTGCAATTCAAGGTAAACTATCACTTTTTGCCATAATTTTCATGCTTCTATACTTATTATTATCTTTGTACAACAATACTAAAGAGCACCGTTATTAGCTTTATGATTCTTAGAGTTACAAAATACATAATAAATATAAAGAATTCATTCTTGTTTTCCCTATACAGAATTTTCAGACAAAGAAAAAAAGTAAATGTGTATTCATTTCAAACTCTTGTCAATCAAACATCTAAGAACTTGTTAAAAAAAAAAAATTCTTGACCCATTTTCCTTCAGCAGAAATTATTCTTGACAGATCCATGACAGCTGCTTCTTTACAAACACTCTCTGACAATTGCTCCTTGACAATAGCCCCTTAGCTATTGCTCCTTGGGACAATTGTTCCTTGACTGATTGCTCCTTGCCAAATTAATTGCTCCTCAGCTTATTGCTCCTAAGAAAATTGCTCCTTGATGTTTTCCTCCTTGAACATTTATGCCTCTTAAAAAATAATTGTTACAAGTGTGACTAAAGAATATAGATCAATAAATGTATGACAAACCACTGAAGAGAAATATATATATTTTTAAAAATTTTTATACATATTTTGCCAATAAAGAAGATTGCATTTAATTCTGACATCTGACATTAGTGCATAGCTTCAAATATTTAGGAGCCATTGTATCAGACAATGGGTCCCGACAGGAAGTCCTCTTCAGGATCGCACAAACAACTGCTGCCTTGGCGAGTTTAAAGCCAATTTGGAAAGACAGGACCATCAGTCTACATTCCAAGGTAAGGTTGCTGCGCTCCCTTGTCATCTCCATCTTCCTATATGCTTGCGAAACATGGACCCTCACAGCAGATCTCCAAAGAAGAATACAAAGCATGGAGATGAGGTGCTACAGAAGACTTCTGGGCATTTCCTATACCCAGCACATCACCAATGACAAAGTCCGACAGACCATCACACAAGTCATTGGATAACACGATGACCTGCTCACAGTGGTGAAAAAACGGAAACTCCGATGGTATGGCCACGTCATCAGGTCTTGCAAAGACCATCCTGCAGCGCACAGTGCAAGGAGGTAGAAGAAGAGGGAGACCGAAAAAGAGGTGGGAGGACAATATTCGAGAATGGACTGGTTTGACACTGAGCGAAACAATCAGGGATGCTGAGGACAGGGAAAGATGGAGTACGCTGGTTAAACGAAAATCTGTGGTGCCCCTATGACCTCCGAGTTTAGGATAGGACATTAAAATGAATGAACACACTCTCTCTCTCTCTCTGTCTCTCTCTCTCTCTGTCTCTCTCTCTCTCTGTCTCTCTGTCTCTGTCTCTGTCTCTGTCTCTGTCTCTGTCTCTGTCTCTCTCTCTGTCTCTCTCTCTCTCTCTCTCTCTCTCTCTCTCTCTCTCTCTCTCTCTCTCTCTCTCTCTCTCTCTCTCTCTCTCTCTCTCTCTCTCTCTCTCTCTCTCTCTCTCTCTCTCTCTCTCTCTCTCTCTCTCTCTCTCTCTCTCTCTCTCTCTCTCTCTCTCTCTCTCTCTCTCTCTCTCTCTCTCTCTCTCTCTCTCTCTCTCTCTCTCTCTCTCTCTGCTGTTGCTGTGTACTTTGCTTTTAACTAATTAAACCTCTTAAGATTGTTTCATTGCTATTGTCTCCTAAATAAGATTTGCTTTTAATGTTTCTAGCCGTTTATTATAGTAGTAGTGGTGGTATATATAGTTGTAGCAGTAATGATGGTTGTGTTGTTTATTTCGTAATTATTTTTTTTTGGTATTTGTTGTAATAAATGTTGTTTTTTTTTGTTTTTTTTTTAATGTAATTATTTTTAAATTGTCTAGTACATTTTGATGTTGTCGTTGTTATCTTATTACAAAATGTCTGATTGTAAGAATAGGCTCATGCCTAAAATCTTAAGCTTTTAAAATAAAGTTCTGAAGTCTGAAGTCTCTCCCTCTCCCTCTCTCTCTCTCTCTCTCTCTAATACAATGTATGAATATGACGAGAACAAAGTATAAATGAAAGTCAGAAAATATATTAAAAATTGAAAAAAATAGTATCTCTCTGCATTTTGTCTCTGCAATAGAAGCCGTTTACAGATTGTAGCAAAGGCAATGCTCTTCAGTACATCCACGGTGTCCCGAAAAACGGTTTTAATTCTGTCATCAAGTTTAACATGCATCTTTCATTTGGGTGCTGGATGCTGACTTCTTAGCTATGAAATGCCAACAGTTTTGTTTTATTTTAGTCAGCTACCATTACACGGATGAAAACATGGAGGAGCAACTGTGCAAGGAGCAATTAGTCAAGGAGAAATTTGTCATGGAGTTAGTTAGTCATAGTTTATAGGATCCATCGGATTGCAAAGAGCCGAATCAGGACCACAACTAGGTTGAGAGAGGGCTCTCCCCCGATCCATATAAAAGATCTGCTGAAACAACCCTAATGTTAACACTGAAGGCACTCCACCTGCCAGTCACTTTACAATAAAGACATCCCATGCAGGGGACGCTGAGGCTGTACTCCAATTTATCGAACCCCAGTTTACAAAAACAAAATAAAATATAAATATCATTATAAAATATTAACAAAACACATACATATAAAATGCCTATATTGCTAAATAATAATACCATAGAAAGCACTAGTGATCATTTGGCAGAAAGTGTCCAATATTCCCAAGCTGACCCATCAGACCCCATACACAAATTAGGAGTTTTGGAAGAGTTTTCAAGAAAAAAGGTAGGTGACTGGCCTAGCGAAGAAGATCATAGATTGATAAAACAGATTAGGAATGAGAAAGAACACATGAGGATGACAGAAACAGTGGTAATTTAAAACACTACATTTCCACAAAGAGGGGATACTATTTATACAGCAAAACCCCGGCAACAGTAATTGTCGCGGAGCAACTGTCAAAAAGCAATAATTGTCAAAGATCAACTGTCGATAACCCATTCTTGACAGAGAGAAAAACACAACTCAAAAGGGAACTAGATAATATGAAGAAAATAAAATCAACGAAAGGACAAAATATGGCAAATCTTCTCACCCTGTCTTTGAGAAACTTGACAAGATCATTGTACTGTTCATCTTTCTCTTTTTGCTGTTCAAGTAGTGACTCTCGCTCTTGAATAAAGTCCTTCTCCCTGAAAGCAACAAAGCACTGGAAAATTTACAGTCAGGTTTTGCATACTAAACTAGATGCAAAGTACAAGTAACATAACTGTTTCCAAAGAGCAACCTAGATGCATGATTATTTGTATATGGAAATGAACTGCAAACAACCAAATCAGTCTAAAAGAAATAATCTTGGAGTACAGAGAAAACACGCACCTCTGTTGATATTCTTTTATGAGTTTCTTGGCTTTGTGGTATTTCTTTTCCAGTATCCCAAAGTCAGTTTTCATCCTTTTTTCTAGCTGTATGTACTGACCCTGTGATCCTTCCAGCATGTCCTGAAAATTGAATGAAATAATTTTTGACAGCAATAAAACAAGCAAGCAAGGAAAGCGTAAGAACAAATGCACATTTATTTCAACCACCAGGAAATATCTTGCATATTGAAATGTTCTGCTTATTTTCAAATTATTGTTTTCTTCATTTACTGATACAGTGGAACCTCCGGTATACGACCGTCCAAAATCTGAGAGAAAACAGTCTTATAATAGAGGTGGTCTTATACAGGAAACAAGGGGGGGAGGAGGGTCAGGCTCGGAGGGGTATGTAGTCATAATTTTCACACTCACCAGCATGTATTCTCTGACAAAGAAAACTGTAAAACATGTTTCATTTTTAGCTTTGTCTTTTATTCACAACTTCAAAAATAGAAAACAGTCGTGTCTTCAGACATTTTGAACCGGGAAAAACTTTCTCTCTGCCAAACTCAAAACTTTCATTTTTACAAGCCAGTGTAGGCGAGTAATGTCCCTTACTTGCGAACCGGAAATAGCAAGAAACAGCAGGTGTACACTAACGTGAGAGAAAAAACGAAAGGTACAGACAATAAATTAACTGATATCTCTTTTAAATTGCCTAAGACGGTCGTATAAAGGGCTTAAGACACGGTCGCTGGTCGCATAAACGAGGTTGTCGCATACCAGAGGTCATTTATTATTGGAAGTGAATCCGTCAGAAGTTTTCAGGTCACATAACGGAGGGAGTCGTATACCAGAGAGACGGATACCGGAGGTTCTACTGTATATACCGTTTGGTACTCCACTCATTAAACACGAAACAAAGATGCATGCAGCTTTAAAGTTGTAGCTGAACAAATTATCTCCCTTGTCCCATACTCCACTTTTCATTTCTGTGCAAAGGAAGAGATCGTGCCACTGTCAAATTTATTTCTAAGCAGTGCTCGTAAAATGGAAGTGAATCTTTTCTACTAACCTGATACTGTGCGTTCTCCTTTCTTGCCATGTCAAGCTGCTTTTCAACTTCTCGTAACCGCTGCATCAAGTCGTCAATTTTTTTCTCAGCTTGTTTCTTCTGGCTTTCTGAATTCTCCAACAGTATCAGCTAAATAAAACAAGAGTGACATCTAAATTAAAAATATATTTTTTTAAAATTGCATATTCTATACACTTTAAAAAATATCTTTACTTCTGCTACAAATAACTGATCCATTGAAATTATTTGAAACTCAAATTTACAAAACAACCATGGTAGGAGTTAAAAGGGAAATAACTTAAAAGAAAAAGCTAAGATGTCACACCTTTGCTCGAAGTTTTGCTAGTTCAGCATCAGCTACTGCATTCTTGTAATGAGCCTGAAACAGTTAATACATTTAAAATTATTAAAATATCAATGGTTAACATAAAAAAAATCAAAATAAGAATTGTAACTATATAACAGTTCATTAAAATATAATACAACTTATAACTTCATACATGATCAATAACATGAGCATTTCTGCAGAAATTCACGTAATACAGAAGATGTTTCTTACTGGTGCAAAGCAGGTGATCACGCCATATCAATCTTAAGATGTTAAACATAGGAAGCGAACTTAATGTGCGTTACCGCGCTGTACAAATAATTATTTTATTATTATTATTATCATTATTATTATACTACCTCTTTCAACTTAATAAAGAGTTTCTCCTGCTCCATTTCAGGAGAGTCAAGTTCACTGCCACTCTCTTGAAGCTCAAACACCTCCATGGAGACTTTCTCTGCTCCCCTGGCCTCGAAAGGTGATGCAGCCTCATCCATGAGCTCATCCATTTCTCCGGCGGATGGCATGGAGAGTGGTGTGGTGTCCCCTGCACTCTCCAACTCTTGCAATAGCTCTTGCTGGTGTTCTTTCTCCTGGGATTCCTCCATGCCCTGGTGGACAATAAACTGCACGTGTAAGAAACAAACAAACAAAAGAGAATCAATGAATACACAATTATCACGGCAATCAAAACACGTACAAACATGACTGATCCCTCTGCACCGTCACACCCAATCCAAAAAAACACAAACTCATCTACTGACCCTAACGTGGTTTTCTTGAAGCTAAGAACTTCTTTCAATTATTCATGGTGTGGATTATTGCACCAATGACTGACTGGTGTATCACATCATTTCTCTGAAAAGGTGAATCAAATTAAGATACATAACATTATTGTTTTCTGAAATGACCCAATACACAATTTGAAATCAACAAAAGAATTACTAAACCAGAACTTGTAAATAAAATACACATATTCTAATCAACAATACACCAAACTGACCTTTCCAAAATCAGAATATGAAAACAAAATATCACAATCAATCTATCAAACGGACTTTTTCATGCTCTTTTGCAGTCACTTCTTCGTCGTCATCCTGGACAAGCACCAATTCTTTCACCTCATCCTCATCATCCTCGGATTCCTCATCATGAAGCACCTCCTCATCATCATCATCAACAATCTCATCCTCATCAAGGCAGCCTTCCTCTCGCTCTTTGCCATAAGCAGCAGAATGCCCATTCATCTGCACAAGAGAAAAAGAAATCAAGATAAACATATTTTAATATTGGAACTCTCTGCCCTCCAACCTCCGGCACTCCCAGCCTCTTACCATGTTTAAAAAGAACCTCAAAACCTATCTCTTTACCAAATACTTTTAGATCAAAGAAAAATCAGCGTGTGAATGAGTGATTGAATAGTGGTGTCTGCGTGTGTGTGTGTGGGTGGGTGTGTTTGTGTATTCAATCAGTGTCTTTTGTGTAATGTTCTAGGTTTAAATGCGCTACTGCCTGAACACGTCTTTTAATTGTTTATTGAGGTTGGCACTGTATGGTTTTTAATTAATTTAGAGTTAAATGTTACTCTGTTATATAAAAGAAATTCGTATGTATGAGTTTGAATATTGTTTTTATTACTGTCACATAACTT
This sequence comes from Oncomelania hupensis, assembly GCA_036898135.1. Lineage (NCBI taxonomy): Eukaryota > Metazoa > Mollusca > Gastropoda > Littorinimorpha > Pomatiopsidae > Oncomelania > Oncomelania hupensis. The sequence continues at coordinate 110,638,858 of CM072512.1, forward strand.
CTTGTCCCTGTGTCATTTAAGTGGTAATTTTTACTTTGAACTATTTTTGTCATTTCTTCATTATTTATTCTTAATGCTGAAATCTTCGTTTGGTTGTGTATGCGTGTTTGCGTATTTGTGTGTGTGAGTGTGTGTGTATGTGTTTGTGTGAGTGTCTGACTTTAAACATGCCTTTTTATACTTAGATGTGATGTTTGTTATTATTTTTTACGATGTTTAACGTGTTTTATCTCGTAATGTTGTAGATGTTTGTATTATTTCTTACGATGCTGAACTGTTTTATCTAATGTTTTACCAAATTGTTTAAATATTTATCCTTGTGATCGTACGTGTGTGTGTGTGTGTATGGTGCAGTGCTTAGAGCAAGCTTTAAGTTTGGTTTCGCACTATACAAAAATTAATGATTGTTATTATTATGTTAGCAAGCAGCCAATGTTTAGAAAATGGAGTTCTATACACCCACAATAACTTAGTGTAAAACAACCAGAAGAAGGAAACAGGTGCATTAAAAGTATGCCAGCTAAACATTTCAACTAAAAAAGTACATATCCCCAAACACTGTGATCTTTTCAGGCAAGGTGTGCAAACAAGCAAAACTCTAATTGAGATTAATGTCAAATTTGTATTAAATAAATTAAAGTCCCACGTCAAACTCACTCATTTTAACTATTCAGTTCGGCTGTGATCTGAAAGTATTCTGGTGTCAGAACATTATGATGGCAAGGAATGACGCGTTCTACATAATTTTATGTCTCTTAGCAAAGTTTAAGCCTGATTCAAAGTGCAGTGCTCAATTATAGACTAATGTCTTCATTATCAGACTTACAAAGTGGCACCATCTATTATGGTCATGATCAAAAGTCCCCATCACCATCATTACAATACCTGCATCTGTTGCTGATGTTCATGAAGGTGATGCTCCATAATCTCATCCTTGGGGTGGAACTGATCTTCCAGTGAGATATGGCCCAGCTCCTTCTCCCGCATGGCATCGCGCAAGCGGTCCTGGGCCAGAGACTGCTGGATCAGTCGCGCCACCTCACTCTTTGCCGGGTCCTTCTCGCGGCCAATCAAAAACCTGCAAACACATTGGTGTAAAACTTAGCTTAAAACTGGACCAGGTTTAATAAATACCGTGCATATGATTTAGTTTGTTAAGCTAGAAAGTTTCTAAATTTCCATTTGCAACACGCTAATGTGAAACCAGCATAGACTGGAACATGTACTACACACTAAACTATGACCTAAACTAAAATAATTTCTGAATTCAAAATTGCTGAAAATCTGCAGCTGAATTTACAAAACGTTTCACTGAGAATAGCTATACACTGTAATGGTACATGTATAAATTACTAAATACACTTACTTTGAGTACAGTGGTCAGGTAAGAATAAAGCCATAAATCTGAGATTTAGGGATAATCCTTATGTCATATTCAAAAAACAACAGAATTTAAAATGAACAACTGTACTCAGTTTACAATGTTCCATAACACCACAATCAATTGCTAACTAAAGATGAGAATGATGATCAGATCAGTTCACAATACAGCTCAGTTTACAAGATTTAACAAATATGTTCATGAATTTTTTTTATTATAAATCAATATTCCACTGTCACAATAATTTTCATGAGAATTACTCTTTGCTTTCTTACTTGACTTCTCCACTTGTGTTTCTGAGTACAGAGGCAGCGTAGGCTTGGGTGACACCAACCAGACTCTTGCCATCCACCTCGATGATCTGATCATTCACCTGTATCCTGTAGATCAGCAAGAAATGACTCTTCTCAAAGAACTCCATCATGCATGCTATATAAATCTTCCACAATATTCTGAAAATTTCTTCAAAGGGATGTTGTCCAGATCTCCAGTCAAATGGAACGTTCCAAGCCAGTACAGCACAAACATTGATGGATCTTTTGCTCTAAATATGGACATGTTAAGTATCATAGTTGTCATCACCAGAAGAGAATGGGAGTTCTGCAGTAAATAAATACCACTGCATAAAGTCACAGTTTCTGGTGTCAATAACTGTAGGCATTTCCATAAACCACACAACAGTGATGGAAATCAAGAATGTGGACTTTCTGCACAGCCTAGTTCACACAAAACACAACTGAAAATGCTACATCTTTTTTGCAGGGGAAGTTGCACAATAACAAACAAGGCACACAACAACTTGTAGAAGAAATAGAATAGTCTCCAGTATATAAATCCAGCCAACCTTTGACCACAATACGATACAACATGAGGAGGAAAATGAAACCAACTTTCAAGTACACTGGTCAGCTCACGAGGCTTTTCTATGTTCTGGGTTCATGAAATACATGTAAGAAACTGTTATTGTATCACTATTGGGCTATACTAAGAGTAAGAATATAGAAACAATGCATTCTCAACTTTCAGTTTGAAAGGGTTTCAAGAATTAAACAAACACACAATCTAACTAGGATTCCTCAGTTTATTCAAAAACGAACAGAAGGGTAACAAGATGATTCCTAGGCCCTTATACGGTCAAACTTTAAGCTTATCTCAACTACACGACCCCTCAACTGACCAAACATTACTGCATAATCCTCTTTGAATTAATAGCAACAGGTGAATTATTAACAATTTACTGAATACACAGTTAATATACAAAGCCAACTCTAGGCAATAGAAGTGTCAATGCATTATGCTAGATATAAGATAGTGAGAAAAAATACTGAGCAGAGAACTACATCAGCAAAAATTTAGCTTTTTTTTTATATCCACTTGAAGCTCTGGTTTAAAAACCTACAAAGCAGTAAATCTACAAAGCAACTCAGGTGCATGGTTTGACCACAATATATTACAAATATCTGATATTTAAAACGAAAATTGTTTCCTTGTTATAGCCGTAAAACAAAATACTTTAAAAGCAAAACACTTTTTATTTCTGTTCACATCTCCGCATTTTGTACCTATTTCAACATGATCACTTTATGGTGGGAAAACTGCAGGTGAGTATGAAGGGCAAAATCCATTACAACTACAGTCAGGTCTTATTAATCTGCACATGTAAAGATGGAGGAAATCAGTTACAACTACAGTTCACACTTGGTTATCTGAAATCTATCTTGGTAATCAACTGCACAAAACAGCTAGAAATACCTACATCGGTTAGTAATATATAAGGTATATAAGACCCCTCCAAATCAATCAATCAGGTAGGGTTGGGGTCTAATGGAAATATAATAAGTTACTGTTCTGACTGGGAAAGGGTTTAAGGGGAGAGAGGCAGAGAGTACAGATAACTATTAAAGTTATTTAACCTAGTTCCACCACTACCAATACTATACACAGTTGTAATACATCAAAACAAAATCCCAGCTTAAGGCTGTAGGTGAAAGGTAATTAGTGTTTTAGTGCTTCCTGTTACTTTACAACCACATACCTAAACATCAATATAAATGACTTTGTAAAAAATTTCTGTCAACACTGCGGTAGCTCTGCACAGCATTAATCTATAGCTCTGTCAACAATATAACCTAACTAATGCTCTCTGATGTTAGATGGTGGTAGATGACCAATGATGATACAGTTGATGTACAAGATCTCTGCGCAGTCTCACAATGATGTCGTCATTTCTTTTGTCATGCTTCAGTGGTATAGCTAGCCCCCATGATGACATTGGGTATGATGAGATATATAAAACTAACAAAATAAAAGAAATGGATTTGCAAAGAAGAAAATGCACATGAAAATAGCAAATAAAGATTCTGTATATATTTCAAAATCAACATGCATAACATTTTTGCCATTACTCTGCCAGTTTTCTGTCACAGATTGTGGGGATGCACACTATGAAATGTAATATTGAGGATTTAGAAAGCTGAAGAAAATAACCGGATGGAGAATTACTGCTTAAGTGGACAAGATTAAATCTGTTTTCTTTATTAACATAAAGATGCTTTCAAGGATTGATTAAAGTTGCAAATGTGGTGCACATGATTCAAAGAAATTAAATTCAGATTTTGTAAAAATTTTTATTAAAATTTTAAGAAAATGAAAATAAAAGGAAGTCAATATAGACTTTGTATAAACGTACATAAAAACACAACATTCTATCTCCATTTTACTTCTTCCACCACCCCCTCCACACACATACACCACTCACAACCTCTTGAACCTGTTTTTATTTCTCACAGCAAGGTTATAGTCAAGAACATAAAAAGGGGGGATAATTGAGCAGGAGAACCCAAATAATTACAGTCTAGACTGGATGTTTGACAAACAGTGTCAAGCAAGAATCCCTATCTGCCTCATCTTGTGTGGCTACACGAACCCCATCATCTTTCCCTTTTGCTACGCTGCTGCAACTACTAATTCATGCACAAAGATTATACAGAACATGTGTTCATGGATAAAAGAAGATTATATAATCTGGTTCATGATCGTTTGCCTTGTTGAAATTTAGCGTAATTACTAGCAGTTGTGTCAAGACAATTGTATATAGGTGTTCTATGCAATATTTTTAATCCTCCCCTTACAACTTGTTTCTTGTAATCTTCCTGTGTATCACATGAATAAAGCCAACAAATCATACTACGAATATAAATATGGAGGGGTGGGGTGGGTTCCAATGTGCATTCCAAAACTACATTATTAACATAATATTTCACTAACAAAACATCCCATGACAAAGGATATTGAGCTGGTACAACAAAGTTTGGATAATGTTATGCTATACAATTGATACTCTTGGTGTTATGCTATACAATTGATACTCTTACTCCACATGATAACAGACCTCTTATCTTTGCCCTATTGTTGACAGGCATTGAAGTTGAAGGGTAAAGAATGCCTGGAGATTGTGTAGTTTCAATTCATTTTTACAAAATGCCCATTATTTATAGTACATCTTAGCATAGTTTATGCGGACTTTCTAGTAACTATTTGGCCCTTGGCAAGACAAGGACTCAAGTGTATTTCTGTCACACCAAATGATTCTTTAAGTACATAAGACAAGTTCTCAAGTTACTCTTCCACATTCTATAACTATTATGAGTATGAAGAAAAACAGTATCTCACACTGACAGTGACCTTTTATTTGATAATGCAAAACTTTATTATTTCTCTAGCACAGCGACATCTATAACTTATAGTGGCACAACAGAATAATGAAAGAAACTTGTAGGCCTATGCCCTAGTATCCCTCCACCTTCCCTACCCTAATAATACGAGGGCAACCTTGTCCATCGGTATGGGAGCATACACCTCATTACAGCACTGAATTATTAGCTGCAGTTCAAAACATATTCTACAGTCAATCACCTAACCCAACAAAAATGAAAACAATAAGATATTGTTTATATTTATGAGAACATTTCATTGGGGTAGAGAGTTACCAATTCCTTCTTCACTATAATCAATTCGGTTGGCTTTGAGCAGTCAAATGGTGGTAAGTGGGAATAAGATACAGTACTGGCAGGTGATTAAACAGGTGAGAGAGTGTCGTGAGGTCAGGGAAGCAGGAAGTTTAACTCAGGAAGGTACCACTCTATCTCTTGATACAAACATATGTGCCCTTTCTTTGACACAGTGCCAACAATGAGAAGTGCACGCACTGCATGCTATATCTTAGGGGACTACCTTTACACAAGATTGATTAGGAAACATTTTGCACCTCTTTAATTACTAAAAACAGCGATACTGTGCCCACTCCTTTCTTTCATTCATGAACATCATTGTGCTGGAAATATATATATGGCATAACAGATAAATATTTACTGGTTGTATGTTAATGGAATTTAATACATACAATTCTTTTAGAACTTGTAGAACTGTTCACAGACCACAAAATCACTATACTAATTAAAAGCATTACAACAAACTCATTAAATAAAGAACCACAATAGACTCAACAGTATAAATGTTCTATAGAAGATAAATTTGTAAAAGAGATTACACTTAATCGCAACTATGATAAACCTTGTGGAATTGCTAGATAGGTTTCAAACATGGCACATATAAAAATATTAAACTCAGTTGAAACCAAATATTATAAAAATGTGAAATGCATATTTGGTGAATCTATTTCTCGGAAACATTTTTGCCAACTGATGTTCATATTACTGATTCCATTGATAAAATAAGCTCTGATGTAAGAAAATTTGGCTCGGAAGAGTCCGCTGGACCTAAAGCAATAACCATGTAATGTAATGATGTAAGCGTTTGATTAGCAAAGGCTTTGATCGATTTTAAAGTGGCTCAAAAATAAATTAGGTACCTTGTACGTATGTATGTATATATTTATTTATGTATGTGTGTATGTATGAATGTATGTATGTATGTATGTATGTATGTATGTATGTATGTATGTATGTATGTATGTATGTATGTATGTATGTATAAATGTATTAATGTGGTGCAAATGTGTTTGAATGCGTGCACATGTCTTATCATCTTGTTGACCTCATGTTTTATTTATTTTTATTATTTATTAATTATTATTTATTTATTATTATTTATTTTTCATCACTGAAGAAGGGCGTAGCCCGAAAGTCTTTGCTTTTATATTTTTCTTGGTGTTTTTTGTGTATTTTGTTTCTGATTTCTATATTATCATCTTGATGAAGAAGACGTTAATAAAACAACCAACCAACTAACCATAAATGTTCAGTAAACTTGAATTAATCCAATGAGCACAAATACACTTCTCTGGTTCATGAATGTATTATTTATATTCACTTTCTCTTTTTTTTCCTACAGAAAAACAGAATATTTATATTCACTTTCTCTTTTTTTTTTCCTACAGAAAAACAGAAGGTGTAACAGCTCGTTTTAGGATAGCATTACGGAAATTCACTTCATTGGGAGCAGAGTGGATTTAAAATTTTAATAATTATTTGTGCTTGCGGCATCATAATTTTAATAGAACATTATCACTTCTAAATTTTAAAAAAAAAAAATCAATCAAAAGTCCAATTACCTGCCATCCCTCAAAGCTGCTCCTCCATCTGTCAGTGTCTTGATGAAGATGCCAAGTTTTTCTAATCCAGCATCAGCTCCTATTCCCATGCCAATAATGCTGAGACCAAGACCTTCGGAGCCTGCACACATAAACCATTCCACTAAAAACAATTGATTTACAGATAATGCTAGCAATCTCCAAACTGGGCATGCTAATGCTAACAAGACCAGCAGCTTTAAGTCAGAAGTCAATTTTAAATGAAAGCAAGAAGACTAGAACAACAGCTCATGTGAAAACAACTTACCAAAGTGACAGTTGCATACATAACACATTGGTAATTTCCCTTCTGGGAAAAAAGAAATTTCTGGTTTAGTAGTCATCTTCTTACATACACAGACTGTGTTGGAAGAATGATCCGAGTGAAATAACTCCAAACCATTCTGAGCATTGTTGATCGTCTTGCTATTCGACACTTCTAATACTCCGACATTGCTCGATTTCTGCACTTTTACTGGTAGTTTATGAGTTTCAAGAATCTGACTTGACTTCTCCAAATTGCTAAATTCCTGATTCTTAGCAGGCAATTTGTGAGCCTCCAGGGTCTGACTAATCTTTCTGATCAAGTCCTGAACCATAACGTTCTGAAGGGTTCCAGAAACAGAGGTCTTCGGGTTGAAGGATGTAGCTTGATCCTTTATAGATTGCTTGTAACTGTCCAATGTCTGATCTATCTTGTGTATCAGAGTTCGGACATTGGCAGCTAAACTCTGACTGACTTTCAAGTTAGAAGGTGTTAAAGTTAGGTTCTTTTCTTTAGAACAGGGAGCACTATTACTAGCCATGATGGCTTGTTTTAATCTAAGACTCCTTCTAACCTCAATATTAAAAATGTTATACTACTATCTCTTCACTCTACAATAAACTCTCCTTTACACAATACTAATTACTTTTCATGGGGAGCAATAAACCGAGTTGTAAGCTCACTGGCCACAAAAATAAAGATTTTTTAAAGTAATGTACAGTTTTCAGCTTAGACAGCCCTAGATATTCTCAAAGGGACAATCAAATAGTTCAATTTGCTACAAAAGTCAATACAAACAACGTCACAACATGAGGAAGGGATCAAATCCTAATACCTGGTGGTATTAAGCAGTGCATAAGTTCCAAACCTAACTTCCTCAAGTCATAATCACACACACTGTTGCTACAACAGATGACCTAGAAGCAACAAAATATAATGGACTACCAACAATATGAAGTGCACATTCGAAAAACTTCAAAAGATCCAAAACTCTGCTGCTCGTTTTGTCTTAAAATCCTGCAAACATCAACACATCACACCTCTCTTGAAATCTCTTCACTGGCTTCCTGTAAAAGCACGCATTCAAGACAAGCTCTTGACTCTCTGCTATAACTACTTCTCCGTCTGCTCTCCTGCCTACATCTCTGAACTTCTTTCTGTTTACACAACGTCCAGGCAACTATGATCCTCTTCAGATAAATGCCTTCTCAACATCCTTTCCACACGCACAAAAACCTATGGAGAACGTACTTTTTCTTTTGCGGCTGCAACACAATGGAATTCACTCCCATATTCTCTTAGACATGCACCCAGTCTACCTGCCTTTAAACGTGCATTAAAAACACACCTGTTTAAGCAATACTATAAATAATTCTGTAGAATTCCCTTGCGTCAGCTGAGATATGGCTTGTCAGACGGTAGTAGGTCTGTGTGTGCGTGCTGTGTGTGTGTGTGGGAGCGTGTGTGTGTGTTTGTGTGCTGTGATAATTAATGTGGCGTCTGGATCCTTCCTCCTCTCCCCATAAAGAAAAAGAATGTCCACGTTACCTTTCTCAAGGTTGACCTCAAACACATCCATTTTCTCGACTCGTTTCTCCAGCTCATATTCTGCAGAGGCAGAGACTGGGTCAACATCTTCATTCCTCCTGTCATACTCTGCTACACTGTATGTGGGGTACACCTGAAATCCCAGCGAATTTCAAAAAATTAAAAGCGTTTATGCAACAAGTTTATAACAACATTAATGAATCTAAATATTAACCGTACCGCTGTCAATGCTACTAAGCAACACTTGTCCACTCACCAAATGCTAGTTTTAATTTTTTTTTTTTAAATGTGCAGACTGCTTGAACCTCCCAATTAATAATATAATACACAGCATCTTCCTCACTAGAGCTCATAGCACTTTACAGAAGATGCATAAATAAATAAATAAATAAATAAATAAATAAATAAATAAATAAATAAATAAATAAGTAAATAAATGAAGCAAAAACAAAACATGAATGACCATATCAAAACATACACCCACACATGCATGCGCACACAATGACTATGATTGTGTTTCAAGTATTTGACGAAGAAAAGTTCAGGACCAAGATTTAAGGATAGACATGTTGAAAATGTGTTGTTTTTTTCAGTCCAGAGAGAAAGGAAAGCAATGATTCAACTGAGTACAAAGTTAAAGGAAGAGAATTACAAACTGTGGGGGCTGAATAGCAGAATGAGCGTTCGCCAAAAGTTTTTGTTTTCATACAGTAATTTTCAATTACCCAACAGGTACCATTCTTCTCACACATCCCTTCCCTCTTTCTTTTCATAGGTGATGATACTTTATTTGAGAGAGAGAAGCATTCCCTTCTAGTAATATTAGCATGAATGGTGCTGAATGCTATTCCTTGACATTAGACTTGCATGCCCAACCCAGCATGTCAGTTAAGTTTGAAATGGAAGTGCTTAAAACAGGGTATGAGACTTACGGCAGATGAACTTTTTTGGCTTGGTCACTAGCCCAGGGGCGTGTTAACAATATGGGATTTTAGCATTCTGAGCTCTGCAAGCAATCAACTACACGATGATACTACAACTACAGGTCCATACCTTGATTGGGTCTTTGCTAAATCGTATCCTGCTGGCTGCTTTAACAGGAATTTCGTCAAAAAAACTGTTGTCCTCCTCCTCACTTGCTATAGGAGGAATTTCGATGTACTCAACATACTGTTCTCCTTCCAGAAAAAACTCTCCTGTGATGCAAACAATGAGCCATTAAATTAATACATTACATTTCTAAATAAATAAACCATATCTCAATCATTTTTATTGTGTCAGTGTATACAACAAAGAATACAAAATATTTTATTGTAAAGTGAACACACAAAGGATGCATTTTGTCAATGCTGCAGCACCATAAAATCTCAAACTTGTCTATGTATATCTACACCATTGTGTTACTGTCTTTCAAAGGATTAGATAAGGTTAACAAGCGAAGCTAATTATAACAGAAGTGCATGACAGCCTCACACTCAGTGTATTCAAGGTGCTCCAGGTGAAATTCCTGCCAAGTAGGGCAGGCATGTATAATCTAAATGTAAATTAGCTATTTGGAAGTTCAGGCAGATATCTGACATGTCAGGCAGTGGAATGTTCCTTCTATTTGCCTGACTGGGTAGATAAGAAATAAAGTCAAAAAGTTTATGTCTAGTCGAGGAACTAGTCGAGATTAATCTCCAACAATCCAAACACAATAACAATAAATAATGAGAGTAGCCATCGAGTACAGATTAGGTGTTCATAAGCCACAAAAGGACTAATTACAAGCTTGTGTCTGCTTACTCCAAAGCATGAGTGTAAGGTCCATGTTATGATTGAACGTGCACGATAGATCCGATCATTCTGTTTTGCAATGCATGCAATAACAGAGTGTATTTACCTTTGATTTGATTTTGCGTTGTTGCTAGAAGAAGCTTTGTATAATGCTGATAATTTTCGTCGGTCTATATTGTTGAGAATTTTTGGGAATTACTTGTTTATTATTAACAGAAGCTTCCAGATAGATCTGGTAATAGCTAAGCGATTTTTCTAACCTAAAGTATGTTCTATGACGTAAGACAGTGCATAGTTCCGGTGAGGAGTTTTATTTTGATTGGGCGTTATTGCGTCATGCTGGAATGTTCAAACTTTTTCTCAATTGCAGAGAGGCTATATAAGTAATGCACTGTCTGCTTGTAGGAATGATTTTTGATGATGATTGCATGTTGTAGTGATTTTCGGATAGCGATACTTGTATGCAGTTGTTGTTTGCTGAATAAAGTTGGAAAACTTTATACGACTCCTGCCTTGTTGCTGAGTGAGCAGGCTGCATGTATAAACGAATTTGAGTTACACGTATCAAGATTCAAGCATCAGGGCTGAATCTGCAATTGATAAACCACATGTAACAGTCCAAGGCCATCAACTAATTGTTGTAATTTATATAATGGGGATAAGTGTTCTGTCCTAATTCTGTAAAATGGAGAAAGAACTATAAAAATAAGGAGTTGCTACATACCATCAGGGCCCTGTTCAAACTCTTGTCCTAAAGAGTCCAACTGCTCTGTATCATCAACACCATTAGCTTCTTGCTTCAGATGGTTGCTGTATGTAGGACCCTCTTCTTGTGAAGATGTGTCATCTTCTGATCTGTAACACAATTCATAGACAAATTTAAATAATTTGAAACACTCAGGAAGCTTTTGTAATTTCACAATGTAAGCATGCATATAATTATTTGCAGTATTGCAAAGAGCTGCTCTTTGTCAAAACATGTCATTGGAGTAAGAATGATGAACAGACGAATTGAGTGAAGTGATAAATGAAAACTTGGTCACGATGGAAATGAAATGTATTCTTTTAGTACTTTGAAAATAACTTTTATCCTCTTCAAAACATATATCAAAGATATTTATTTCAACTGTTTTACAATAAAGAATGAAAATGCCAAAGCACATATACGGACAATCAAACCACACCATTTTTTAATAACTCGTATCTTAAACAAGGCCAGAAAAAAAGCACAGTCCAAATCAACCCACATTTAAGGTTTTCATCAAAAGGAGGGACAAATGTCTAAATTATGAATAAGTAAAGCAACATGCAGATACTGTAATGAGCTGATATAATGAGCATACGATATATAGGCCCATGCATTGAGAGCCCTAAAATCCATAAATTATTTTACAAAGCAATGCTTAAACAGGGTTCAGCCTGACACAAAAAAGCTGTGGACCATTGGGCCCCTCAGATCAAATTTCAATGGGCCATGATTTCAGCAGTAATTTACGTACATGTAAAAGATAACCTGGAGATATTATTACAGAAATTAAAACAAAATAGATTATTGTGAGTGTGCATGTGTTGTGAAGCATGTTTACCAACAAAACACTAACCAGAACAGGGATCAGTTTACTGTGCTTTTGAAGAGAATATAGCTCGTCGCTTTTCAGCACGCCACCTCTCTACAGCAGCTGTGAAGTTGAAATTCTTCAGTTCACCACCTTAAAAGCACGTTTGTCGCCTCCAATACAGTGCACTGTTATTGTGGTGGCGCACTGGTACCAAAAATCGAAGCGCCATTCGACCCCTGGCAAGAATTGTAGATGGGTCATTTTTAATTTTTATGCGTCAATGGCGCAGGGCGCGCTAGTAAACTGATCCCTGCTTAAAGGAACTGGTCTTCTCGTAATCTTATGTTATTTTACAAAAACATGCATTTTTCTTTTATGTCCTGTTAAGATGTTTCTTTTTTTTTTAACAGGGGATCCAGGAATGTGAGAAAGGCCAAGCAGAAGGGGTTGCCTGCTTCTGTTCTTCCTCATATCAAGTTATAAACTTGTTATACAGTAATAGTTTTCATAACAGTCTTGTCCAAATGCCTTGCAAGTACAGCCTCTGACAGAAGGTTCCTCACACAAACTCTGAGATGTTTATGAACCATATGGCCTCTTCAGCATCAAGGGGAAACGCCACAAGATTGAATAATGGCTTGTACTAGAGTTTTGCCAGTTCCTGGCAGGAAGAAGAAGAAGAAGAAGAAGAAAAAGAGGGGATGAAGGGAAGAATAACAAAGAGGAGAAGGACTAGACGTTAAAGGAAGAAGGAGGTTTGAGGTGGAGAATGCCTAGAGGTCAACAAAAGGTGAAGAAGAAGAAAGAAGGACAAGATGAAATTAGAAGGAGGATAAGAAAAAAGAACGGGGATAAGATGAAGAAGAAGAATATAAAGTTCGCTGTATGCATGTGCAACATGGTCAAAAGAATCTTCATGATGATGAAGACATTAGCCTACAGTAACAAGAAGAAGAAGAAGAAGAAGAAGAAGAAGAAGAAGAAGAAGAAGAAGAAGAAGAAGAAGAAGAAGAAGAAGAAGAAGAAGAAGAAGAAGAAGAAGTTATGCAGTAAGAAGAAGAAGTTATCTGTCCCTGACTTGTGAAATTAAGAATCTCTGTGTTTGCAAAACAAACAGAACTTCAGATTACTTGGTAACTGATGTTCCTCCTAAACGGTTGCTATTTCGCAAAACTCTGTCCTCACGTTTCCTTCTCTAATTTTCTTACCCTCACCCTTGCTTCTCTCAGAAATAAATGACAATAAATAATTGAGTGCGAACGTGAAAGTACCAAAATTTAGAATAAGTCTGAAATGTATGAGTGGCAGGGCATGTAGTGCTAAGCTGCATTCGTGTGTTGTGTGCTGTTGAGGTCGCTGCAAAGTTCATGTTTAATTACTTTTGTGCATTTCATATTATATTTGCACATAATAATATTGGCTATGCAGCAGAAGTGCACATCGAAAGAAGAAAGAAAAGCAGTTCTGCACTCACTGACTGATGGGGGTGTTCGTAACACAAATGTTCAAACTAAACACAAATTTGTGTGTTAAAACAAAAATCTGAAAAAGTTTGCAAGTATGCACACAAACACCACTGCAAGCATTGAAGTCAAAAAAAATTATCAGAAGCGTTTTTTGGTGTTGCCTTGAAAATGTTTTCTGCATAAAATCCATAAAACATAGAAAATAAGCACCCAAACCAAGGCAGCTTAATTAAAGGAACTCGTCTGTCAATGGTAAATGTCTGGTCTATTGATGCTCCGCTTTTCTGCTGATTAATAATTTGAGCTGTTAGCATATCTTCCAACGATCTCTGGCACTGCACCAGTTAACAGTTCATTCTCACGAATCCGCACATTCAAGACCTGATTCTGACGGCAATGACTTTGTGATGGCATCTGAATGCATCTGGCAAGGACAGAATTTTTTTGACTCTACAAGAAATGATTTTTTTCCCTCAATATATATTTGCAACTGGTATAAAAAGTAACGTTGGTTTTCCTTCTACCCTATCATATTCCGTAATTCGAAGGTCGTTGGGGCACCACAGATGATCGTTTAACCTGCGTCAGTATGTTGGCTCGTGTGCGAACTATGTGTGTGTGCGTGCCTGTGTGCGCGAAAGCTTTTGGGTTCTGGCCTATTATAGATGTGCGTTTTAAGGAAAGCTCGTATAATTTTTAGAAAAGTTGTATAGTAACATAGTCACTTGAACTGTAATTCTGTAGCCCACTGCCTGTCTTAGCTTGCTACATGTGTGCGCGGGTGGGTGTGTGTGTGTGTGTGTGTGTGTGTGTGTGTAGGTTGGTATGTGTGTGCGTGCGTGTTATCTCGATTCTGAGACATATTCCTGGTGTTTTATCTTGGCAATAAAATTATTTGACTTGACTTGACTTGACTCAGCAACCCTCATAGCTTCGCTCAGTGTCAAGCCAGTCCATTCGCTAATGTTGTCCTCCCACCTCTTTTTATGTCTCTTTCTTCTGCCTCCTTGCAGCGTGCCTTGCAGGATGGTCATTGCAAGGCTTAATGCTCTGGTGACGTGGCCATACGATCGGAGTTTCTGTTTCTTCACCACTGTGAGTATGTCATCGTGCTGTCCAATGGCTTGTGTGATGGTCTGTCAGACTTCGTTGTTGGTGATGTGCTGGTATCCCCATCCATAAAAATGCCTTAAAAGGGGTGTGGAGGATTTAGGTAAGACCAGATAACATGGCATAGATGGATTGGGGGGGGGGAGAGAGAGAGAGAGAGAGAGAGAGAGAGAGAGAGAGAGAGAGAGAGAGAGAGAGAGAGAGAAGGTGGAAGAAGGGAGGGAGGGAGGCAGAGAGAGAGATAAAGAGAGAGAGAGAGAGAGAGAGAGAGAGAGAGAGAGAGAGAGAGAGAGAGAGAGAGAAGGTTGAGTGGTATTGTGTGTCTGGGGTGTGTGTGCGCGCACGTGTTATAGAAGGGATGAACCAGGTACAGCGGTATCATCAAAATTGTACCCTCTTCACTTGGTTATGGGACCATAAAAGGGATAAAATGTGAAGCATATGGTTCAAGAAAAGTTTTTGTTCCTTCGGGGCTGTATACCAGCATTACAAATAGGATCTCCCTTACTTTTCATTAAATCTTGAACCCTTTCCATAATTGCTATCGCTACTGGATCCCTCAAATTTCCGCTATGGATGCTCCTCAGTTTTTATTGTTTAGTACAATTATTTCAATAACAAATTTAACTTAACATCAGTTATAGATCTAGAGGTAGCTCAAGTCCAAGATTACAACTGCTGAGAAAAGGAGAAAGAAAAATGTTGACTTTGATCGTTTTAATTAAATTTTGTTGCCTGTGTAGTCTGCAATGCTAAAGAATCAATGTGGGTGGTCCAAGCTAAGGCTAACACAGATGTGTTCTCAGTCTGTTTCTTAATTTCTAGTTTTCAACCTTATTTGTACTTTGCCAAAACCTGATTTTGTCCCAGGCTAAAAATATTTAAGATGTACTCGCGGTCTTTATTATGTCTTATTTTCAACCTAACTTCTACCTCTGCAGTACATTTGAGCTCAATGAGTAAGAGAATTGCTGCGCACCGTTTGAAATAGTGTGGCAGGTGATGGAGACCACACCTGTCCGTCGCCGTCAATTCCAACCCTGCCATGCTAGGCGCATCACAGGTAACGCACAGAAGACTTGATTCCTTTTTTTTTTCTTTCTTTCTTTTTAATGAAGAAGAAAAATAAGAAGGAAATACGGGTAACGCCGAAAGGAAAAGGGTAATGTGAGGGCTCAGACTAGAGAATAATTATAGAGGGTATAATTATGGGACAGGGAAAGTAGATGCGCAGAACTACAGTGGGGGCTGAAGGCGCAAGAAACGGGTCGGGAGAAGAGGGAAGAGGGTAGTCTGATGGTGGAAGATGCGAGACTGTACAGTTTTAGGGGAATAGAGAAGGAGGTAGTAGCGGCATGACGACAGAAAATTGAGGAGGAGGAATGGAAAACTGTGAACAGGAGGAAGGATACACGGCTCGAGGCTAATTTCAACCCTTCAGAGCTCCATGCAAAACATTTATTCTTCCAGTCCCGTCTTTTCCATGCCTCATGAAAGCATTTAATGTTGCTTTTGATTTGTATTTGAATTTCTTTGATGCTTTCATGGAACATTTACTGTGTCCCATGCGCCTTTAATAAAGCTAATAAATGCTGATGGAAAAGTGCTTGCAAATATGATAAAGCTTTTACTGTTTGCGCTGCAGTGCAATATTAATGGAGCGTTAAAAACCTAAATCTAAAATAAACAAAAAAGAAGGATATTTCTCAAACATGACAAAATCTGAAATGATCAACCACCCCATTCATCACCACCCCTCCAATCACAAAACCTTTGCCTCTCCTTCTATTCTAAAGGACTTTTTTTTTTTTGGGGGGGGGGGGGAGGGTGTCATGAAAATAATGCAAATTTCATTTACACTATCGTATACAATGCATTAACATCAGCGCCTATAAAAGAGGGATTGATATGTTGCTTCCAAGTAGGATTTGATCAAGAAGCCTTTTTTAGTTTCAAATCATGCATGTATGATTGTACTAATAATAATACATAATAATACTTGCATTAGTTACAAGCAAAATTAATTTGTGCAGATGTCATAAGAAGCCTGTGGTGATCTATATTTATGGCAATATAAAAATTGTGACAATATGAAATATATGACATGGCATTGATAACACTGATGCATACATATCACACAGTAAAGTTTTGGTGTTGGGATGGAGGAGGTTAAGGGTAGAGAGTACTATGAAAAAGTGGTTTCATATAGCAGGAAAACTGCTAATAAAAGCAATGGAAAGTCGGACTAGCCTGGGAATATAATCAATATTAACAATACACACGATTCCACATATTTGCATCAAAAGTAGCAAGCTAAAAGCATCTCTATACAAAGTCCAGGTCTTTCTCTCCTCCTAAGTCTGGCGGCGTTGTACAAAATTCTTTACAAAATCACGAGAAGTTGAAGTACTATTACACATTTATAGTCACATCTAGGAAACTTAAAAACCAAAGTCATGCTACAACGCTTGCACACAATTTGGAAGATAAATATAGACATTCCTTGGGATACTGCAAGATTTCACAGCCAAAAACATTAGATAAGCAAGAAGTCAACGCCGCGCGCGGTAACGTTGGCTAACTCAACTCCAAGATGCTCCACAAGTTTATCAGTTGACTTACAAGGAGGCCCTCCTGTATTTCTCCCGTATCTTGGCGATGGTCTTACTCGTAGGCTTATCTATGATAAGCATGATGCTTCCCTCAGGTCATCACTCCACTCTACAGGGGCACTGCTATCAAAGGCAAACAAACTGTAATCACGATATATAGATGACTTCTGGCCGAGTTGCTAGCATACCGGTACACTGCACACACTTCAACTTTACTAACGGGAATGAAACTGTCAAAAAACACAAAATCGATTGGTAACATCCTTAATTGAGATTTTCCATGGATTAATTGGGGGAAAACAAAAGTCTCATAACCCTACTGTACATCTATACTGATACATTGGATTTGCTGATTTTTCTGGGTGTGGTAACAAACAGCACAGCAAATTAAATTAGAAAGCGCCATTGACAAATGACAGCCCATTTCATCCCTTGTCGTCATGTCATTGTCTTCGTCCGTTGATACCATTACCAGTGTCAAAAGAATTCTAAAAATTCTTCAAATTAAATTCTGACATCTGATATGTATTCATACTGCATCAACGACTAAGAAATAGGGTTGCCTTATAATTTCTTCCTCCCGAAGGTGAGTTTTCTAGGATGTTAACGTTTGCTTTTGATTTATTGCGTTTCTCCAGCATACAAAACGGACCAAAGCAACTGCAAAGCGGGTTCCTGATTACCACAAGACAGGGTCACAAATCAAGCCTGAACGTCTTGCATTCTTTCAAGTCAGAAGAAATATATATAGATATGGCATGACCGTTGTTCCTTGTTTAGTAGTTAACTGGTGGTAGAAATCTACAGAAAAACAACTTCTTGTTGTACACGGAAATGTTTCACCAAAGTTTCTTAAAATCGTCAAAGTAAAACACTAAAATTTCACTTTATTTTAAATTCGTTACCATTTAAAGTGTTACATCAAATCAGCGCAGTCAATATAATATCAGGGCACAACATCTACAGCGAACACAGCGGTGTAGAAATCATCAACTTCTCTTCTATGTTGTGCAGTAAATAAACTTTTTTTTTTAAATTTAGAGCATCAAACGGCAGTATTGTCATTACCTCAAAAACACAGCCACAATGAAGATTTTGTTTGGAACAGAGAATGTTCCTTCTAGAGAGCTGAAGGCAAACTATACGACGTTCAAGCACAAAACAAGAGTGTACTTGTGAGCGAACAAGCCACTTGACCAAAGGACACACAATAATTATGCATGGACCACATCTCTTTTGAGGCAAATGAGCAGATCACAGCCTGGTACAGTTCCTTCCTTAATTAACTGTTAATTAGGTTAAAGAAAGAAACGTCGGCAGAGCAGTTAACTGCTAGACTTGCAAAGTCTCAGATCTAAAATTAAATGCAAATTGGAGATGATGTTAGAAATAGGATAAAAAGAAGAAAAACTGATTTTAATTCTTCAAAAGATGAAGATATCAGTATGGCGTGAAAGGGCAAACACAACTGCCTTTGTCACCACTACTAAACAAGCATAAAGTTAGCTTTGCAAAAGATCTCTCTTCTCATTTCATAAATAACGTCATTAAAAAAACAATCTCTTCACATGTCGTTATTAATTAACTTCAAGAGCGTTTGAACCTACTGCTATGGCCTCACCTTTTAACCTCAGCACAACCATTACGAACACTACGATACACCCACACAACACCTCCATTCCGCTTCACGGCAATAAACAAGGACAAGCGGCCAAAGATGCTTGCGCCCAATTAGGCGAAACAAAAACATGGCAAGAGGTTGAGGTCTCGAACGGGGTAGACCATCCTCCTCCTCATAGAGTATCCCACCACTTCTAACCACACTGAGGCTGAGGCTTTACAAACTTCCCATGCCCGTCTGGTTTCTGTAGACATCTCACTTGAGAGCCTGCACCTGATTCTAGGGATGGACAGGAGGAGGGAGTGATGAAGTAAAGTGGACAGGCAAAAATATATTGTGGAAGCCATGCGCTATTGTCTGCTAAAGCCGCCGTTTGTTTTCTCACATTTTGTATACTTGTAGGCCAGATGGCTGGAACTGCCGGGAAGCACTCGAGCTTCCAGGAATGTAAAGAAAGACTCGGCCGGCTTGTTTCGTTTTGCTGCTTACTTACGGGAGAAAGATAAAGCGACACTGCAACAGAAAATGATGGGGTTTCTTTTAGCTTACCATGTTGCGTGTTGAAAGATATAGGGCGCTAGAGGGCTGAAGGCGAAAACCCCGCCGACATGTAATGCTTCTTTAAAACGATTTGCTCCTCCATACCAAAAACAAACAGCGTCTGACTGGCGTTGAAACCAGAAAGGAAAGAAACTTCACCTGCTTCGTCTGCTAATTACATAGCAAATCTTAACAAGACTGAGCTTGTATTTTCCTTGAAAGTGAAGTAAATAGGTGGGAGGATGGGTGGAGAGGGTGAAGGTGAGGGTGGGGGCTTTGGGGTTCTTGTCAGACTAAACATGTGTCGCTCTCCTCACAAACGTCACCTGGTCTCATACAGAGAGACGCCAAACAAAACAACGTTATTGTTTCATACAACGTCATATCAATGATAAAAGTCTGTTGGACTGATGTCTGAAATGTTATGAACAGCAAATCATAACAAGGCGTGAGTTGGGTTTGCATTTCCCTACAAAGATGAACAACTAAACATTCTGTAACGTTGTCATAAATGTTATGTCGCGCTTCTCATATAAATAAACGAGCATGATGATGGTGCGAACTGCCAGCCATATCCATTACAATCAACATAGTCACTTTAGCTATGCTGATGATTCACAGGTGAGGGCGATATTGAAGCCATCCGCCCGGAGGAAATTATGTGCAGGCATACTGTGCAAACGCTGCTAATAATCAAGACCCTTGTCCCGAGTGGCAAGAACTCCTCGAGATGATCCCCAGCAACAGTGCCAGAATCAATAGAAATTGCAAACATTTCCACCAACCACAAACTCTCCTTGCACACTGATGCTATCCCAAAAGTTTCTTGCCGTGATGTATCGGCTATCGATGCTAGCCAACTATGGGACTCTGTTAGCTGGATAGACGCAGAGTGTGCGGAATCGCACGTAAAATGGACGTCATCTGCCGGAGACAGCACCAATTTAAAAAAGCCACACTGTCCTTATTGACCTCCCAATACTGACCTCTCACAATGACCTCACCCTTTCTGATGATTAACACTGGTTGATGGGCTCCCACCATCCTTGGCAAATGGACTCAGCCAAAGAGACTTCAGCGTGTGTGTCCAATATATTCAAAAGTACTGTCTTTTGCGAACTGCATTCGTTTGAATCGAAGATAATGACAAACTAAAATGACAAAACTTAAAATCTATTTAATAAAATTGGTAAATCGATAAAGCCGTTGAACAGATTTTCAACCTCAGAATAATCTGCGAGAAATACCTACAGCACCAACAACATCTATATCATGTGTTTGTAGACTACAAGAAAGCGTTTGACCGAGTCTGGCATGCAGCTCTGTGGGGAACAATGAGAGTGTACAACATCAGCCCTAAAATTATTGAAGTCATCAAAAGCCTGTATGACAATGCTACCAGTGCAGTCCTCCACCGCCATCGGGAACTGGTTTAGAACAACAATCAGTGTGCGTCAAGGATGCCTACTCTCTCAAACACTCTTTAACATTTTTCTAGAGCGCATCATGTCAGATGCCCTTGCAGATCACGAAGGCACAGTCAGCATAGGGGTAGAGCAATCTCCACTCCAACCTACGTTTTGTGGATGACACTGATGGATTGGCTGAAGAGGAACAAGAACTTGAACAGCTGGTTCATAGGCTTGACACCACCTCCAGAGCCTATGGAATAGAAATAAGTGCAGAGAAGACCAAAATGATGACCAACAGCACCAATGGCATCAACATGGACATCAAAGTCCAAGGCCAATCCCTCAACGCAGTGCATAGCTTCAAATATTTAGGAGCCATTGTATCAGACAATGGGTCCCGCAGGAAGTCCTCTCCAGGATCGCACAAACAACTGCTACCATGACAAGGTTGACGCCCATTTGGAAAGACAGGACCATCAGTCTACATTCCAAGGTAAGGCTGCGCTCCCTAGTCATCCCCATCTTTCTAAACGCTTGCGAAACATGGACCCTCACAGCAGATCTACAACGAAGAATACAAAGCGTGGGGATGAGATACTACAGAAGAATTCTGTGCATTTACTATACCCAGCACATCGCCAACGCGAAGTCCGACAGACCATCACACAAGCCATTGGACAACACGATGACATGCTCAAACAGGTGAAGAAACGGAAACTCCGATGGTATAGCCACGTAACTAGAGCATCAGGTCTTCTTCTGCCTTCTTGCACAATGTGTAGGATGCAAGGCACTGTGCAAGGAGGCAGAAGAAGAGGGAGACAGAAAAAGAGGTGGGAAGACTACATTCGAGAATGGACTGGCTTGACACTGAGCGATGGAGTACGCTGGTTAAACGATCATCTGTGGTGCCCCAACGACCTTTTGAGTTGCGGGATAGTATAGGTAAGCCGTTAAAGGAAGGTTCCGAAGTCACTGACCAGCAAGTATTGTCTGGCAGGCTGGACCTTCGTCTGACTCCGACCACTCACTTACGAGAAAGTAATTAATAATTTGCCTGCCATAACAATGTCACGCGCCGAGCCGGGAGGCCAGGCTCTTAAAAACAATCCATAACCACCAATCCAGCACTCCACAATTCGACCGACAGCGACTCGCCAATAACGTCAACAATTGCTCTTTCAACTGAGCACAGCAGCTAAGACTGACCACAGCAGCAAACTCATTACCAGCACGTGCGTCCAGTCGTTTTTCTTCCGCAGGTCTCATCCAGATTAGAGACACAGTGATAAGAGAGACTGAAGTAGTGGCCATATTTGGCTTAAGTTTTACGGCTTACGCATTGGATTGTGAGATTTTTCACTGACGGGAATTCTGCCGGGTTTTTTCACTGACGGGAATTCTGACGGGTGGCCACACTTTATGAGTTTAGTGGGCACATTCGGCTTGCGTTTTACGGCTTATGCATTGTGTCTGAGTTAAGACCCGTCCACACTTGTGTTACGCACCCGGCCAAACCGTTGTTACGCTTATGAATTCCTTATGTATTTTCTTGCGTACTGGCTAAAGTTTCACAAAATTATGTTTGATTTCTTCTGCAAAAAAAACATAAGCCGGGCTTACGAGGACCAATCAGAAGCAAGAGTGAGGCGTCGGGAGTTTAAGAGGTCAACCTAAACTCCTCCCACACGCATGATTACACGCAACACATGTTGTCTGCTACATACGACTTGGTGAGCTCAGGCAGTTGAATTCACTTGTTTGCGTGTCGATTTTAGCAAAGTTGTTTCATTGCGTGTCGATCTTAGTAAAGTTGTTTCAAATTATAGTCAAATCGTGAATGAGTACATTACATCGTCATTAAAAAGTGCCTTGTTGTAGTGAACTTACACAGCTACACGCGTTTATAAATTCGAACCGGGCCGTGGTAAACATTGCGCCACTACCTCCGACCCATAAAACGTATGCCAAATGTGGCCACTACTCCAGTGGCGCTATGTTTATCACGGCCCGGTTCGAATTTATAAACCTGTATAGCTGTGTAATTTCACTACAACAAGGCACTTTTTCATGACGATGTAATATACTCTTTCACGAATTGATGATAATATGAAACAACTTTATTAAGATCGACAGGCAACAAGTGAATTCAACTGCCTTTAGCTCGCAAAGTCGTGTGTAGCAGACAACATGTTTAGCGTGTAATCATGCGTGTGGGAGAGTTTAGGTTGACCTCTAAACTCGTGACGTCACACTCTCGCTTCTGATTGGTCCTCGTAAGCTTGGCTTATGTATTTTTGCAGAAGAAATAAAACATGCGCTATCCTTGTTCAATTTTACGTTAGGCAGTAAGCAAGAAAATACATAAGGAATTCATAAGCGTAACACAAGTGTGGCCGGGTGCGCAACACAAGTGTGACTGAAACTGAGACTGAAACTTTATTCGTCTATGAAATTTACATAGAAATTTGCCTTTGGGCTGCACAAACATAGTAAGTGTAAGATGTAAAATATATTTAAAAGAATGACAAATACACAACAAAAAAATAAATGTAAATAAAAATTGAGCAACACATAAAATATAATAAAACTACTATCCCACACCCCAAACATATTTGCGCCGTACACTCCCGCATACACCCAACACACTAGCACAAACCAAAGACATCACGCACAAAAACCAACCCCAGGCGTTGAACACACGCAACCCATGCACAGACATCATCATCACATGCTAAACCAAATCACAAAACAGGACCGTTTGAAAAATTAACACACACACATACACACGCGCGCGCGCCCGCACGCACACAAACACACACTCACACAGAGCCAAAAATTCTGGCTGACTATCGACTAGCTAAATTTATCAGACTGACTGACTGACTAACTAATCAGGTTTCATAAAGTCAGGGAATAGCGTTTGCGAGTCAAATGACGCTCGGCAGAAAGGACCGGCGGAACCTGTCAGTCCTCGCGCGGCAGCTGATAAGCCTGCCGGAATGCTTAGCCTACTCGTCCATCTCCGGAAATTTAAAGATTCAAATATTATAAAGTATAGGCCTAAATATTATTAATTAGAATAGATATAGTTTATACATTTATTTACGTATAAAACAAACAATACATGTCTAATAATTATATTCAGCTAGTGAGCTTCTTCGCTGCGCGAAGACTGACTTATAATATATAATGTAGATTAAGCCTATGTATACTGTATAACAGTGTCTACTTGGTTCTTGGCAGGAAATGGGGAATCATCCGAATGCTATTATTAGCCTACTGCGGAGAACTAACAAAATGCAAATCAAGGAACGCAACTATTAAATATGGTCGATAATAACAAAGTATGCCGTTGCGAAATGCTAATCTGTGTATATCGAACAGAATTAGAAGCAACAGCGATCATTTTTAAGGTCAACTAAGTCGTAGTCATGCAAGCATCATTTCGTAACACATCGGAGAGCTTCGTTCGACTTCGGTGATTGCCTTTTGGGGCGAATGACTGGAACTAGGTTGGAAAAAACAAGTTTGCTGCCGGAATAGAGGAGGTCTACACTAGCAGCTGGTCACACAGCGCATGGGTGGGGTGACGCTGAATAGCCTCCCAGGCGCTTCACTGCTTGCGCGTCAAAGTGCACCTGAAAGTCAAAGACTGGTTTGCCAATCAGCTTGCCGGCAACCTTTGAACCTTTTCCAGCCTGGCCTTGTCCTGCTCTTTCAGGCTACCGAAGAAGCACAGGCTGTTGTAGGTCAGTACGGACTCCACCGTTCAATTCAATTCAATAATTTTATTTAACGTCTATTCACAGATTGTGATATTAGACCATACACGCAAGCATACACACAATCACACGCAAAATACAAAAAGCACATCCAAGGATCAGACAAAATAATCACAAAAATGTGCTCACTGGAGACTGGCTAATAATTTGTGCTATGGTAATAACTGTTGGATACTGCAGCAGTTCAACAGTGGAATGTTCACTTGTTTTAATATGTTTGTTTAAATATTGTGAAGTTAATATGGGGCAAGTTTTTAACAGATGTTCAACGGAAATTGGTTGAGAACATGGACACATAGTATTAGCTAAAAATTTAGTATTCCATGAGTTGACTCTTAGCTTATTGATTAGTCTACACAAGTTTCTAGAACATGAGTAATGATCTATTCCAGTACTTTGTGATAAGGTGGAGTACATTGATCTTTCTACCAACGAAATGAGTTCTGATGCAGATGGTCTAACAATGTTGTTGTCACTTACAGAGAATGACCCTTCCTTTGCTAAAGTATCCACAACTTCATTAAAATAAATGCCACAATGTGAAGGAACCCAACAAAAAGATAATCCTACACCATTTGACATAATAGCATGAATTAATAATCTAATATCGAAAATAATATCTGATCTAGTTTTACAATACCAATTTTGAAGGGCTTTGAGAACAGCTTTAGAATCAACACATAAAACTATGTTATTAAAGGCAATAGAGGTGTTGCTAATAGTGTCCAATGCCATTAAAATGGCACACAATTCTGCTGTGAAAATTGATACATTCTTACCAACATAATACGATTTTTTTATTTTTAGATCAGGAATGGTAAAACCGGCACCAGCAAGTAAAGTTTCAGACACAGATCCGTCTGTATAAATTTTTTAATGATTACCATACGTTCTTTCCAAATGTTCTCGAACCTCAGTTGTTAAGACATTTACATTTTCACCTTTCTTAACCGAGGTGTAATCAATATCAAAATTAGCACTTAAATGTTCCCATTGTGGGATTTTCGGTATACTTGGTAAAACAGGAATATCAGAAATGTCAATGTTGCACTTGTCTAAAATGGCACTAACATAGTTTTTAATGGGTTGTAGATACGGTATAGATTTTGCTCGTTTTGGATAATCTACATTGCTGTCGACAAAAATCTCATCATGAACAGAATTAGGAACGGCCAAACTCCGTATAACATATCTAGCAACACTTAATTTTTGATTTTCTATAAAAGAGAGTTGACGAGCTTCCCTATATGATTTTAGTGTATTAGAGTGTACAGGTACACCTAAGGCTAATTTAAATGCTCTGCTATCTAAGCTTTGTATTTTCCTTAACAATGTTGCCGGAGCTGAAAAATACACTTCCTGACCGTATGTAAGTACCGATCTAACCAACGACATTGCTAAGTGAATTAATGTATATGTATCTTGACTCCATGGCTGAAAACATAACAATTTTAGAAAATTCAATCTTTTGGATGCTTTCTTGATTAAATATTGTAAATGGCAATTCCAGCTTAATTTAGACGTTAAAAATACACCCAAAAATTTTACCTGTTGAGTATATTTTAAAACATTACCCTCAAGTACCAACAATGGAAGAGCAGTGGGGTTTGCTCCGTTATTAAACAACAACAAACATGTTTTTTCGAATGAGAGTTGAAGCCCATTTTCTATCATGTATGTACTAAGTTTGTTCAGTTCTAACTGATATAAACTTTGAACATAATTAACAACTCGTTTCGGCGTATTTTTTCTTAGATTTGTGTTAATCCATAAAGCAATGTCGTCAGCATATTGAACCACATTACTATGTTTAGACATATGTTTGGGCAAGTCATAAATTAGAATTGAAAAAAGTATAGGTGCTATAATTGACCCCTGAGGAATGCCCATATCTATTTGTTTGAAAGATGAGTAGACT
Source organism: Oncomelania hupensis (assembly GCA_036898135.1). Classification (NCBI taxonomy): domain Eukaryota; kingdom Metazoa; phylum Mollusca; class Gastropoda; order Littorinimorpha; family Pomatiopsidae; genus Oncomelania; species Oncomelania hupensis. The sequence continues at coordinate 110,665,441 of CM072512.1, forward strand.
TTACCAACACGTGTACATATTTTTCTGTCAGTTAAATAATTTTTAATGTAGTGATACAAAGCACCTGATATACCAATGTGTTTAAGTTTGAATAATAGTCGGGAATGCCATACACTGTCGTATGCTTTACGACACATCGAAAAAAGTAGCTAACTCCACCGTCGCCCCATAGAAAAGCTACAACATCCTGTAGCTCACACTGAAAGCATGATTCAGCCTCCTCATAAAGAAGAGGCGTTGGTTGGCCTTAGCGAGGAGCAGCACAGCGTTGGGGGACCAGTCCAACTTCTTATCGAGGATGGGTCCCAAGTATTTGTACTGGTCCATCACCCCCACCACCTCATAATCCAGATGATCGTAATGATCCAGCCTACATATTTGTTGTGGTAATTACTACTTCTTCCCGATTAGAGATTAAACAGCAACAAAGTTTAACGAAAAGTGCCTAAAAGAATTGGTTGTTGGTTTTTTACCCCCCTCTTCCCTCCTCACTTCCTCCCATTCCCCCCCCCACCACAGACACAAACAACAATAAAGACAATCTTTTGTTCTGCACGCCCCTTCCCCTCTTCTCCACATCCATTCCCTGTGTTACAAACATGACGATGCAGCCATTCTCAAAAGCAGAGACAAAATTACGGCGAATTCCAACAAAGGAAGTTTTGTCTCCTTGTAGACTTTGGAGGCTTGGCTATGTCTGAAAATTCGTTTATTTCTGTCTGAAAAAGAGGCAGTCTAGTCATACTGCAAAGTAAAAAGAGAAGCCATGAAGGTTATTCTAACCGTTTACACGATGGTCTATCTGTACGCCCAATATTATTCCAGCAGCGTATACACACTGCTTTATCTGTGAAACGAGTTAAGACTGATGCGAACTGCAGTGCATCAAATGACTCGCCTGGCATGTCCGAGAGGTTAAAAAGGCAGGAAATCCCATTACATTTCTCCATCTTCTGCTTCCAGCCTACCAGCCTCTGCACTTCAAATCTTATCCATCAAAATGTTCGCTGCATCATTTTCAATTAAATTCTTTCCTTCTGGAGATTGCAGAATTGGATCTTTCCCAGAGGATATTGAGCGTGAAGAATAAACGAAGTTTTTTTTTTAATTTCCTTGTAGTTTGTTGTGTTTTTTTAAACTAAAAAACGGGGAAGGTTTTCTCCTCTTTCTTCCATATTTTCATCGTCGCCATCATCACCACAAGCTTTACCATTCCTCCTCCTGTTACTCCTATTACTCCTTTTTTTCCTCTCAAGTATTATCCTTTCTCCTCTGAAGTCCAAATCTTCCTCCCTCCAAATAATCTTCCTCTTCCATTAATCAGGAAGAAATTTCTCATTTAGACTGGGAAATGGAAGTCCCCAGGTGCGTGTTCTTCTCTTTTTCTTGTTCCTTTTCTTCTTCTTCGATCAATTTTTTTGTTTTTTTGTCCCCACTACGTATGTAACTCATGGCAAGTGTCAATCACTCCTGGCACCATGGCGCTTGGGGTCGAGGATAATCCGGAAAAAAAATAAAAGCAAGGTCAGGTTCCAAAGAGAGAAGCATCTGCTGTTTCTATCGGCATCCACTTGTATCCCAATCTCACCAGATAAAAGATGTATGCAACGCCCTTCGTTCATATCACAAAACCATATAGAGGTATATATGGTGTGCAGAAATAACGCTGATAAATCTGCATGAAATTCTGTGTCCGTTTCAGAGCGTGCAATGTGGAAGTTCATTAAAAAGAAAATAATAATCAATGTGGAAGTTCATTAAAAAGAAAATAATAATAATAATAATAATAATAATAATAATAATAATAATAATAATAATAATAATAATAATAATAAATATCGTGTACAGCAATGCTGAATTTTTGGCGTCGTTCGATCTATCAAAATGGTCTCTTGAGCAGGTTAGCCAGTGGACTGCAAAGAGCCGAATCAGGACCACAAAATCAGGACCACAACTTGGTTGAAAGAGGACTCACCTATGACCCATATAAAAGATCTGCAGAAACAATCCTAGCGGTAATACTGAAGGCATTCCACCAGCCGGTCACTTTACAATAAAGGCATCCCATGCAGGGGACACTGAGGCTATACTTTAATTTATCGAACCCCCGTTTACAAACACAAAATATAATAAACATTTTATTATAAAATATCAACAAAACACATACGTATAAAATGCCTACATTGCTACATAATAATATCAAAGGAAGCCCTTAAGTGACCATTTGGCAGAAAGCATCCAATATTCCCAAGCTGACCCAAACAGACCTCACATACAAATGAGGAGTTTTGGAAAAGTTTTCAAGAAAAAAGGTAGGTAACTGGTCTACCGAAGAAGATAGATTGATAGAACATATTAAGAATGAGAACAAAAAAAACAAAGGAGAAGGACAGCGACAGTGGGAATTTAAAGCACTAAATTTACAGAAAGTGGACATAGTATTTATACAGAAACCCCCGGCACCCCCACGGTGTTTCTTTTTGCAACATCCATGACTGGTCAAGTACAGGTTATAGAATAAACCCAAGTTCTAGTGTTTTACATCTGCTTGAGTATTCCATGTTTTTATTGACCTCACAGTCAGTTTTGACTTGCACTGAAACTTTGTCACTACATTTTCTACAGATAAAAACTCAGTTTTGACCATGTTAAACTATCAAACCTAACGAATTAATGTATTCGTTATTATAGCTTAAAGCCCAAAACAATTAAGTTATCTGAATGATATAAACTCTGGGAATGAAAGTCGATTTAAACAAAATATATATAAATTATAAATATATTATCGAATTGTGCACCTTTAAAACCTGCGACGGTTGTACTAAGGTAAAACGGCGTGAAGAATGTTGATAAAACCTGGCCTTCTGACAAAATTCCTTTTATCACACCGTGATCTCTGCGCTCGAGCAGCTAGTGAAACAAAGGTGCTAAACGTGCTAGAATAAAGCTAATCACAGCGTCCATCTCCCAAGAGGAGGATCCCTAGGTGACAAGCTGCGGTCAAGTTACAGGCGAGGGACCATCTGCTTTTGCAATCAGCAGGCCATTTCACTACCTGTTGCCTCTTTCAGACCATCTGATACATTTAGGCACCTGCTAAGGTAAGATCAAGAAGAAACGAAGAAATCTGTTTATACGAACTCAAAAGAAGTCGTGGCCTGCACGAAAGAGAGTCCTTTCTGCTGTGTTTCCAGAACTTCTGGAACAATCTTGTTAAATAAACTCAGGAAATGCAATCTTGTTAATGAAGCTTACGATTACAATTTTTAAAAAAAAAAAGAAAGAAAACGATTTCTCTTATATAGCGCACTTACAAGCTCAGAGAGCTTCTCAAGGCGCTGGCCCGTAATATCCAGCAATCACAACATAGTTTGCTGAAGTCAGGATTCGAACCCACGTCGCCCAAGACGCACTCACACAAGTCGTGCTCTCTGACCTCTGAGCTATCCCTGCCGCCCAAATAACATTTGTATTTGATCCCGATTCCAAACTCGCATTCTGCATTCTGAACTGTGGGGATCATGATCCATACATTCTGCTCATTAGCTTTACAAACGCCTTCTGCCCTTTTCTAGTTGCGTTCTACCAACGGAAAGTAAAAAAAACTACTATGCCCACATTTTATGGTTGGGTTAACGAATGCCCAAAGTTCATGGTTTTCGGTTATTGACTTGAATATGCATCAACTGTTCATCAAATTTATCTTTGCCCGTATTTCTCTGGTTTCCACCAATACTATAACCTATTTTGTCTTCACTATATGCCTAGAATAGACTAATTTTGTCTACATTTGGGCGGATACAAATGTTCGTATTATTATTATTATTATTATTATTATTTTTTTTTTTTTATTATTATTATTATTATTATTATTATTATTATTATTATTATTATTATTATTATTATTATTATTATTATAGTCTTGCAGCGTCTAAGTTCTAACCACTGTCAAAAGATAAGCCAACAGTTCTTTGCTTCCATCTTCCCATCTTTGGCACCGTGGTTGTAAGGCAATTCACTAGTTCTCGATAAAAGATGGAATTATCAGTTTACAGTCCACCGAATCACAAAAGCTTAACTTCTGTCTTATGATACTTGATCTCTTTCTGCTTTTAACATCCTTGGCATATTTGGCGTCCCATTTTCTACTACTAGTCTCTTGCATCGGTATAGCATCACTATATAGTATCAGAACCAGTACACTCAAAACAACTTCATATTACAAGCAAAAGTACCCGTTCAACAAAATCGTCAAAGAACCACCAGAACCAGTTTATCAAATATGTTTTTCAACAACTGCAATATAAAGTATAAACACCAGCAAACACAAGCGATCATCAGAAAAAAAAAGTTGTTTTTTTAAAAAGAACTCACAAAACAAGTTTTTAAGCATTGTGAAGAAAACATGGCAAAGTTTTGAATACTTTCAATACATACCCAAATATACTGCTGGGTCGCGTTGTTTACGGCACTGAAACATTAACTAAAGCTTCACAGAGCTTGCATCTCAAGGTTACAAAATACAATACACAGACGATCGTATTCTCTGCCTCTGATTTTATTAGCTGACAATTTAAAACAAGGTATATAAAACTACTGCCTCCCTTCTGCCCTTATCTCGTCATGTCGGCATTGGCACCGAAAACCTTCACAGACTAACTTGTTACTCAAGGCTACTATTACAACTCATCGTATCCTTTGCCTCTAGCTGTATTACAGCTCTGGCAATGTTACTACAATGGGTACGCAAAAATACTTCCTCACCTCTGTCCTTATCACGTCGCGTCGTCTCTGGCACCGCCTTCCAAGACTTCACGGAATAA
>CM072512.1:110675263-110830263 GCA_036898135.1 Oncomelania hupensis
AAACAGAGACACAGAGAGACAAAGAGACAGAGACAGAGACAGAGACAGAGAGAGAGAGAGAGAGAGAGAGAGAGAGAGAGAGAGAGAGAGAGAGAGAGAGAGAGAGAGAGAGACAGAGACACAGAGAGAGAGAGAGAGAGATCACAACCGTCTACAAGAAAAAAGATATAAGCTATTTTTCTCCAAACAGTTTCTGCGTGACAATTACCACCACTATAACCCATACAAACAATGATGATACAATGAAAACAAAGAAATTATTAAGTCAACTAATGTGCAATAATACATATTCAATAATTATTGAAAATATGATGAAGACAGGCTAGTATATATAGTATGTAACTATGCAAAAAGTCAAACATACAAAAGTCGTACTCACCGTAAAAGTCGGCTAAACTGATCCTCTGCTGACGGCGCCCCAAACGTAGTGCTGACCGAGTCTCCCCAGTCTGGTGCAGTGGCTTCCACACTGAATTGTACCGCAGAGGTAACCTTCTCATCCATTTCTTCATTCTGATTCCCGACAGGTGGCTTCGAAGGGAGAGGAGGTGGAGGAGCAGCCCTCCGGGGTACTGGGCTGGGTTTGTTGGCTGGAGGTATTGGTTTGGTCATCCTGGGCCGGTCATCACGGGTCACAGGCTTACTTGAACGTATGTGAAAGGAACTCTCGTAGGACGGTGGTGGAATATCTTCCAGAGAGTCTCTAAAGTTTTCTTCTCCTCCCAATCGCTCCACTGCCGGGGAATCTCCAGGTGCCTTTGAGGTCGAGTCCACCTTACCAGAAGGGTCTCCTTTGGCATCTGACTGTCCAGGACTGTTACTAGACTTGCCACTTCCTAAACTGTGTTCCTCGTCTAGGGAGAGCCTCTTGCTCTCCGCACTGTCCCTTTGCCGCCGCACATCCCATGACCGCCGCTTGACGCTTCTGGGTTCTTCCTCCTCCGCAGGATGGTGCATGGTTGAGAGGTAGTTGTCAGCCCTTTCCAGCGCTGCTTCAATCTCCTCCTTGCTGAGCCGCTTGCCCGTGACACCCAGTGGGGGATTGCCAATTCTCTTCTGCCGCATTGTCACTGCAGAATTCACCTCGTCCTCCTTCTTAGAAGTGGAATGTGACGAGGAGAGAGGTGTTAAAGTGTCTGGAGGAGAAGGCCTGCTTCTCCTAGAAATGGAATGCTCTGAGGAGGAAGGCTGGTCAGCCTCCTGATTCTGTTGGCGGTGAAGACCTCCTCCTGTCACCCTAGCCCGTACAGTCTGCAGGTCATCCGTCACCCGCTCTTTCTTATCAGCGGTTTCCGTGGTTTTGATGAGGTCTAGGTTTTTAATATAGCGTCCTTTTCGGTCACCTGCTACATTGTCACCTATCAAGTCCGGCTGTGAGCGTAGAGTGACAGCAGCTGATGAGGTATGTTGAATTCCTGGCTGAGACGACAATGAACTATTGCTGGAAGATTTTATAATTTCTTCCTGTGAGTATGTGGCAGACTGTCTGGGAGACACGTCTCTGTTGGTACCAGCCCTAGAATTTGCACTGTCCCATCGTGAACGTCGCTGGAATGACTGTTGAAGCGTTTCTGCCGTAACTTTGGACACGTCATCGTGGCTCGCAACTTTCCGTGTTGGGCTCATGGCTTGTGGAGACCTTGGAGACAGGCACAAGGGAGGAGAAGATGGGGTGTGCGTGGGTGACAACTTTCTTCTCATCACCCTTTCTCGCTCCAGTGCCAGGCGTGATTCCTCTTCCATCTTGGCGAAGAGGGCACGTGTGTAATTGAAGCGCTGGACGTGACTGGTGGCCTCCATGAGGCTGGGTGGAAGTGGAGCATCGGTATGATTTGGCAACAGGTCTGGCGCCGACAATGATACAGAGGACGAAGCGGGCAGAGGACGGGAGGTCATATGGGACAAGGATTCTCTGGAACCCGAGAGAGCTGCATCCCCCATTTTCTTCCTCTTCGACTCTGGGGATCTGTGATAGTCGTGTAGGGCTGAGCTAGAGGCAGACAGTGATGCAACACCATGTGCGCCATGCTGAATATCGCCCACTCTGGATCCACTGCTAACACTTCCCCCACCCCCGCCCTGAAACATCTCCTTGATGCGATTGACCTTGGAGCCGATCTTGTTGCGTCCATGCTGACTGGGATCTTCGAATTTGGACTTGAGATTGAAGAAAGCCGCCTGTGATGGAAGGACTGCCGCGTGGGTCTGCTGGGCAACCTCTACGTCAGGGGTCAAGATGGTGCTGCCACTCCTGTGTCTGCTGGCAGCCACAACCTCCTCTCGCACTGGCTGTTCCATGACTGCCTAGTGCACCCCCAGACCTTCACTGTTATCAAATCTCATGAACACAAATACTGTAACATCCTCAAAATGTAGATTCCTTAATGTCTGGGGGATAAAACTGAATACAATACACAAAAATGAAGGCTACCAAAATTTACTATTGCTGAGACACACTTTCAGTGAGGCGGAACACAAAACAATCTGAACGGCTTTTGATTCTCAAAGAAACAGGCAAAAAAAAACAGTCAATAAAATATTGGTACACTATGAGCACTTCAGATTTGTGGAATGTCCAGGTTGAAACATCGACAGGCACACAATATACAGTTGGTTAATCCTTCACAAAATAAAACAAAACAGTCACTGAACACCGACATGGAAAAAACGTCAGATTAAAAAAAAAAAGGAATGCTGTAAACTAAAATCCTCTTATTTTAATTGAATTCACTTGATATGAGCGTTGAGTTGAAAATGTAATGATAAAGGGTGTCACCCTTATGTAAGACAAGAAGGCAAGACGTGTAGGTGTGTGTTAAGAACTATCCTTATCCTCACTGAGGTGGTGGCAGTGGGGTAGTGCGGGTGCATGCTGGTAGTTCTTGGAGGGGTGATGGTGGTGGTGGTTGTGTTGTTGGAGGCGTTGGCACTCCTCATCCTCCTTCCGTCACCATCTGCAAAACACGAATGAAAATGTATTGTCAAACATCTTCAGCACTTGAATCTGCATTAAAAATCTCATTTTCTTTGGAAAATGACTCCACCATCTGCATCAAAATAACTCATCGTCCTAGGTACCATCTAAAAGGAAATCACTCCCGCATCATCATTGTAACAGCCTTCTAAGCACTGCACGGAAGTGGAGTTTACACTAAACATCAACTATGCTAAATTCGCCAAATATGCCATAAAATAGGCATAAACAGTCAGGAGCACAACTATTAACATAGACTGATTCATAATGCCAATTTTAGAACAAATAATGAAAACAGGATGCTAAACTTAAGAGAATAAAGTCATTTGACTAAAGGAAGAAAACGTACTTCCACAATTTAAAATAATACACCAATGTCAATAAAAGAAACAAAATATATTCATATTCAAACTAAATATTATGTGTTCATCTCGTTAAGTTTTCCATTAAAACAAATAGTAAAATACAAGGAAATGTCACATACTGACTGACACACTCAAAGCCGTTAATACGAGTCCTGTTCATACTTTCTTAAGAATAAGACGCAATATTATGTCATAGACCTCATAAAGTAACAGGATATAAATATTAATTCCTCAATATTAGCTCCAGTACTAAATGGACAACATCATGTCAGGTGCTTTCAAGTACATACTTAGACCTAGATTCTCGAGGTGGCAACAAAGTGTAATGATTACACTTGTCTCAACTTATTCCACACGACTTCAAAGAGAAACGAAAACACAAGGTTCCCTCTTTCAAAACAACTATCAAAACAATGAAAACAACGCCAGCTGTCTAAGAAAGGAGACTATGGGTTAAATAGAGTTAAGTTACGACTGCAAGTGTAACCACAAGCAAAGACAGCTCTATATTATCGTTGACGAAAGTGTATCCATACTAAATGGTATTTCCATTCGAAGACTGTCACCACTACACACACAAACATCCTCACAAACAAGATCTGTTCAAACCATTACAAATCTTGCTGAAATCAGCAAACGCACGTAGGCGCTCCCATTACCTTAAGTTTGGGGTGAGGGTGGGGGTGGGGAGAAGCTGGTGCTAGCAAAATCCTGAGGTGGACAAAAAAAACCACAACAATTGATCCGGTTGTGGGCTTTCGGTTTCAGTATAGGCAGGCAATGGAGCACTGTTCACAGATCCACATCAGCACTTGGCGTGTGTTGGCAACTTTGTTTGTTTCGTTTTTAAACTCAGAGGTAAAGAACACAGCCTTTATTCGCAAGAAAACACAGCCTCTGTGTCTTGAAGACAAAGCTTTAGTGTAGAAAATGTACTCTGCATCTCCACGAAAACGCAACCACAGTGTTTTAAAGAGAACACTGCTGAAAATGCCGTCCTCTCTGTATGCTCCTACGCAGAAGCACGCGTTATTACCATATTAGTTTCCTTAATGAGCGCCAAGTAGTGGTCAAAACATGTCGACCATGTCATCTCCATCATCATGACCTGATGAATATGCAATACTAATGGCACTGACATACCACTATCTAACTAACGGCGACAGGCGCTACACTCTGTTATACAGGTACATACAACAGCAGGCAGTAGTGGAAAAGAAATTTCTGTCGATACGTCAACAAGAGTTCGAAGCTAAGTTTACAATGAGTATCAAGCCTAGTGTCAGAGATCTATCAACCATGACTACGCAGAAGTTTAATATATTCGATACGAGTCCTGTGTAATATTAATGCGTTAAATCTCAAACACGGGCTAACCTCTGATGTTCAGGTTTAGTGTGATGGTTTAAGTTGTACAATGTTCTGAATCACATCAACACACCAAAGTACAGTTCCGCACAGATTTCTGAGTAATCTGAAAACGCCAACTACATGCCTACATCGGTGGAGAGGGAATGTAAACACGGTGAAATTTATTAACCCAGACATCGCAAAATACAATACACTGAAGCTTCCTTACATAGAAAGTTCATCGCAATAAAGTTGCAGGGTTGTTTTGCACTGCATCTGATCCCGGAAATACGACTAGAAATGTAAAACGAGGAAAAATGCATTTGCCACAAACACCCTAACAGAAAATACATCCAGCTCCAGCTTTGTGAAGTTGGAGACCTGTTTATCCTTGTTTCTGACCAGGAAATAAGACTAAAATGCAATGTCCTGAGGGGGAAAAAATGTACCACAAACATCTTTAAAACAAATTAAACAGAATTATGAATACTCCTCTGGTGCAGTGAACCTATTTTGAACTGTTATGTACTGATCCTGACCACAACATAAGACTAGAAATAGGAAACTCCGCGAATAGTTTGTATCCCAAAATCACAAAATATGCCTACATGTTTACAATTCACATAAATTATTTTCAGCGTACGGTAGCGTTGTCATACACCAGGGAATACCTCTACACAAAAATACACTGACAATTATGTAAACACTACCACCACTCCCATCTCTCTCTCACCACTCCATCCCCCCCCCCCCCGCCCAACATCGCAAAATAACAATACCCCGCCAACAAAGATGGTGCTGAGCTGTTTTGCATTGCTCCTGACCATGATAGAAAAACAGAAAAGATTAGAAATGTGAAATACCACCTTTCAATATGTATTAAAACACACTGTTAATTTGTATTTTCATTGATTTTATTTTTGCTTTTACGCTTTATTGTCAATTTTTCCCCCGAAAATTCTATGCCCCCTCCCCTGTGGAAGGCGTAGTCGCAGCCTGTGGCGCGCCCATTGATGTACCCTAAACATCGGAAAGAAGTGTAAATCGCAGAACATAATAAAGCGATCAAGCCTAGAGAAGCTGTAGAGCTGTTTATCATTGTCCCTGAAAGACCTATCTTTAACAGCGCACTAGTTTATTTCTGTACCGCCATCAAACGGGACAAAACCTGTGGGAATTGGCAACCAACCGCTGCGCTAGTACAAAAGTACATCGACGATAAACCGTCTCTTTTTTGCTCTCCCACTTTATTTTTTAGCTTACAGGTGAATGATCTTCCTCGAAAGAGGCAACGCTGTGTGCCTCGCTAAATCTCCTACCATGTATTCAAAGATCCTTAATAATCCTAGGAATAATGCTTTTCTTATCGACAGTATAACCTACACTCAGAACTTAATACAATTTGTCTGAAGGCACCTATACTCTAAGTTAAACAGCGCTGTTTGAATCACTGCTATAGCTACCACAAACTTATACTCAGCAGAAAACCAAGATAACTCCTAGCACTGATTCCATTATTTGAAATTGTCACTGACATCTTCAAAGTAATAATCCATTAAGTGTCCCAATATTTTTCTATAAGTACTGATAAATTACTATGCTGACAACTTTCTTAAGTATTGCATGCATTCAATCTAAACCTCTCTTAAAGGTATGAAATGCGTAACAGAAAATTGTAATGCAAATATGCAACTATACAATGTCACAAGCTCTAATATAATCCTGTACTTCCAAAACAAAACTCTCGTCCAGGTAACACTTCTATCACTCTCTTCCGTCGAGTTGCATGATAACTCCTCTCCATCAGCACAGACAAATCTCAAACTGCATCGACTGTATCATCTGCACCAGCATCTGAACCAGTCCTTTAAAATAAAATAAAAAAGAAAGGGAAAAGAAAGAAAGAAAGAAAGAAAGAACAAGTTCATCCGTCAACTTTTCACATATCGACACACTTTCGACTGGCCGTCTTTACCCAAATTGCACCACTCTGCCCAAAACAAATTCATCCTTGAATTTTTCATAGACACACCTCCCACTGCACTATCTGTTACCATTATCTTTTCCCAACCTCTCCAGAACAAACTCATCGCTGAATCTTTCATATGGCCAGTCGCGTTTTTCTTGGCACGAGACAACTAAAGGGCCGGCCCATGGCGCATTCACAACACGTCCACTGAGCAAGGGACAAACACACAAGGCTGGCCACAAATGCTAAAGCTGACCCAAAACAGCAGAATCCCTCATTGAGGTGACCCACCGGGTTACTTCTCTATGCTAAGTTTTAAGAGAGCATAAACTTCAAAGTGTTGGCCACAAAAATCACAAACTTCACGAGCAGTGTCGCAGTAAACCGTTACTGTCCCTCCACTGCAACGTAACAAAACGTTCATGGGCAGTGACTATCGCAGTAAACCGTTGCTATAAGACTGCCCATTCTAATGCAGCATAACAAGCTTGAAGACGACTGGTCCCATCACGCGTGCACACTAAACAAGTATCTATCAGAAGGCGTGAGGACACCTACCACGATGTTATCAAAATTGGCAGCTTTCAGTTTTCTAGTCATCACCAAACTATACGGGAATATTACGTAAACATATATTTATAAACGCAAAGAACGCTTCTCCAACGATAATTGGCAGTGTTATCACAGTGTTATAATTATGATATAGTAAATGTCTCTGTGCTGCATAATCCGGTCAGCCATACGAATAAATTACCCATTTTTAAATCGATTACAAATACAGGGTGTTTCTGAATTTACCAGATGCGTTTTTATATCCTTAATAGTTTCGGAAATATTCAATGTCAAAATGTGCCCAAGACTTTTGGAACACCCTGTATATTGTAAACTGATTATACGCAGTGTGAACTTGTTTTCTAGCGCGCGTGTATGTATGTGTGTGTGTGCGTGCGTGTGTGTGGGGGGGGGGTGGATGTGGGTAGGTGCGCGCGCGTGCGCTAAAAAAACTTCCATTGAGTCATTTTTAAAAACCAATCAGATCCACAACACAACAAATCAAGAACATCACATGACAATGCATTCTCACTTCGGCCGCCTCGCTCAATCCAAACTTTATTAGTTGCCAACCATAACAACAGCCAAGATGCAAAATGTCCCTTTAATAATTAATCAGAATTGCACTTGTGCGGAATAAACGACAATCGATGACTACTGGCAGCCAGCTGCTGGCTTATTGAATACACACCGACTGCGAATGAAATATCACCCAGCAACTATTGAGAGAACTTCTTGCTCTAGAGCCTCTACACACACAGACTAACACAGTCTCTACATCACACACAGTTTATAATTATTCTTACAATCCGTTTCTCCTTGCCTAGCTGAGTATACAAGTGAAGGAGAATGCAAAGCAAAAGACGAGCAGTTCAAAAGCGAAAACTCGATCAACAAACGTCAAGTTCCTATGTTTTCACTTGCCCCAACTGCGTTAATGAAACTCCTTCACTTGGCACACGGCCTGAATGAAGAATAAGAAGAATGGGTTTTAAAAAAAATTACTTTAAAAGAGCGGTATCGCCAACTTTTGTTTTAACCAGAAGAAAAATACAACAAAAGCTTTCAAATTATTCAGACGACTTTGCGACTCTTATTTAATAAGAGTCGTCTGAATAATTTGAAAGCTTTTGTTGTATTTTTCTTCTGGTTAAAACAAAATATTTGGATTTATTGTATCAGAATACATAACGGAGTACTGAAGATTAGGTGCATTTGAAATTTCTTATAGTAAACATAATTACAAAATCTGACAACTTTGTTGTTTCAAGTGTCATGAAATCTGACCGTGATCCATAGAATTCCCTGGAATTAAGACTACTGTTTCGTTCGTATTGCAACCCGTATGATTCCTTGCGTTGCGCTAACCAACAGTGAACTTTGTTTTCATATATACTGTATAAAGTTCGCCTGCTTTTGCCATCGATATTTGCCAGGCGGTAAACCCTGCATCATCAGCAACTGCTATACTGTTGAGAGAATTGTTTTTGAGTAAGGATTGGTGGAAATGGGATCAGTGGGGAAAGGAAGAAGAAGGGGTCAAATAAAACAAAATGATTTAAATAAATGTTTTAAAATCTGTCTATAAACCTGCATCATCCATGAATTCGGCAGTTCTGTTTAGATTTTTTCTCCTTCTTCAGCACTGCATTCTAACAAATCATCACAATCCGTGCTAGTGAACTATACAAGACCAAGACGCGGGACTACTTTCGGTAATGCCTGCAGATAAATTGCATCATCCACTAACTCTATTAACCCATATAAGCAACTGTACCTTTGATATTTTTTTCCCCTCCCATTAAATAGCAACCCCAACAATTCTTGCTAGCGCAACTGTAAACTGAAAGGGGTTCACTACTTTCGCAAATGCCTCCAGACTCCACATACATTTCATTCGCCCTTGAGGGAACTACTGCCAACTGGCAGGAAGACGCGACACCAACTGATCAAGACGGGGGCTTCCAAAAGTGACTTAAGATCATCTCTGCCGTCGCTAGAAATAACTTTGTGAAAACGGTCTTTAAGTGGAGTGAAGGACAGAGAGAATGAATCATCTCTCCGGTGGGCTTTGATGTACATTATACAAAAAACTAGAAGGGCAAGGCCCACATGACTCGCGTATTCCTTATCGAACTCAATATTTAACATGAAATTAAACAGGAAAAACAAAATGAAATGGTGGCATTAAAATGCAAAGTAACACCGCCCTTGAGATTTCTATGCTCTTGACCTTTAGAGGACGTTGACCTTCGGCTCCAAATACACTCATGTACTATCAAATAAACTACAGCAAAAGTTGTATTATGCACACACTCCCACACACACACCCAACTCACCACTCCACCCCACCACCAGCCCGCCCACCCCCACCCCCACCCCAAAAAAAAGGTGACCCTGGGATGACCTTGCTCTTAGGATGACCTTGACCATCACGTGATCTCTCATGCATGTCTAATCAAATAACCAAGATTATCTATAATCTCTAAATACAACAAGTTAAGACTTTACATCTCTCTCATAGTTTAGGGTCAAGGTCACTTCAAAGTACCTATATAAACCGACTTTGGACAGCTCCAGTGACCCTGACCTTGGAGTGAGGTTGACCAAACTTGCAAAGTATGTGTGCCACAATTATCACCCATCAAATAATCATAAGCTCAATAATATTAACCTACCAAAAAAAGTGACATTTCCTTAAACTTTTTCAATTTTGTTTACTAACATTTGATGAGCCTGTGACCCTGACCTTAAAGTGAAGTCATACATTCAGTGATCATTTTCGAGATATCATGGGTAGACACCATTTTACCAGTTTGGTTGTGATAGTTGACATAGGCTCTGAATACTTAGCCACTTTAAAAGTTATTGCACAGACAGACGGCGGACAGGCGGACAGACTTTTTTTTTCCCCCGATATCATTTTTGGACTATTTAGGACTCATCTCGCACACGTTTGCAAAAATATGATTTTTTGTGATTTTTTTTTTTGGGGGGGGAGGATGAGGGGGGAGGATGGGGGTGAGTTCACAGACTCAAACTGCTATGCACGCGAGTCAAAAATTTAAAAAGCTTGCCACCACCAGTGTCTTTATCAGCATGTCAGTTTCTTTACCCTCCCTCTCCCCGACAAAGAACGGGGTATAGTGCCCCATTGCATCATCGTCTCGCACACCACTGAATTATCAAACCTATCCTTCCTCCTTCATTACCATTTCTGCCATGGCCTGTCTTTGAGTGTCTGTCTTCCTCCTAATCTTTTTTCTTCTAGCTTACAAGATGTTTCTTCTTTCTTTTCGTTTAAGGCACTCTCACCTCGAACGACTTACGAGGTGGATGCGTGGGCGCCGAAAGTTTCTCTATATAAAAAAGGGGCGATGTGGAGGAAAATATGCTCCTACCGTTCAAATTCTGGGGTTCATTCCTTTCCTATCCTATCCTATCCTATCCTATCCTATCCCGTAACTTGAAATTCGTTGGCGCACCATCGATGATCGTTTAACCAGCGTACTCCATCTTTCTCTGTTCTCAAAAACCGATATAAAATATCAACAAAACACATACATGTAAAATTCCTACATTGCTAAATAATAATATGATAGGAAGCCCTAGTGACCATTTGGTAGAAAGCGTCCAATTATATTCCCAAGCTGACCCAACAGACCTCATACACAAATGAGGAGTTTCTGAAGAGTTTTCAAGAAAAAAAAGGTAGGTGACTGGTCTAGCGAAGAAGAAGATAGTACAGTAGATTGATAGAACAAAGTGGGAATGAGAAAGAACAAAGGAGAAAGACAGCGACAGTGGGAATTTAAAGAACTAAATTTCCAGAAAGAGGGAATACTATTTATACAGAAACCCCCGGCACCCCCACGGGTTTGTAGCAGAGTAAGGTAGGAGCACTTTGATTCTGACGCTCGAGGCTAGAAGACTTTGGATTCTGACGCTGAAATCTGCAAGACTTGAGAGGCCCAGCTTGTACGCTCTGCTATCCGTATGGGGAGTAGATGCGACGTGCAAGGCTGGAGTCTCAAATAATGGTTAACAGAGAAGAAAAGAACCAAGACATGTAACCTGACTGATCCCTCCCTTTCCCCCCCCCCCCTTAACCCCCCTCCCTCTCTCTCTCTCTCTCCCTCTCTCTCTCTCTTACAACCTACAATGTTGCAATTTCAGTCAACGACAGCCTGCACATATTCATAGAAATCCTTCGCTATCATCATAATCTGATGTTTATGCGTAGGCCTGGTTGATGGTGATGTTGAAAGGGGTTCTTCTCAGACGGATGGTAATGAGTCTACTGGAGACTGCGCGGCAACCCATGACAGAGGTCAAAATGTCTTCTTGGACCAAGAATCCAAGGCCGTGTTCGTGCCTGTCGTCTCTCTCGCTAAAATAAAGCTTGTGGCCTTTGTCTGTCTTTGTTTCACCTAGGCCTTTTTAGCGCAGTTCGCTGATACCTTTAATGTTTTATCGATAGTGGTCCAGCTCGTGGGCCAGTTCGTCTAATTTTCCCTCCGCAGTTTGGGTCCCGACATTCCAGGTCCCTATGACGATGTTGTCTCTCGTGCGGATCTTGCTAAGTTGTCCGTCAGTAACCTGCTTATCAACTCCATCCTGGTTGCCAACGGAAGGATGCGGTCCATGGTGACCCGGGCGACGACCGATCCGGCTAGGAGTGAGCGGTTCTTTTCATCATATGGTGCGCGTCTTGGGCAAGAATGACCTGGAGGGGCCCAATCCTCTCCCGGCTGTTGGCCAAACCCGAAATCCACGAATACAGTGTGGCTCGCCTTGACCTCGAGCACGTGGTCTTTGAACCTATAGTAACGTGAGGTTCCTCCGACCTGGCCGGTGACTTCTGTGTAGACTTTCGCCCAGTGATGCAGTGCTGACATCACCCCTATTAGTCGCCTCTTGCGACACGCATGGTAGCTCTATTTTATTAGTGCCCGAACCCACAGTTCATTACAATATCAATTGCTTCTCGCAGGACAGCAGAGCTATTACGCCTCCAGTCACGCAAACCCTTTCTCACCATGAAAAGGCTATCCTTTTCGTTTCTAACCTAAAAATGTAAGAAAGCGAAAGTCAGTTTGTTAATAACAGTGCAATTTGAACTATGAGAGCATGCACCGTTCAAGTTGTGTAGGATGGCGATTTATTTAACATGCGTGCTGTATAGGAGCTTAGTTTAAAACAATATTCTGTTAGGCAATAAAACTGGAGTATTTTCGATTTATAACCTAATATCACAAGTGATGTACTCCACTAACCTTATATAGTAATAACATTCTAAAAATCAGGGAGCATACACTAGCTAATGTTCACTATGTGATTTTGAATTTCTGTACATACTTTATCTCCACAAATTGTATATTTTGGGTAACACTGGTATCTTATGTCAAACTTATCTAGTAATAGAAATGCCATACAATCATATTCTGTTACTCTAATTCTGTCGCGCGCATACCTGTAAAAATCCACGCGTGCACAGTTAAAGTGACTGACAGACATCGCATTGCGTGACCATAGGGAAGGACACTATGGGCGTGACCAAAGCATGCTTAGCATCAATCATCTACCGTCTGGGCATTACCAACGCTAATAGCCCTAAATGTAGGAACACATCGGCATGATAGCACAACACCTAGTAGCTTGTCACGAAGAGGAGCACGGGAACGAGAAAAGTGTACAGATGAAGAGGAAAAAAAAGGAAAAGGGAGGAGGATGAAAAGAGTAAGAGAATGGGAGACGAAGAAGGAGTTCATGAAAGATGATGATGAAGATGAAAGAGGAGGAAGATGAAAGAGAATGAGAAGGATGAAACATGTTTTATGTTTTTACCAGTGTGTGCGTGTGTGTGTGTGCGTGTGTGTGTGTGCCCGCGCGCGTGTACATCGTTGTTTATGTGTACCAGAAGCCCATGAATTTTCCTTTTTGTGGAATAAAAATGCTTTGACGTTGACTTTGAGGAGGAGGTAAGTAGAAGAGGAGAAGGAGGAGGTGCAGGAGGAGAAAAAAGAAGAAGAAGAAGAAGAAGAAGAAGAAGAAGAAGAAGAAGAAGAAGAAGAAGAAGAAGAAGAAGAAGGAGAAGGAGGAGGAGAAGGAGGAGGAGGAGGAGGAGGAGGAGGAGGATGATGATGATGATGATGATGATGATGATGATGATGATGATGATGATGATGATGATGATGATGATGATGATGATGATGATGATGATGATGATGATGAAGTGTAGGAGGGAAGAATGCGAGGGAGAGATCCAACAAATCAAGACTGAGCCATTCACCGACAAGCATTGTAGATATCGAGAGAGAATTAAAAAAATCTTTGTCACGGTGGGCGGACGATTAGCGCTATAAACGAAATTAGCCAAGGTCGTCCGCCCTCTAACCCTGTAGCAATTTCAAGACCCCATTGAATATAGAGAAAAGAAATTCCTAGAGTAGACCTCATTTTTTATTTTATCACTATTTCTATTCTATTTTTCTATCTATTCAGTCCCGTAACCCGGAGGTCGTAGGGGCACCACAGATGATCGTTTAACCAGCATACTCCATCTTTCTATGTCATCAGCAGCCCTGATGGCTTCGCTCAGTGTCAAACCAGTCCATTCTCGAATGTTGTCCTCCCACCTCTTTTTCGGTCTCCTTCTTCTATCTCCTTGCACTGTTCTTTGCAGAATAGTCTTTGCAAGGCATGATGATCTGGTGACGTGGCCATACCATCGGAGATTCCGTTTCTTCACCACTGTGAGCAGGTCATCGTGTTGTCCAATGGCTTGTGTGATGGTCTGTCGGACTTCGTCGTGGGTGATGTGTTGGGTATAGGAAATGCCCAGAAGTCTTCTGTAGCACCTCATCTCCATGCTTTGTATTCTTCGTTGGAGATCTGCTGTGAGGGTCCATGCTTCTGTCCATCTTAACACTAGCGAACTAATACTTCCGCATGTTTTATATGTCAATAGTACAATACATCAAAAGTAAAAGTTTTCGATGTGGCTCTGTATTGAAATAATAATAATAATAATAATAATAATAATAATAATAATAATAATAATAATAATAATAATAATAATAATAATAATAATAATAATAATAATAATAATAAAATGGTCATAAGAGGCTTTAAAAAATTTCAGAATGTGGCACGTGGTCACAGCTGATCATTGTGGAAGGGAAGCATGGAAGCCCCGACCACACTTGTGCTAAGGCCCGGCCACAACTTATGTTAATCTAATTAATAAAAATTGATATAAAAACAACTTGTGTAACGCACCCGGCCACACGTGTGTAACTATTATGAATTCCTTATGCATTTCCTTGCGTACTGGCTAAACGGGTGGCCACACCTTATGAGTTTAGTGGCCACATTTGGCTTACTTTTTACGGCTTATGCATTGGGTCGAGCCGGTTTGAATTTATAAACGTGTATAGCTGTGTAATTCCACTACCACAAGGCACTTTTTCATGACGATGTAATGTACTCTTTCAGGATTTGACTTTACTAAGATCGACACGCAACAAGTGAATTCAACTGCCTTAGCTTTTCAAGTCGTATGTAGCAGATAACCTTGTCGCGTGTAATCATGCGTTAGGTTGACTTATAAACTCGTGACGTCATACTCTCGCTTCTGATTGGTCCTCGTAAACCAAGCATATGTTTGGGGTTTTTTTGTCCTGTGAGTTCGGGCACTACATCGAGATCAGACTCGGTGGCAGCGAGTAGAGCAGGAGTGGTAGTCTTGCTCTTGGAGGAGGTCAGACCCACAGGTGCGCTTTCTGCTTTGATGGAGGACTTTTGATTTTTCTTGTCAACTCCGAGGTCGAGATCTGGGGGTCCAAAGTCCAAGGACCGCACCCTCCGTTGGCCACCAGGATGGAGCTGATAAGTGGGTTATTGATGGAAAACTTAGCAAGATCCGCACGAAAGACAACATCGTCATAGGAACCTGGAATGTCAGGACCCTAATTGCGGATGGAAAATTAGAAGATCTGGCCCACGAGCTGGACAACTATCGATGGAACATTTTAGCTATAAGCGAACTGCGCTGGAAACGCCTAGGTGAAACAACGACCGACAAATTTCACAAGCTTTATTTCAGAGGGAGAGACGACAGGCACGAACACAGCCTTGGATTCTTGGTCCACAAAGACATTCTGGCAACTGTCATGGGTTGCCGGCCAGTCTCCAGTAGACTCATTACCATCCGTCTGAGAGCAGCACCTGTCAACTCACCAACATCCAGGCCTACGTCCCAACCCCAAAATATGAGGACAGCGAAGTCGAGGATTTCTATGAAGAACTGCATGTTGTTTTTTACCTACAGCAATAAAAACATCTACATCATGTGCTTGTAGACTTCAAGAAAGCGTTTGACTGAGTCTGGCATGCAGCTCTGTGGACAACTGTGAGAGCGTACAACATCAGCCTTAAAATTATCGAAGTCATCAAAAGCCTGTATGATAAGGCTACCAGTGCAGTCCTCCAAAACAGCGCCATCGAAAACTGGTTCATAACAACAATCGGAATGGAAATAAGTGTAGAGAAGACCAAAATGATGACCAACAACACCAATGGCATCAACAAGGACATCAAAAGTCCAATGCCAATCCCTCAACACAGTGCACAGTTTCAAATATTTAGGAGCCATTGAATCAGACAATGGGTCCCGGAAATGAAGTCCTCTCCAGGATGGCACAAACAACTGCTGCTCTGACAAGGTTGAAGCCCATTTGGAAAGACAGGACCATCAGTCTACGTTCCAAGGTAAGACTGCTGCGCTCCCTTGTCATCTCCATCTTCTTATACGCTTGCGAAACATGGACCCTCACAGCAGATCTACAACGAAGAATACAAAGCATAGAGATGGGGTGCTACAGAAGACTTCTGGGCATTTTCTATACCCAGCACATCACCATTGAGGAAGTCCGACAGATCATCACACAAGCCATTGGACATCGACAGCATGATGATATATGCTCACAGTGGTGAAGAAACGTAAACTCCGATGGTATGGCCACGTCATCAGAGCATCATGCCTTGCAAAGACCATCCTGCAAGGCACGGTGCAAGGATGTAGAAAAAGAGGGAGACAAAATAAGAGGTTGGAGGACAACATTCGAGCAAAGCCACGAGGGTTGCTGAGGACAAAGAAAGATGGAGTACGTTGATTAAATGATCATCTGTGGTGCCCCAACGACCTTCGAGTTACGGGATAGAATAGGATAGAATAGGAACATAAGTTGTACTGATAAATGTTTGTAGCAAAATTACACAGCTACACACGTTTATAAATTCGAACCGGGCCGTGATAAACATGGCGCCACTACCTCCGACCCAATGCATAAGCCCTAAAACGTAAGCCAAATGTGGCCACTAAACTCATAAGGTGTGGCCACCCGTCAAAATTCCGGTCAGTGAAAAATCTCATAACCCAATGCAAAAGCTGTAAAACGTAAGCCAAATGTAGCCACTACTATATTTAGCTTCCTAAAATAGACTACTGAACCGTCCTGTAAATTGCTGTAGCATGTATCACAGTAAAACTGATCTTAACAGTAACGCATAAAGACAGTTAAAACTGTAGTGAAAAACATGGAGACGGTTACCACAACAAAAGCGAACCAGCGCCAATAGTTTCACACGACTACACACGTGCCAGGCGCTTATTTCTCATCGTCAACGTATTCCGCTCTTAGTTTTATTGTTTAAAATAAATGGAGGTATTAAAGGAAACGTTTAAAGTGCCCTTCCTTTATGGCCTCTGGCAAGTTGAGAGTCCATATTGCGAATGCATGTACTTCGGACGAGATAAAAAGGTGAAGGAGACACTAAAAAAATTTTTTGTTGTTTTCAAGCTAATATCGGGGGTGTCGGATAGCGCAGTGGTTGGAGCACTCGCTACTGTGTCGCAAGTTAAGCATCGTCCAGTGCGGTTAGCACTTGGATGGGTGACCGCAAAACGTGAAGCGACAAATAACAGCGCCCCCAGTTGACTCAACTGTGATTGAGTACCTACTCTCTTGAGGGTGGGGAAGGTAAAGCAGCGAGAGAGAGAGAGAGATGGGCATCACCCTCATTACGCTGGCCCAAGATAAGTGTGATCTCCAACATCACGCTCCCCTACGGCCACAAGGCAATGGGACTACCTTTACCTTTTTTTTTACCAAGCTAATATTTCCGTACACGAAGCACATACCGAAGACTTTAAGGTTAATAACATTCAATCTGACTCACGTACGCGTCAGCAAATTAAAGTTTGTTATTACATTAAAATGCAAGTAAGTAGATGTGTAGAACGAAGACCTTTACCTGCTTGCTAGTTGCAAGGTTTTCAACCGAAGTCCTTTCCTGTTCATGATTATAAATACTATCAACGTATACCATTAAGGGATCTTAACATCTATTCAGTCGAGATAACTACGTCTGATAGAAAAGATAGCCGACAAACTCTGCCTTGACAATATCGTTAAAGATCAAACAGGCCCAACTGATACAAAGGCTAAGAATGCAAAAATTAGAATCTTAAATTAAAACAATTATCTTATTATCGCACATAGTGCTGAATGGAAGCAGATCAAAAACTCGTTTATAAAATTAAAACTGCTACAAGTACAGAAGAATGCAAACCTGTAAGGCACTTCACGAAGCCATACTTAATGCGTATCGTTCAGTTTGTATGAAACACACATGTGAAGAGCACAAAAAACCCCATAGTATGCCTATTTAATGTTACTCAGTTTATCATGGTTGAAGACCATCGAGAAAGACACCACCAACGATACATGAGACGTGAACAGCACCATTTATTTCATGTCCCGTGAACAAAATTGTATAAGGGGGATAAAAAGCATATAATATAATACCAAAGAGCTCTTTGATAATACTACGTTCATACTTTGTCATTACTGTACTGAAAACTATGGTATATTATGTATTACAGTCTCATGATCGCAATCAGCATAGGTAAACACTAGCTAATAATGTATTGTATTAAACACTAGATACTTCTACAACAACAGCAAAAGCGATCAACTCACTTGATGTTTTCTTAATCTGAATTCTTCGGCTCGAGTTACCAAAGACGGAACAAAATATGCAAAACACCTGTCAATCAACCAAGTTCAACAAACGACAATAGGGTCGGGATGGGAGATGTGTGGTATTTGGGGAGTATAGGGCGTTAGGTCAAGCTATAATGACAAAGAACCGTATGTAGGTCAATGTGGCAAAAGTGTACCTACAAGACCACTTCAAGGAGACTATATACTTTATAAGACTCTCTACGAGTGCAAAACAAAGCATTAACACAGTTTCTTGGCGATAGTAATACATGTATTATAAGAACAATGTGTTCATGATACATTACTTTTTTCCAAAACAGTTTTTAACATTAACACAGAGAGAGAGAGAGAGAGAGAGAGAGAGAGAGAGAGAGAGAGACAGACAGACAGACGTTTAGATAGATAGATAGATAGATAGATAGATAGATAGATAGATAGATAGATAGATAGATAGATAGATAGATAGATAGATAGATAGATAGATAGATAGATAGATAGATAGATAGATAGATAGATAGATAGATAGATAGATAGATAGATAGATAGATAGATAGATAGATAGATAGATAGATAGATAGATAGATAGATAGATAGATAGATAGATAGATAGATCTACCTATCGACTATCTACCTATCTATCTATAGTCACATCGTTGTAAGTTAATATAGGGTGCACATGTTCCTCCCTTCATCTAGATTGAACAGCTAGACTTCTTAGTAATTTGGAAACCTCCTCCCTCAGCTAGGGATAAATTGATTTCATTAACATTCCTCATTCCAGGTCCGAAACTCAAGAGTGGCTCAAATAAATGCAACACGAACACTGAATCAGAATTACCGCTTTCTGTAATCATAATGTGGCGAAGTATAAACAAAATACATGCGTAAAGCATTTTTGAACTACAGGAAATGAATATTTTTTTTTTTAAACGTATTAAACGCAATAGCTGTAGTAACCTTTAACAATCTCTGCATTCTGGTAACAGCTAAACATACCCTCACTATCAAACGGTCTATCAGAATGACTCGAGTTATAGTAATCGAAACTAGGTCAATTTGATAAGGAATGACACACTCGTATGATATTGCTTATTCAACACGTCACATAAATTACTCTAACATGTCCTTTCTGCGATTACTGTTAACAATCTCTCTCTCTCTCTCTCTCTCTCTCTCTCTCTCTCTCTCTCTCTCTCTCTCTCCCTCTCTCTCTCTCTCTCTCTCATTCTTTCTCTCTTCCCCTGCCCCCCCTTCACAATAGTAACCATGAATCAATAATAACCGACGTAACAAATTTAATAGCCGCTTTACCAAAAAAACAAAACCCAGTGTCAAAGTTTTCAACAACTAAAATCTGGTTGAGGATTATTGTTCTAAAGATTTTAATATTTTCTAACGTAACCCTGGGCCGCTATCCAATTCATTCAAATAATAATTATTTAACTCAGTATTTATTTTAATTACCGTTTCTCTCAACCTTTCCTTGTTCCTCGATAACTTCACTTAATGACAACATGCGTTTTATGATTAATTAAAACAGTTGCAAGTGGAAACAACTATTATTTAACTGATCGTGGATCTGTCTATTCCTTCCATCGATAAATACTATAACCTCATCTAGGGACATGCCACTGAACGGACGTAAGTGAGAAGCACAAATACACCGCCGGCTGGAAAGTTACAAGCTCAAGTACAGAGGCCTGGCCGAGTCGTAGGCGTTAAAATCAAGCGTGAAAGGCGATATGAGTGGCTACTTGACTCTAATATACAGGATCCCTGTGGCTCTGTTTTATACTGGACACATTAAACAGTAATAGCAATCTTTCTACTAATTGGCTGGAAAGTTACAAGCTCAAGTACAGAGGCCTGGCCGAGTCGTAGGCGTTCGTAAAATCAAGCGTAAAAGGCGATATGAGTGGCTACTTGACTCTAATAAGTAATATACAGGATCCCCGTGGCTCCGTTTTATACTGGACACATTAAACAGTAGTAGCAATCTTTGTACTAATTGTCATTCGGCAATAAATCAAGGAGAAGACGGGGGAGAGATGATGGTGTAGGGGAGGATGAGAAAAGGGGCGGTGGTGGGTAGGGGGAAGAGAGGGGCAAGGGGATGAGGGTGGAGACGGAAGGTTCTTCCGACTTCTTCTTGAGAAGCTGTTTTACGGAAATCTGATGTGCAAAGGCTATTCAAAGGTTACTACAAACTCCGACCGTTTATATTTTCCGTATTGAGAATCTTGGAGTCATGGACAAAAATGTCCGTAGTGTCTCCATAAAATTTCCATAGAGTTGTCCTTTGTTGTGAATAAAAAAGACCTACCAACCATTCATTTTACTTATTTCTTGCCTCTTACACTAACTATAGTTTATGTTTTTTTGTTGTTGTTTTATTTTACTGGTGATAAGATTTTTTTTGTCTGGTGATAAGATTTTTTTTGTCTTACTTTGTACTTCTTCCTGTTCGCCAGAGATATTTCATTGTTATCATTTGTCAGAGGATAGCGCTTATTTAAGCTTTGCTTTTGTGTGCCCCTTATGTTCTCTAAGTTTAGTTTGCTTGTCTCGTTAATAATTTATAAAATTCTGTATAAACCAACTCTTTTTACACATTGATTTTCCGTTTAAGGCTTTTCTTATTATAAAGGTACCTGTAAATTTTTTTTTAATAGAAAGAAAGAAAGAAAGAAAAGAAGTCCCCTGTGTCTCTTCATTTTTTCCAATAAATAAGACTTGTTCTTGTGTTTCTGTAAAAATAAATATTAACAACTGCTTTGTAGAAACTGCTTTGTGGGAAAAACCAAAAATATGCCCTCTGAATTCATCCTGAGCTCGCCAGATTGCATCGGCATGCTGACCTACCTTTTTCCAAGAAAGTCTCTTTAATACTAACCATTTATTATCTGTCGGCCTTTAATGACATGTGTCGACGGCTGGTGTAAAAAGTTCTTAAAACTAAGTGCTGCTTAAACTCAAAGAAAGAACAACACAGAAGTACTGGTAAAATCTCAAATCACGAGAGCTCGTATTGAAGACTCGTTAGTCTGCAACTCAAATCTACTTTGCTCAAGTTCAACGAATAAAATCCTTATTAAATTGTCTTCCTTTACTCATAAAGTTGCAATTGTTGGCACTCCCTCAGTTAACATTAACATTAAGTTTTGTCACATCACCGCTATTTTTACAACTCCCAACCCATGCTGCTGTTAAATAACAACAAAGCTTGTCGAGTGGAACTGCTGTTTATCACAATAGACCTTTATCGTGTTTTGTGCTAACAAATCACGCTGCATGGTGCATTTAACTAACAATAATTTCTACAAGCGCATTCACTCATTTATTTCATATGCGAATATTAGGTGAAGTTCTTTCGTGTGCAGAGCTGCCAACTGCTATTGTTGGTCGGGAGTAACAAAAAGGCAACTTGGGAGTAGCAAAATGGCGTTTGGGAGTAGCATTTCAACAAAATGTTAACCCTGAACATGTCCATGTAGCAAATGCTACAAAACACGTGCTGGGCACTGACTTTTGAAGAAGTGATGCACGGATGTGTTTCACTGTATTTCGTTCGGTATTTCTGACAAGCATGACGCATTTTGGACTTGGGCGGTTCATTCGTTGTACTCGCTCCAGCAGGTCGCTTCGACATGTTGAAATGAAAATGGTAAAAATCTGCACACTCTGACACGGTCTAAAACCATGAAGAACTAAGATGGCGGTTAAGCGTTTCCGGTAATTTTGTACTGCGCTTTCCGATTGGCTAACACAGACGCTGCGTGCGTGCGGCAGATACAAAACGGTCACACGGCGACTTGCTGTTGCTGTGCGAGTTTTACACAGCAACTTTCTTGTCAAAAAGTGGTACGCTAGACAAAATTTGACCGGGCGTAGCAAATCGAGACCGGGCGTAACAGCGTAGCCAAGTCAACTCTAGCGTTGCAAACTACGCCCAAAGCGTAGCACTTGGCAGCTCTGCGTGTGCATCTACATTATTCATGCTGTGTGTGCTATGCGAGGCCATCTTCGGTATCTAAGTGAGCAGTTACGTGTAGGCGATTTTAAAAAAACTTTTTATAGTGAATTATTGTAGGTAATTAATAAAACATTCTTTTATATAATTAACAAGAGACTAGCAGCACTGCAAAAATATAAAGCCAGCACCAAAGATATTACACTTTCCTTACAAAAAGAGCTGAACCCGCTACAGGGGATGAATGTCAACGGTCTGACAGATAAACTTTGTTACCTTTACCCACTCCCACTACCGTTCCGTTTTGCTGTCCAACCACGCCATCGGTCTTCCTTTTGCATAGGCCACAAGCGGCAGTGCTAAGCTACAACTTCCACAGTAGGATGCAAATGTGAACAGAAATCAAAAACAAGATGGCAAGCCATTCAACTTTTTTTTTTTTTTTTTTTTTTTTTTTGCGATACTCGCACACTTAGATGAAAATCGGCATTTTCAAAGCCTTAATTTTCGTGGCGGCTTTCTTCTTAACTAAATAAACGCATGGAGCACTATCTGCAAGAAACCAAAAAAAAAAAATAATCGGCTCAGCCAATTTTGAGATAAAGGGCAAAACGTCTTATTAAAATACTTGACCTAAGCGACCTTGACCTTTGAGAAAGACCAAAGGACACAAAAGACTGAGTGGTGGTTATATTATCTGCATAGTAACAAAAATCTAAAACATCGGTTAGTCATTCCTGAGATATGGTTACAAAAACGTACTTTGAATAAACAAGTACAATTCGGAGGAACACAAAACCAACCGATTGACCGATCATTTACCTATCCTATCCCGTAACTCGGAAGTCGTTGGGGCTTTGATTGATTGATTTATTGTTGCTTTAGGTCCAGCGGACTCCTCCGAGCCAAATCAGGACCGGACAACCCCCGATCCGCATAAAAGATCTGCCGAAAAAACCCTAGTGGGAAAATTGAATGCCCTCCACCGGCCAGCCACTTTACAATAAAGACATCCCACGCGGGGGACGGCTGAGGGTTGACCTCAACTACGCGAACACCCCGGTTACAAAAACAAAATAGAATACAACCATCATTATAAATCATCAACAAAACACATACATATAAAATGCCTATAGTGCGAAATAGTACAATCATAGGAAGCCCTAGTGACCACCCGGCAGAAAGCGTCCAACACTCCCAAGCTGATCCAACAGACCTCATACACAAACAAGGAGTCTTGTCCAGGAAGAGTTTTCAAGAAAAAAGGTAGGTCATTGATCTAGCGAAGAAGAAGAAAGTATAGCAGAGTGATAGGACAGATCAGGAATGGGAAAGAGCAAATGATGAAGACAGCGACAGTGGGAATTTAAAGCACTAAATTTCCAGAAAGTGGGGCTACTATTTATACTGAAACCCCCGGCACTCCAACGGGGGGAACTGTTGCCGCAGTGAATTAGTCGTGCCTACAAAGGCAAGACAGGTTTTCAACTGGGGCTTTCACTGTTCCCTTTATAGGTTAGAACAATCTACAGTGACAAGATTGCTCATGACCCCAAGGGGTAGTCGTTGGGGCACCACAGATGATCGTTTAACCAGCGTACTCAAACTTTCTCTGTCCTCAGCAACCCTCATGTCTTCGCTCAGTGTCAAACCAGTCCATTCTTGAATGTTGTCCTCCCACCTCTTTTTCTGTCTCCTTCTTCCTCTGCCTCTTTGCACCGTGCCTTGCAGGAAGGAATTTGCAAAGCCTGATGCTCTGGTGACGTGGCCATACCATCGGAGTTTCCGTTTCTTCACCACATCGTGTTGTCTAATGGCTCGTGTGATGGTCTGCCTGACTTCGTCGTTGGTGATGTTCTGGGTATAGGAAATGCCCAGAAGTCTTCTGTAGCACCTCATCTCCATGCTTTGTATTCTTCGTTGTAGGTCTGCTGTGAGAGTTCATGTTTCGCAAGAGTACAGGAAGATGGAGATGAAAAGGAAGCGCAGCAGCCTTAACATGAAGTGTAGACTGATGCTCCTGTCTTTCCAACTTGGCTTCAACCTTGTCAGGGCAGCAGTTATTTGTGCCATCCTGGAGAGGACTTCATGTCGGGACCCATTGTACGATATAATGGCTTCTAGATATTTGAAGCTATGCACTGCGTTGAGGGATTGGCCTTGGACTTTGATGTCCTTGTTGATGACATTGGTGTTGTTGGTCATCATTTTGGTCTCTTTTTTTTCCCACTCTATTGGCTCTGGAGGTGGTGTCAAGCCTCTGTACCAGCTGTTTAAGTTCTTGTTCCTCTCCAGCCAATCCATCAATGTCATCCGCAAAACGGAGGTTGGAGATTGCTCAACCACCTAGGCTGACTGTGCATTCATGATCTGCAAGGGCATTTGACATGATGCGCTCTACGAAGATGTTGAAAGTGTTGGAGAGTAGGCATCCCTGACGCACACCTATTGTTGTTTCGAACCAGTTCCCCATGGCGCTGTTGTGGAGGACTGCACTGGTAGCCTTGTTATACAGGCTTTTGATGGTTTCAATAATGTTAGGGCTGATGGTGTACACTCATGGTTGCCCACAGAGATGCATGCCAGACTCGGTCAAAAGCTTTCTTGAAGTCTACAAACATATGATACAGATGTTGGTGCTGTAGGTATTTCTCGCAGATTATTTTAAGTTAAAACTGCTCAGTGTTATTTCGCCCTGGCCTGTATCCTGCATGTTCAGCTATTATTTGTTCAGCTTGGGGTTTCAACCTGCCGAGTATTATTTTCAGCAGGACTTTGCTGGGATGTCTGATGAGACAGATGGTGCGGTAATTTTCCCACTCCTGAACACCATACTGCCAATTAATGATGTGCAATGTGCTATGTATCTGTATACCAATAAGCTATTAGAAGAGCAAAGCCCATTTGACTCACATGCTCCTTATGGACCTCGCAATGAAAGTGACTGCCCAGAAGAAAAAAAATGAAATGGTGGCACTAAAATTTAAATACCGACTTTGGTCTTTCTATGCTCTTGACCTTGACCTCCGGTTCCAAATACACTCATGTACTATCAAATAACACAGTTAAAGTTGTATTATTCACACAAAAATAACGGTGACCCTGGGATGACCTTGACCTTCAGTGACTTGACCTTCGGATGACCTTGACCCTCACGTGATCAAATGGGATGTGATAGTTGAAATAGATTCTGAGTACTTAGCCACTTTAAAAGTTTTTTCACAGACGGACGGCGGACACAGACACGAAAGGACGGACTTTATTTTATTTTTTTATTTTTTTTTTGCGATATTATTTATTGGAATATTTAGGACTCATCTCGTACAGATTTACAAAAAATTTACAAAGTAATTTATGGGACGAATAAAATGTGTTATGTCTTATTTCTTACCTTTCACTAATACCAGTAGTAACTGTCAATGCAAAACTCATAATGGAGCTTTTGGCTGAGCGTCAAAACAGACGCTTTGGGAGCACTGCACGCACTCTCTAGTTCACTCACTGTCCATATCAATCAACAATCAGCGTGTCATATTAAATTCAAAGCCGTATTACACACAAAGGTTGGCTGGCCGGATATGAATTGTAATCTTGTCTTGTTAAAATGTTAGTCACCTAAATTTCATACATTACTTTGCTATCGCGTTGGGGCGGGTACCTGGGTGTCCGTTGTTAAATTCTTTTGTTATTAACGTTATCACTCCCACTAAATTCCACATTTGTGGACTATTATCAGGGTGGAGAACAACTGAATCAAGAAATCTCTGAAATCCGGCCGGGGCCCAGGGGCCAAGCCCCGGTATTCGCCCCCTGGAAGAAAATGAATTTATGCAATTTTGAAAGTAATTTAGGGCCTCTCCTGAAAGCAAAAAGCACAAAGTAAACATGAATAGAAACAACAACAACAAAAAACGAATGTTTCATGCACATGTCTTTCAAAAAAGTTAAAAATCTTGATTTGTAGGCCTAACAAAGTTTGCGGTCCACCACTGTTACACACAAACTCCACAATTCCAATTTTACTGGGCACACGTTTGTCTATTTTTTAGCTGTAAACAGGCAAGAATTTTTATAATTTTAGAGATATTTAGGGGTACGTTAGTAAAAACACCCCATCTTAGGTATTAGTGACTAGTGTATAGATTTAAATGAAATAAAATGCAAAATGAACAGAAAAAAATTCTTTGATTATCTACCTTTTTATACTTCTCTTGTCATGTCTTGTTTTTTATTACTCCATGTGTATAAAAAAAAAAGTTTTAAAAAGTCCAAACAAGCCCCCTCCTCTTCTTCACTTTTATGCCAGTCTGAAAGATCGTATGCATGCACACTACTGACACTAATTGTCTAATGTCAGTACCGATCTCTTCCTCCGACTCCAAGTCCATTTCTCTCACTTTAATGTCTGATAAATGGAAGCCTGTAAACTCTCCTTCATCAGTCGAAGAATCCAAACCATCCATTTTAGACACACACACAAAAAAATTTGAAAAAAAAAATCGAAAAAACGAACGCATCACAGAGAAAACTTGTGGAAATGCAGTCGAATGTTTTCACAACAGAACCGGAAGTCAATTGCCGGAAGTCTCGCAATCTTTCAAACAACGCGAGAATATAACCACATGGTTGATACGGACGCTTTTGAACGTTTTGCCTGTTTAGACCTTCGGCCGCTTTTGGCCGCTATGCCCAGTAAGTGGTAGCCCCTCAGCTTCTCACACTCGGAACTCAATATTTTTTTTCTCGGAAATGCAAATGCCTTCCGCGGAAATCCGCGGATTCGCGGACAATTCTCCACCCTGTATTATTCACCTTATTCTAAACAAGTCAGAAGAGATCATGCATAGCATACATATACAAGAACATCACATGTCGTCCATTAATAATAATAATAATAATAAAACACTTGGAGAAAAAGATGGCAGCATACACTTATGAACCTCACAGTGTAGTACAGAAGAGCCTCAATCAAAGAGTCAATCCTATCCTGTCCCGTAACCCGGAGGTCATAGGGGCACCACAGATGATCGTTTAACCAGCATACTTCATCTTTCTCTGTCCTCAGCAGCCCTGATGGCTTCGCTCAGTGTCAAACCAGTCCATTCTCGAATGTTGTCCTCCCACCTCTTTTTCGGTCTCCCTCTTCTTCTACCTCCTTGCACTGTGCCTTGCAGAATGGTCTTTGCAAGGCCTGATGATCTGGCGACGTGGCCATACCATCGGAGTTTACGTTTCTTCACCACTGTGAGCAGGTCATCGTGTTGTCCAATGGCTTGGGTGATGGTCTGTCGGACTTCGTCGTTGGTGATATGTTGGGTATAGGAAATGCCCAGAAGTCTTATGTAGCACCTCATCTCCATGCTTTGTATTCTTCGTTGTAGATCTGCTGCGAGGGTCCATGCTTCG
The DNA here is from genome assembly GCA_036898135.1 of Oncomelania hupensis. NCBI lineage: Eukaryota > Metazoa > Mollusca > Gastropoda > Littorinimorpha > Pomatiopsidae > Oncomelania > Oncomelania hupensis. The sequence goes on from CM072512.1 coordinate 110,702,919, forward strand.
CAAGCATATAGGAAGATGGAGATGACAAGAAAGCGCAGCAGTCTTACTTTGGAATGTAGGCTGATGGTCCTGTCTTCCCAAATGGGCTTCAACCTTGTCAAAGCAGCAGTTGTTTGTGCGATCCTGGAGAGGACTTCCTGTCGGGACCCATTATCTGATACAATGGCTCCTAGATATTTGAAGCTATGCACTGCGTTGAGGGATTGGCCTTGGACTTTGATGTCCGTGTTGATGCCATAACACATAAGTGCTATGATCATGATGGCAGCATACAACAAATTGCGCGTGTGTGTGTGTTGTGTGTGTGTGGGTGCGTACACATAAGCCTTGAAATGGGTGACTGACCATTGCTTTTTATGCAGAGAATGGGTTTGCGTATTAGTCACCCACTTTTTTCCAGCCACCCACTTTTTTCTAAGTGCGTGGGAGTGCTCATTTAGTGCATGAGAGTGCAGTTATAGTGCATGAGAGTGTTTTAAGTACAAGGGAGTGCTCTATCCGGGACGGAGAAAATCCAGTCAATTTTCGGCAAATTTTGAAGAAAGTTCGACCTATTTCGTCGCCTATAGGAGACCAACTAGGTCAACTTTTGAGACGGAAAGAGCCAATTTGTGCATTAGATTCTTACATTTTTGGAAGAATTTTGCGTTCTTTCCGTCAAAAAAACACTTTCCGATTCCTACATTCTTAGTAAAACCCAGTTTTGATGTTCTGTGTACCGTGTGTGTGTGTGTGGGTGTGTGTGGAAAGGGGGAGGTTGGATAGGAGTGGGCATCGTGGAAAAACATCACCACCATAGCAGTGTATCTATTAATAAAACATAGTCATCAAAAAGAAATTCTCGGCATGTAAAAATAGGCAGACGACTGCATTCAAAATTAGCTTCACCTCATCACCTCAGTATGCAAATGTCGTGATCATTACAGCCGATATTCCAACTGCGCCGTTAAGTAAACGAGGCCACCTACACAACTGAATATCTCAAATGAATATACTGCTCCATTTGGCGATGTAAACTGCGGTCCACTGATCATTTATCTAAATATTATCTTACTGAATTAAAATTGGTTGTATCTTAATTAAGCTGCAAAGGATCTGTTCAATACAAATAATAATCTATTCGTCAGCAACACATCTTTACTTATTATTTATTGAAAAAAGTATCCTCACCAAAACTGTATAATCATAATTCACCTGCAATCGATCTAAATCGATATAGTATTCAAAACTGAAGCACAACGTCATCGTTAAAATGGATTTTATGTTAATAAAAATAATGAAACTGACAACGATCTTGACTTCCAAACTAATAATAATAATAATAATAATAATAATAATAATAATAATAATAATAATAATAATAATAATAATAATAATAATAATGGATGCTATATATATACGCGGCTTTTCACAAATCTCCAATCAGGCTCAAAGCGCGTCGATCTGTACCAATATACACGCTCACTTGTTTCATCCACTCTCTCACACACACACAACAAATACACATCTATCACTCAAACAGGTGGTGTAAAGGCAGGGAGATCGCTATTGGAAGACGGAAAGAAACTCGAATATTTATTTGTGAAATTTTTGTGTTGACTGCGTCCAGTACCAAACTGAAGCCAGATATTACATTATTTATTAAACAATTTAACGTCACTATTTAGAATGTATCCTAATGAAATTTAAGCCAGCTTTGCATCATTTATTGAATCAATTTTATCTTAATGAATCTGCAATAGATTTGTTTTTAAAACTACGCCAACAATTACGTAAAGGAAACTGGATTTGACTTTTAGGTCATGACTCTAAAGTACAACCAAACCATTCAGGTGTACTGCTTTTAATAATTATGTTTTAACGAAACTGTAAACGATAGAATGTTTTCAAATTAATTAAATGTGCAGATACATGTAATAGCAAATAAGGTCACAGTGACCTGTAACTGACATATTACCCAAGGCATTTCAGAAACAAAAAAAAAAAAAAAAGGTGCATCCCACATTTGAGACGTTCTTGTCTGCTTAATGATAACAATATTTCTGCTACTAAAATTCGTGTCAATCTTCCTCCAACCTGAAACCTTTCCTTTCTGAAATGTCTCTCTTTAATTCTATACACTAGGCCCTGAGACCAGTCAACGCTCCATACGAGCCCTCAAAACACTTCAGCAAACACTTCACTTCAAGCACACAGGTTGTGCATTCACAATCATAAATCGATGAGCAACTATTGTTAAAAGAAATATGCATGCCTACCACAGCTGTTTCTTCCGGTAATGATTATTATCGGCAATGGGCTTCAGCCAACTTTCTTACATTAAGAGAATGCCGACCAATCATTCCTGTTCTCCACCTACTGAATCCCATGCACAAACATTCTTCTTTCTAAACATATTTGTGTTGTCTATCAACTAAATAAATGTTAGATCGCGAAAAATGTGTTTTCTACTTGAAAAATCTGACAAAATCTTTTACTAAGGATTTACTTTTACCACCATAAAAATTAATGGGGTTTCTTTGTGGGTGTTTTTTTTTAAAATATTATTATATTCACTGGACACATCCCTTGCAGGAAACAAAAACAAAACAAAACAAAGAAAATCACTCCACAGTTGTCAGCATATGGCTAAATCTGATGTCACTATCTCACTATCTACGGATGAATTTCATGCTATTGTACAATAAAATTACAAATCTAAATAAATCACAAAGCTGATAGTGATAGTGTTGCACTCTTTAATATATATATTAAGTTTGCTGTAGCCGCAGAGGACGGTTAGTGGCCAAATTTTGTGCTTGTATTCGTTATATCCGTCGTGTCTTTAAAATGAGTCTATATAGAGCCCAGAACACGTCAAACTGTATACTCGTCATTATTATTGCAATTGGGTTGATTTTAGAAGAGTTTTTGCCATGTCATGCCACATGAAGACGATCGAAATAAAAGTTATACACGAGAGAGAGAGAGAGAGAGAGAGAGAGAGAGAGAGAGAGAGAGAGAGAGAGTGAGGGAGGGAGGGAGAAAAGAGAACGAAAGAGAGAGGGAGAGAAAGAGAGAGAAAGAGAGAGAGAGAGAGAGAGAGAGAGAGAGAGAGAGAGAGAGAGAGAGAGAGAGAGAGAGAGAGATTGTTGAATATAATGTGTGCAGGAAAAAGGAAAGAGAGAGGGGGAGAGAGAGATAGGGAGAGAGATGCAAAAAAATAGGAAGGGAGAAAGAGAGAAGCGATAGAGATTGTTGAATATATGTGCATATAAGAGAGAAAGAGAAAGAGAGAGAGGGAGAGAGAGAGAGAAAGAGAGTTGGAGAAAGATAAGGGAGCGATTCACAGAGAGAGACAGAGAGAGAGAGACAGAGAGAGAGACAGAGAGAGAGACAGAGAGAGAGAACAAGAACAAGAACAAAGTTTAATGACTATAGGCCAGAGAGAGAGGGGGGGAGAGAGAGAGAGAGAGAGAGAGAGAGAGAGAGGGAGAGAGAGAGAGACAGAGAGAGAGAGAGACAGAGAGAGAGAGACAGAGAGACAGAGAGAGAGAGAGATTGTTGAATATTCCATCCAACCCAGGCTACAGATGCTTGAGACTCAAGCTCAGACTGCTAGGCCAGGCTACCAGCTTGAAGCTCGAAAGAAACTGGCTCAATAAGCTGTCCATATCTGGTTATACAAATTTACCAAAGGAAAACAACGAACGTTTGTTTTCTTTTTCCTTAAAAAACAACAACAACAAAAATAATAAAACGACACATTTATCTGCACAGAATACACATGAAGCTTTTTTTTAAAAATCTATTTGCTTGCGCACAAACTGATGCACCTCTCTGAGCTAATATTGCACACGCACGATTCTCCGTCTCTCTCTCTCGATCTTGCTCTATCTGATTAAGTTTCTCAAGAAAGACATAATCTTCATATTTCAAACATAAATATTTCCATAAAACTTGCAGCGCCTGTTTAATCCCTTATATCCATATTCCTGTAACAACTTACTTAAGTGATAAAAGTAAACTTGTTAGAAGGTTTGACGATTAAAAAAAATATATGATATATCATGTAACTCCTCAATAATTCAACTATTTAAAATAACTAGAATCCAAAAACAGAAGGGGAAAAACATGTCCAGTACCACTTGACATAACAATGAAAAAAAAAGTTTCCTTGTAACAACAGTACTAATACTTCCAAACATAATTATATCATTTCAAATCCAACACCATGCCCAAGTGCCTTAGTATTTTTGTTGTTGTTGTAGTTTGTTGTTTTTATGTTTTTTGTTGTTATTTTTAATCAGCAAACCTAATCACAATAAATGAGTACTCAACCTTTCCAAAGTGCAGATACTTAGGGTACTAACTTACGCTTTAAAAGTTCAACACTTCATTTTGAATAAATTATAATTGATGACATCCAATCCAAAACAGAACAATGAGAACAGCTACAGAGAACTCTAAATAATCTGTCACTTGATACCTTGTCCAAAATTGAAACCATTGACACACACACAAACACCTTACTTCTCAAAAGCTTATAGTCCAAGTGTTCTGAAGCTTAAGAATTACCAACAACACAATATGCCCTGGAAAGAATTCCCAGTACGTTCTGACGTGAACAAATGTCCACTATAATAATAAAGTTGAATGATTTAAATGTCAATGTCAGTTGTGTTTTCTCCAATAACACAATGTAACTGCACTCGGTGCACGTCAGCGGTAACAGTGAGACATTTTTTTAACTGCCCAGCAACAAAGGGCTTATTACACAGTGCCATTACCGAAGAATTTTAATCCTCCCTGAGCGGAGAAAAAGTGACAATCGCTGCCTACCTTCAGATATTCCACTCTTCACCGAGGTGTCTCTCTCACTCTGTGCACCGACCAACATTTAAGGTTGGTTTTTAGTGTACCTTGTGTTCTAGGCTTGTCAGGCCTACTTCGCTGCTAGTACTGCGACACCTGCTGTGAACGAGTTAGGTTGGAGACAAGACAGGAAAAGGTAGTAGGCCTATCAAGCCAAATATATTGAGGTCTCTGGTACAGCAACAGTGAAGCCACGGTCAATAAGGCGAAACTCAAATGTGCTGCAAGTGTACAAGTACATGTATACCTACATACATTTATTTGTACCTATGCACAATCATAAGAAATAAGAAATATAAAACACTGTTTACAATTACGATCAGTCCTTGTTTAAACACTGATGGAGCAAATGCAGGAAGAAAATTGCTATAAATGATCAAGAATCATGAACACACATTGAACAATGTCCACTCTCCCAAAGGAAGTGGTGGTGTCGAAAGCACGAAGAGAGAGAGAGAGAGAGAGAGAGAGAGAGAGAGAGAGAGAGAGAGAGAGAGAGAGAGAGAGAGAGAGAGAGAGAAAGAGAGAGAGAAAGAGAGAGAAAGAGAGAGAGAGAGGGAGAGACAGAGACAGAGAGAGAGACAGAGACAGAGAGACAGAGAGACAGAGAGAGAGAGAGAGAGAGAGAGAGAGAGAGAGAGAGAGAGAGAGAGAGAGAGAGAGAGAGAGAGAGAGAGAGAGAGAAAGAGAGATTTAATGCAACATAACTCCATCCTAACCTGAGTCCAACAACCCACCCGCTGAAATGCGCAACAACTGTTGAAAGGAGAGGGGCGGAGTGGAGCAGAAAATAAATAACTGCATGTTATGTCAGAAGGAAAAAAGATCAGTAAATAAATCCATCAACCCATTTTCATGAATAAATTCATCTTCATTTAGTTGTTGCGTAAAAAACAAAGGCAATTCTTTTGTGTATCGATTAAAATGTAGGCATCATGTGCAATCTAGATTGCTTTGAAAGATGAGCAGAGCAGAGCAGAGCATTTCGCCACGATAACATTAACATTCGATTATAATGTATAGCTAGCTGCACTACGTACAGTGACAAATGAGGCGATCAATCAATGCTTTAGAAGACAAAACATGACAAGTTGTTTGAAATCAAAAAGCTAAAATTACATTGTTCAGTGTAATTTTGTTGGATGTGAAACCATCTGTGTTACAATCACCAGTGCCAATCAGATATCAGGTTATCCATCATCACCATGACCCAAGCTAGGAATTTGTTGAAATTTAGGATGGGTCACTGAACATTCCAAACTTGGCAAAAAGGTGAGTGTTAACTTTGCTTTTGTCTAAGTTGTTGCTATTGTCTTTGTGTGACAACGTCAGAATCCCCCTCCCCCACATTTCCTCTCGCTTGAGCTGATACTGTTCTTGTTGAGCACTGTTTAAGGAGGGGTGATGGTGTTGGAAGTGACGCTGCAGATCTAATTACTAGTTTTCTGCACTGATCGTGCCTTAGCTTGATTTGAACATAAGAGAAAATACAACTATTAAAAGAGGAATCACAGTGCAGTTAACACTATCATACCTACTTGTAACCTTAGAATATACTCCATAGGCACTCAGGAATGGGTCAAGTAGTAAAAAAGAAAGAGATAGCTCATGCTGAGTATCAGAGACTGCTAGGGTCTACGCCCGGTAAGATTTGTCTCCGATACTCTGAATGGACACAGTTAAGACTCAGTTGAAGGCCAACGGTACAATCACCACCAAGAAGAGCCTCAGGAGAGTCAACTATTACCAGTGAAGTGTATGCCATCTGGTCATATACCATTACTCCTCCTATTAAATAAGGTTCACTGCAGTAGGGGGTCAAGCTAATAGTGGTGATATAATTATAAATTGTATTGTAGTTGACAAAGATGAAACACATAGATAAACACATAATATTATATAGATTCTTTGGATCTACCTGCACAGCACGGCTTGAAAAAGCATTGCTACAACACATCACAGAAATGTATGTTTAGACTATAACTATAAGAGGTATGCAGTAAAATACTGGACAGTACAAGCTAGTCTTTATGTTATCTTTTTAACTTCTGAAGCAGTTCTGTTTCCTTCATAACTAAAACACATTCTTCTTTGTGTCAAATGTTATTCCTATTAATATTATTGCAATAAAACTAAATAAGTGTTATAATTACTTTTCATAATAATTATAAAAAATATATAAAAGCATAATAATAATTAAATTAACTGAGCAAGAGAACTGTACAATGAAATATTACTTAGCTAACGAATCTTCCACAAACATCAACAACATGTTTAATGAATATTACATTTGTTACACTACCTCAGACAGTAAGATATATAAATTTATAATCCACAGTTGCCATATCTCGTGGTCTGATCTGCCTCAAGGACAAACTCACAAAGGCAATTACAAAATTAATGTTCATTACTATACACTAAATCCAACAACATCAAACTCATTGCACAAAACCTAAATCAAGACAACAAGAGCCTGGAAGGGAAATAGGGTCCACTTTGAAACAGTAAAGAAATTACTATTCCTTTCTCTAAAGTGCAAATTACAATGAACAGCAACCAAATATTCCTACTCCTGCAAGATACTTCTAACAATGAAATAATAAAATTTGATTATTTACACACATGCATTAAAGACTTTTTAAAAAATCAAGTTGGCAAAGTTCAAGTTTCGAAAGGAGGTGGGAAGTCATTGGGAGTGTGCTGAGAATGGGTGTAAGGTAGGAGGGGTTGAATGTTCAGTTTTGTTCTTAGTTGGTTGGAGAGCTTGAGAGAATGGTTGTATGGGGGATTGGTGAATTTGGATGCTTCTGTTTATTTTTTTGATAAATTTATGTTATATACTATACTGACCGCTTGGTGTGATTGTTATCGTCTATGATTGTTGTACCTGCGAAAAAAAATCTTTGCTGTTTGTTGGGACAAAAAAGATTCTGATTCAGTGCTACGTTTGCGACGCGCACGATGGTACATGTGAGACGCGCACGATAGATCCGATCGTTTCATTTTGCAAAGCATTCAATAACAGAGTGTATTTACCTTTGATTTGATTTTGCAATGTTGTTAGAAGAAGCTTGTTATAATGTTGATAATTTTCGTTGGTCGATATTATTGGAGAATCTTCTAGGGTTGCTTGTTTACCATCGATCGAAGCATCTAGATAGATCCAATAGAAGCTGAGAGATTCTTTTATGATGAAGAAAGTTGTATGACGTAAGACAGAAATGACGAAGTTTATTTTGATTGGTTGTAATGCATCACGCTGGAAAGTTCTAACGTTATCATGAGTATAGAGAAAAACTATATAATTGATGCACTGTGTAGAGAAAAGAGAGAGAATGTAAAAAGCGATTGTATGCAGTTGTTGATGTACGCTGAATAAAGTTGGAAAACTTCATACGACTCCTGCCTTGTTGCTAGTGAACAGGTTGCGTGGATAAACGAATTCTAGTTACACTTATCAGGATTCAAGCATTGGGGCTAAATCAACTACTGATTAAAAAAAAAAACGAGTGTAACATTCAGATTGAATATAATATCAGGTGTAATTAAGAGCTTCAAGTGTCAGGTCAGAATGATCTCATACAAGAAACTATTATATAATTAAATATGCAAAGCAGTGAGAGGAGGGGGCAAAAAGAAAATAGTTTCCATTATTTCAACAATAAATAACTAAGTACTCAAATTCTAGCAAAATGCTGGTCAACAGCATAATATAAACCACCTATTCACACCAAGAATCACACATCAGAGGCTAAACAACCTTCAGCAGCAAATGAATTAACCTATCGATTGTGGCTGCTCAACCCATGAAGAAGAAAAGGCTCCAAAATCTGTGTCTGACAGCTGTACACGCTCATGCACCAACTAGTTGAACAAAAAGTCAATGGGTTACTTAACCACAAGGACACACATGGAAAAAAAGTAGAGGTCTAGAGCACAGGGGTTAAGCAAAGGAAGAACAAATTCCCAGATGTTCCTGACAAAAGCATCACCCTACAGATCCTTTAATAATCCATCCACAGTAGGCAAACAACTGTGAAGAACCCCACACACATTACCAACAGTCTTTCCTCTCCAAAGCAAATAAGACAATAAGGCACTGTTTGCAAGAATTAACAGACTTTGCTTTGCCTGGGAGGGGAGGCAGATCGGTCCAGTGAATGGCCATTCCCCTCTCCCCCCTCCTCTCATACCTCCACCAAATTCACCACATCCCAGTCTCTGATCCTTATCTCTCCCCCCCCCCTCCATCCCTTTTCTCCCACTCTCACCTTCAAGTCATACACACACACATAACCCTACACTACTCACACACAATCAGGGAACTCCTACTAATTGGAAATGGTGGCCATATAAAGTACAAGCTGCTTAATTGCTTATTTCTAATTAATGCAATTGCTGAACACAATGGCCTTTGCAAGCACAATTACTGAATGCAATGGCCTTTGCAAACAATGTTTCCTGAGCCCCACTTTAAATGCAGCTCTGTATTTTTCACATTTTTATTTTGTTAACATGAGAACAGAAACTTTGTGTCAGTGGCAACTGGATACTGTAGGTTCCTCAACATCACTGGAATCAATCTCAAACCAAATATCAGTTTATGACAATGTACCAACACTGAAAATAGCACACATGCTTGTAGAATCCTTTGACTGAGACAAAAACTGAACAGGGCAACATCTCATTCAAGTACTCAAGCAATAAATGTTTACCCAATGCACCAACACTGAAAATAGCACACATGCTTGTAGAATCATTTGATTGAGACAAAAACTGAACAGGGCAACATCTCATTCAAGTACTCAAGCAATAAATGTATGTCATGTAGCTTGTAACTCTGTAATTGCAATAAATTTGCTTCAATTTTCTAGCATACTTTTCCCCCAGTACACTTTAATTTTAAGCCAATTAATGTTCAGTTCCATTAAAGCTTGCAAATTACTGGGCACAATCGGTCTCCGATGTAGACATTTAAGTCAGTAAACTTAAAACATCCTCATCCTGTACATCTTCAGAGCAATGTTATTATTAGCATTTGTGGCTCGGTACAATTACCTAGGACAACACAAACATATCCTGTAAAATAAACTTAAAACAGATTTGATTTATTGATAACAATAGTGGTCATGTTACAAATAATTAAACCCTTCACCATAATAATGATTACTGAATTTCTTCATAGCAAGCATTTATAAAATTTAGCAAAGTTAACAGATGTGCATCTTCTAACTACAGTCACCATTAGTTGCTAAATTTAAGACCCTTAGACCTCAGTATTCTATGTTATGCTTGGCTGAACATCAAGTAGCATACATTGGTACACTTCTTTCTTATGGAATTAGAAATGTCACTTTTAATTCATTCAAGTGTGAGCCCACTGTACTTTGCAACCAGGACTATATATAATATATTAACAATGACAAAGGGCATTACCAAACTCCACAGGAGAAGCTTATATCATTAAGTTCAATAATAGACAGATTAGCACATTAATATCATTAATCATTATTCTAAACACAGTAATCATTGTTCAATGTATTTTGTTTCCCTAAAGAAACTAAAATCTGCATATGAAGCTGAGGATGTCACCGCTAGGGCTGTCACATCACATCACTGACCAATTCCACGAACTGTACAGAACTGTATTTTAACCAGCTTTTAAACCCAGAGAAATGAAGTAACTTTTACACAAGACTCTTGACAGGTAGATTTGCTCTGGTCAAGTTTATCACGACAATAGAGCATAAAGGCTCCTGTGATGACTACGCAGCACTGCAGGCTGAACCTAAGAAGCATCTACTTCTCACAGAGAGTCATCGGCACATGGAACAGCCTAGTACCAGAGATAGTTGTAACAGCCCCCACTGTCAACTGCTTTAAAAACAGGCCGGATGTATTCTGGAAGGACCGCCCGGACATATACGAACCAAGATGCCAAGACTTAGCTAATTGCCACGCATGCAAGTCTAGCAGTTTTAGGATCTATGTAAAGGCCAGTGGCCTATATCATTGACTTTTCAAGTTCAAGTGATGTAAATTTCCAGATCCAGAGGAAACCTCAAACTCATTCAAGTTACTGGTAAACTGCATAACAATTATATTTATTATTTTCGACATTCAATGCAGACAAGAAATGGGATTGTAAAGTTCCAAGACTTTCTCCACAGAAATGGGATACAATCAATCTATATTTTTAGTCCCCACAATAAGTCCGTACAATAAACCCCGCCGAACTGACTAAACTACGACAGCAAGCTAAAAGAACAACATGTAGAGCAACATAGTACATAGGCTTCGTATACCAAGTAAGTACTTAAAGTAGGCAAGCTACCTAGTGTGTGCGATTGATTGATATCAGATTTGTTTACATTTAGAACTTCTGGGTCCGTGTGCATAAGAGTACTTATTTCCCTTGCTTAAATCCCCTTGCTTAATCCTAAGATTTGCTCAGCTAAGATCATGCTTAACCCGACAGGCCAGCGGTGTGCATGAGGCTACTTGACCCTTTGCTTAGCTGAGAAGTAGGTTAAGGCCGTCTATTTTTATCGTACGTGGTTCGTGGCGGAAACGTGCGCATATTGACCAATGAAAAAGCGACAACTCGAAGTACAAGTATGGCGGAGAATAAGAAAGTGAAAGTGAATGTAAAGAAAGACAGATCGGTGAATTGGAGTGACGCGGAGATCCGTTGTCTACTAACTTATGTCGGAGAGCACAAAAACATGCTTTTCGGATCTTTATCACCAACATGTACAGCTAAAATGAAAAACCAGCTGTGGCAAAAAATAACCGAGGCAGTCAGTGCTCGAGGTTCATGCGTCCGACAATGCGACAAAGTAAGAAAGAAGTGGAGTAACATGAAACAGAGGGCCATTAGTTGGCAAAGCCAGCTGAAACGAATGCCGACGGGAGGTGGGCCCCAGGATGCTGCAGAGTGGTGGGTGGAGCCTGTACTAATGATAATTGGGCTTGATAATCCCATTATCAAAGGCATCTACAACAATGGTAGGTTGTTTGTTTACCATAATCATCATCTTCTTCCATTAGTCTTCAACAAATGACATTTGATAATGAAATTTGGTTACGTGACAGTAAGTTTGTAAATGTAGTCTACTATGTTCTGCTGAGTTAAAAAAAAAGTTTCAAACTGTACCCCCCCTCCCCCATCACCTTCCCTTCTCCAGTTTTTGTATTAAGGAATTCATATTAAAATGTGTTGTACTTAGACCATCACTTTTATTTTTGCAGGTGAGGGAGAGTCAGCATGTGGCCAAAATCAAGTGGATTTTGAGGCAGATGATGGAGAGTCAGCATGCTATGATCGTGTGGATTGTGAGGATGGTAATCTAAAAAAAAATCTATTACTCTCTGCGTGAGCTATTTGATAGGTGTGAAACTGCTATTAAACATGGGTCTAGCTACATAAAGTTTGTTTTTGCTGTGCTTAAATGTAAATACATTAATTTGCAACTCCACTTGTAATATACAGGCATTGCCAAACATATTTAGCTTTGCAGTTAACTTTGTATCGAGTGTTGATGGTGGTATGAATTATAGCATCACCAAAAAAAATGTATTGTTGCTGACAGGCAACCATTTTAAACAACATTGATAAAGGAATGGTGCAGTACAGTGACGATAGTATTAATATTCTTTTATGTTTTGATCATATACACTTCTTCAGTGCATATTAAAATGTAAATAATTAAGCGCTAAGAAAATACAAATTCTGTCATATTGCAGATATCTACAATACTGATCACACAGTGTATATAATGACGATTCCTGATGAGTTTCCAGACAATGTTGGTGGTATGTGTTTACTTTATGTAAATTTGTTTTAGTAAACTTGAATTTACATACAAAGTCATTGTCTGTTACTTTATTTTATTTCAACATAATCTAATGGTTTTTTAATAGTTTTTTTTCTTTACTCAAATATGATTTTACAGTTCGATTTAATTCATTATTATATAATTTATTCATTTTTTCAGTGCTAGCTGGGGTACCTGGCCTTAGTACATGTACCGATGACAATGGGACCATCAGCCCACCACAGACTTTTCTCAAAGGCCAGAAAGGTAGAGTTAGAAAAGTAAAAGTTTAACATAATATTATTACCCCAGTTAGCATTTTATGGACAATTTATTGACAACTGAAAGGGTTAAAATTATATAAAGAAACTTAATGTTTGGAAAACATATTTAACACAAATCTCCAACAAAAATGTAAACAGCTATGTCAGAACTGAAGCAAGCGTGCATGATGGGCAGTTTTCGTCTGGAGTTTCAACATCATACATCCGGCTAGTGTTGTTACATGTATCTTTCCTTTTCCGCTGTATTTATAAATTTATTTCTGGTAAAAAAATTGTAGGATTAACAAAGACAGAGTCAGGAAATTGTAATAATTTTTCTCCTAATAGTGCATGTATGCATTACATTATTTTTCAAAGTGTAAGTTTGATGGTTGATAGTTTGACAGTTCGATTTAATTCATTATTATATAATTTATTCATTTTTTCAGTGCTAGCTGGGGTACCTGGCCTTAGTACATGTACCGATGACAATGGGACCATCAGCCCACCACAGACTTTTCTCAAAGGCCACAAAGGTTTCCCTCTACATCCCTGAACGTCTTTAAAAAAAAAAAAAAAAAAACTTCCTTTCTTTTTGTACTCCTGCCTCATTTTTGCCATTTCTTTTTCTCGTCGTCATCATCATCATCATCATCATCATCATCATCATCATACATGTATCTTTCCTTTTCCGCTGTATTTATAAATTTATTTCTGGTAAAAAAAATTGTAGGATTAACAAAGACAGAGTCAGGAAATTGTAATAATTTTTCTCCTAATAGTGCATGTATGCATTACATTATTTTTCAAAGTGTAAGTTTGATGGGTTGGTGTGCATTCCCTCGACAGTGTGCTGTAACAGAGGAGTAAGAGAGAAGAGATTAGGATTAAGAAATCTATTTATTGAACAGTAGAAAGTACAACTTTTCCAGGCACCGATTTAGGCACAACTCTATTATTTATTACATAAATAACATTTTATCACCTTCTTCTAATTCTTCTGAACTAGCAGTTAGCAAAATGAGAAATGATCATCAACCAATATTATCTCCCTTGCATTACTCCTGAAAATTTCAAAGTCAAAATAGTACAAATTCTCCAAGGTTTAAAATCATCGTAATCATTTGCAGAGCACAAGAAAATAAATAAATACATAAGTAAATAAACAAATACGTAAATAAGGATAATCTTGTACACAAATATTCACCTGAGAGAGTCAAGAAATGTTTATTACACAAAAAACATGGGAAAATTTGTTGTTTCACAGTGCATACATGACAAAAGAAAATAATAATAATACAACAAGACATTAGAACACCCCTTCATCGGTATAGCAGCAAGCTGAATACAGTCTCCTCTCCCCCACATACACACACACGGTATGCTTACGCATACACACGCGCACATACATACACATCATACACCCGCACATATATACATGATTGTATATACACACACATATATATCCACACACATACTATATACACACACACATACATATATACATATACACATATACGTACATATATACACACACATATTTATATATATATACATACATACGCACACATACATACATATATATACATATATATACATATACATACACACATACATATATATATATATATATATATATATATATATATATATTCACACACGCTTCAGATCAAGCATCAACATTGGCAGGACACGCACTTTTCCAGGAGCAGACATCGGAAGTGACCACGATCTCGTGATGTCTTTCCGGCTCCACTTGAAGAGAGTAAATACAGCAAAGTGCACTAGACTGATGTTTGACCTGGACAAATTGCAAGACCCGGAGGTGGCAGAACTATTTCAGGCCACAATTGGAGGGAAATTTACACCACTGCTCATTTTGGGGGCTGGTGAAGTAGATGTCAAAACCATGACCACCACCTTCAACTCAGCTGTGACAGATGCCGCCACTGAGATCCTTGGCAAGCACCGACCAAAGAAGAAGCCGTGGATCACACCTGAACTTTTGGATCTGTGTGATAAATGAAGAGAGATAAAAAAGAAAAAGAACACCTCACAGGGAGCTGACGTCTACCGAAAAATCAACAATGACATCCGAAAAGGCATGCGCACAGCAAAGGAGAACTGGATAGAAGATCAATGCCAGAAAATAGAGAACAGTCTGAACAAGAACAACAGCAAGAAGGTCTACCAGACTGTGAAGCGGCTGACAAGTGTCAAACAGCCCAAAGTCTCCACGATCCAAAGCAAGTCTGGCATATACCTTACAGAAGAACAAGAAGTCTTGGACAGATGGACAGAGTACTGCTCTGACTTTTACAACCATACACCAAATGGAGACCCATCAGTTCTAGCATGTCCCGAGAACAGAGAAGAAGAAGAAATCCTCCCAATTCTCCGGGAAGAAGTTGAGGCAGCAGTGCAATCGCTAAAGAAAGGGAAGTCAACGGGAGTGGACAACATACCGGCGGAACTGCTACAAGCAGGAGGAGAAGCGATGATTGCTGCCCTCACCATTATCTGTAACAAGATCTGGCAGAGTGGGGAGTGGCCTATACCATGGACCCAGTCGCTTGTCATCACTCTTCCCAAAAAAGGTAACCTTCAGAAGTGTGAAAATTACCGCACCATTAGCCTCATCAGCCATCCCAGCAAGGTCCTCCTGAAATTAATACTCAACAGGTTGAAAACACAAGCTGAACAAATCATAGCTGAAGAACAAGCAGGATTCAGGGCAGGGCAAAGTACCACTGAACAGATTTTCAACCTCAGAATAATCTGTGAGAAATACCTACAGCACCAACAAAATCTATATCATGTGTTCATAGACTTCAAGAAGGCGTTTGACCGAGTCTGGCATGCACCTCTATGGGCAACAATGAAAGTGTACAACATCAGCCCTAAAATTATTGAAGTCATCAAAAGCCTGTATGACAAGGCTACCAGTGCAGTCCTCCACAACAGCGCCATCGGGAACTGGTTCAGAACAACAATCGGTGTGCGTCAAGGATGCCTACTCTCTCCTACACTCTTCAACATCTTCCTAGAGCGCATCATGTCAGATGATCTTGCAGATCATGAAAGCACAGTCAGCATAGGGGGTAGAGCAATCTCCAATCTTCGTTTTGCGGATGACATTGATGGATTGGCTGGAGAGGAACAAGAACTTGAACAGCTGGTACAGAGGCTTGACACCACCTCCAGAGCCTATGGAATTGAAATAAGTGCAGAGAAGACCAAAATGATGACCAACAACACCAATGGCATCAATACGGACATCAAAGTCCAAGGCCAATCCCTCAACACAGTGCATAGCTTCAAATATTTAGGAGCCATTGTATCAGACAATGGGTCCCGACAGGAAGTCCTCTCCAGGATCGCACAAACAACTGCTGCCTTGACAAGGTTGAAGCCCATTTGGAAAGACAGGACCATCAGTCTACATTCCAAAGTAAGACTGCTGCGCTCCCTTTTCATCTCCATCTTCCTATATGCTTGCGAAGCATGGACCTTCACAGCAGGTCTCCAACGAAGAATACAAAGCATGGAGATGAGGTGCTACAGAAGACTTCTGGGCATTTCTTATACCCAACACATCACCAACGACGAAGTCCGACAGACCATCACACAAGCCATTGGACAACACGATGACCTGCTCACAGTGGTGAAGAAACGGAAACGCCGATGGTATGGCCACGTCACCAGATCATCAGGCCTTGCAGACTATTCTGCAAGGCACAGTGCAAGGAGGTAGAAGAAGAGGGAGACCGAAAAAGAGGTGGGAGTACAACATTTGAGAATGGACTGGTTTGACACTGAGCGAAGCCATCAGGGCTGCTGAGGACAGAGAAAGATGGAGTATGCTGGTTAAACGATCATCTGTGGTGCCCCTACGACCTCCGGGTTACGGGACAGGATAGGATAGGATAGGATATTCACACATACATCATATACGCATATACATATATTCTTGTGGTAGTGTATACATTATTAATACAACAAGAAACCTTCATACCTCCCTTCACTGCACACCCACCACACACTCCTAATATTATCCATTTGTTTAGTTATTTATTTAGTTATTCATCTATGTTACTAGTATTGTTGGAATTTTTTTTTTTCTCTGATGTGTAATTGTGTAATATAATATTACATCGGACTCAACACACACCGGATTGCTTCCTCCATCACCATACATCCTGCACAGTCCATCGAGGGGGTGTGGGGCGGGCCATCCTCATCTCTCTACTGAGTGCATCCACGAGAGGATGTCAACGATGATGATGATGCAGAGCTCCCAGGCCTTTGATTCAGTCTCTTAAGAGAAGAGATTAGGATTAAGAAAATCTTTTTCTTGAACAGTAAAAAGTATAACTTTCCCAGGCACTGATTTAGGCACAACTCTATTATTTATTACATAAATAACATTTCATCACCTTCTTCTAATTCTTCTGAACTAGCATTTTGCAAAATGAGAAATGATCATCAACCAATATTATCTCCCTTGCATTACTCTTGAAAATTTCAAAGTCAAAATAGTAAAAATTCTACGAGGTTTAAAATCATCGGAATCATTTGCAGAGCAAAAGGAAATCAATAAATACATAAGTAAATAAACAAATACGTAAATAAGGATAATCATGTATACAAATATTTACCTGAGAGAAAAGAGATTAGGATTAGGAAAATCGTTTTCTTTAACAGTAGAAAGTAAAACTTTCCCAGGCATTGATTTAGGCACAATTGATAATTTTGAAATCAATTTAGTATAACAGCTGGACAGCCAATCAGAAAAGATCTACTAGAAGTTAATAAAAAAACTGTTATAACAGAATTTTGTTTACAAGGGGCCTCTGGTGTCTTGAAAACTGGTCTACTGCTCACTCTTTCTAACTCTAAAAGGTATAAACAACAGGCACATGCTAAAAGTAGGAAATGCAAAATGAGCTGCGGGTTGCAAAAGCAATTACAGGTAAAATTCCAACTGCTTCCACTTGTTGAATGCTTATATTATAATAAACGGTTCTTTTTCCTCCAATAGCTTCTACACCAGATAAACCGGCAATGCTGACTGACAGCTGCAGCGAGAAACCCTCAGCAAAGCGGCACAAGGCAGATGGTATGTTGCTGTTGTGTTCTTATCTTCAATGAAGTAGAACTCACAGAAACCAGGATTTTACTATTGCAATTTTTTAACTCATAATTTCATCACCATAGTATGTGAAAGTATTGGTAAACAGTTTTTTCTACTTGTTCGGCAGCAGGAACCTCCAAACCTCAGTCAGTGGGCACCAAAGGAAAAGCTGCTACAGTGTCCGCATCCTCCAAACCAGTCAACAGGTTGGCTCAGCTGAAAAAGCAAAAGAAACAGCTCAATGAGACCACAGGAGAAAAAACACCAGCAAGAAAAGAGAAAGAAATTACCTTGATAGATAAAGAAATTAACAAAATTGAGGCAGAAGAGAACTACTTCAAGGCGAAAATGTCCTATCTACAACTAAAACAAACCAATGCAAAGTTACAGCAGCTTCTGTTGATCTACCAAATAAAAAAGGTGGAAAAAGAGCTTGTGATTCCCGATGAGTAGGCAGTAGAAAACGTCATAGTCTGCGACATTAGAAATGTGAAATAAAGAAGTGACATGCAGTGGATATTTGGTTAAGACACCCCCAGCCACCATCCCCTAATATTGTAAAATTTGAGCAATTTAGGTTCATTTAGTAAGTAACCTAAACTACCTCACCACCTACTTTTTCTTTTCCTCTCAAATCAGAAACAGAGATCTGCAGAGTCTATGAAATTACATGTTCGTGAACCCCTTTCTGAATATTGTAATTTCTTGGGTTGCAGACAGTATTTTGAATGGTCTAGTCATGGTTTGAAATTTTTTTTTTTAAACTGTACATCTGGACAATGTTCACAATTAGTGCTAAATGTTTATTGGTGCTCAAAATATATACCGTGCTAAGAAAAGGTTCCCGATATTGGATTTTAAACAGACAAAACAGGTAGACTATGAAAGTGTAATTAAAAATCATTATATAAATTGAAAGAGGCATCATTGCCCTACTTTTTCACTTTAGTGTTCCCGTTCTTGGTGGTTATAATAAGTATTAAGAAAATCACCCCAATTGCCATAGTTTGGGGCGTTTTATGTCAATATCGGTATCTTTCTTTGAGCACTGTAATCTTTGTTTGTTTCAGTGTTTACATGTTTTTATTCTTTTCCATTACATTTTAAATGCAGACTGTAGTCATTTCACTGTGGAACCATAATTACAGTTTTGACACCCAGGGATTTTTTCTTTCTGTGACCCATGGCAGAATTGGTTCCTTTCATTTTATAATTGATAATGACAATATGTACAATATAAAGGTTAGTATGGTAACTATCTTTGTTATTTGTATTTTGTTTGAAGGCGTGTTTGGCATATTTATTTGAATGATCCTAACATTTTAACATAACACAAAGCAAACGAGCGATGTCTCTAACTTTTGTTTTAAGGCATAGTCCCAAATAAAATAAAAACAATTGCCATTTGAAAAAAAAGTGTCCCAATAAGCGTTTTCTTTTTGCTTGTATGTCTGAATGTTCTCTCTGAAATTACTTTTGTTTGTACGTCTAAATATTCTTCCGGTCTTTTTGCTTGTGCTAATACATTAAACATTTTCTTGCATTGAGTACCATTATATATGTATGGACGTTAAATCTGGGATTTTCAGTTGGACTTTTAACAGGTAATAAATGTTCATCATCAAATTTTTTACAATCTTAAAACTATCTTCTCTGTGTACTTTTAAAATGTTTTGACTGTGTAAAATGTTCAATTTACCGAGTGAAATATCTTCCCACGATTCTGTCACGTGCCAAACGACCACCAACATCATTGTAAGCTGCTGCCTCATCCTCTGAATCGGAGTCATCGCTTTTATCACTGTTGTCATCAGAGGAGTCGGAATCAGATTCTGGGTCTGGCAGTCCAAGAGTTGTCGCAATGTTATGCAGAACAATGCAGGACATGATGATTCTGCATGCTGGTTCAGGTTCATACCTTAATTGAAAATAAAATAAAATAAAATAAAGAACAGCAACCAGATTTTAACTTGTGACTGCAATGCGGAGGACAATGTTGAGCATATGATATATTCAACACCCTAATTTTTCAGTAAGCTCCATAAACTTCAAGAGTTGGCGAAATAAGCAGACTTGCATGCAGGAGGTTGGGAGTTCAAATTATGGCCTTGTCATTTTTGTTGCAAGCTATGGTGGCACCCTAGCAAGTACTATGGTGTGTGTACACATCTATATATATAAATTGCTTAGCCGGAAGTCCTTCTTCGCCTCTACTGTAAAGTTTGTCCGGTATGGACGCTGATCTGGGCAGGTGCTGGGCGCTGCGAATCGGTCTGCTGTGCGCTCAAAACCCACGAAATCGTTATAGCCGACATTTCCTTACCGAACGTTTAACCGTTTCTGAGATAAATAAATAAACAAAATGTCCACAAACTGCAATAGCCTCATTCCGCGCGCATTTCGATTCAACTTGCCGTTCCGTAATACCGCAAATTTTGTTTTATTTCCATTCAAAACACTTTTGCACTCATGTCACCAATCTTACAAAATTTTGTGTTTAACTAATTAAATTTTATTATTTAAAAATCGAATCGAGGTTTCAGCATGTTTTCCCATATAAACCAAAAAATTGATGGTATTTATACGAAGCCTTGGTAGCTCAATCGGTTAGACATTCGACCCGAGTTCAAATCTCTCGCGGGCCTTTTTTTTTTTTTTTTTTTTTTTTTTTAAACACTACAATATGGATATTTTTCTTTTTAATTTAGGCTTTTTACTTTTAACTTATTTATTATTATTATTATTGTTTTTATTATTATTATTATTGTTTTTATTATTGTTTTCATTCTTATTATTATTGTTTTTATTATTATTATTATTATTATTATTATTATTTATAAACTAATAATAATAATAATTATTATTATTATTATTATCATAATTATAAAATCTTATATCAAATTTTATTTTAAAACCTTGGTGTTTTTTATGAGTTCTATTTGTATTATTCTATATTAAATATGGCATTATATTATTCTATATTCAATAGGCACTGTGGTCTAATGGTAGTGCTTCGGCTTGCGGATCGGAAGGTCCCGGGTTCGAGCCCTGGCCGGCCCATTGTGTTGTGTCCCTGGGAAAGACACTTTACTCCTGTTTTCCTACTCCTTCGGATGAGAGTATAAACCGAGGTCTAGTCTGTGTCGCATACATTCCATCATAACGGACTTTAAAGATCCTGACGCTCATGTCCTAGACGGGTGAGTGCCGGTGACAAGAAAACACCCAGCATGCACCTAGATCCTTCTCCCCCATCCCTGGCTGCCCAGGATTGTGCTCAGTTTTCCGGGCGTCAGACCATGCGCCCAAAGGCTGCGGGTGGGCGTCTCGGGCGGCTTGAGTTAGATCCTGTATCGGCCAGCGCCTTGAGCAGCTCTTGAGCTGGAAAAGCGCTATATATAAGAACGATTAAATAAATTAAATAAAATAAAATAAATTATTATTATTATTATTATTATTATTACCAAGGATCGGGATGGGGTGGTATGTGTAGGTAAAAGGGGGCTACGGGTAGGTTTAAAGGGGCATGGGTAGGCATAACGGGGATACGGGTATATATAAGGGGGTATGGTGATGGTCGATTCCGACGTCCCCTATATGCTCATGTGCCCGGGGACATTAATTTATTTAAAGAAAGAAAGAAATGGTCGATTCCTTATCATCCCTAACTGCGAAACAATCAACGGGGAAGTATCAAGGAGGGTACAGGTAGGTTACAAGGGGGGTACGGAAGGTATCAAGGGGGTATGGGGAGGTATCAAGTGGGTTCAGGGAGGTATCAAGGGGGTATGGTGAGGCATCATGGGGGGGAGGGGAGGGACGGGAAGATATCAGGGAGGGGGGGGGTATGGTGAGGTATCAAGGGGGATATGGGGAGGTATAATCGTCCAAATGAAACTTGCAGACAACAGTTGTCTCTCAGTCTCTGTCTACATTTTAAACAGCAACCTGTGTACCCTGGCAAGCCAGGGTACAAAAACCACTAGTATGATATATGTAACCATTGTTTATTACCTGAGTTCTTCGTGAAGACAGTGCCAGCGCCTTTTGAGGACACCATTTGTCCTCTCAATGATGCTACGAGTTGTACTGTGAGCAGCATTGTATCTTTCTTGCGCCCTTGTTGTCGGATCGATGAACGGTGTCATTAGCCATTCACGAAGTGGGTACCCACTGTCTCCAAGAATGATGCCTGGGGTTGGTCTGGGAACTCTCTCAAACATCTACAAAAATATTACAGTAAAACGGGTCAAATAGGCACTTTTTTTAAACAATCCCAAAATGTAGTCATTCATGATTATTTCAAATGGGATTACATTGACGTCTGGGTATAAAAACCTAACAAACATGGCAGTTGTGCACAGTAAAACTATCCTTATTTTACAGGCTGCCCTTATTCACAGCTTTTACTACCTTGTGGTACACATTTATGAGAGGTATTTAAAAACATGTGTCATCACTTCATCATTATTAAACTGCAATTTATATATAGCTAATTATTAAGTGTTTTTAATGTAAAAAATAAATTGCCTATAACTACCTTGTATTATACATTTTATGGCATGTGAATAAACTTTAGAAATCAACAACCTACCCTCCAAAAGCTGCTCTCTCTCAAAATTCTCGAGTCATGCACTGACCCTGGCCAGTTGATCACACAGTTGGTTATTATCATGTCTGCATCACATACCAACTGGCAGTTGATGCTATGTCTGCCTTTTCTGTTCACATACTCCTGCTCGTTGATGCTGGGTGCCAGTATTTTGACGTGCGTACAGTCAACGCACCCAACAACACTTGGAAAGTTTCCCAAGTTATAAAACTTGTCAATGGCTTTGTTAACTTCATTTCGTGTTGTGGGAAACTGCACGAACTCGTTTAGTTTGCCAGCTAATGCGCGAGAAACTCTATTTATTATCCTGCTGACTGTCGACCTGTCTATTCCAAAAGAATCCCCAACAACAATTTGGAAGCTTCCACTTGCGTAAAAACGCAATGCAACCATCAGTTGTAAGATCGGTGGCAAACTTCCCTTGCGAGACACTGGGTGATCGATGTCCGCAGCAATGATGTCACAGATGTACACAATCTGATCACGCTTGAAGCGATAACGCTGATAGAGATCAACGTCATCATAAATATCGAAAGGATTCAGACGATCCCGAAACACGCGTTCCCTCCTCATGCATCGCCTCATCGTATATCGAAACGCAACTCTTCGCATCGCCATGTTGGCACTCTTCAGTGGAAGAAATCATTAAAAGTCGTCTTTCTCAGCTAAGCAATGGTTTATGCCAAGGGGGTACCAGTCTTAAAGTTGAGCAAGAAATCTTATACTTAGCGGAGTTAAGTTCACTCATGCACACGGAGAGTTCAAACTTAAGCTTGAGTAAGTGAACTTAAGCTTAAGTTGCCCTTTAAGATTCTTCGTCACTATGGAAAACGTTGCCTAAATGTGTTTGATGTGAAAACAGACCTGCGAACTAGATAGATGTCGTTTGCAAACTAATCCAATACATAAAACAAACTACGGCTGCACCAAAGAAAACGGGAGATCTTGCACGACCCACGAATGCGTGACAGACGACAGTCGACAGTCTGCTGCACTGCTCGGGCGTCTGCAATTTCGACCTACCGGCGGGTTTTTAGCTACAAAATGGGTCAAAAAAGATTTCTCACATGCTGCTGATCAAACGCACACGACATATATGAATGTCACGGGATCATACAAGTATCAAATATAAAAGAAAGCAGCAAGAAAGGGACAGGTGACAAAAAGAAAGCGACACCCACCTTAAATCAAAGTAGTTCCTCCATTGACCTCAGTGTGATCCGAACGAGGCTACTTCCTCGCTCCCATTCAAACGGAAGTCTGCATAAACATGCTCCTGGCTACTTTCGATTTTGTTGAGCACTCCCTTTACTCTCCGTGACTTACATTTTGCCCGCATGGATTGAAATATCTCTGTTGATTACATTTAGAATTAACCCGCAAGATTTGCTGTTACAGATTTACTGGAACCACCCTTACCCCCCAAACAAGGCAGAAAAACAACAAAAGACACTTTAGTTCTATATAGAGACATGGCCGGCCTTATTGTTCCAGTAATCATTACAATTAGAAATGGATTTTCTGCGCCTGGGATTTAACAGAACATCTTACGTTCTTGCATGTATGTATTACTATTAACAAAGACTATTAAAAAAACATTTTTAAGCCTGCATGGTATTAATTATAGTACTGTATTACATAATGATGCACCGACATTTACTGCACCTGTGTATGTGGTTGGGGATAGGGTGGGATGTGGTGCTGGTGGGTGTATTTGCCTGTGGCCTCGTGGCGCAGTGGATAAGTCGACGGTTTCCTATGCCGAAGGTCGCGGGTTCGATTCCCGCAAGGGGCGAACGTATGTGACTTAGGTACGAGACTATTGAGGTCACCGAGGGTTTTCTCCGGTTTCTTCCCTCCCTTCAATAATGGTACAGGACGCAGTCAAAATTTTAAAAAAAAAAAATCAAAAATAAAAATTCGATTTTCTTTCTGTCTTCTAATAGCGATCTCCCTGCCTTTACACCACCTGTTTGAGTGATGGATGTGTGTTTGGTGTGTGTGAGGGTGAATGAGACAGGTGAGCGTGTATGTTGGTATAGATCGCCTCGCTTTGAGCCTGAATGATTTGGGGTAAGGCGCGTATAGCATCCTGTATTATTATTATTATTTTTCTTTCTATATTCAAAAGGCTGTGAGCCTATAATGCCAGAACTACTATACATAGGTTAGATATAGGCCTACGCAGCATATTTATCAGGATCAGCATAATTTCAGAACCAACAAGATATTGTCATTATTTTTATTTGATTTGGTTCATACATATTCGTCACAGATGTGACTTTTAGCCACTTTCTTTGTGAAAGCACAACAACCTCTACTGTGTGCTGTAGTAGCCAGTGTGACCCCATCTTTATGATAAATGCAATTCACTTTGCATGAAATTATAATATAGAACACAGCCTTATGTATCATAGAGGTATACATCTATAATACATAGGGTTGTGTGCTATATGCTGCTTTGCTATGGAGAATCTGCTACGGGTGCCATAGATAAATATTGCCTTGCATCAAAGATATGGATACAAGTACAGAAAGATCAACATTAACAAATCACTGTCTGAGTCCGTTTTTAATATATACAGGTCTGTGAGGAGAAACTGCACAGAATGAGAGAGAGAGAGAGAGAGAGAGAGAGAGAGAGAGAGAGAGAGAGAGAGAGAGAGAGAGAGAGAGAGAAATAGAGAGGTGAAGGAGTGAGGATAACAGCAAATACAGACAGGATGCGATTAAATAAAAAATTGCAGTCACGATCAATTACTTTCAGTCATTTCTTTATTTCAGTCACACAGTCTTAAAAAAAAAAAAATTAACCGAACAATAAATCAAGAATCTAGGACAGGTACTGTGTGTTGCAATTACACTCCACAAAATTTTTGTTAATTTCCACACCAAAAAAAAAAAAAAAAAAAATTCCGCCTCTCACTGCACTGTCCTCGTTACAATACAACATGTACAAGTCAAGAAAAACATGGTCACCAAAAAAAGATTGACAAAGATGACGGATTACCTAAAATTAAATTTAAAAAATTCACAGTAATAATTGTTTTCCCCATGCATTCACATTCTTATCAACAAGTATACTTGTATCTACAGAAAAAGAGAAAGAAAAAAAAAGGAAGAAAAACATGAATATTTTAAAGAAAATACATAAGTATATTTAAAGTAAACATCAATGGACTTTTTAACACCAACAGTTGTGTCAATAAATTCCAAGAAAAGGTAAAAAGGTTCAAAGTGTCTATGCTAATCATACTAAGCACATATTCATAAACATAGCGGTATGTATTCCTTTCATCTGTGTTCTAGTTTTTTCTATTAAAAAAACAACAACAAAAGAAACATTTATTGTTTTCTATCAATAAATTTTGAAGCATTACAATGTCATTCATAAAAAATATTTTATTGCTTTGCATAAAGGATTCTGAATTATATGAAAACATGTCGAAATCAATTCATATTTAATTTTATAAAAACATATTGAAATCATTCATATTTAATTTCCATTTGAAAGGGAATTATTTCATTGATGCTTTTTCTTTTTCTTACATGTAAAAACAAAATGTAAAAACACAATATGTTCTTATGCTAGAATGATTTTATATTTGACTTTAACAGGTAGGAAGGAATGGGAGGAGGAAAAGAGGAAACTAGGGTGGTAGCTATCAGACTGCAGAAAAGGCAACGCATACACAGAGGAGTGAACACAACACAACTGGCTTATTCCACTGGTAATGACATTCACATTTCCACCCTCCACAAGTCCATCCCTAGAATGTCACATACAAGCAAGAAAGACTATGTTGGTTGGGAAGTAAGATAGCAATAGCACTACTGTTTAGGCAAATGGAGACAATGCATTGCCAAACTCAATTACAACGTGTCCGCAAAAATAAAAAGAGAAGAAAAACAAGTGTCCAAAATTTTAATTTCAACTAAAGTGTGCTATCACTGAAAAACTTAAGTACATGCAAAAGCAAACTTAACATGGGTCTGTGCAGCAAAAAAATGTTCTCATTCATACATAGAGTAATTAACCATCATGGAGGGAGAAAAACGAAACCACATAACAAAAGAGGTCACAAAGTTAAAGAAAAACATTTTGTTTGATCAGTCAAGAACAAAGGGTCTAACACTGTCTTCACAACAACAAAATATAACATTTGCACAAATTACACTCTCAAACAACATTAGTAGCTTCATAAGGAAACACAAAATAAATAAACATACCACCTTAGCTGATAAAATAAGAATAACAACATAATTTGTATTAAATTGAGTTCACAAAAGGAAAACATGTATCATAAAACCAGAAGAAGAAAAAAAAACACTCAAATAAAAAACAAAACAAATTCACATAAAATCAAATTAAGGGAAAACAATACAGTACAGTTCTACCAGAAAATCTATCTTCCTTCCGTTTATCAAGTCCATCTTGGGAAATAAGAATAGTTTGTCAAATATTTTACAAGGTTGAATAGTGATTCAAACAAAACAGAACAAAGAGCACAGATACATCAGCTGAGAAAACAATGTGTCTGGAGCATAAATCTCAGTTACGTTCAACATTCCTAAAGCTTCTCATCATAGCTGAAAGTTGTACAGTTTCATACTCATAGTGTGGAAATATAGAAAGAGAATAATCAATAATACTAATAATTTGCATATATCACTACAAAGTGCCACTCTGATGATAACCTCAAAATTGTGGTCTGCCTGTTCAAATAACGAGCAAAGATTCTTTATTCCTTCATACAATTATAAGTCCCTCCACAACTGTGATGAAACATTCAAAAAATAAATAAATACATGTTCTGTGTGAGTTTTCGTAACCTTGTTTTGTGTGTGCAAAATAACACTTCATTCAGGTGGTGTTTTTTTCTCTCCTGCAAAGCCACAAACACTGGACATTGATTGAGGCTGCCTTGACCATGAAAAAATCCACAGTAAACTTCAGACAGAGAAAAAAAATACACACTCAAGATGACCTGATTTTACACTGAAACAGCAAAAATGATCTAACCATAAATCCCTTCCCTATGATCAAGCCACAGCTGCAAGACAATCTAGTCCCTGTTACATGGCATACTTGGTCGTCCATTCCTTGGCCATACTGTTGAACTTTGCAATGTCTTCTTTATAGACACGGGCAATGTCGGGCACCAAAGGGTCGTCTGGATTCGGGTCCGTCAAGAGAGAACAAATGGACAGCAGCACTGAAATCAAGCAAAATGTTTGTCACCAAACACTGGACTCAATGAGAGACTGTGCTTGAAAACAACTCATCTGAAGCACAACTTTTGATGATTACTTAACAAATATGCAAGACTAGTTTCATATAAAACTAAAAATAACAAACTTGCAAACGTCTGACTGGTTAAGGTGAGTCACAACACAAGTGGACAAGGTTGAATACACTGTGTATAGGCTCATACATAGGCTAAGGGACATAATGAAAATTATTTCCCTTGCTTGTATGCTCTGCATAATGAACACCCACCAACCTAATGATGACCGTTTCATTTTTTCTGTAGCCTTTTTTCACTTTCAAACAAAGAAATTTTTTTTTTTTAAAATAAAGTAGAAAGGCAAAGCCCATAAGACTCACATGCTCCTTATGGAACTCACAATATTTAACATGAAAATGAGTGCCCAGAAAAGACAAAATAAAACCATGGCAATAAAATGCAAAGTAATACCGACTTCGATTTTTCTATGCTCTTGACCATAAGACTGAGCTCAGGCTCCAGATACATTCATGTACTATGAAATAAAGTACCACAAAAGTTGTATTAAGCCCCCCCAAAAACACGGTGACTTTGGGATAACCTTGACCTTCAGTGACCTTGACCTTGGTATGACCTTGACCCTCACATAAACTCTCCTGCATGTCTGATCAAATAGCCCAATGTAATTGCATACTAAGGGTTAAACAGCCATTCCACTGTATGATTACCCAGTTTTTCTATGTTTTGGCAAGCCTAAAATGACCTTGACTTTCAAGATCAACTCAAAAACGGAACATATATGAAAGATCAAACTATCACCTCTAAATACAACAAGTTTGGACTTTATACCTCTCATAGTTTAGGGTCAAGGTCACTTCAAAGTACCTATACAAACCAACTTTGGTCAGCTCCAGTGACCTTGGAGTGAGGTTGACTACATTTGCATAGTATGTGTGTCTATTGATATCAATCATGCATAGTTCAATATTTATAACCTAGAAAACAAGAAAACTTTTGTTTTTAAAAAAGTCATTTTTTGACTAACATTTGATGACCTCGTGACTTTGATGCGAAGTCATTCATTCACTGATCATTTTCGAGGTCTCATGGGTAAACACCATCTTAGCAAATTTGGTTGTGATAGCTGAAATAGGCTCTGAGTACTTTTGGCAAAAACATACCTTTTGAAATTGTGAGTGCTGGGGACCACTGTGACCTGAGTATATCCAGACAGATGCTGCCATTACTGTTGATGTTAGGGTGGTAGATTTTTGTCGTGAACGCAACCTGAAAATACAGGCAGGCAGTTTTCATTGCTATGTGAGATCCACTGTCATTTAAAAAAGTCTACAGAGATGATGCAATTGCAGCTGGGAAGATAGATTTTGTTTGTCAATGCAGTCTACACAAAAATGCTATTCACATAAACTGTTTCCACTAATTCCAGTAAAACAATGTCGAGAGATGCAAGTCTAGCGTCCCAACAAAGCTCACTTAAACCTGAATTGATCATGATGATCTACACAGACATGTTGGAGCGGCCCTGGAAATATAGTTTTACATACAGGAGGCACTGTGATCTAATGGTAGTGCTTCGGCTTGCGGATCGGAAGGTCCCGGGTTCGAGCCCTGGCTGGGCCATTGTGTTGTGTCCCTGGGAAAGACACTTTACTCCTGTTTTCCTACTCAGGGTGGAGAACAACTGAATCAAGAATCTCTGAAATCCGACCGGGGCCCAGGGGCCAAGCCCCGGTATTCGCCCCCTGGAAGAAAATGAATTTAGGCAATTTTGAAAGTAATTTAGGGCCTCTCCTGAATTCAAAAAGCACAAAGTAAACATCAATAGAAACAACAACCAAAAAAAAATTATGTTTTATGCACATGTCTTTCAAAAAAGTTAAGAATCTTGATTTGTAGGCCTAACAAAGTTTGAGGTCCACCACTGTTACACACAAACTCCACATTTCCAATTTTACTGGGCACACGTTTGTCTATTTTTTAGCTGTAAACAGGCAAGAATTTTTATAATTTTAGAGATATTTAGGGGTACGTTAGTAAAAACACCACATCTTAGGTATTAGTGACTAGTGTATAGATTTAAATGAAATAAAATGCAAAATGAACAGAAATAAATTCTCTTTTGATTATCTACCTTTTTATACTTCTCTTGTCATGTCTTGTTTTTTATTACTCCATGTGTATACAAAAAAAAAAGCTTTAAAAAGTCCAAACAAGCCCCCTCCTCTTCTTCACTTTCATGCCAGTCTGAAAGATTGTATGCATGCACACTACTGACACTAATTGTCTAATGTCAGTACCGATCTCTTCCTCCGACTCCAAGTCCATTTCTCTCACTTTAATGTCTAATAAATGGAAGCCTGTAAACTCCCCTTCATCAGTCGAAGAGTCTTGCAATCTTTCAAACAACGCGAGAATATAACCACATGGTTGATACGGACGCTCTTGGACGTTTTGCCTGTTTAGAACTTCGGCCGCTTTTGGCTGCTATACCCAATAAAGGGTAGCCCCTCAGCTTCTCACACTTGGAACTCAATATTTTTTTCTCGGAAATGCAAATGCCTTCCGCGGATCCGCGGAAAGTTCTCCACCCTGCCTACTCCTTCGGATGAGAGTATAAACCGAGGTCTAGTCTGTGTCGCATACATTCCATCATAACGGACTTTAAAGATCCTGACGCTCATGTCCTAGACAGGTGAGTGCCGGTGACAAGAAAACACCCAGCATGCACCTAGGTCCTTCTCCCCCATCCCTGGCTGCCCAGGATTGTGCTAAGTTGTCCGGGCGTCAGACCATGCGCCCAGAGGCTGCGGGTGGACGTCTCGGGCGGCTTGAGTTAGATCCTGTATCGGCCAGCGCCTTGAGCAGCTCTTGAGCTGGAAAAGCGCTATATAAGAACGATTAAATAAATAAATAAATAAATACAGCACTACAACAAAAGGTTTGAATCAATAACTAGAGGCTTATTGCAAAATCATCTAAAATTCACATGTTAAAATGATACACACCTTCGGAGGTTTGAATGGATAGTCTGTGGGAAAATGTATATTTAAGAAGAAGACTCCTCCTTGGTATGGGCTCTCAGGCTGCACAAATAAAACATATATTACTGTGTTAAATATATAAAAATTCTCTTATTTTGCATATAATGGAAGCTATCGAAATACACATTTTAAATGTATGACCACACTGGAATGATTAAAATTTCAATTTAAAAAAGCATAAAGAAGAAGAAGAAATATAAATTATACTCACAGGTCCCATGATTGTTGCTTGCCAGTGAAATACTGAAACATGTATTGATAAATGCTCTGTTTTATCAATATTATTTATTTATTTATTTATTACAGACAATTTAGATTTTGTGCATACACACACACAATTTGTAAAAAAAAATTTAAATATGTTATTTTTCTCGTTCTTTGCTTGGTCAGAAAATAGAATAAACAAGGAATATAAATATACACAACAGGAAGTGGAAAACAGGGAGGGTTAATACACTTAATTAGGTCATTTTCAGCCAGCTAATTGCAGTTCTAGTTTGTCTTATTGGACTTCTAGTTTGGTTTTTTTATTGGACGACGGAGTAAATAACAGTAACATTAAATTAATGAGTAATAACAATAATGACATCAGCAACAACAAGAAAAACAAAAACCTCCATTTCATCACAACAAAAGCTATAATAATAATAGTTCAGTGCCTACTAATAAATTAAAGTTTCTAGACATATATAATTTATAAAAATGCAACTTGACTGTCATCAGTCCTAATAATATTAACAATAAACATTAGGTGTCATACATATATACCGCTGTGTAGGGTAATCTGAGATAAACTGAAAAGTGAGTTTTTGGTTTGAGTTACTTTTTTTTTTTTTTTTTTTTTTACATTTTAACCATAAACAAAACTTTTTTTTATCCTTCTTCTTCTTGAAAATATGACAAATCATTTGCCAGGTAACAGTTCACATCTTTTAAGGTATCACAGAACTGAGCGTGAGTATCAACCAGAGTTTAAGTTTTTACAGCAAAAGAATTAGAATCACGTAAATCACTGAATCTAAATGAATAAGCTGCTTTACAAATAAAGCATTAAATGATTATATATATAATATACTACAATTCATTAAATACTTCTGTAGCGAACCCACACTGACCCATCTCAGTTCAACTAAAGTTCTGACTTACTATTTCGAAAGAGTACAAGAAGTTTCAATCAATCCAAGCATATCTGTTTGTTACTTTTGTTTTATTAAAGATAACAAAATCACTCTGGACTATGGGTAAATTTTTTTTAAAGACCTCAAAGACAACGATTTAAAAATTAATACTTACAGTCATCTCCAACTGGTCCAGCTGAGCAGTGGGCAGGTGGATCTTTCCCCAAGTCAATCAACTCCTGAAACACAAAAACATGCTTAATTTATGAGATTTACATTATTATTGTAGATGGGTAGTTGAAAGAGGGGAGAAGTCTCAGGAGTGTGAAGAAAGATCTCATTTACACATTCTCTCTCTCAAATATCAGTCCGTTGATGACCGTTGACAATTCTTTTTATTAGAAGAACATTGTAAGGCAAGGCTAGACCGCAAAGGCCGTACCGGTCGAAGAAACTGCTGGGCTAGTAGTGGCAGCAGCTGAGTGGTCCCCAGCCTGATCGAGGCCCTGGCTTTTATACTGGGTTGCCAGCCGCACAGAAAGCAGTGTAACTGCACGCTGCATGCGATGCTACACTCTACCTTTCTGGCTAATTCTGTGTTAGTTGCAAAACTTTGTCTTACTCTTAAGCATACTGCAAAAACAACTACTGAATAATATACAAATTACACATCAGCGTAAACACGGAAATACACCTTTTTTACAGATATAAAAATCTCGAACCTATCACCTACACACGAAAAAAATAGTCGTTACTCTAAAGGGTGTCAAGCTTCTAAACTCAGAATAACTTTTTAATCTATTAAATTCTAAACAGTAATAATAACAAAAAAGAAAGAACAAAGTCTCTTCTTTTCAACGATATATATCATGAGGCATGGTTACTATTATGGGTTTAGAATAGGACGGACTAGAAATAGAAAACATTTAAAAACATCCTACCAACAAGAAGTCTGGAACCTTCTTTTACCTTAGCCCTTGTGTTTTCATTCAGATTTGTACATCCATGTAAACTAATGTTTGATTAAGGCATCTAATGGTAAAAAATAAACTAAGGCATGGGAAAATATGACATTTAAGGTAGTACACGTACAGTGTAGAATCTTTGCTATAGTCGTTATTCAAAATTTTCTTCTTATCATGTATTAAAGGAGGGAGTTATCACTACTGTTATTCCACAAGCTATGTTATATAGATATTCTGATACTTGTAATGCTAAGTCTAATGGTGATGTTCTTTAAGGGATCTGAAAAGTATACAGGGTTTGCCAATTTTTTTTCAACGCTTGCCCTGGGTAAGCAACATGCCATTTCTAACTTTCCTGCTCATAAATGTATTGGCCCACATAGTGAAAGCATAGCACCACTCTTAATAAAAGGAGCACTGTCATTGGCTGAAGGTTGAACAATTGAGTATTGACCAATCAAATTCACTACTATCAAATTAGTGTGCCGTCAAAATTCCAAGCACGTTTTCCACAGGCTGCTACGCAGATCAAAGTAAACATGATTCGATGCTGATGATCAAGTTGTGTTGTTTTACAATCACAGCTTTTAACTTAACCCCGGGCAAGTAAGTTTCATGATTTGACTTTCCAGGCAACTTTTTTACTTGCCCCGGGAACTGGGAAATGGAATGTGGCAGTCCCTAGTAGTATATATCTCAAGTAATAGAACACAGTTTAAACCTAACAAAGACAATAAAGCCTATGTATCATATGGTCAGAAATTCTTGTAGCCAACACAGTTACATTTTAACTCTTGAAATACAAAAACACGCTTAATTTATGAGGGATAACTACTAAACTAGTAAAACATGTCTAGGTTATCCACACAAAAAGACATCACAAAATATGTGTCAACATTACAAATATCAGAAATCTGACAGTTACAAATGTGAGGGTGATGGTGTGCGGGGGATCATAAAGATAAAAGAACAGAGGATGCTCAGCTGCTGAAGATATTATCTTCTTCTTTCGTTGGGGGCTGCCAACCTCATTTTATTGAGGACGCTGCAGCCAAATGCTGGGTATGTTCTTGTTACCGGCACTCACCCGTCTAGGACATGAGCATCAGGATCTTTAAAATCCGTTATGATGGAGTGTGCATGCGACACAGACTAGACCTTGGTTTATACTCTCATCTGAAGGGGTAGGAAACTGGAGTAAAGTGTCTTTCCCAGGGACACAACACAATGGCCCGGACAGGGCTCGAACCCAGGACCTTCAGATCCACAAGCCAAAGCACTACCATTAGACCACAGTGCCTCTCAATAATTATCATTTGATTTACGAATACGAATACGAATACGAATACGAATCTTTATTGTCCATAGTTAAAATACAATAACATGGAAATTTGTCTTTAGTAGCACAAAGACTAAGACAGAAAGATTAAAAACTACAAGAAATATTAACAGTTTTTGTTATATAAAACATTAAAGACAATCAGATCATACGCATGACAAATAGCTGACTTCATTGCACAACTCACATCATATTACATTACATAAAACATTAATTTAAGACAATCATACGCATGACAAATAGCTGACTTCATTGCACAACTCACATCATATTACATTACATCATCACAGTACACAGAAGACAAATGTAGCCATTGTAGGTAACTGGGGGTATTACAGTTTGCTTAAATTTAAGATGCGGATTGCACTTGGTACATAAGAGTGGCCATACAAGTTTCTTTTCCAGGCCGGGGTTCTAAACCTCCGACCTGAGGGCAACAGTTCAAATGATCTACACATGGGATGACTGTTATCAGACATGATCTTTCTAGCTTTACTTTTTACCAAATCTTTATATATTTCTGTTATTGGCTTTTGTGTCTTTCCTATCACTCTGCTAGCTAGGTTTACAATGCGGTTGAGTCTGATCCTGTCTCTAACGCCAAGATTTCCGAACCAGGTAACAATGTTAAAGCATAGAATACTTTCTACTAGAGATCTGTAAACTATTTCTAAGATATGTACATTGACCCCAAAATTTTTCAACTTTCTTACTAGATACATCCTTTGATTGGCCTTTTTGCAAATAAAACCAACATGATCACTGAACTTCAAGTTCTTGTCTAAAACCGTCCCTAAATACTTAAAAGTTTCAACCTGTTCTACATTTTCAGATGCAATTTTCAGGGGGCGAAGCAGGGCAGGATCTCTCGCACGGTGTTCTTCAAAGCAAATTTCTTTAGTTTTAGTTACGTTTAGCTTTAAATAACTGTCACTGAACCAGGTAAGAAGCGTACAAGTAAAATCGAAGTATTGCGAGAGAGATTGTTCATCTTTCAGCCTGCCTATTAGAGCCATATCATCCGCAAACTTTATCAAAGTAAAAATGCTGGTGTCGCACGTCAGTTCGTTGGTGTAGAGAGAAAACAAAACCGGCGAGAGGACACAGCCCTGCGGCGCCCCAGTGTTTACAATAATCTCGTCGGACAAGATACCATCAATACTGACCCTCTGTGGCCTATCGCGGAGAAAGGAACGAATCCAGAGAACGAGTCCTGGACTAACGTCAAGGTCAAGAAGACGCTTGATTAGTAAGTGGGGTTGAAGCGTATTAAATGCAGAACTGAAATCCATCATAAGGCACCGGACAAAAGTACCTGAGGTATCAAGGTGTCTAGAAACAGAATCAAGTAAGGTCAAGGTTGCGTCCTCTACCCCGCGTTTTGCCTTGTAAGCAAACTGCAGAGGGTCCATGCGATTTGCCACTGAGGTAGTCAGCTGTCTACAGAGCAGTTTTTCCATGCATTTACAAACCACCGAGGTCAAAGCGACAGGCCTAAAATCATTCATTTCTCTGGCATTTGGCTTTTTAGCAACTGGTATTACAGTAGAGGTGCGCCATGATCTTGGGACAAAATGATAATTCATTAGAAGTTGAAAAAGGCGAGTAAAAACACAAGATAACTGACTAGAACATTCCTTTAAAACTTTACCCCCCACCCTGTCAGGACCACAAGCCTTGCGAGGATTGACATTTGAAAGAACCTTTTTAACATCATTTTCGTTAATGGTAATGTTATTTGGAATGGTAAGCAGAGGCAGACAAACATCCTCAACTTCCTGTGAAAAATCATGTTCATCAAAACGAGCATAAAATTTGTTTAAATCATTTGAAAGTGAAACAGGATCGTCATTTTTAACACCTTGCTTTTGTACTTTCCTCCCCATCATTGTATTCAACCCATCCCATGCCCCCTTTCCATTCCCTTCTATCAATTTTTCTTGCACCTTATCTTTGTATTCTTTTTTGCTCTTTGCAATTTTCCAACGAAATTCTTTTTCTATTTTTTTCACTTTTGCCATATCTCCCTCAACAAATGCTTTCTTTTTTTCGCCCAGAATTCGTTTTATATCGGCATTTATCCAAGGTTTAGAATTTGAATAGATTTTTACTGTCTTTTTAGAGACAACATTTTCTTCACAAAAAGTAACATATGATGTAATAGAATCTGAAATGGTATCTATATTATCCTCGTTTTCAAAGAAAACATCCCAGTCCGTTATCTCAAAACAACCCCTCAAAGTTTCTGCGGTCACATGATCCCATTTGTTTATTACACATGTCCTTGGCCCTTCCCTCTTTACTAGTTGTCTATATTTAGGTAGTAGATGAACGACACAGTGATCGGATTTTCCTAGTGGTGGTGAGTAGCGATCTGCGTACGCATCAAGAATGTTCACGTAGCATTTATCTAGAACGTTGCCTTTCGCATGTGTTGATTTTGTTACACACTGCTGAAGCTGCGGCAGATGTTTTGAGACGTCACACGTGTTGAAGTCGCCTAACAACAGCACAGGCTGATCAGCTGATCGGGTGAGCGCCGAGTTATAGGACTCGGCTATGCGCTCTGCTGCTGCTTCGTCGTTTGGGCCTGGCACATACACAAGTATAACAGACACCTGTGTAAATTCGCGTGGAAGGTAGTGAGGCCGGAGTGACACGGAGAGAATTTCGTAGTCGCGTGTACTGATGGTTTCTCTCACTGTAATGTTTGTAGCCCAGTCTTTGTTTACGTAGATGACAAGCCCTCCCCCCACCTTCTTTCCTGTTTTCTGTGGATCTCTGTCAAGTCTAACGGCAGTAAACCCATCTAGATCTGCTTCTGTATTTTCTGATAGCCAAGTTTCTGTAACACAGATGATGTTGCTGCGGCGAAAATCGCCGTCGTGTTGTACAAGGGCTGTCAGCTAAATTTAAACAATAATGTAATACAAAATCCAAAAATTCAATCAAGGTTAAATAATGTTAACTTGGGGGTATGAAAGAATGCTATAGATAGATCTATTTCAGTTCTGTTTCAGTGTGTAGAAGCAACACTCATAAAACATAAAACAATCATAAAACAATGTGAATGAGTTTAATGCACAAGAATGGATCATTCTGGATGTGGATCTTTAATGTCAGCAGCGTGACAACTCATATTCAGTATTCTAAGTACGCTGGAAGCTTATACTTTAGATTGAATTGATTTCTACAAATGACCACGAACAAGCTTCTGGTTTAAAAATGGACTGAATTGACATGAACTGTTGGTCGTAAGGCCATGACTCGCATAAGACTTGAGAGGACATTGATCAGGCGGGTGGAGTCAAACGTGCAACACTGGAATTATCAATGAATGTTCGACTACAGACAGTATTCTAACTAAATCATAAAGAACGGGAAAATAAGACTTTTCAGCAATTAATCACAAACATACCTTATTAATACGTTTCATAGCCATCTTAGCACTTGATCTGTGTGTGTCAAAATCGTCCAGGAAGTGAGAAGAATGGCGATCGCGCATGCGTATTCAGAACTTTCTCGAGGTTATCTTTCTTCGATGCGAAACCCTTTTTTTAGAGACCTACTCAAGATTTGTAGGGGGTACAAAAGGTTCAGGCTTAGCAGTTTTATTTACATTACATATAGTAGTAGTGCGCTATATTTATCTCCCTCCTCAACCATTTTTTATATATTCATTTGTTTGTAGCGGTATTAATTATTTCTGCTCACTGTGATTTCTGCTACTGTAGGCCACAGGCTCTGAAGTATTTCTTTCGTCTTTGTAAACTCGTGGGTCTTCTACATACGTACGTTGTGTGTATAGTATGTAATTGAGGCCTACGAAAGACGAGACTTCCCAGCCTGTGAGTAGGCATGCATGGGTCACTGACAAGGGTATTTCACAATTTTGTTCCACTTTATAAATAGCAAAGACGTTATAATATATTGTAGAGTGTCTTTGTAAATAGGTGCAATATGTAATTAATTAGTAAGTAAAATAACATAAAAATAAATAAAATAAAAATATAATAAAACATGAATAAACGAAAAGGTAAGTTAAATTAAACAAAATCAAAATAATATTGGATGCAGTCAAATTAATCTTTAAAAAATACAAAACTATTTAACTTTCAGTTTCCTAATAGCGATCTCCCTGCCTTTACACCACGTGTTTGACTTGTATACTGTTGTCCTTGTTGTGTGTCTGTAATATATTTGTTGCACGTGAGCGTGTATGTTGGTATAGGTCGCCGCGCTTTGAGTTTGAAATCATTCGAAGTAAAGCGCGTATTAGCATCCGGTATTATTATTATTATTATAAAAAATACATTAGCTGATGCAGTGCAAGTCCTTTCTTCTTTCTGTTGACTACCTCCATCATAAGGAAGACTCTGTAGACTTTGTCTGATACGAGAGTGTGTGTGTATTCATTACTCTGTGTCTGTGTGTG
Organism: Oncomelania hupensis; assembly: GCA_036898135.1. Taxonomy (NCBI): domain Eukaryota; kingdom Metazoa; phylum Mollusca; class Gastropoda; order Littorinimorpha; family Pomatiopsidae; genus Oncomelania; species Oncomelania hupensis. Next base: position 110,741,746 of record CM072512.1, read on the forward strand.
TTGTTGTTTTTCGTTGTTTTTTTTTCAAGTACATGCATACCACCATATTGTGCAGTTGTCGTGTAAATGGATTGCAACAGAAAACTGAAGAAGACCTATTATTAATCATGTCTAGCGTTTTATTTCAAAGAGTTTGTTTTGTTGTTGTTTTTTTTGTTGTTGTTGTTGTTTTGACTCAGCCATGTTTTAACTAATGTGTCAGTACCAATTATATTTTTGCAATAAACAAGACTTGCCACACTCCATGACTCACTGCAAGGTTCTAATCTAGTACGAGCTACTAATAATAACTGTAAGTAGTCATAGATAATTTGATATTATTGATTGATTATTGATTTTAGTTCTGCTTTTAATACAATCATCCCTCATAAACTGTTTGATAAACTGGCGCTGTTGAACGTCCATCCCTCCATTTGTCATTGGGTCCTTGATTTTCTGTTGGACCGACCACAGGTCGTGAGAGTCAATAGAGCCACATCATGCTCCCGAGTCCTAAATACTGGGGCTCCGCAAGGTTGTGTTTTGTCACCGCTTTTATTTACCCTTTTCACAAACGATTGTGGGTCGTCAGATCCGTCGGTGCTAGTGGTCAAGTTCTCTGATGACACTACAATTGAGGGTTTTATTTCGGGTGAAGATGAAAGTGCATATCGCGAGGAGGTCGGGCGGCTGGTTGGCTGGTGCTCCGATAACAATCTTGAGCTCAATGTATCTAAAACAAAAGAAATGGTCATTGACTTTCGCAGGAATAAAAACACTATCCCACCTCTTATGATTAACAGTGAATACGTAGAACAGGTTGACTCATTTAAATTTCTTGGAACGGTCATTTTCAGCAACCTGTCTTGGGACAATAACAGCATGTCCATTATCAGGAAGTTAACTAGACAATACTCGCGCATTTCTATCGCGCCGTGATTGAGAGTATCCTGTGCTTCAGCATCACAGTCTGTTTTGGAGGCGCCACTTCGGGCGAGAAGTTTCAACTCGAAAGAATTGTGAAACGTGCGGCAAAAATCATAGGCTGCGATTTATTTTCCCTCGCGTCCTTATACAGCACGCGTTTGGCAAGAAGGGCCAGCAACATCATTGGCGACCCATCCCACCCAGCCAACCATCTGTTCGAGCTCCTCCCGTCAGGCAAACGCTTCAGAGCACTAAAAGTTAGAACTAGCCGGTTTAGACACAGCTTCTTCCCCGAGGACGCCCTCTCAGTACCAGTGTCCTCAGTTATCCACAGAGCATGAGGTGTTATACTTAAACGCCAATTTATTATTTGCGATAATGTGTTAGTGGTGCAATTCTGATTCTTTAATGTATTTTATCTCATTATGTTTTAATTTAGATACCCATGCGGGTATGAGTGAGTATGCATGTGCGTGTGGGAGTTGCGAGTGGGCGTGCACCCGTGCTTTACTCCTTAAATAACTTTTTCTATTAGAGTATTTTAATGTTTTAATGTCCAGTGGAAGGTTGTTTGTTGTTGCAGAGGGACTGAATGTTTTACAGCATCACCAAAACAAAATCCTATGTATTTTGAATTCATTGGGTAATAAAGTGTCTTGACTTGACTTGATAACTAATAGCTAGTATATACTTTTTCTCAAGACTGAATTATTATTATTTTTTTTTAAATGTTATTTTATTTACCTTATTGTCTCTTTTTCATAGGGAAATTCTGGGCCGCCTCCTCTGTGGAAAGCGTTGTCGCAGCCTGTGGCGCGCCCAAACCCAACCTACCTAACATTAGTTGTGATTTTGAAATTTTTGCTGGGGGGTTAATACATGTAATCATAACGTTGGAACTAAACAACATACACTATACAGTGCATATGATTATTAACTAATTGTTAAGAAAAAGTGTTAACTAATCATTACATTACATTACATTACATAATTGTTGCTTTAGGTCCAGCGGACTCTTCCGAGCCAAATCAGGACCGGACAACCCCCAATCCGCATAAAAGATCTGCTGAAACAACCCTAGTGGGAAAACTGAATGCCCTCCACCAGCCAGTCACTTTACAATAAAGACATCCCACGCAGGGGACGCTGAGGCTGTACTCTAATTTATCGAACCCCCGTTTACAAAAACAAAATAGAATACAAACATCATTATAAATTATCAACAAAACATATACATATAAAATGCCTACATTGCTAAATAATAACATCATAGGAAGCCCTAGTGACCACCTGGCAGAAAGCGTCCAATATTCTCAAGCTGATCCAACAGACCTCATACACAAACAAGGAGTCTTGTCCCGAAAGAGTTTTCAAGAAAAAAGGGAGGTGACTGGTCTAGCGAAGAAGAAGATAGTATAGCAGATTGATAGAACAGAGCAGGACTGAGAAAGAGCAAATGAGAAAGACAGCGACAGTGGGAATTTAAAGCACTAAATTTCCAGAAAGTGGGGATACTATTTATACTGAAACCCCCGGCACCCCAACGGGGGTGTTAACTAATCAATATATTAATGGAAGGACGTCACTGCATGTGAACTGTAGTTTCATTTCAATAATTAAATAATTATAATCAAACTTTGTTAGAACTTTCTTCTTAATATATGAATTGATGGATATATATATATATACAAGTGTAAGAGTGTGTGTGCGTGCGTGTGTGTTATTAGTTAGTTATTGTTTATAGGGTCCAACGGACTGCAGAGCCGAATCAGGACCACAATTTGGTTGAAAGGCCGGCCGGCCAGGGGACTCGCATATCTGACCGCATAAAACTGCTGAAACTACTCTAACGGTAACACTGAAGGCACTCCACCAGCCGATCACTGTACAATGAAGGCATCCCATGCACGAGACGCTGAAGCTTTACTCTAATTTATCGAACCCCTGTTTACAAAAACAAAATAGAATATAATCATTATAAAATATTAACAAAACACATACATAACATACAAAAATGCCTACATTGATTAAAAAAAAAAGCCCTAGTGACCACCTGGCAGAAAGCGTCCGATAGCCCCAAGCTGACCCAACAGATCCCATACACAAATCAGAAGTTTTGGAAGAGTTTTCAAGAAAAAAGGTAGGTGATTGGTGTAGCGAAGAAGATAGTAGATTGATAGAACAGAGTATGAACGAGAAAGAACAAATGAGAATGACAGAAACAGTGGTAATTTAAAGCACTAAATGTCCACAAAGTGGGGATACTATTTGTACAGAAACCCCCAGAATTCCCACGGGGTTTATGTGTGTGTGTGTGCACAAGTGTTAATTTTTATCAGTGGTATCAATTTCAGTCATCCACAAACAAAAGAACAATAGCAAAAAGAATAATTTTTGACTTTATTGTTCAACTGTCCATTCAGCCTCAACACTAATACAAACAAAGCTTCTTACAATCAACCAGGAAGAGGTTCACTCATTCAGCATTTTCTGAAGTATGAAATAATACTGTGCTGTGCTGTGCTGTGCTGTGCTCAGCTGTGACAGATGCCGCCACTGAGATCCTTGGTAAGCTTCGACCAAAGAAGAAGCCGTGGATCACACCTGAACCTTTGGATCTGTGTGATAAACAAAGAGAGATTAAAAAAAAAAAAAAAAAAAAAGCCCCTCACAGGGAGCTGATGTCTACCGAAAAATCAACAATGACGTCCGAAAAGGCATGCGCACAGCAAAGGAGAACTGGATAGAAGCTCAATGCCAGGAAATAGAGAACAGTCTGAAGAAGAACAACAGCAAGAAGACCTACCAGACTGTGAAGCGGCTGACAAGTGTTAAACAGCCCAAAGTCTCCACGATCCAAAGCAAGTCTGGCATATGCCTTACAGAAGAACAAGAAGTCTTGGACAGATGGACAGAGTACTGCTCTGACCTTTACAACCATACACCAAATGGAGACCCATCAGTTCTAGCATGTCCCGAGAACAGAAAAGAAGAAGAAATCCTCCCAATTCTCCGGGAAAAAGTTGAGGCAGCAGTGCAATCGCTGAAGAAAGGGAAGTCAGCGGGAGTGGACAACATACCCGCGGAACTGCTTCAAGCAGGAGGAGAAGCGATGATTGATGCCCTCACCATTATCTGTAACAAGATCTGGCAGAGTGGGGAGTGGCCTACACATGGACCCAGTCGCTTGTCATCACTCTTCCCAAAAAAGGTAACCTTCAAGAGTGTGAAAATTACCGCACCATCAGCCTCATCAGCCATCCCAGCAAGGTCCTCCTGAAAATAATATGGTATGGCCACGTCACCAGATCATCAGGCCTTGCAAAGACCATTCTGCAAGGCACAGTGCAAGGAGGTAGAAGAAGAGGGAGACCGAAAAAGAGATGGGAGGACAACATCCGAGAATGGACTGGTTTGACACTGAGCGAGGCCATCAGGGTTGCTGAGGACAGAGAGAGATGGAGTACGCTGGTTCTGTGGTGCCCCTACGACCTCCGAATTACGGGACAGGATAGGATAGGAAATAATACTGTGAACTTACTGCTTTTCCTGTTAAAATTGAAATTAAGACCAGAATTTAGTACGACCTAGCTGCTAGTAATAACTGTCAGTAGTCTTAAATAATCGGCAGGGATAGCTCAGTGGTCAGGGCACACGCCTTGGGAACGTGGGTCTGGGGCTACGCGGTTCAAATCCTGACTTCAGCAAACTAATTGTAAGCATGCTGGTTATTAGTGGCCAACGCCTTGAGAAGCTTTATGAGCTTGTAAGTAACCTGAGCAACTTACCCAGTGCCATACTACAGCCTATATACTTTATTTTCTGCGGTCAACAATGTCACAAAACTACATCCTTCTAAAGCATTTATGCAACACCATGCCCTCCTCTAAAACATCTAGACTTCCTTTTGAACTATACCACAACATTCGTGACCTTGTCTTCTTCCACGCACTCTGACCAAACGCGGATTCCGATCTGGCCGCTTGCACCGCCTATGTTATGGACTACCTCCGAGCAATCACAAACCCAACACCACTGGGTTTTTCTAAAACTGCAACATGCCCTCCTTCCGTCATGAACTTCTGACTGCTTCCCTGCCAGTGATCACCAGAATGCCATGGTCACCTTTGAACTCCTTTTTCTCATTCCACCGCATGAACCCATTCCCGTTCTGGTTTCCATCATCAACCCTTTGCTGCCGTTTCCTCCTTCAACTCCTCCAACACTATTCTTCACACCTACAAGCCATCAAGCACCTCAGCATGTCAGCATACACATCAAGCCAATGTTTAACAACTTTGCAGCAACGTCCACACCCCGGTCATTGTCAGCAGCATTAACCACACCATCATCGTCAGCAACATCCACGCCCCAGTCAACTTCAGCAGCATCTGCCACGTCACCACCATCGTCGACATCAACCACAACACCATTTGCCAGCAACATCAACCACGCCATCATCGTCAGAAGCTTCAACCATCGTCAGCATTAACCACACCACCATTGTCAGTAACATCAATTACGCCACTATCTGCATCGTCAACCACTATCATCATCAGCGTTTACCATGCGACCGTCATCGTCGGCAACATCAACAACCCCACCACCATCATCCACAACTACCATGTAACCTTTGACTGCATCGTCTACCAAGCCGCCGTCATCTTTGGTAGTACCAACAACGTCATCGCGATCGCTAAAATCAAGAACAGCACCATTGCCAGCGGTATTAACCACGTCACCATCATCAACATCAATTTCGATCACGCTACCATCGTCAGCAACATCAACCACGCCATCTTCATCGTCATCAATATCAACCACGCCACCATCATCGTCTGTAACATCAACCACGCCACCATCATCATTAGCAACAACAATTTCGCCTCTATCATCGTCAGCAACATCAACCACGCCACTATCATCATCAGCAACATCGTCAGCATCACTATGCCACCATCCTCTCCAGCCTTGCCGAATTGTCGCTGTTTTGTTCACCTTCATGCCAAACCCAAACTGACTTTGCCTATATAACTCCCCTTTTCAACCGCCGATGCCTTCCTTCAGAGGTTCTCCATCGCTGATGCCCTGCCACCTACCCAGTGTGACAACTCTTCCCTCGCTGCACGTACTTTCTCCCTTGGACGGCGCTCCTACATCTGCCATAGAAGAAACGGACGTTTTGCCTATATTTCATAGCTCTTCTTTCTTTCTCTCAACCACAAACTGACTCTCAACTTCACTCCCCGTTACCTGTTGACCTTTAATGATAAAACTTCATTGTTTATTTAGTGCTCATTCTGTTCTGACCGATTCCCGTGCTGATGAAATTTTTGTTTTTCTTGTTAAAAAAAATATTGATGTTCTTCTCACCAAAACCTGGCTCAAACCTGTAGGAGACGAGTCCATCATCCATTCCCTCACCTCTCCTGGTGTTTCGTTATGCTATTAGGGCCGGGGGAATCAGCATCATTTACAGAATCTCACTCCATTTCACTTTTTTCTAAAAAAAAAAAAATATTATTCTAAGGGTGGGGGATAGTGAGGGGTGGTTGCCTACAATTGTTTAAAGATAATGATGAAGATGTTGGTGTGATTGGGTGTGTGCATGTGGGTGTGTGTGTGTGTGTGTGTGTGATTTCTATGATTTCCAAGTTAATGGTAAAGATTAGTTACTGTGTTAATTTGTTAAGGGGCAGATTGGAAAATCTTTATCCCTAATAAAAAAAAAGTTTTAAAAGTTTCAAAGTTTTTTCACAGCTGCTGCTCTCTGCCCACGATTCTTTCGAGTTCGTTGAGGTCACTCTCAACACCCATGGCCAAACCATCATCTTTATATGCATTTAAACAAATATTATACTTATACTATCTTTAATTTTTTACTTGTATTTTTTTTTTTGGGGGGGGGGGGGGGGTTATTTTAGTGATCAAGTGCCTGTCATAGTTCTTTGTGAAAGGTAATAAAGATTTGTTGAATTGAATTTACCGCCCCCCTCCCAGTCCCAAAAACCAACTCAGACCTGCTATGTTTCTTGAAGCCTTTTAATATTTTATTGACCTTTACTCGTCCAAACCTGGCAAACTCGGCGATCTCAACATTCAATTTGATCAACCTGAACACTCGGGAACTAAAACGCATCTGTCACAACCTCCCTATCCATAGCATTACACAATTTGTTTCTGAACCTACATTCGCTCTGAACACATCATCGACTGTGCAATCGCTAGACAGTCCAACAACATTCTCTCTCATATCATTGTATCACAAGATCTTGAGTCTGGCCACTACACTGTTCTCTGCTCTCTGTGTCTCTTTCCTCCTCAAAAGCAAAAAACGCAGCTCTTCTTCACATCGTGAACTCATTTCCTCTATTGACCTGTCACGCTTAGACTAGGCTACTGTAACTCTCTTCTGGCCGGACTTCCTTTTCTTCTGTTCATCTGCTCCAACGTGTTCAGAACTCAGCTGCTCGTTTGGTTCTCAAATTGAAAAAAAAAATCTGATCATATCACACCCCTCCTAAATTCTCTCCACTGGCTTCCTGTATCTCAGAAGATTACCTACAAAATATGATTGTACAGTACTCCTCTTTTAACGTCACTACCGTTTAAGGTCACAAGGCGTATAAGATCAATCAGGTTGTTGGTCCCGGCCAAACACCTTCTTTGTACCATTTAGAATTCCTCGCTTAGCGTCACCTCGCATAAGGGAAAACCTCGGATAACGTCAACCCCGTTTTGGTTCCCAAATGGAGGAGACTACTGCTTAAGAGAAATTGATGTCACAGATGACGTCATTTATGAGGTCACTAGATGGAATTCCATCACAGAACACCTGTCACGTCCAGCCAGCATCCGCACTCTGCAATACACACGGGCACCACTTTGACAGAGTGCGACCCATGGGCGGTGTAGACAGGCGTAACTGTGATCTGCCGTGTCCCCTCCTAGCGGGAAGTATTGCCACAGTGGACCTTACCCTGACTTGACTTCATTCACTAGCGATAAAGCATGTGCCGTGGCGTAGACAAAATGAACAATCGTTAAACTTGTGTAAGGTTTTCTGCAAATACACCCAGTAACTGTCTTGGTGCATACTTTTTATTTTTTATTCTCATTTGCGTGCGTGCGCGTCAATGTGTTTGTGTGTGTGTGTGAGTGTGTATGCATGCTTGCATCCGTTCGTTTGAGTGTTTGAGTGTGTGCTTATGCATCATACACACGCACCAAAAATACATATACAGTAATGCATACATGCATACGCGCGCACCAACGTGCACACATGTACACGCACACACACACACTGTCACACGACAAAGAAATTTAGCACCTCGTATAAGATCAAGTTTTTTACTGGTAGTTGATCTTATCTAATATCAGAGGACTGTTTAGGGTGCCCCTCGGATAAGATCAAACAAAACTTTGGTCCCGTGGGGGGTAACCTTAAACGAGGAGTACTGCAGTACTCCTCTTTTAACGTCACTACCGTTTAAGGTCACAACGCGGATAAGATCAATCAGGTTGTTGGTCCCGGCCAAACACCTTCTTTGTACCATTTAGATTTCCTCGCTTAGCGTCACCTCGCATAAGGGAAAACCTCGGATAATGTCACCCCCTTTTTGGTTCCCAAATGGAGGAGACTACTGCTTAAGAGAAATTGATGTCACAGATTACATCATTTATGAGGTCACTTCCTGTTTTGAGATGATGTCATATATTCCTTATGATGTCATTTCTGAGCGAAGCCATGAGGGCTGCTGAGGACAGAGAAAGATGGAGTATGCTGGTTAAGCTATCATCTGTGGTGCCCCTACGACCTTCGGGTTATGGGACAGGATAGGATAGGATAGGTACAAATCAAGCAATGGTAATGAGTTTTCAGTTTATACAGATCATTCCATGTTTGGTGATGTACTGAGGACAGCGTCTGGGAAGAAACTGTTTCTGAATGTATGTATGTATGTGTATCAGTTTATAGTCCCCTCTCTTCCCAATAAGGATTTTCAGAGAGGAGACTTATACTGTGTTTCTGAATCGAGAAGTTCTGGCTCTTAAAGCACGGAACCGACGGCCAGAGGGCAGAAGCTCGAAGAGACTGTTGGCTGGGTGTGATGGATCGCAGACTGTCTTTTCCGTTTCATTCGCGTTGTTAGTCTCATTTTTGTTACCCTTCTTTTCGTATGTTTTTCGATGTTAAATGTGTAGAACTGCGCTTTAAAATGACGTCGTTAGAAAAAAGCCCTATATGAATATCCTTATTATTATTATCTATATATATATATAAATTGCTTAGCCGGAAGTCCTTTTTCACCTCTACTGTAAAGTTTGTCGGTATGGACGCTGATCTGGGCAGGTGCTGGGCGCTGCAGATCGGCCTGCTGTGCGCAAAACACTTTTGCACTCATGTCACCAATCTTACAGCTGAAGGTTACCTGTTCACATTCTTTTTCATCCATACTTATATGCGCACAAAAATTCATTCGCAAACAATCTTGCAAGAATCCTATTCAAGCTTTGCACCAACCCTAATTTTTTTTCCCCAAAACATAAAAATAAAATAATAAATGAAGATTCTTTTAGAAGCCAAGGCAAAATCGTCCAAATGAAACTCGCAGACAACAGTTGTCTCTGTCTACATTTTAAACAGCAACCTGTTACAAAACTACTAGTACTGTATAAGAATAATCCTCTTTTGACTCACATGCATAGTAATGTGAGCCTGTGTACTCACCCCAAAAAACAAATTCCAGATATTTGCAAATCTGTTCGGGATGAGTCCTAAATAATCTAAAAATTATTTTTTTTTAATTTTTAAAGGGTCCGTCTGACTGTCTGTCGTCTGTCTGTGCAAAACTTGCAAGTGGAGTAATATCTCAGAACCTATGTCAACTATCACAACCAAACTTGGTAAGATGGTATATTCCCAGGAGATCTCATAAATGATCGGTGAATGAATGACTTAACTTAAAGGTCAAAGTGTCAACAAATGTTAGTCAAAAAATGAAAAATTTTCACAAAATTTCACTTTCTTTCTAGGTTATTAATATTGGTCATTACATTACATTACATGATTATTGCTTTAGGTCCAGCGGACTCTTCCGAGCCAAATCAGGACAGGACAACCCCTGATCCGCATAAAAGATCTGCTGAAACAACCCCAGTGGTAAAACTGAAAGCTCTCCACCAGCCAGCCACTTTACAATAAAGACATCCCATGCAGGGGACGCTGAGGCTGTACTCTAATTTATCGAACCCCCGTTTACAAAAACAAAATAGAATACAAACATCATTATAAATTATTAACAAAACACATACATATAAAATGCCTACATTGCTAAATGATAACATCATAGGAAGCCCTAGTGACCACCTGGCAGAAAGCGTCCAATATTCCCAAGCTGATCCAACAGACCTCATACACAAATGAGTCTTGTCCCAAAAGAGTTTTCAAGAAAAAAGGTAGGTGACTGATCAAGTGAAGAAGAAAATAGTATAGCAGATTGATAGAACAGAGCAGGAATGAGAAAGAGCAAATGAGAAAGACAGCGACAGTGGGAATTTAAAGCACTAAATTTCCAGAAAGTGGGGGTACTATTTATACTGAAACCCCCGGCACCCCAACGGGGGTTATTAATATTGGTCTCATGATTCTTTGAAGCATGATAGATATGAATAAGACGCATAATTTGCAAATTTGATCAACCTCATTCCAAGGTTACGGTCACAATTAATATTGAACTTACGATCCTTTGACGCATGATAGATACGAATGTCTTTGCAAATTTGGTCAACCTCACTCAAAGGTCAAGAGCTGTCCAAAGTAGGTTAGTATAGGTACTTTGAAGTGACCTTGACCATAAACTATATAAGATAAAATGTCCAAACTTGTCTTTAGAGATAATAGATCAATCTTTTACACATGTTCCATTTTAGCGTTGATCTTGAAGATCAAGGTCATTTTAGGTCTTGCAAAAACATACAAAAAATTTGTAATTGTACAGTGTAATGGCTGTTTATTTAACCCATAGTATGCAACAACTTTTTGTTATTTGATCCGACATGCATGAGGTATCACATGAAGGTCAAGGTCATCCAAAGGCCAGTTTTTGTTAAAGCATAATAAACTTTTGCTGTAGTCTGATAGCACATTAGTGTATTTGGAGCCATAGGTCAATGTCATCTCAAGGTCAAGAACATAAAAAGTAATGCCACCGTTTCATTTTTTTTTTTTTTTGGGTACTAATTTTCATGTCAAATATTGTGAGTTCCATAAGGAGCATGAGTCAAGGATTTGCCCATCTTATCTAGTTTATTTTAGAGCAGTAATAACTAGTATATAAATATATATATAATATACACTGTAGTCTCTAATTTTCAGTTCCAGAGTTATGATTATTATTTAGTTAGTAATTGTTTTATAAAGTCCAGCTGACTGCAAAGAGCCCATTCAGGACCACAACTTGCTTGAAAGTGCACTCATGCCTGATCAGTATACAAAAACTGCTAAAACAACTCTAACGGCAACACTGAAGGCACTCCACCAGCCGGCCACTTACAGTAAGAGGATCCCAAGCATGGGACGCTGAGGCTATCCTATCCTATCCTGCTCGGAGGTCGTAGGGGCACCACAGATGATTGTTTAACCAGCATACTCCATCTTTCCCTGTCCTCAGCAACCCTGATTGTTTCGCTCAGTGTCAAACCAGTCCATTCTCGAATGTTGTCCTCCCACCTCTTTTTCGGTCTCCCTCTTCTTCTACCTCCTTGCACTGTGCCTTGCAGGATGGTCTTTGCAAGACCTGATGATCTGGTGACAAGGCTATACCATCAGAGTTTCCGTTTTTTCACCATGGTGAGCAGGTCATCGTGTTGTCCAATGGCTTGTGTGATGGTCTTTCGGACTTCGTCGTTGGTTATGTGTTGGGTATAGGAAATGCCCAAAAGTCTTCTGTAGCATCTCATCTCCATGCTTTGCATTCTTCGTTGGAGATCTGCTGGGAGGGTCCATGTTTCACAAGCATATAGAAAGATGGAGATGACAAAGGAGCGCAGCAGTCTTACCTTGGAATGTATGAATGATGGTCCTGTCTTTCCAAATTGGCTTCAACCTCGCCAGGGCAGCAGTTGTTTGTGCGATCCTGGAGAGGACTTCCAGTCGGAACCCATTGTCTGATACAATGGCTCCTAAATATTTAAAGCTATGCACTGTGTTGAGGGATTGGCCTTGGACTTTGATGTCCGTGTTGATGCCATTGGTGTTGTTGGTCATCATTTTGGTCTTCTCTGCACTTATTTCTATTCCATAAGCTCTGAAGGTGGTGGTGGTGTCACGCCTCTGTACCAGTTGTTCAAGTTCTTGTTCCTCTCCAGCCAATCCACAAATGTCATCCGCAAAACGAAGGTTGGAGATTCAGACCTGCCAACCCCAGTAAGGACTCGATAGTACTCAAATAAAATTTTGATAGTATTTTTAATAAAACAATAGTATTTTGAAAACGACGAAAAACATAATTACAAAGCGGCGTCGGTTTTACGTCATTTTGATTTACACCTTGAGTGTAACTAAACCTTTATTTTTAATAATTAAAAGTCTTCACATGGTATCTCTTAAATGCTGCAGTATCTCAATTCATGTCTATTTCCAGTACTTAGTGTTCTTCACACTAGTTCCACAAAAAAATCAATGTATAAAGCTTTTCAACTGCTAGAAGGACAAGTGGGGGTGGAGCATGTTGCTGAAGTAGCAGCTGCACTCTGCTGCATTTTGGTAGCCAACTTGCATTTTTTCAGAAACTGTTCTGAAATTCTCTCTCATAGCATGGCCCTTCCTTTTTCCAACTGCACATTCGTTAATTATAGCAGTCGTCTTGGTTCTAGCTGAACCATAGTTCTTTGCAATTTCACTGTCGGGAACATTTTTTTTGAAAAGTTGTCCAGCATGGTCCGATGCCAAAATAGGCACATTATGCTCCACCAGAAATGCAGTAAAATATGCCTCACTTCGAATTGTTTTCAAGTCTGCATCTTTCGTTGAGACATAGCTAGCGATTGACGAAGTATTTTTTCAATGCCGAAGCCTTTGCAATATGCCTCTTTGACTGGACATGTTTTTTCACATCATCGAAACCGCCATGCGCGACTGAAAAATCGAACTCACAGACACGGCATCGAGCGTATTTGCTGTTGACTTTTGATGCGACGATGCAAGGATAATCCTTAGAGTAAGAAGGAAGAAAGTTTTGCTGCCTCCTGTTTTTTAGAAGCGATTTCAGCAGTAGCAGGGGAAGATTTACTAGTGCATTTCCGCGGCCCTGCTCTGCCCGCCATGTTTTTCTTTGCTTGAGAAAGAATGTATACCATTGGTGGTTCAGGAAATCAACGCGACCATTGATTGGACAAAACTGTATGCAAATAGGTTTATTCTTTTTCCGGTCTTCTGATAGTATTATAGCCAGCGCACACGATGCAGCCAGTGCGCGACCAATCAGAAGGGTTCGTTTTTATTTTTTTATTGTCAAACTGCGCGACTTGGCCTACCATATCGCTGGCTGCGTCGTGTGCGATGGCTGTTAACAGTGCTGTAACTGTTGTACCGATAAACTAGATTTAGGGTTCACAAAGACCTATGATCGTTTTTTTTAAAACTCGTCGTTTTATTTTCTAAATCGTCGTAATTTCGTATTTTTTCAATTTCATCGTAAAATAATACGGTCAAATCGTACTGGTTGGCAGGTCTGGAGATTGCTCTTCCCCCTATGCTGACTGTGCCTTCGTGGAAATAGAAGCTATACTCCAAGTTATCGAAACCTGTTTACAAAAACAAAATAGAATATAAACATCATTATAAAATATTAACAAAACTCATACCTAGAAAATACTTACATTGCTAAATGATAACAAACCTAGTGACCATTTGGCAGAAAGCGTCCAATAGCTCCAACAGACCCCATTACATTACATTATTATTGCTTTAGGTCCAGAACAGACCCCATTGACAAAAGATGAGTGTTGGAAGAGTTTTCAAGAAAAAAAGGTAGTGCCCTGGTCTAGCGAAAAATATAGATTCATAAAATGACAGAAACATTGGTAATTTAAAGCACTAAATTATACAGAAACCACAGCACCCCCATAGGGGGATGATTATTAATTCAGTATTGAAAAAAAGTTTTTTAATCAATAAACAAATCAGTTTATTAATGGAAGTACATCACTGCATATAAATTGTAGTCTCACTTTAATAACTATAATCAGTCTTCGGTAGAACAATCCGTCTATGTGTGCGTCTTGTATAGGTGTTATTTTGTATCTGTGGTATCAATTAATTCCAGGCATCCAAACAAACAAAAGAACAATAGCATAAATAATAATTTTTGACTTTATTGTCCAACTGACCATTCAGCCTCAACATTAATACAAACAAAGCTTCTTACAATCAACCAGGAAGAGATCCACTCACTCAGCAATTTCTAAAGTGTGAAATAATATTGGGAGCTTACTGCTTTTCCTTTTAAAATGTATATAAGACCAGATTTTAATACTCAACATTCATGTGTACAAACGAGGGGCCAGTTTTATGAACAGGTATAATGAATAGGAGATTTACACTTTAGAGGTGCAAGTTCATTTTTTGTTACCCACTGATAGAACTGCCCCTAAGTGTACAGAAATGAACTGCAAACAATTATCCTAAAACAATATCCAACTCAAGTTTTAAGTCCAGTATAAGCTTTATAACATTTTTTTTAAGAGGGGAAAAAAAATTCATCTATTAGCGGATATAACTAACCAAAGTAAACTAACCCCAAATGTAGGATATCTGCAAAATAAACTATTTTCTGGAGGTTACTGAATACACAGCAATTTCATAAATATGAATCGATATTTAAAATATTAAGAGATAAATATATAAATCCTGGAGGTTACTAAATAAAGTTCTTTATTAACCAATAATATAAAACAACAAAAAAAATTATAAATGGATAAACAATACTGATGAAAAGACAAGGGATAAATGATACTATTTGACACTAAAACCTTAACAAAATCTTTGAAAACAATCTATTTTCATTCACTGTCATTGGAGCTCCTACACTTTTTTTCATCATGTGTATTTACACCAGTTATTTGTTATTCTCTGTATACAAGAAGAACAAGAGTACGGGATTTAGGTAGGCTTGCTATAAATTGTTTGTTACATCCTAAAGGTTCACACACAATGATGACAAGTACTTTAACTGAACCACACGGTTTCAGAAAACTTTATTTTGATATAAATGTCATTGTATTAATATTAGAAAAAGAAAAAACAAATACAATAGAATACGAAGTAGAATAATACGCGCTGTCATATTTTGGTCTATCTGGTGCCAAGATAATGACTACATTCATTCAATACATTGTAACTTTGGCAGAATACACTTTCATCCTTCCTACAAACATGCATGTGTTGTTGCTTCAATGGAGGCTAAGATGGAGGAGAATTTATTTTTTGAAATCACTCTTGTAATGTCTTGGGCAGCAAAAAAACACACAGCATGTTTGATTTACAAGTTTCAGTCTCAATCAAGCAGCCATGCCAATCATCTCTTCCAAACCCCAAAACCTCAATATTTTCAACCAGGGTTTCCCCCCCTGTTCGAAACCATCGTGTGCTTACAAGTACTAAAGCAGCTGTAAGTCTTTCAGTACAATTACAGAAGAATATCGGTCTAGCAATCATTGCCCCTATATGCAAAAATCAGAATAGAGGGGCAGGATCCATCAATCATTGCATTGCATACTTCTTCGTCCACTCTCGACCAGTTTTTTCATACTGTTCTCGGTTGGTTTTGTACACTCGGGCAATCTCCGGAACCAGCGGGTCGTCTGGATTGGGGTCTGTCAGCAGCGATGAAATTGACAGAAGAACTGAAACAACAAGCGCTCAAATTATAGCAAATATGCATTCATTTATTGTCCTCATCATGATACACTAGGATATTTGTTTGCGACGTACATCACTGATAAGGAAAAAAAGGAATTAAAAAACTATTAAACTTAAAGGGGTTCTAACCCATAGGAAACATCTTATGTGGGTTTAAATGGATACACAAGCTATAATCAAAACATGTATCCCTCGATTTGTTGTAGCTGTCAGTGTATGCTAATACCTTATGTAGCATACCTTATCTTGTGACTGGATAAAATTCCACACCCAAAGACAGAATGCGTTCCACCCATCTTGGTTCCCTTCTACCTCACAAACAAGAATGTTTGACATTCGATGTAGCCTTTCACCACAGGTGCTTACATTTGGGTCTCTCTAAAGCCGAGATATACATATAACATAATATATATATTAATTGTAATGCACACACACACACACACACACACGTGAGAAATAATACAGATGCATACTTGATTGATCGTTAGGGATTAAAATTCTGGTGAACACTACACGAACACAAATTCTTGATTTCTAAAGCAAATGTAAGTCAAACACTACATGAACACAATCAAATTCTTGATTTCTAAAGCAACTGTAAGTCATTCCCTTGATTTTTAAGTCATTCCCTTGATTTTTAACAAGTGCAATGAAAAGAACTGCTACATTTAGTGATGACATTATACCATCATTCCCATACCTCTCCCTTAAACTTTCAAAGATTGCATCTAACAAGACTACCCCCAGGAGTCTGTGCTTTCTTTAACTTGCTTCAATGCCAACAAAATCTTGACCTATTCCATGCCCAATCCTATCCCGTAACTCGGAGGTCGTAGGGGCACCACAGATGATCATTTAACCAGCATACTCCACCTTTCTCTGTCCTCAGCAACCCTCATGGCTTCACTCAGTGTCAAACCAATCCATTCTCAAATATTCAGAGGTGCCAACCCCCTAATCTTCTTGTCAGTATTTCCGGACCTGTTTGTCAGTATTTTGTAACACTTGTCAGTATTTTTTTTCTTGCAAAACCCAGCCTATAAAGTAACGACAGGCTTACTTCTGAAACAGAAGGCTATTTTCAGTCCTCTAAAATCACCATGAAAATCAGCTTGTTGAACACTACACTTGTTTTACTTAAAATGAATGATACTGATAATCTTTCCAATAAAAGAAATGTCAGCAACAAAACAGTTCTATTGTTTCAAGGACTTAGCAGTTGCCTTTTTGCACTTATTTCAGAAGTGTTGGAGTTGTGTTTTGTATCAGTCAGTATCTGAGTTTCTTGATTTCAACTGCAGCATGGCATTCAGTGTCTTACTTCCATAGTCCCTCTAAAGTTAGTTTTATTTTTTCTAACCAGAGAAAAGACCCTTTCACATGAACAGTTGGATGCAGGGATCAGGAGAATCCTCAGCATGATCTTGGACAGTAAGTAAGCTTTGTGTCTAGCAGACGCAACATGCCTGGCAACATCGTCAAAGCCACCATGACTTATGTTTCGACGCAATGATGCACGGATGTGCTTCTGTGTATGAATGCAGAAAATCTTGCAGTCGTTTAGTTGCAGGCTTTGTTTTCTTTGATGAGGAATCAGCTTCGTCATCAGATTTACTAGCTTTTCTTTTTCTGGGTCTACCACGTCCTGCCATTTTCGCGAATTTGAAACACTCCGAAAGGCGGTTTAGACTATTATGGAGGGAACTCGTACAGGTCTATTTTTAGACCTGGGTTAGGGTAGGATGAATGTATTCATTGGACAAATGGATCACGTGCTTGATTTGGGTCTAGCGGTTGGGTAAAAACCACGCTCGTGCTTGATTCGGCTTTCATCAAGTGATTGATTAGGGTACAGTCATGAATCGAAAAGCGTGTTGGAAAATACAGCGACATTCAGCGAGTGCAGGAGTAATAATAATAATAATAACGGATTTTTATATAGCGGGTACTCCAGCCTATGACCAGACTCACCACGTTTTACATAGTCATTACATATAAATACATGCATGCGATAAAACATCGCTTTTGCTACAATACACCAAAAGACGGAACAGTAAAGGTACAAACTATTTACAACTATGTACACAAATTACAAAAAAAGACAGAAATAGAATAGCAAAAACCTATTCACAGCTATTTATATGGTACTATTCTGAGACCAGAAACTGGTACAGAAGCACTGCTGGCCAAGATAAACGATCGGCAACTTCTCAGTATTTTTATAAAAGCTATCGTATTTCCGTATTCAGAGGTGCCAACCCCCTAATCTTCTTGTCAGTATTTCCAGACTCGTTTGTCAGTATTTTTTAACACTTGTCAGTATTTTTTTTCCCTCGCAAAACCCAGCCTATGACACTATAAAGTAATGACAGGCTTCCCTCTGAAACAGCAAGCTATTTTCAGTCCTCTAAAATCACCATGAAAATCAGCTTGTTGAACACCACACTTGTTTTATTCTAAAATCACCATGAAAATCAGCTTGTTGAACACAGTGACGTTCAGTGAGTGCAGGAGTACTATTATGATACCAGAAACCCGTACAGAAGCACCGCTGGCAAAGATAAATGATCAGCAACTTCTCCTCCGTATTTTTATAAAAGCTATCATATTTCCGTATCTAATTCACTTTGCCGGAATTAAATACGGTCAATCCATACTGGTTGGCACCTCTGCGTATTCAATTCACTTTGCCGGAATTAAATAAGGTCAATCTGTACTGGTTGGCACCTCTGAATATTGTCCTCCAACCTCTTTTTCGGTCTCCCTCTTCTTCTACCTCCTTGCACTGTGCCTTGCAGGATGGTCTTTGCAAGGCCTTATGATCTGTTGATGTGGCCATAGCATCAGAGTTTTAGTTTCTTCACCACTGTGAGCAGGTCATTTGTCGTTGGTGATGTGGTCGTTATAGGAAATGCCCAGAAGTGACACCTCATCTCCATGCTTTGTAATCTTCGTTGTAGATCTGCTGTGAGGGTCCATGTTTCGCCAGCCTATAGGAAGATTGAGATGACAAGGGAGTGCAGCAGTCTTACCTTGGAATGTAGACTGATGGTCCTGTCTTTCCTAATGGGCTTCAAAATTATCAGGACAGCAGTTGTTTGTGCGATTCTTGTCGGTACCCATTGTCTGATACAATGGCTCCTAAATATTTGAAGCTATGCACTGTGTTGAGGGATTGGCCTTGGACTTTGATGTCTGTGTTGATGCCATTGGTGTTGTTGGTCATCATTTTGGTCTTCTCTGCACTTATTTCTATTCCATAAGCTCTGGAGGTGGTGTCAAGCCTCTGTACCAGCAGTTCAAGTTCTTGTTCCTCTCCAGCCAATCCATCGATGTCATCCGCAAAACGAAAGTTGGAGATTGCTCTAATCCCTATACTGACTGTGCCTTCGTGATCTGCAACGGCATCTGAACAACAATCGGTGTGCGTCAAGGATGCCTACTCTCTCCAACACTCTGCAACATCTTCCTATTCCATGTGATTTACAAAAATGCTTTAGTCACCCTTTAGACTTTCTCAAACAATGCTGCTGAACAATAAGCAACAGCAAATCAAACAAGCATCCAACACAAAAACCACATTTTACTAATAAGAGGCAAATCTTGAATTGCAACTAATTTATGATTATATGGCAATAAAAAGCGATGACAAAAAGCCAAGACAAAATAGTTAAATTATAAATACATTTGTTAAACATGACTTAAGCTATCTTTTGTCCACACTGGTTTTAAATTACAATGTAATTTTAAACAAGTGTTATGATGATAAAGATTATCTGACTTTTTTTTTTTGACAACTATTTCACCAATTCGATGCAATGACCTGGCACAATTTGGCCATTTTAGATCCCATCAAAAGAGGCAAAGAAACACTATTCAAACTGCTCTAAAACTACAAAGGCAAACACACTCTGTATAATAATAGATGTTCTTACCTTTTGAGATTGTGAGCGCTGGTGACCACTGTGATCGTAAGATGTCTAAACAGATGCTGCCATTACTGTTTATGTTTGGATGATATATTCTTGTTGTGAAGGAAACCTTGAAACAAAAACAAATTCAGTACTATAAACAGCAGCAGGTTGCTTTGCATTGGATGTGGATAAATTTAGCGTACCAACCCCACCTCCACAAGTGTCCTTTCACACAAAAGCTGCAATCGCAGAACATTTTGTAACCCATATCTTACTGTGAAATGCTACTAAAAATGCCGTGTGTGAGACAAAATTGTTCTTACATTAAATTCACTTGGAGAACCACTAGTAAAAATAGCCAATTTTTAAGTGACTGTGATACTGAAAGTTACTACAATTTTTTTTTCTATTCACTTGCTCAAGAAAGTATACCAAACAAATTAAAATACATAAAAGTACGTTTGGAAAAAAAAAAAGCTATTTACATGTGCAAAAAGTATTTTTATATATTTTTTATTTTTAACCTTTAGGCTGCGCTGTCTACGTACGTAGAACGCAAGAGTAATGCGATGTCTATGTACCTTGTACGAGATAGTATAAGGGAGGTAAAAGCGTTTATTAAAATAAATCCTTGGTCATGATAATGAAACAAAATTTGTTTCCCTTCAACTGTAATGTTTTGGAAAGAAAAATCTTTTGGTTTAGAGGTAATTTTCAAACAAAAAGCACGTGTCGAAGCACTTGTTGCTGGCAAAATTTTCCGCCTCGTTCGTCGCCATCATGGCACGCAGAAGAGGTGGCGCATTTGTTTCAAAAAGAAAACTTTGATGATGATAGTGGGGATAAAGATTTTGATGCGGGTGATGTTTATTTGACGGAGGCTGGAGGGAGTGATTACGATTCGGACGAAGAAGAAGATCGCCGCCTACAATCTTTAGCAGACGATGGTAGGTGAAAAAAAAAACTTGTTATTTTCACTAGATCTATAATAATATTATTTACCTTTTACACAGACTATTTCTGTATTTATCAGGCTTTGATTACAGTCCATTTTGGTTCACATAATATTTTGTAATAAATCTTATTTCTATTTTGCAATTCTTTGCGTATGATGGGTGTGCAGTTGAGTGAGGGTGAATTTGTATGCTTATGCACCCAACATTCCATCCCATAATCTTACTTTTTTGTGTCTGTTCTTTGGAATCTTTATTCAATTTCCTTTCATTTGATATATACCTTTATATATCTAGGTGTAATAGTTTAGCAACAATGGCATATATAATAAGGCATGTGTGTTTTTAATCGTAAGTCAAAATTTTCTTTAGCACAGAGCAGGAAAAACATGTCAGCAGGCTAAGGGTTAACCAAAGACATTCTTTTGCAAACATGAACATTCAGATGCTGTTCCATGTTTACAGTTTAATCAACATTTTTCACAAACAAATTTTTTACTGCAGAGTATATGCGCATAAATTATTACAAAATAGTTTTACTTTTCTTTTACAAAAGACCAGTATTGAAAACTGTCCTAATGAGGAGAAATACCCCAGCACCAGTAACGTCTTGCCAGCAATTGCACAACGCTATTTAACCTGAATCTGGCCGCATCCAATCGTCGCTTAAACAGTAGGCTAAAGCTCTTGTGCTATGGAACAATGCTTGACCTTGGGGCCAAGTTCAAGGTCCTTTTAGAGGAAACTGGTATATTGCAACCCTTCACGCCAGTTTGGATACAATATTACTCCATCTTAACATGCCCATCCATATTTGAGAAGATATGGGTTAAAAATGAAAAATAAAACAATTGAAAGATACTTACTTTCGGTGGCTTGAATGGGTAGTCTGTGGGGAACTGTATCGTTAAGAAGAAAACACCTCCTGAATATGGACTGTCGGGCTAAAACAAAAGTATCAAACTGTAACTGCAACATCTTTCTGAAAGGAATTTTAAAAAATGAGTTCCTGTACAAGACCCAAATAAAATAAATAATGTGTTATTATCGAGACTATGGACAAGGAATTTGTGGGCAATACATTAGGGCAACATGAAATTGTCTTTTCAAACTAAAAGTGTTCCATACAATGAGTTATTTTCAAGACGTACTGATCTTTTCACTGAAATTATTATGTACAATGCAAATTACTTAGCCCACTAGTTAAAAATGTTGTTGTAATGCTATTTTGTTGCATTACATCACATTATTTCTTATGTACTGTGTCAAAAGCTACACTTTACTTCATTGGTGAAAGATTGAAATAATTCAAAACAGGAAAGCGAACTATTAAGATGCAAAGCGTCGAACCTAAGGCGCGAAACGCGCCAAGCTTCTTAAGAGTGTCGGGGGCATTCTTCCCCCACCCCCCTGCTCCCCTCCTGGAAAAACGTTTTGTACAGAAAATCCAAATAGAGCATTCTGGAGCAATCTGAGCTTAGAATTTGGCACAAAACCATCTTTACCAAATTCCCAAGAAAAAGCCTTTCAATCAGTTTTACTCCAAAAATATATATGAAATGTGATTGCAAATTGTAAAACTTCTGAAGCCAATAAAATATTACACCCCCTTTCCCCCAAGCTAATGTATGCATGCATCATGTCATGCATTATATTTAACAAAATATATGGCTACCGTTCCTTATTTCAAAGGACTAGACTTCCTCCCTGGGAATCTTAAAATATTTCCGAATTTCGATGTCTTCATTGTGTGTCGTTTTTTTCCAGAACTTAAAACTGATCGCCCAGACGAAGACTGCTTGTCCATGCTTGTACCACAAGCTGTCAAGTCTCTTTTTTCGTAGGTCTCAATTAAATACTATAATAGTGTAGTATGTAATTGAAGCCTACGAGTTTATAAAGACGAAGGAAGAGACTTCACAGCATGTTTGCTTTGTGGCTCGGGAGATTATCATGGCCGCTCAGCTTTTTCTTAACAGTTGATCAACTTGATGCAGATTTTATAGTTTCAAGACAATTTTAAAATGACACAGAAACATGTGCCTTCCAAATCGAGATTTTTGCACCATACACCGAATTGCATGTCACAGCATGTTTCAGTCAACCAAGACCACTTTAATTTGGTTTTGACTCCTTGCTCGACAGCGTGAACTTTAGCAGCATCGTGGTGTTTTCTCCTGTGACAAGTCTTGCACAGTTGAAAAATGTAAGGAAACCCTTATCATGGCTTATGTAAATCACAGGCTCTGAAGTCTCTTCTTTTGTCTTTGTAAACTCACAGTCCTCAATTGCATTCTATATTATATGTAATTTAGACCTACAAGTTTACACAGACGAAAGAAGGGATAATATAGTATGTAATTTAGGCCTAGGAGTTTACAAAGACTAAAGAGACATAATACAGTATGCAATTGATGCCTACAAGTTTACAAAGAGGAAAGAAGAGACTTCAGAGCCTGTGAATAAACGTGGCGAAGAACTGGAAATAACACTTTCACGACATTAGCCAAAAACTGAAATCGGAAAAAAAGTGCATAAAAACTAAATTTTTAGCAATTTGGTAGCTTTTTTGTGGTTTGATCAGATTTTTTTTTTCTACTCAAATTTTGCAAACCTGGTAAACTGAGAATTTATGAAAAACGGAATTCCAGCTCCCACCAGGAAAACTTTCACCAATGCATTTCTAGTTAGATAATCTGATATCTCTAAAAATAAAAATAAATTGTGTATTTTGTTGGTGTACGTAAAAAAAAAAAGTTAATCTTGGACCATGTCAGCAACTTTCACCCCAATAATATTTTGCATATATAAATTATACTTAAAAGTGTACCGAAATAATAATACAAGAATACTTACTGGACCCATTATTGTGGCTTGCCAGTGAAATACTGAAACAAAACAAAGATAAATAAATGATTAAAACAAAAGCCAATACAAATACAAAACTCAAATTCCAAGTCACACAAAATCTAATCAATCACTCTGATCAAGAAAAAACTGGTCATCAACTCCTTGTAAATACCATTCACCCAACATCTGCATAAGAAATTCCGATAGATCTAGAAATAAAAGATTACGCTACTAGTACTACTGTATTATAACTTATAATCCTAAATCGGGGTGTCGGACAGCGCAGTGGTTGGAGCACTACCTACTGTGTCGCAAGTTAAGCACCGTCCAGTGCGGTTAGCACTTGGATGGGTGACCGCAAAACGTGAAGCGACAAATAACAACACCCCCAGTTGACTCAACTGTGACTGAGTACCTTCTTTCCTTAGGGTGGGGAAGGTAAAGCAGCAAGGGAGAGAGATGGGCATCACCCTCATTACGCTGGCACAAGATAAGTGTGATCTCCAACATCACGCTCCCTACGGCCACAAGGCTATGGGACCACCTTTACCTTTTTTTAACCTACTAATCCTAAACATTCACAAAACAACAATATATGGTCAAGAGTACAGAGAAGTGTGTACAGAGAAAGTGTCCAATGACTGTGACAACACTGAAAAGTAAACTTACTGAAAAAAAACATAATTTCTCTTGAAACTGTTACATTTTCAGATGCATCCTGCACATGATGTGTATTTTCAAACTTGTTTTGTCATTTGGTTGTATTATATGAAAATGTATTGCATTGGAATGTAACATTAACACCGTCACATTTTTACAAAACACAAACAAACTTGATACAGAAAAAGGCAACTGATCTTTAATTTTAGTTTTGCCTGCTTAGACAAATACAGTGCTTTCAAATGTAGGTGAAAACAAAGCGGTCTGGTAACTGTCGAAGTTTGAATGAATGTAAATTAACAACGAACAGCATTTTTGAAAGAAAATGGGCAAGCAAAAGCACTGTTATCGTTTAACAGCGTAACCTATGTCCTAAATTATTATATGCTTGCATTCACTCAATAAAGAATATGCATAAAAATCATAAACTATCAGAATCATTTGTTAATTTTAACAAATATTGACATTATACTAGAATAATTGCGGAAAATGAGTCTCAAAATGGCGGAAAAAATGGGAACGCTGGTACTATGTAAATGCATTCAGATTTATTTGTTGCTTAAAGCTCTTATCTTAATAAAACTAATGGTTTAATTTATTCTAATAAAGTCAAATTACACAGGAAACACGGTTTGAAAGCATGTTGTGTTGTCTGAACTTAATTAATGGTGCACAAAATGTGCGTTCCTTGCGTTTCGTCTGTTGTCACACTTCTACTACCGTAACTTGCTTTTCGTAATTTTCTCGATTTCAGTTTCTTGTTATTGTTTGTATGTTCTGATCAATTACAATCAATTAAATGGTGATATTAGCAGCTTAAAAGTTGTCAGTGTATTTCGACTTATTTGTTTAGCGTTGTCACACATGACATGCAGGTTACGTCCGACGTTTGAAACGAGACGCTATTTTTCAAGTACTTTTCCATTTAATACAATAACCTATGACGATTTTGTCTCTGTAGACCACGTGATAAAGCTTTTTCAATGACGTGTCACGCACACTTTCACCGGAAACGCAAATTATTTTCGTGCTTGTTCTTATATGCCTTGTCACAGTAACGCAAGTTAAACTATTAACACTACAGGTGTTTTTTGCTGAAAACTTTAAATTATTTACATTATTTATTTGCTGGAAACTACTTATATCTTAATTTGTATCAGTGTTCTTAAGTTCTTTTTCATTTGACTTTGTGTTCTTTTGTTTAACCTTGTTAGAATTATCATTTGTGTTCATGTTCTTATAATAACTTAAGATATATTCCGTGTCACTGTAACGCAAGTTACTTTAAGATTATTAACACTATTTATTTGCTGAAAATAAATGATAAAGCAAATAATTGGAATAAATTGTTGTCTTTTCTTCACTACTTACCAGATGCCTTATTGTAAACTTATTTATCTCATTTTTAAACTTAAAAAAAAAATAAAGTTGATGGTGTACCGTAACTTGAGTTATGTTGTCACATAATTCAAACCTTTTAAAATCATTATTTTACTTATTCAAGAAAACAAAAACTTATACAAAACATAGTAAGGGATGCCTACTTATTTAGTTATTAAAAAAAAGTAATTATATAAAAAATTCTTATTATAAATTAATACTTGTTTTTTTTAATTTACAAAATATGTCACGCTGTAATGCAAGTTACACCTTCACACATCTGCACTACTTGCTGTATTTTAGAAACCGAAAGCAGTAGTGAATTACTTTTGATATATTTGAAAAATATACACTTTAATGTTCATTTAAGGATATTTTCACCATATTTTACAAAGTTTTAACATTTGGATCAATTTTCCACTTATTGTCTCCAATAGCAAAGAATGACTCATATATCTCAGTTAAAAATAATATCTCGGTTTAAAATTAATGTGTAACTAGCAGCATTATTTCACTTAACAACTGAAGATTATTTGACAAAAAAATAGGTTTTGTGTAGTTTATCAAGCCTAGTACAGATCACGTACATTTGGAGGTATCATATCTCTTGCAGGAGTGAGATTTAGCGGTCGCCCGGTCGCCCGAGGCGACTTAAAACCGGCTCTGGCGACCTCACTTTATAATTGAGCCAGCCCGCCTGGCGACCTAAACAAAAATGATACTACTTGCAGACTTTTAGAAGCTCGGTCCGAAGCGTTTTTAGGTCACTGTTCGTCTGCTACGAGTATGAAGCATACGCGAGCGTTATTTCCATTTGCCTACTTCTCTTTCGCGCCAAGCGCGCTGTCTGCTTTGTTTGTGAAAAAGATACTCGCTACAAATTACGTGTATTGTCAAGGTGACGGTGGTTGATCCGAAAATGTGGAACTTTATTTCTAGAATCTACCTCACCACGTCCGAACCCCGTAGCTACAAGACTCACCCGATCATCCTGAGGCAAGAACCCTCAACGTGATCAACAGACTCTAGCTCATGCAGCAGTATTGAAGTGAACGATTGTCGGGCTGCCTAAAAACCATGCGGGCTACCTCACTTTACTTACTAGCTAGCCCGGCGGGCTAGTTAGTCTCCTGGGTTAAATCTCACCCCTGCTCTTGGCATCCAAAATCACATAAAAGAGTGTCAGAGTGTCTGATCACTGAATGGTTTTTCTTGGAAGAGGTCTGAAAACGTTAAAAAAAATTTATCAGCGGAGGTACGGTCATGGAGGTTATCGCAACTTGCGCAACCTACTTACGTAGGTTCAACATTTTTTGAAGTTGTCTGTTCTGAGATTTGATGATTACTAGCAGGAATTGCAAAGTTCAAGTGCCGATGCGCTTCCGTAGTTTACGACCGATCATGACGAATCCGCAAGGGAAAAAACTCTAATTCGGGTTCAGTTACTTCCCTTCGTTCCATGTGTGCATGGCGCAGAGTTTAGATTTTTTTCCTGTTGCACCGTGGCTTTGTTTCAATTCAACAATCATGCAGCCTCCGTCAAAACCAGCAAAGAAAAAGAAAGCAGAAGAAGCTGCGCCAGGGAATAAACAACAAAGTGTAAGTATGTTGAAGTTTCTGAAAGTAGTTGAAGGTGATAAAACTGGATCACCATCTGTTCAGCAGAGAAATCTGCCCGAAATCGATCCATCCATAAATCAAGAACAGTCTGTTTAGCTTTACAACACACTAGACACTGTCAGTGTCACAATTATCATATGATGATGTCAAGAAACTTGCATACAAACTAATAAAGCAAAAACAACTAAGTACTTGCGAATGGTTGTACCCTTTGAAAATCCAACTGGAGGTATGAAAACCCTTTACATTTTGAATCAAGAGGTATGAAAACCCTCACATTTTTTAGAATCTAAAAGAAACACTGCTATTCCACCGAGTGCACGATAATTAGCTCGAAACTGAAAGTTAACACAATGAGTTACGTTCTTTCGCCCCAAATACCACCGAGAATATGTAAACGCCAATACAACTTGGGGGCTTGAAAGTGAGTTTGCTTTAAAGTTTGAAGTCTTTAGCAGCCTGTCTCAACTTGCAAAGTTGGAATTTGCTTCCGGCGATGCATGCGTTTGCTTAAAACTAAACGTGTGTGCAGAGTGTCACGTTTTCCGTCACTCGGGAATTTTCACAAGAAAACAAAAATAACTACAATTATACAAACATACAAAAATAATCACACAAACTTTGAGATTGTTTTATTTTGAAGATATTTGTGACAAAGTTTGGTTGAGGTTCATTCACACAACGAACTGATGAAACGGGCCTTCAATGCTCTTCTGTATTCTTGACCATAAGCAATATACACTAACTAAATTTATTTAACCTTTTTAACATGCAAACTCAATAATTTTCACTCCCCCTCCCTTCCATCCCCATATGTAATCTTTTACCAAGTCACGTCATCTGTTCATGGATGGTGGCGGCACCGGCTCGGTTCTTGGTATTCATATTATCTGTTGTTTTGCATGCCCATGTACTGTAATTATTCAGAGGTGCCAACCCCCTAATATTCTTGTCAGTATTTCCGGACCCGTTTGTCAGTATTTTTTAACACTGGTCAGTATTTTTTTTTCTCGCAAAACCCAGCCTATGACACTATAAAGTAACAACAGGCTTCCCTCTGAAACAGAAGGCTATTTTCAGTCCCTTAAAATCACCATGAAAATCAGATTGTTGAACACCACACTTGTTTTACTCTAAAATCACCATAAAAATCAGCTTGTTGAACACAGCGACGTTCATGTTTTAATCTTTATACAGCTGTAATAGGAAGCATCATTTCTTTTGGAATCTCATGTTGGGGAGGAAACGTATCACAAACAGAAAAACGAAGATTGGACAAACAGATAAAAAGGGCTAGTGGGGTGATTGGGAGGGAACAGGATGACATGGCGACGATACATAGCAGACAAGTGACAAAAAAGCTGACTGCAATTTTGGCTGACAGTAACCATCCACTTTTCTTGGAATTTGACTCTCGACGGATAGACAGGAGTGGACGTTTTAGGGCACCAGCGGGAACATCAAATAGGTACAGGAACTCATTCATACCACTTGCCATTCAAGCACATAACAAACAAGTCGGTAGGTCTTACTAAACATACTCTACAACTCTCATGCAGCTTAGTTTATTTTTTTATTTTTTCTTTATTTATTTATTTATTTTTAAAACTGCTTAATTGAAATATCTGCATTATGAAAATATGTCCAAGTGTTTGAAGATCATTAATAATGTATAAATATTTATGTGTGTGTAAAAGAAGAATGAATGGACATGTTTAATTGACAGACAATGTAATTTCCATGCTTTTGGATTAATAAAGTAATATCTTATCTTATCTTATCTTCAGTGAGTGCAGGAGTACTATTATGAGACCAGAAACCGGTACAGAAGCACGGCTGGCAAAGATAAATGGTCGGCAACTTCTCCTCCGTACTTTTATAAAAGCTACCGTATTTCCGTATTTAATTCACTTCGCCGGAATTAAATACGGTCAATCCGTACTGGTTGGCACCTCTAATTATTTAACCATTTGATAAGTGTATACGTGTTCTGTGTGCGTGTGTGGGTGTGTGTGTGATTGCACGTGTGTTGTCAAGCGCGGCGAGCTCGCTTTCCTTACCGTTTGCGATGTACCGCGCGATATAAATGTACTGTATTATTATTATTATTATGCAATATACACTAAATGAATTTATACAGCCAGCATAAAACTTTAATTCACTCACATACACACAATGACATACACATTAACAATAACATATAGAATCCTTACAGTCATCTCCAA
This sequence comes from Oncomelania hupensis, assembly GCA_036898135.1. Lineage (NCBI taxonomy): Eukaryota > Metazoa > Mollusca > Gastropoda > Littorinimorpha > Pomatiopsidae > Oncomelania > Oncomelania hupensis. Next base: position 110,771,177 of record CM072512.1, read on the forward strand.
CTGGACCTGCAGAACAGTGTGCTGGTGGATCACGTCCAAGGTCTTGGAGTTCCTGCAACATAAAAAAAGTTTAAAATATTCTTGTTCAACAAGTATTTCCTTTCTTCTCCGTTCTCGTCAATATTTTACACCAATCTAATGGAATTTAACCCTTTTCTCCCACTGATGTCAATCTTGCCATTTCACCATAATACATAATCACCGTAATCAATTAAAATGATTAGTGATCATAAATTATGATACAAACAATACAATCCATTGTCAGAATTGTACTAGTATAGTGACTGTTGAAAACAATATATCTTATAATATATAACATATAAATCTTGTAATTGCCCTATGTGGATAAATAAAGTTGAATTGAATTGAACTTCATAACTCATTACTGATTCAGCAATGTTTTTTCACAGGAACTACAAGCATGAATGTTTTATTGCAAACATCTTGCAGGAAGTCAAACTGGTTCATGACTCATTCACATGTAATTTTGATTACCTGACTGCTTGATCCGTCCCCTTTTGGCTTAATATTAATTACTCTTGACGTTTATACGACTCAAAATAAACCCAGAACAAATTGAATAATAATTATGAAATCCTCTCCTGTTCAACATAAGTCTTATCATACAACGATAGATCATCTAAGACTATGCCTAAATAAGATTCCTCAATTCAAAATCGAACAGCAGTTTCCAGAAACAATGACATAATTCACAATCTATTTTCACGTAGCTCGATTCACTCTTGACTGTCAGTTACGTACATCATCTTATTAACGTTTGTAAATTAACAGTAAATCTTAGAAGTATTAGAAATATAATAGAAATAATAAGTTCAGGGTTTGGATGTCTAGTCAGATTTTCATCCGCCATGATGAATCACAGAACTGACCCAAGCTTCAACGGCTGTAAAGATACATATTCTAGAGAAAACTTAAATAAATGACACGAAAATTATTGTTTCGATTCTTCGTAAAATTACCTTTTTTATCCTTTTCAAAGCCATTGTGAAACTCGTGTTGTATGAGACCCGAAAGCTCAGTCGTACCAGACAGTCTGGAGTAAAGCAACAAAAAATATCAATTCATCTGCTGGCGCATGCGTATTAATGTAAAAGCGCAATGCGCAAAACCGGATGGTGATGTCTGATTCTACAATAATAGGCCTAAATCGGTGGATCAGATCACCCAAATTAAATCGATGATGATATTTAAGCCTTGGCCTAAACTTAGTAAAGGATAATCAGTAACTTAGTAAGTTAGATGTGTCAGTCTGGTTTCAAGGAAAACATTTGTTGCAGTCACTAAACCGGATATGGGAGTTGGAGGTTGTGGGAAGAGATGGGTGATGTGACCAAGGAAAAACCAACACATTATGACTACTGAACTAAATTTTCAACAAAATAAAAGACTTACAACAATAAATACAAAAACACTTTTAAAAAACATTATTTTAAAAGTTAGGCACAAGGTCTAATCTCGTTATACACACATTCCATTGCATACTTTTAGAGATCCTGAAGCTGATCTCTGTCACGTGGGGTTTATGGGTTACTGGGCTCTGCACAATGGAATGCTGTAACCCTCGCGCTTTATTCGATGGGAACTGCTAGTTAGTCACCCTGTGAATTACTTTAATAAATTTATTTGTTTAGTTCGGTCTGTGTTAAGGCTGGGATACAGAGATAGATAGAAAATGGTAAAAGATCACTGTCACACTAGCTTTCACACGGCTATGAATCATATGTAGTCCAGCCACTTGATAACAGTTAAAATCACACATTTATTTCTTCTACTCTATACAAGATTTTCGATGTACTAATCTACCTTAAAATGTCATAAGTCAATGCAAATAATTCGATCGCTGATAGTCTAGGCAGCTGTTATGTCTTCATCGGGCACTGGCTTCTAGATTTCATGAAGATTGGACTACTGTGGTCCGTTTTACTACAGTTCTGAAGAGTGGACTACTGTGGTCCTTTTGCTATCAGTTTGGGTGCACTTTTTCTTATGCACTTAACTGCAGTATGGTGTGTTTGAAGTCCTTCGTTGAGGTAGCTTCTGGTACACGATGTGTCGTCGTGTAGTTTGGTCCCTTGCCACGCTGTGGGGTCTTGCAGGGGGTTTTCCAGGGTTGCTCCCTCAGTCTTGTGCTGTAGGGGCTAAACAGCCAACTCGTCGTTTCTGAGGAGTTGGGCGCACGGGATAGCTCGCCTGCTCGTCTGTAATATAAGAGACGAAATTCTGCACAACCCTGAATAATCGGTTTGTGCAGAGCGTCTCACTGAAAGCCAAAGTAGCCCTCAGTGATAGCTCCACATCTCTATACATAAGCGACGAACATTCTGCTACGTCCGTGGTCCACTGGAATCTCAACTCTAATTTCCTATACATACATAAATATAAATCGTGGCTAACTACACACATACAGAATTAATAATAATATAAACATTCACTGGTACAGCCACTGGTCTGCAAACATACATATAGGTTCAACAACAGTGGTTCCGTCAGGTATACAACATGGCGGCGCAACCGGTCGTGTTTCGCCACGTGGTCACGCAAATTCGGATTAAATCTATGCTTGGCAAATTCTACAAACATAATTTCAACAATAATATAAATATATCAAGATGAAACAGAAGTATGTTCATTTACCTGTTTGACAAAGTCAGGCCTCGTGGCTACTTGAGTGAATTCTAAAATTCACAAGTCCTGTTTCCTGGTCTATGAGTGAAGATAGTTCTCTGCTCCGGTCTAGCTGTGTAGACTTCGGTGTCTTTCGTAGCACTGACTTAAGCTATGCTAAGTTTTGACCCAGTCAGAACCGGCTCTAACCGCTCTGCCTGCGTCCCATTGGTTACTTTCAGATTCAAGGCACACAGTGCTGACGTCACTAACATAGTGAGTTGTGTTCAGGGCGCCTAGTGCAGCATGATTACACCTGCTCTCATATTTTTTTTAAATATTTCCTAAATTACTTTTTTCTTTCTCTTACTTTTGATGCTATTTTATGCAGTCTGTTTTACTGGTCAATCTGATATAAAAATTTTCTGAAATATTTTGTCAGACATTGGAGAATTCTGAAGTGAACTTTTTCAGTGTGCTACACCAGTATTTATAACAGTGAACTATAATGACAGTCTCTTACTCTGTGCAACAACTACTGGAGGTTGGCAGTGACCCAACTTCTAGGCTGTCAAGTATTGTGCTTCAAATCTGCAGAGAACTATGTTTAGTGAAAAGGAAAACACACAGAGGTGTGAGAGGGGGTAGAAAACAGAAAGATAGGCCTGATAGCAATTCGCTTGAGCCTACTGTGACTAATGAATCTATGCCTATGCTTGACTTAGCGTCTGCTTCAAACACTGATGAAACTGCTTCAGACACTGTCTGAAAATTTCCCCTTTGTGATTGCCGGGGTGTGTGACTATGATAATGTGGGTGTGTCATCATCAATCAATCTCTCTGTGTCCAGTGAATCAGAATGTATTACCAAAAAATCAAACTTTATAACTATTGCTCTTCTGAATATACAATCATCAAGGAAAAAAGCTTTGGATATTAATGAGCTTATTGTGGACAAGTCATTAGATATGATGGTATTGACTGAGACATGGTTGTACCAGAGTGGTGATGAGGTGAAGATCAGAGTCATGACACCTCCTGGCTATATCTTCATGAACTGTCCTCGTTCCACTTGTCAAGGTGGAGGTGGCATTGCACTTATCTATAGGGAATATTTAGTGCTTAGGAAATGTGGAAATAGAAACTTCTCTTCTTTTGAGTGTTTAGATTTTGTGATGTCCAGTGGTAAGCATTCTGTGCGGACAATTGCAATTTACAGACCCCCTCCTTCACAAGAAAATAAACTGAAAGTCTCGACGTTTTATGAGGATTTTGGTGCACTATTAAACTCCATATCAAACAAGAATGTTCTCATTGTGGGTGATTTCAACATTCATTGGGATGACCCGAAAGATAGTACTACTCGCAAACTAGTGCAGATGTTGGATTCCGCGAGTCTCACTCAGCATGTGAATCAATCTACACAGCGCGGTGGACACACTCTGGATTGGATTGTATCACGGTCTGACAAGCCCGTCTTTGTGCAGACTGTGGTGGTGGAGGACGTGCTCTTGTCAGACCACTTCCTTGTCTCCTGTGAGCTGAACATGGACAGGCCTGTGGCCCCCAGAAAAACTGTAAAAATGCGTCATCTGAAGAATATTGACATGGATGCTTTTCGCAAATGACCTGAAGGAATCTGAGCTGCTTTCTTCTCCTCCTGAGGGTGTGGAACAACTTGCAGCTCTGTACAACAATACCCTGATGGAACTTCTCAACAAACATGCTCCTGAGACTGCCATGCGCATCCCTGACAGGCGTGATACTGCGTGGTTTGACGATGCTGTAAAAAGGTCCAAGAAAGCTCGTCGACAAGCTGAAAAGCGGTGGCGTAACAGTGGTTTAGAGGTCGACCGTCAAATCTATCAACAAGCAAGAAATCGCTGCTCCCAGGAAGTCAAGAAAGCTCGAGCAAGGCATGTACGAACCCTCATTGACATTGCAAGTGGTGATCCACGTAAAGTGTTTTTAGTGATCAACGATCTCCTGGGGAAACAACCTAGGTCCCCAGTGTTGCCGGAACTGTCTAGAGAAGATGCTGCAAATTATAGTCTGTCTGCCTACTTCACTGATAAAATTGAGACAATTAGGACAAGCTTTGGAGACAGTCGTAGTCTTCCAGAAATACCATCATCATTTAAGGGCTCTCCGCTGACTACGTTTGAACCAATATCTGAGGACCAGCTGAGAAAAATCATCTCGTCGTCGAGACCCACATCCTGTGAAGTGGACCCTGCTCCAACCAGACTTGTGTTGGACTGCTTGGATGTTTTGCTGCCAGTGCTGCTCAAGATCATAAATTGTAGCCTTCAGTCCTCCACAGTGCCCAAGTCGTTCAAGGCAGCAGCTATCAAACCATTGCTGAAAAAGAAGGGACTCGATGAACATGACTCTAAGAATTTTAGGCCAGTGTCAAATCTACCGTATGTATCGAAACTGCTTGAGAGAGCAGTTTGTCAGCAACTGATGCAGCACCTGATTAAACATGATCTGCTGGACGTCTACCAGTCTGCCTATAAGCCAGGTCACAGTTGTGAAACCGCACTGACTCGCTTTTTAAATGATATTCTGTGCAGTGCGGACTATGGTGATCTTGTTCTTGTGGTTCTGTTGGATTTGAGTGCAGCGTTTGACTGCATTGATCACAATCTGCTTCTCCTGAAACTCTCTGCTGAAATAGGAATTACATCATCTGCTCATCAGTGGATTCACTCCTACCTGTTAGACAGGACACAACGTGTTATCGTCGATGGGGCATCATCGCCTGACGTACCTCTCACTTGTGGTGTACCACAAGGGTCTGTTCTAGGGCCAATATTATTCTCCATGTACACTACCCAGCTTGGTAAAATCATTGAAAGCTTTGGAATCAGCCGAAAACTCTTTGCGGATGACAGTGAACTGTACAAAGCATTTCATCCTAGCGCATCCTCCACGTCAGAGGCAATCCAGAGTCTCGAAAGCTGTTGTCGGGAGATCAAGTCTTGGATGTTCTCCAACAGGTTAAAATTAAATGATGAGAAAACAGAGGTGTTACTGTGTGGCTCAGATGCCTGTCGTCGAAAGGTATCTGTGGACTCCCTCCAAGTTGGCTCTTCGACTATTCCGGTGTCCAGCACAGTACGAGACCTTGGTCTTCTTGTGGACAGCGGCCTCACCATGGTGCCTCAGGTCAGTGCCACAGTCAGATCATGCTACCTTGGTCTGCGAACACTGGGTCAACTTAGGCCAGATCTGGACAGAAAAACGGCCAACACACTTGCTGTTTCGCTCATCCAGTCTCGCTTGGACTTCTGCAACAGCTGTGTTTGGGGCTTGCCCAAGTGCCAGCTGCAGAGGCTACAAAAAGTTCAAAACACAGCAGCTCGGATTGTGACAAAAGCTAAGACTCGTGAGCATATTACACCAGTTCTTCAGGAACTTCATTGGCTCCCCGTTGAAAAGCGGATTGAACATAAAATACTTTCCCTTGTGTTTGGATGCAAGGAAGGATCAGCACCCAAGTACCTGCAAGAACTCCTCCCTTGGCATGCTCCTGAGCGAAACCTTCGGTCTAGCTCACAGTGCAAGATCTCTGTGCCAAGTGTCGATCGACATAAGAGAAAGAACTTTGGAGCAAAGTCTTTTGAATGTGCAGCTCCTCTCCTGTGGAACAGACTTCCTCTCTCGCTACGTCAGTGTAGCTCCAAAGCAGCCTTCAAGCGTCAGCTGAAGACCCATCTTTTTAATCAGTGACCAAAACAGATTTTTTTTCCCTCCCCTTTTTCCCCCAGCGCACCGAGCATGCTTACTTGGCCTGGATGGAATCGCGTTATACAAGTGTTCATCATCATCATCATCATCATCATCATCATCATCATCATCATCATCAACTGCCTGCGTCAAGCTCGCAGTGTGTGTACCTCCTATACTGTAATCAGCTGCTGTGTAATACTCTAACTTTCTAAAGTTACAATGACTAAACAAGGCTAAATAGTAAATAGGCAGGGTAAAACTAGTAATCTCATCACAATCTCCTAGACGGATAAGTGCCGGCTACACAAAATACATCTAGCAAGCACTAGGTTCCTTCTCCCCCATCCATGGTCGCCCAGGTTTGTGCTCAGTCGTCTGGTCGTCAAGTTTTCGCCTCGAGTTAGATTTTGTACCAGCCAGCGCCTTGAGCTGGAAATGCGCTTATAAGAACAAATAAACATTTTGCCCTAGCTGTAAGGGATTGCGCCACAGGATAACGAAGTATTCAGAATTTGTTTTTGTCAGCTGAGTAAAGGCAACTGTATATGGTTATATTTTTTAGATAACATTGTAGATATTAATTTTCACATATGATATATATAAAAACATATAATTTTAGAATTTTGTATCCTTGCCAGATCTTTTGTAATGCTGCATCAATTTACTTCAAACTTTGCACGATGACAGATTTCAGTGTGCAGGTTTTTTTTAGCATTATCTTCTTCTTGCTGTAGACTACTGCCTTCATCCTAGTCTCAATTCTTTAAGGGTTTCGCGTTACGCTAGGGAATATATGCTGCTGGAAACCTAGGTTAATTCAAATGTTTGTAAATACCTTCATTCCAGACACCAACATTTCAAATGACGCAGTGCACTGTTAAGTCTTCTGCCATTTGAAACCTGCTACATTCAGCGAAGTTAATCTCAGGCACATACTGTTCTGTTATATAGCATTGAGCTTTATAGCATTCAATAACATGCATGGTCTACGGTTCGCCTCAAAAGTGACAATGACATAAACTTTGTGTCTTCCGATAAAAAGAAACATACAGGCTACAGTGTGTGATAGAGAATTTACTTGATAGTATTGGGCACCTATAATTAACCCGCACTTACAGTAATTGATACTATTTTTATTCCATTCTTATATTAAGTTGCTTTACAATGGAACCAACATATTTTATTTGTGGTTTGTGATTGTATGTTTCATAATGAATCATACACTACATTTTTTGAAAGTACACTACAATTCAGTTAAAATGCAATTCAACATTATTGTCCAATAAAACCAGAGAGAGAGAGAGAGAGAGAGAGAGAAATGGATTGGGCTGAAAGATTGTTAACCATTATCTAAAAAATGACAATAGATTATTAGCAATTTAACCGCGCATGACCGGGTACATTGTGCTTCGGACAAGAGTATAAACCTAGATCTAATAGGTGCACACATGCATTTATCACACGATATACAGTGAACTTCGGATATAGTAAAGTGCCCTGGGACCAAATAAATCTTTAGTATAACCGAATATTTAATACAACCGAAAATCCGTTTACAGTAAAGTTTTTAAAGTTTACTATAACCGAAACTTCGCTTATAATACAGTTTTAGAGGTTTACTTGACTATAATTACCGACTTCGTTTATAATAACGATTTTAGAGGGTTAATTTAGCATAACCGAAACTTTGTTTTTGTTTTAATTTAACGTTTACTTAATCCGACACTCTCATTATAAAGAGATAGAAAACGCTGGTCTAAAGTGTATGTGGGTGCACAGGGCCGGATCAATCCATTTTCGAGGGAGGGGGTGGGGTGCTAGTCTAGTTCTTTTTAAAATGTATGGTACAGAGTGGTGAAACACCACAAGTAAAACTCGTGGCGCAGTGGATAAGTCGCCGGTTTCCTATGCCGAAGGTCGCGGGTTCGATTGCCGCAAGGGGCGAATGTATGTGACTTAGGTACGAGACTATTGAGGTCACCGAGGGTTTTCTCCGGGCACTCCGGTTTCCTCCCTCCCTTCAATAATGGTACAGGATGCAGTCAATATAAAAATTTAAAAAATAAAAATTCGATTTTCTTCCGTCTTCTAATAGCGATCTCCCTGCCTGTACACCACCTGTTTGAGTGATGTATGTGTATTCGGTGTGTGTGTGAGGGTAAAATGAGACAGGTGAGCGTGTATGTTGGTATAGATCGCCGCGCTTTGAGCCTTGGGGAAAGGCGCGTACATAACATAGCATCCTGTCCTGTAACTAACTGCCTTACATAACGTATTTCCAGTTGAACAAAAACTTCCATCTTCTACTTTCTTTCTTTTTTTTTTTTTTTTGTTGTTGTTGTTGCCAAGGGGTTGGGGTGGGGGATGCTGCAGCACTCCTAGCACCCCCCCCCCCCTACCCCTTGGATCCGGCCCTGGTGCAAGTAAAGAAGAGGAAAAACAAAACAAATCAGTGAACAAAATAATGACTTATCGAATTTCCATCTTTTACCAGGATTTCTGCAGACTGTAATCGTCTGTGTGTCTATTTGTCTGTGTGTTCACGTATCTCAACATCGTTCTAAATTGAGCTGACATTTGGCGCCTTATATACATGTACATTGGAATTGGATCCCATTAATTGATTAGATTCACATAGTTGAACAGTTAAAATAAGACAGTGCAAATCGAACGAATCGCTTTCATTATTACATATTTTAATTTAGATTAATATTTCTGTGTTGGTTTGTTGTCCCTTGCTGAATTCCACACGAAAACTATGTTTTCCCATTTTAAAAAACACCCCCACCCTCCCCAGCTCCAACCCCACACCCCCGGACAGCCGTCTAAGTCGTCGTGGAGACGTTTGTCTTACCAGAGTTGCCAAGAACGAAATTCAAAGTATTTATTTGAGTGGTTGGACAAGCTCTCTCTCTCTTTCTCTCTCTCTGTCGAACATGGCCTTTTCAAAATTTAGATTTTCTTCTTCTTTGTGTTTCCCTTCCCCCCCCCCCCCCCCCAATGGGTATTACCTATTGCTATCGTAATTACAGGTAAATAGCAATTACGTTACTTGAGTGAACATTATGAATATGCACTCATCGTCAAGATCTATTGTTTCTGGACACAGCCACATGATAACAAGTGATATTTCACGAAAGTGAAAAGGTCCTTTTAGCCTTTCGTATGAAGCCACCAGAAATCCACGGGAAATAGCTGAAAAAGATACTTTTTTTATGAACACTTGCAGTAGGTCCATTGTCCCTTATTGGATTCCATTACGCTCACATATGTTGATTATTTTTGTTTATTAACTCGGGTATTATAAACTCTTCAAGAATACCTCTCTTATAACCCAGTTTGTGTATATTGATTGAAATGTTACAGTATTATTTGTTTATGTCCGTGTGTGTAAGTTCACGTGTGAGAGAGAGAGAGAGAGAGAGTCCATTACCGATAAGAGATAACATGTGAGCCTTCGTGTCCTAATTATTTCAAACCAACCCTTTAATCGGAAGGATAAATCATAAAATTAGATCATGAATTGTACATGTTGTACTATCGTCATTGTGGAAAAACAAAAAGCTCACAAAATTAAAGCAAACAAAGACATGAACAAAACCTAAACAATATGGTGGATTTAAAAAGATGGTTTGTCTTGCAAAGCCATGCAACAGCTTAGGAATAAATCTCTTCTTTACTTGTCATTTGAAAGTGCAGTCCAGTCAAAACGTTGGTTTCCCAGTTCTCCATTGATTCGGATTCATATCAGTACAAAAGGTATAATTATAATGTGTTCAACTTATAACACCCTTAGTCATAAACCATTTCATCATGTATAGCGAAAGTGAAGTCTAATTTGCTTTGTAAGTTTCTAAGCTAGGTACTCTTTTTCTGCCAAACGGTTAAATCTCTCCTTCAGTTTTTCACTCTCCTTGATGCGGAAATTCCAAATTGTTCAGCAATTTTTTTTTTCTCCTCATCTTTTCATCTTCAAGTGCGTAAATTAGATCTATTCTAGGCTTCAGTGTAAGCGTGACGTGACGACGTTGCGTCATTATGAACGTCAGTAACTCTCATGAAACTTTAATACAGTAATCTCCCTTGAAACTTTATTATAAGCGGCAGCAAAACTCGCTAGGGACCTTAAAAACCACTTTATTATAAGCGGACTTTACTATATTTTTTTTTATTATATCCGATTTTAAAAAACAGAGACAAAGAAGATTTTTGGTCGGGACCAAGACTGGACTTTACTAAAACCAAATATTTACTTTATCCGGCCTTTATTATATCCGGAGTTCACTGTATTACAGATCCTGATGTTCAGGTCTCATACTGGTCAGGTGAGTGCCACATATACAAACACCTCCAGCACAGCCAAAAACCACTATGGTTCATTGCAGAATCTATGCAGTTACCCTTGATCTCCCTCTCTCTTGTGAGGAGAATGTATGGATGTACGTGTCTCTGTTGGGAGAATTAAACCTCTGAGCAAAAGTGGAAATGAAGACAGACAAAAATGGAGCATTTCAAGCGATATAACACACGAAGTTAGTTACTAAATTAAAAATACAGAAGTAATATAAAGTTATAAAAATATAAATAAAACCAGAACATGGTCACAATTCAGCAATTGATTACACACACTGAAAAGACTTCAATTATAAGGAAAACAATTTATTTAATTCAATACATACAGTAACTGTACAATTACACACTGGCATAAAAGAGAAGAGTGAACGAGCCATGGGTGCTGTAACTGAGTGCAATTATCACAGACTTTATCTCAGTTCAACAGCCTCCTCCACTCACATATCTTCATTTTGTCTTTTATTTTAAACATATTACTGTAGTGTAAAAGTCCAAGGTGATGCATGTGTATCAGACATGATAACTGCTAGTATCAACAACCATGTACTCAATGCATTCACAAGGCAACTGAAGAAAATCAAGTACACAATTGTGACAGAGCAACGGCTATGAAATGAAGACAAATATTCGGTGACAAGGATTAGAGGTAATATCTTTGAAATAAAGATAGTATTTAGTGACATGGTTAAGATGTAATCATGAAGTCTGGCAAATGTGAAGTAGAAAATGCTGCTAAGTGAAGCAAGCACATTCATCTGAAATGTAACCTCCAAATAATTACTGTACAAAATATTCTAATGCTGTAATACCTAATCTTTTTAAGTATACCTCTGGAATACAAGTATAAATAAAATCTTTATGCATGTGAACTACCTCAACCTACCCCCACAATAGTTATTTTTCATTTATCTTTACAACCATTACCACTGACAACACTAGCGATTTTGAAAACCACCCTCATCACTGACTAACCCCCATCCCACCCACCCTTCACTTTTATCTCATAATCCAATGCTAAACTTGTCCACAAGAACCTGGCAAAGCAAACTGACTGAAAGATATAGATCTATGAAAAGGATGGATTCACACAAACAAAAGAAAAAAAAAAGCAAAACACTATAATTATGGCAGGTAAATTATCATTGTGCAAATTTCAGTTTGTTATTCTTTCCTTGCGTTAAAATGCGTGTATTCTTTCTTTGTATTGTATTTTACACGAATAGGTATCTTTACCACTCTCAGTTAGGTAACACTGGTCAGTTATTTCACCAGTTCATGCAAGCCCTCTTAATAGTATTACTAGTAAGTATCCAAAAACTGAAAATTAACATGAGCAACAGCACTTGCATACTACAATACATATAATTAAAGTATATCTTACAGGATAACAGCACATAAAACTTAGTATTTTAAATACACAAACTGAAGTACAATTGCATATCTCCTGATCCATTCTACCACTATAATTGTTTGCCTTGTGTAAAGATAACACTTGATTGCTAAGCACATTGTTTTAACAATGGAACGTCAAAAAATAAGAACACACAAAATTTGAGAGAAGACTTGGTATAGCTGAAAGGTGAAAACATTTAACCTAAAATAATATTTAACCAAAAAAAGGAAAAAATTTCTACCTAAACAAAGTAAAGCAAAGTCACCAGGAAAATTGCTGTTCAATTTATTGGCAAGCAAATGTATGATGATGTGTTAACAATGAAATCAATACATGTGCATGACCTCATTTAGATCCGTTACACAATGAGAAAATGTTATTCGGAAAATCCTTCAGCTCATTCAATTGAAAAATATACCCTGGGTATCAAATCAAACTAAGTCAAACAGGTGGTCACACTCCAAAAGCGAAGAAGATCAAAAGCAGCCAAATTATGAACCACTCAAAATTTTATCAGAGTAACTATATTAACTTTAACTTGACGTAAACTGCCAAAGACATGCCTCCCAGTTTCACAAAGCTTAGCCTTCAGGTAGGGTTAGAAAAATACGCTCATTACTGTTTTACTCTTCTATCATAACAGTTCTGTCTTTTGTTCAGTTATTGGCAGAAGTTGTGTCACATGGCGTATTTCTTCGTCCATTCTTTGCCAGTTTCATTATACCTTGCACGATCTGTCTTGAAAATTCTGGCAATTTCTGGAACTAGTGGATCATCTGGATTAGGTTCTGTTAACAGTGAAGAGATGGACAACAGCACTGCAACAAAGGAAGTCAAGTTCATTGTGATTACTGTGTCGACCACTCAAAACATGTCAGCATACATAAACAATGCTTATCAGTTTACAAATTCAACAAATCTTTATTATCTCTTATAAGGAATTATGACAGGTGTGAAACATTACTAAAATAAATGAAAGACAGTCAAACATATAAAAAAAATCCCTGAGTCTTTGCCAAATTGGCATAAAAATAATAATAACAACAATCATAATAATAACAACTATGGTTGATATATACCCAATTTTTTTCTAACTCAGCTCAAAGATTCTTATGGTACATGTTTTGGTTGCCCACAAATTAGTGTTATTTTTAAAAACAATATATACCTTTTGAAATAGTTAAAGCTGGAGACCACTGTGACCGGAGTATATCAAGACAAATACTTCCATTACTGTTGATATTTGGATGATAAATTTTGGTCGTGAATGCAACCTGAAATACACAGATGATGAAATAAAAGCTCATCATATTTTATACAAACCAAAGATGAAACAGACACTAAAAGCATAGTTTGCTCCAAATAAGGTTACACTTGACCCACAACTAGCAATTTTTTCCAACAAAACATGCAGTCAGTTTACATGAAAGAGTATGTACTTGGCACAAATAATCTTTATCATCTTGTTACATTTTGGGCTTAAAGGGGAGACCGTTTTTGACAGTGAACATCATTTTTTTCAAAAATGCTTCTGCTTCTTCAATACTTTTTCTTTTAAAAGAATCCTTTGTTCTGTTGAGTTGTTTTTGTTCCTGTCATTCCCCCCAAACATACCACGATGTACGCAGTGAAAGACAATGATCCTAGTTACACTTGGTTAAATATAGCATGTCGTAATCACGAGCTTTAGGTCTAATATTTGTACACATAAATACCACTCAAAAGAACTCGGCATGTTCAAAGAGAACTCAGCATCGCTTCTTCGGATTTATATTGCCGTAGTGAAATAATATTTTATTGATTGATTGTTGCTTTAGGTCCAGCGGAATCTTCCGAGCCAAATCAGGACCGGACAACCCCCGATCCGCATAAAAGATCTGCTGAAACAACCCTAGTGGGAAAATTGAGTGCCCTCCACCGGCCAGTCACTTTACAATAAAGACATCCCACGCAGGGGACGGCCGAGGCTTTACCCCAACTACTCGAACCCCCGGTTACAAAAACAAAATAGAATACAAACATCATTATAAATTATCAACAAATTGTGAAATAATAAATACGACACAACGAACATATAATTATGCACAAGCGTCTTACTTTTGGAGGTTTGAATGGATAGTCTGTTGGAAATTGGATAGTGAGGAAGAACACTCCACCCTGATATGGACTGTCAGGCTGCACACAAAGTGACAACAAATCATCTTATTGAAGAATAAAACACCTTTTTTAAATATGTAGCAATAAAAATTACTAGCTCTGTCATTATCATCAACATTGCCTTTGTTATACGATTCTTTGTTTATTATCACACATTTTTAACAATAAATAAACCTTACAATAAATACATCGCTTTATTAATAAAAAATTTAAAAAAGAAATTGTTAATTCTTCTAAAAATTTGTTCAATAGAATTTTTGTTTTTAACAAGAAAGAAATTTAACCAGTCTTCAACCCTTTCACTGCCGATGTCACATTAATGCAACTGTAGGGCCAAGTGCATTTATGAAAAGCGATTCTCATGAGAGAGAATACCTCTAGTGACTGAAGTGTCTGCATTCTCTCCAATGGGTTGTTTGTCGCAGAAATGCCACTTCAGTGATCTGCCCTACAGAGACTCTCTAAATATTTGATGTTGTATTGTGTAGGTGCACGAACACTGTCCGCGGTTCCTGACAACTGGAGCTGGTAATGTCCGTGAAATGATTTTACATTATACAGGGTGGGGAACAACTCATTGAGAATAACTCTGAAAAGGCCGGGGTCCAGGGGCCGCCTAGGCCCCGGTGGGGTCAAGGGGCAGGGCCCTTGTAGGGGGTCCAGGGGGGCACAGCTCCCCTGAAAATGTGAACGTTTTTAAGCCATACCAAGAGTGGCATAGTAACAGTGCAGTAAATGTATAGTGAACTGAACCAACCAAATATGAAAGAAAAGTAATAATTATTAGAAAAAGCTTGAACAAACACAGGAGCACACACACACACTTGTGTTTTATGACAATAAAATTTCGTATTCGTATTCACACACAATGACACATACACACACACACAAAAGCAAATACCACTAACATTTACATTTTGGATGTCTGTTTCTTCTTGCAGATTTCAGTCTTTCACAAGTTCAATTTTAATAGAAACAATCTTCTTAGCAAATTTTCAAATAAGTTTCTGCAAGTTAAATTAAAGAGGTTTCATTTCAGCACAGTCTAATTTTAGCTTCCACAAGTTCACTGTTGTTTTACTTCCTAAAAAAGCTGACAATTGAGCTTTGCTTCATTAATTTTGCTGGTGATGGCACTGAAGAGCTAAGCGTGCTTGCTTTTTCTGGTGAAGAAGCTGAAGAGCTATGCTTGTTTGCTTTTGCTGGTGATGGCATTAAGATCTCTTGTGGGCGCTTTCCTTTAACACCAGTGGTCAGAGTGTCTGGCGAAGAAGCTGTGATGGCACTTTGGTCTTTTGGGCGTTCAACACCATTTCGCCCGCTCTAAGCAAGTCGCGTTTATGTGGTCGTAAGAATCAACAAGAGCGGGCGGGGAGATGTTGGACGCATTCAGTTATAGCGGGCCCGTTCTAGCAATGAGAAAGTAAAAGGTGGACACGGATGGGTACTTGTAATAATAGGTCTACTGGATTCGGAAACGGACAAATTTTTTTTCCTCTGAACTCTTTTTTTTCTCCCTCTGAAATGGCTGCCGATTTCCTCTGAAATCAGCGGATCCGAGGAGAGTTCCCCACCCTGATTAAAAGATTTGTCACTCACGGCTAAACCAGCAAATTCAGCAAGGGTAAAGTCTGTTTTCACCATCATGAAAAAAAGGAGATACCGAAGAAACACAATCAACGCGCTGGTGGCGATGATTGCAGTGCGATTGTATGTCATAACGTCTGCTACAAACAACAATGCAAGAAACTTTCCTTTTTTCAATTTCCAAGATATGAGGAAAGGTAAGAATGCACACTTATTACTTCTGTTTCCTATCCTATTCTACAACTCAAAAGTCAATGGGGCACCGCAGATGATCGTTTAACCAGTGTACTCCATCCTTTTCTATCCTCAGCAACCCGCATGGTTTCGCTCAGAATCAAGCCAGTTCATTCTCGAATGTTGTCCTCTCACCTCTTTTTCTGTCTCTCTTCTTCTGCTTCCTTGCATCGTGCCTTGCAGAATGGTCTTTGCAAGGCCTAATGCTCTGGTGACGTGGTCATACCATCAGTTTCAGTTTCTTCACTACTGTGAGTAGGTCATCATGTTGTCCAATGGCTTGTGCGATGGTCTGTCAGACTTCATCGTTGGTGATGTACTGGGTATAGGACATGCCCAGAAGTCTTCTGTAGCACCTCATCTCCATGCTTTGTATTCTTCGTTGTAGGTCTGCTGTGAGGGTCCATGTTTCGCAAGCGTATAGGAAGATGGAGATGACAAGGGAGCCCAGCAGCCTTACCTATGAGTGTAGACCAATGCTCCTGTCTTTCTAAATGGCCTTCAACCTTGTCAAGGCAGAAGTTGTTTGTGCTATCCTGTTGAGAACTTTCTGTCAGGACCCATTTTCTAATACAATGGTTCCTAAATATTTTAGGCTTTGCACTGTGTTGAGGCCTTGGCCTTGGACTTTGATGTCCGTATTGATGCCATTTGTCTTGTTGGTCATCATTTTGGTCTTCTCTGCACTTATTTCCATTTCAAGGGCTCTGGAGGTGGTGTCAAGCCTCTGTGCCAGTACTTGTTCCTCTCCAGCCAATCCATCAATGTCATCCGCAAAACAGAGGTTGGAGATTGCTCTACCCCATATGCTGACTGTGCCTTAGTGATCTGCAAGGGGCGTCTCACATGATGTTTGAGGAAGATGTTGAGTGTTGGAGAGAGTAGGCATCCTTGACGCATGCCAATTGTTCTGAACCAGTTCCCGACAGCGCTGTTTATTTGTTTATTCTTATGTAAAATAACATGTGAAATTGCCTAGGTAATTTGGTTTGTAGGCCGTAATCCTACCCGCACACACACTTTATAACTCTGTGAGAAGTACAAAGTCCATTACATTCCGAAACCTTATACATAAAATTTAGTCACTTTATGAAACAAACATGGATGTCAAAGAAGAAACAAGCATCCTGAATGGCAATCTGCTGCTGCATTGAAATCTCAAATGTTGTAAGGTCAAGTGCATCGTGACGTCCCAAATAAACTACAACGCTAATGAAGCTAAAGTTACTAGATCAACAGGCGAGATCTAGATGCGTTGTGCGTTCTTCAGATTTTGTAATTGTCAGGAACAATTCTGCATGTTCTAATAAAATCAAAAGGATCTTTAATTATACAGCCATATATTTACAATTATAAATTTTCATCCGTTCCTTTGCACCACTCTCTAATGTTTTTATCTCTCCCCCACATCCCCCTCTTCTGTCTGCCTGCTTGTCTCTCTCTCCTCTTAGCGGTCCGCCGGACCCCATAAACATTGTATATCTAATCTAATGTCACGTTTGCACTACTCCCCCACCCCCCTCTACTTGTACACAAAAATCATCCCTGCTCTAACCCACTCACTCCCATTAAAAAAAAAAAAAAAAATCCAAAAACGCATACTCAAATACACAGAGCGCAACAACACCCACCCGTAACACAAACACCCAACAAAACTATATATTAACAACGCGGTTTTTCATGGCAACATCAAGGGACGCAAACCGAGTAGCTGTACATCACTTTTTACATAGTACAATTCCCGAAGTGACATATGTTATAATGTAAAATCCTTGATGCTAACAGCTGGCGGTGAAAGGATTAACTCAGAGCAAGAGAGAGAAAAACTATTCATGCTTACAGGTCCCATTATTGTGGCTTGCCAGTGAAACACTGCACACAGAAAAGCAAGTTTGCATGGATAACAGCATCCTTAATTAATTACAAGTCTGGAAGTCTCAATCACAGCTTTTGGAGACTAGCAGTAGCATGAAATTCAGATTCATGATGAACCTATTTAACTACACTTGTTTTTGAACAGTTCCAAGGTGTTACCACTAGAGTATATGTGTTGGATCACATCATAATATATCACGCAAAACTTAGCATTTTTAAATCCGCATAATTATATATTAATTTTTATTAACCAATAGACAGAGATCATAGCAGAATTTTCACATTTAATAGAATGATATAACTCTTTCACTTGCCATGATCTCTCTTGCTCTCTCACTTGCACACACATGCCCATTCACACATAGTAAATTACCACCCAAACTACCCCAAACCCAAGGAATATGTTTATAATTATAGTGATTAATAACTAACTGTCTTCTCCCACTGGACCTGCTGAACATGTCGGTGGAGGATCACGACCAAGGTCTTGTAGTTCCTGAAAAGATTAACATAATGTGTGCGATTGTTACATTAATATATGAAACAATTACAAGTTCAAATAAATGCATGAAAGGCTCATATCATTGTGGGAGTAGTCTATTTGACATTTGCTTGTTCATACTTGTTGGCTGTGTCTACATGTGTTTCGAACCACAAAATACTGAGAAAATATTACAGTTTACAAGTTGTAAGCACTCCTTTTACAATACAATACATCTTTATTGTCCGAATTTCACATTATAAATAAAAGCGGAAAATTGCCTTTGGCTTTGAGCACAAACTTTGCATAAAAAATTGTAAGTGAACCAAAATAAATGTTACCTCAATAGGAAATTATGTATATTATAATCTGCTTCCTATTTAGTATCCTTTAAAAATTCACAAAGCCTATGCTCCAGTTATCTGTGGATGTTTGTCATCTGAAAACTTGTAAAATATTACATAACATCTACAAAGTTAATGCTAATACATTCTTTACATTTAATTCTGGACGTAATACAGAAAATAACATTTTTATCCAGCACTATCATTCTTAAAAAAAGAAAGCACCGTTTTAGTCATAGAACTGCACCACTCTGGAACAAACTACCTACTAATTACACGTTAAAAAAACTAACAACCTTAACAAACCTTTAAAAACCTTTGGAAAATGTAAGTTTCATTGTGGATTTAAAATCTGAGTTTGATGACTGATAGGCATTTTAATTCCATGAACAAATGCAAAACTAACCGCACAATTTAATATTATATAGAAATAGGGACATAAAAAAGCCTCGAGGCCTAACATAGTCCTTTCGAACTAAACTGAAAATGAATCACTGAATAAAGTGAATGGTTAATGATCATTAATGAAGTATGAACAAAAGAAAACTCCATTCTTAACCATTCATCCACAGATGACTTTGAAAACAACCAAACAAGCTTATGTACAAACAAAATATTGAAAACAAATTGCTGCAATGAGATGTATACTTTACTTTTCCACGAACTGCGTACTCTTGCACAGGAAAGGCCTATTTTAGGCCTAAACATAGGAGTAGATCCCGTCAACCTTAGTATTACGATATATTTCACCGATTATCAAGACTAAAAATAATCAGAATCTCAAATCTTTCCAAATACATAGATTTTCTTTGGTAAGTTATGGACATTATTTTTACATTTTCTTTTCGAAAAGTTGTCTGCTGCTCGTCGGTTGTCACCGAGTTTCGGATCCAAGGCGTGTACCGTGTAGTTTATCATTGTACATCCGTCATCGGTACACGACTTTCAACCATCGATTACGTAATATCACCACACAGGAACAAAATAAACAAAGCAAGGAGAAAGACAGCTGAATACTATTACCTTTGTTAATCTTTTAAGAGCCATTTTTGTGAAATCTGTTTCTTTCAAGAACAAAGTTTGAAGCAATGTTGGATGGAGTGCCCTTCTCGATACTTTTGACTAATATGCGCATGCGCTAAAACTGGAAAAATCCGGTCATGTGACGTAGATACTATCTCTATTTTTAAACTGTATGAACATTTTCAAATCTAATAATAGTGTACAGTAATGTGTGTTTTACGTCGCTTCTCGGCTGTTCGAGTAATAAAGGACACCTAACATATCTACCAAAAAATCCGGGTTCGAGGTCGCATAGATCTTTAGAGAGGGAAAAAAAACAAAACCTAAAGAGATTATCTCACTCTGTTCACAGGCACATGCTGGCTAACAAAAATTGAAAAGTAGATTGGTATGAATAAAATTATAATAATGTACTGATTGGCCTACTTTGCAATTACTGTCGATTGATTAGAGGCCATCCCATGAAGCAATTTCACTAAAGATTTCCAGGCGACATGAAGTAACAGTGGAGCAATATTATTTCTGGGAATCTTCCCTGTGACCAACCTAGTAATTATAATAGTATATTATTTCTGAGAAATCACATCTAGGGATGAAATGCTAGATCAAATTTGTATTGGAGGCTGAGATCTAACACCGTTATATCTGTATGTTCTGTAACCCTTTCAATGCCAGCTGTCTGGAATCGCAAATATTCCCAGTGCCATCTGATTCAGAATCGCAGACAATTGTGTTTTCTCATCTACACACCATCAAATGTTCACCATAGTCTGTTTAGGGCAGAGCACTGAAGTTGCATTTCTGCAAACAAACGGCTAGAGTCCGTGTTCTCTCCCATTGGCAGTCTTAATTGTAACAGAAATCCGCCTTCAGTGTGCAGCCGAACAATGACATTATTCAAGATACAACATGATTTATTGTCCCCATTTTACACAAGAACATTTAACATGTGGACAACAAACGGGCACGAAACATTACAAGTTAGTTAGTTATTAATTGCTTACAGGGTCCAGCGGACTGCAAAGACCCGAATAAGGACCACAAAATCAAGACCACAACTTCACTGAAAGAAGACTCGCCCGTGATCAGCATAAAAGATCTGTCGAAACAACCCTAGTGGTAACACTGAAGGCACTCCACCAGCCAGGCACTTTACTATAAAGACATTCCACGCAGGGGACATCGAGGCTATAATCTAATTTATCGAACCCCCGTTTACAAAAACAAAATAGAATGTAAACATCATTATAAAATATCAACAAAACATATATAAAATGCCTACATTGCCAAATAATAACATTATAGAAAGCCCCAGTGACCACCTGGCAGAAAGCGTCCAATATGCCCAAGCTGATCCAACAGACCTCATACACAAATGAAGAGTTTTGTCCCCGTAGAGTTTTCAAGAAAAGAGGTAGGTGACTGCATGGTCTAATGAAGAAGAAGATAGTATAGTAGATTGATAGAACAGAGTAGGAATGAGAAAAAACAAAGGAGAAAGACAGCGACAGTGGGAATTTAAAGCAATAAATTTCCAGAAAGTGGGGATACTATTTATACTGAAACCCCTGGCACCTCCATGGGGGAAGAGAGAGAGGTGGGGTGAGGGAGGGGAAGAGGGAATAATTTTAATGTGATGAAGAAATATGAGCACATTATATTTTAATAATTTTGGACAAAGGAACATACAGAATAGAATCATGTGTTCACCACATAAGGGCAGGAAATTATGAAAAGCAGAAGACAAGATCCGTCTGTACAAATAAATAAGTGTATGTTTCAATTTTTTATTTTAATTTAACATCAGCATTATTTTCATACTGTACAACAAATAAGCAAAACAACGTCGTTACAGTAGTATAGTGTGGGGTCAAAACAGGCCGTGAAGCCTTTTTAAATGCCCCTTAATCAACTTAGCAATAACTCAGTGGGTCTGTTGAGCATGTAGTTTTTCTAGACCACAACTCACAGCAATATAACATATTTTTTAAAATCTTGAAGTTTAACTGGTTTTTAAACGTATTAATGCTTGCTGCATTCTTAAATGAAACAGGTAGATTATTCCAGTAAGTAGCAAATCTGCTAGAAAATGAAAACTTCCTTATATTAGTATTGGAATGCTGAATAAATACTTTTTCTTTGGATGTGCATGTAATATTGCAATGAGGTGACTCAAAGAAATCAGTCCACTTTAAATCATTGTAGAGAGCGTGAATTTTCTATTTTTAATATTTCTAGTTTTAGAATGTGATTAATTTTTGAATAAATCTAATGTTTCATTGGTTGGAAATTTTGAACCAATAATGAATAGCTGGAAGTAAGGAGCTCACTTGGGGAATGTGTCCCAAGGTGTGAGGTTGTGTAAAGTCAAGTTGTCAGTGTATAGGAAAAAAAAGAAAAGAAAAAAAAGATTATTGGAAAGATTTGAGAGGTAGAAAGCATCGAGGACTTATCAAAGAGTATGTTCGTTGCACTTTCTGTAATTGGATTGTGTATCGTGCCGTAAAGATTACAGGTATTTATAATGTTTTTATTATTGTGAAATGTTGGAGAAGTATATTTTTGCATCAGATGTATTGTGTTGAGAGATGGTGACCTGTTATCCACTAATATAAAATATAATTTTCATTGATGTAATAATATTATTAATTGAGTGAGTGAGTGATTGTTGCTTTAGGTCCAGCGGACTCTTCCGAGCCAAATCAGGACCGGACAACCCCCAATCCGCATAAAAGATCTGCCGAAACAACCCTAGTGGGAAAATTGAATGCCCTCCACCGGCCAGTCACTTTACAATAAAGACATCCCACGCAGGGGACGGCTGAGGCTTTACCCCAACTACTCGAACCCCCGGTTACAAAAACAAAATAGAATACAAACATCATTATAAATCATCAACAAAACACATACATATAAAATGCCTATAGTGCTAAATAATAACATCATAGGAAGCCCTAGTGACCACCCGGCAGAAAGCGTCCAACACTCCCAAGCTGGTCCAACAGACCTCATACACAAACAAGGAGTCTTGTCCAGGAAGAGTTTTCAAGAAAAAAGGTAGGTCATTGATCTAGCGAAGAAGAAGATAGTATAGCAGAGTGATAGGACAGATCAGGAATGGGAAAGAGCAAATGAGGAAGACAGCGACAGTGGGAATTTAAAGCACTAAATTTCCAGAAAGTGGGGATACTATTTATACTGAAACCCCCGGCACTCCAACGGGGGTACTGTTGTCGCAGTGAATCAGTCATCCCTACAAAGGCAAGACAGGTTTTCAACTGGGGCTTTCACTTTTCCCTTTATAGGTTAGAACAATCTACAGTGGCAAGATTGCTCATGACCCCAAGGGGTATATTATTAATTACATGGGGCTATAAATATAGAGTTGTAGATAGTGTAATATGAATGGAAGGTGTGAGTATGTTGATAGCAATTTTCTTTCATGAAATGATTATACCTGGATATGGATAACATTGTGGGAGAAGGAAAGAAATGGTCATATGGAGCGGAATGAAAGAAAGAAGAAACTAAGGAAGATGAGCAAGGATGAAACAAAGACGAATAATACGATTAAAATAATGAGAGTATTGACGAGTGTATATATATATATATATATATATATATATATATATATATATATATATATATATATATATATATATATATATATATATATATATATATATATATATATATATATAGTTTTAGCTGCCTACAGGAGGCTGGTTGCTTCATACACCTGACACATGGCGTTGCCTCGGACAACGGGGACAGGGCGATTCGTGAGACGTCGGCGGTCATCCATACTTCTTTACTTGACCAAGACACGTTGGCAACCTCAGACAGTAGATCTGCCTATCTACAACATCAATGGTTCGTCTAGGCCTACTTGTGTACAGATTTCCGACTGTTACCACAGGTAACAAGTTTTTATTCTTTTGTCTAGGCCTACTTGTGTAGACTTCCTGCAGTTACCACACAGGTAACAAGTTGGGATTATTTTGGCTCGGGACAAGAGATTGCCCGTCGTAACCTGAAACATGTGGTGTGAAAGAGTTGTGTAAATCATTATTGTTTATTTATATAAATGTAATAGAGCAACTTTTTATGCTAAAATTTTGTTGTGCAATTCTTATCAAACATACTGTATTAAAGATTGATCTATACATACCTTTTTATATTACATTTCTTTATCCCTATTTTATCAGACATGTTTATAATTACTTTTTCTGTATAATTATATTAGTGATTAGTTTTCATTATCAAATACATAAAATACGTGGTTTAAATTATTATTCTTATTTTGATTAACTGAACTAGTCGGATATGGAAAATCATATTGACTGATTTCATTTATAATAATATAATAAGTTTTCTGTATTTTTCATAATTGTACAGCAGAGATTATTTTTCATGAACATAATTCTGATTTTGGAAATATTATCAGAGAGGAAATTGTCAGTCGCCTCGATCTACAACACGCGCTTGGTCCGTAGAGCTAGAAACATCACAGCTGACCCCTCACACCCAGCCGGCCATCTGTTCGAGCTCCACCCGTCCGGCAGGCGCTTCAGAGCCCTCAAAACCAGAACAAACCGCTTTAGATATTCTTTTTTCCAGAGGCTGCTCTCGCTTTAAATTTCTTTTAATGTCAAATTCATAATGCGGTAACTGACGTCACGTCATAATCCACTGGCACCTACTTGTTTATTTTTACTATTTGTTTTTTGCGGGTGTATGTGCGCACGCTTGATCAGTATTTTATTAGCTGGTAAACGTGTGTTTGCATGTATGTTTTATGAATGTTACTGCCACATCGCAACATATTCCATGTGCATGTTTTAGGTCAATTTGGCCAATAAACTTCGTTGAATCGTTGAATCGTTGAGTCTTTTCATAGCCTTAGCGCTCGCAGCATCTCAGTCAGTCAGTTTCGTCAGCTTGTGTATATCATAGAATGTGATAGTTTTGAAGTTATTTATTGTTATTTTTTCAAGTTCAAGTTTGTGTTATATTCTTGGGACCTGTTTAACACTGAATCGGTACGTTGAATATTTTCTTGTTTTTGAATATTGCATTGATTGTGAACTTTGCATTTATTTTCTGGTTTTACATTTATATCACGTTTGTAAATATATTTCTGTAATATCTTTTGGTGAACTCGACTTGCTTCGAAATACATTTTCGGGAATATGTAGTGATTTGAAGAAAAGGATTTTCATAAGTCATCATTATTCTAAATTATAATGTATAATTCTTTTTGTATAAGATTTATCATGTTTGATATATTATCGATAATTTATTATCATTGATGATGATGATGATGTATTTTCATCATGTAGTAAAACGTCGAGTTTATTCATTAAGCCATTATTTATTATAACCTTCCAACGTTTAGCCCATTTAATTATTTTCTTTTTTGTACATTTTACATATAATTTATAATTGTGAACTCTAATTTTGAGTCACCGGAAGTGACCTACCGGATGTTTTGATTACCCCATTATATAAACATCATGTGTGTTTATAGTTCTCATAATAATATTGTTTACAATTGATTATGTTGTTTAATATTTTGATTACTACTTTTATAAACATTTAAAGATTAGAGACCGATAGTTATTAGACCCATTATTTGTTTTCAGGGTCGACTATCTGGCCTCTTTCACTATCTAAGAAGCAATAAAATCCTTGCCTGAACTTCATACCCCCCGCCTGTCTTCGTGGACAGATGTAACCCACTTGTGTGTGTGTGAATGACATCTCTTTCTACCACCCACACACCCTTTTACATAAAGTATTGCACACTTTGTTTTGAATTAGGTGTCAGATATATTTTGCATTCAGTTAGCCATTGTAAACAGGCATGCCCCACATATCCATTCATTGCCATCATCCAGTCCATTGTAAATTTTTTATGCTTGTATTAAATCCACTCTAATTCTACAGCTATACAATTAGTGCAGTCCTAGGTACTTTCATGATAGTTTCATGATAGGACCTAACACTACAGGCCTTCACAAGTTTTGTAGCTTTCCTCTGCACTCTCTCTCAATCACAACAGACTGTCTTTTTAACACTGGATACCACACTGCGTTGGTATACTCAAGGGCTTAACAATTGCCTTGAACAGTTCACAGAAAATATCTAAGAAGCTTAAAGTCTTTTTTTTACTCCTATCATTTTGTTGGCTTTATTGACACAATTGTGTATATGTGGATCATGTGAGAAGGTTTTGTCAAATGACACACACCAAATATTTCTCTTCATCACATGCCATAATTGGTCTATTTTCACTGTGAACTTTCATTATGTATTTATTCAGAGGATTATATTTTCCAACTCGCAACAACTTATACTTTTCCACATTAAAATATAAATTCCATAAGTTTGACCACTCTTGTAAGCAATCAAGATCCTGCTTTAATGTCACACAATTACTAGTTACGTCATATAACTTTGTTTCGTCTGCAAGTGCTCAGTACACATTCTGGTAAGTCGTTAATAAAAATGTTAAATAATGTTGGGTCTACAATGCTACCTTGAGAAAGCTGCTTCGTTTAATTTTACTAGATGTCTCACCATCAACCCTTACTGCTTGTTCTCTGTCAGTCAAAAAGTCACATATCCGCAGTCAGCAACATTTCCGGCGACACCATAAGCTTTCAGCTTACATAAAACTCATTGGTGGAGTACCGTATCAAATGCTTTCCGAAAATCAAGGTAAATGATATCCAATGAGTTCTTATTATCTAATAAAACAGTAACATCTTCCATAACTTGCAGCAGCAGAGTGAGGCAAGAGCTTTCTTTCTGAAACCGTTACATTTTACTGTAATTTAACATAACAATTAACATAAACATAAAACAATAATATAATTATTATGAGTGATACCATCATATTTAGTAACATGAACAAATGATCCACACAAAATGTTAGCATTACAATGACATTATTTATACAAAAATATGATCGACACCATATTTCAATGGTGTACTGTATCCATTTTAGTTTCTCATGGGTCTATCTCTAGTGCTAGCATCCACAAAGAAAAAAGTTCCTTTTTTTTTTTTTTTTTTTTGCTGCACATATTCAAATCAAAAACGAAAAGTACAAACATTGCTGCAATGTGTTCTTGTGGTGCAAATGATTCAGCCATTCAGATTCCATAAGCTTTTTTTTCTCTGGCAGCAAAATGCTTTGTTGTTCTCTGATGAACTATACTGTACCACCTTTAGGTATTGCTGTTGTTCAACGTTTTCTCAAAACCGTTAGCTTATAGAGTTGTACTTGAACTGGTCAGAAGTTGTTCACAGGACGTTCAGGATGATAATATTCTAAAAATGCTTGATGGTAAACCAGTTTCATGTTCTAGCTGTTTGTTGTTCCATGCTCAGTAGTACCCCCGTTTCAGCTACCACACGAGTTGCTCTTGTGCCAAAATAAAAAGGACACCAACTTCTCCGAGTCTTGAAGGCACCAACTCTGCAACAAAGAAATGCAAAATTTAAGTTCAAACTTACACCTAATTTTAAAACGTTTGCATGAAAATCTGAAAGCAGGAAAGCAAGAAGAAAGAAGACAACATAAAATATAGACATGTATAGTTTATATTTACTGAAAAATCAGTACCTTACTGAACTTCCTAGCTGCGGGGAGGGGTTGCTTTCCACAGCATTCTTGCCTAACAGATTACACAATATCAGGAAAACAAACAGATGGGAATTATCAATAAAATAATAACATTTTAAAAAGAATTTCCAGCACTGTCTGACACACCTTTTGAATGTGAGGGCTTGAGCCCTTCAGATGCTGCCAGTCCAACAGTTCAGCCATAGACAGATTTCGTGCCTGAAAAAAAAACCAACATATTTCTGTAATCCGTCTGAAATTTCTATTTTCTTCCCCTCTCCCTTTCTTTTCCCTCTCTCCAGTACCACAACATTCACTTCCCACCTTCTTTTTCCAAATTTTGCAAAGATTGGCAGTGGTGTTGTTCAGCAATATGCATAGGCACAGCAACCACTAGGTTTACAATAATAAATGAAACTTACCATCTATATTATCCTGTACAACTACAAAATATTATTACAAACTCATACAACAAAATCATCATACAAATAAAACAATAACAACCTAAGTCTCACATACACAGAGCTGAAAACACTGAAACAGCACTTTCAACTGAGTCGACCGATGCAGACTCGCTGAATGCATTCATATATTTCTGGATAGAATATTTTAAGATTTTTATTGTTTATGACTCTTATTAAAACATAACAGGAGTGCTGAAGGCTGTTAGCCTAAATGTCAGACCATACTGTAATGGTACTATGATACTGATACTGTGAAATCTGTGTTTTTTAAGTCTCATTTCCATGTAGAAAAAAAATTTGGGGGAGGGGGGGGGGGGACACTTCACTATTTTTTTTTATGGGCAAATTCTGGTCCACCTTCTCGCCTGAACCCAAACTACCTAATATTTTGGTTTTCAAATTTTAGCTGGGGGAACAAACCAGAGTACCCGGAGAAAACCCCGAGTCGAAAGTAAATAATATTTGAAAAAACATAACACCCAGAGGCGGGAAAGAGCCTATACCTGTCAGCAGCCATTGGTTTCTAGCCTGAGGACAAGGCAAGTTAGAATGCCTTAGACCATGCGGCCACAACGATTTCAACATGAAATATATTTAAGAACATTACACTAAGTTTATATGAGTATTACAAATTACAGAAGCTGACTCCATGATAATAATAAATATGCACAATTGTTTACTTGAGATTGAAGAGGCCTTTTGGGTACCATGATGATGGGAGAATGGGGTGGCGACTGTGCACCGCCATCATTGACTTCACCGTAATTGCAACTACAACCCAGAAGGGCGTGAGTGTCGCAAAGCGCATCCTCACTGAACGAGAACAGGTCCTGTTATAAAACATACACACATAAGTTTAGTGTACTGAGCATAACCACATGTAATTTGGCTATCTACAAACAACTTAAAACACTACATTACATTACATTACATTATTGTTGCTTTAGGTCCAGCGGACTCTTCCGAGCCAAATCAGGACCGGACAACCCCCAATCCGCATAAAAGATCTGCCGAAACAACCCTAGTGGTAAAACCAAAAGCTCTCCACCAGCCAGTCACTTTACAATAAAGACATCCCACGCAGGGGACGGCTGAGGCTTCACCCCAACTTATAGAACCCTTGTTTACAAAAACAAAATAGAATACAAACATCATTATAAATTATCAACAAAACACATACATATAAAATGCCTACATTGCTAAATAATAACATCATAGGAAGCCCTAGTGACCACCTGGCAGAAAGCATCCAATATTCCCAAGCTGATCCAACAGACCTCATACACAAATAAGGAGTCTTGTCCCGGAAGAGTTTTCAAGAAAACAGGTAGCAGACTGGTCTAGCGAAGAAGACGATAGTATAGCAGACTGATAGAACAGAGCAGGAATGAGAAAGAGCAAATGAGAAAGACAGCGACAGTGGGAATTTAAAGCACTAAATTTCCAGAAAGTGGGGATACTATTTATACTGAAACTCCCGGCACCCCAACGGGTGTCTTAAAACATTAAACCTAATAATTATAATTCATGATTTTAATATAGCTCATTTTCCACATTGGTGTTATTCATAACAGGCATTCACATCACCATTATCTAGCATTTATATTTCAGAGGCTGGAATTCACATCATCACAGACTAGCAGTCATATTTTAGAGGAACTTTCTTCATATAATAATCTAGCATTTATAATGTAAAGCAACAGTCTATCAAATCAACAAACATAAGCAAAGATAGAAAAAAATGATCACTAACCTTGAGGTCTTCTTGGGAGAACTGTATGTCAGAAACCTTCATGTCCATCACTGCGCCACTCAGACCCTGCTTACTGATCTGGCGCTGGTAAACTTTCTCTTCCAGGCTACCCTAAATTTAACAAACTAAATATTTGTTCCTTCGTCCAAAATACTGAGTACATGTAGCAACAGAAAATGGTGATAGCCAATGTTTTTAAATAATCAAAACCAGATTGTCTAGAGAAAAAAGTACATCAGAGTGAAGAATTTTCAGGATAACTCCAGCAGATGTATTGATTCCAGAACACAGGTTAAGCTACATAAGAGGTTGTTCTGTCCTGATGATTTTAATAACATCAAAGTCAAACATTATTTCAACATGTTCAAAGACTTTATGAGCAAAGAACACATTAAAGGGCCATTGATGCTGTGTAATGTCAGTTAAAGGTTTCTGCGGTCACCTACTGCACATAATTAAAAATAGATAAATAATTAAGTAACTTACTGCAGTGAGTAATCTGTAGATGTAAACTTCTTTCTTCTGCCCATCTCTCCATACTCTTGCCATGGCCTAAAAGAAACACACACCCTTTTTTTAAAATGTGTGTATGTGATTCTGGACTCAGATTATATTATATTTACCTTGAAAATACTAAATCCTTGAAAAATCCAAAAATAGCTACTCCAAAGTCACATGTCAGTAACTGTCGAGTATGACAGATAAACATTGTTAGTAGGAAGAAATTACGAAAGATTTTCAAACAGGTTACACAAAATGCATCTGCTACAAAACTGAGTGGAACAAACAGAGGGAAAAAAGTTGAATGTACCATACTGTTTCAGTAACACCCAATTCACTGGTCCATAAATTGAAGTCAAAACCACAGTAGTCAGTAGTGAAAACCATACCTTAAGCCAAAGCAAGCAATAAATTCCAAACCCTGAATGCAATGAACAATGATATACTATTTAAAGTTTTTGATAAACTTACATAATGTTATAAGATATGTCATTATTCTGTTATAAGATATGTCATTATTCTTTGCGTGCTTGCATGTTTACGATTGGAGGCTATCACTATTGAAAAGTGAATTTTTGTTTTTAACTAACAAACTGGTGTTTTTTTCATTATAATAAGTTCTTTATGAAATATTCTCCTCTATTCGTTTCAATTAGTTTTGTAGCAGTTGCATTTGGTTTCAGCTTTTTCCTAATAATATATAGGAAGAAGGGGACTGCAAGACCAAATCACTGATAATACTAATTTAACTACAGTTTAACACTCAAAAATGCATCCTAGAATTATATAAATCAGACCAAATCACTGCACTTTCTTCTAATAGTTTTAGTTTAACTTTGCAAAGAGTGAACATCACGAGTTATATATACCTGAAGATCGTTGGCAGGATTCCAGTCGATGTCATAAAGAAACAATCGTGACGCACCAACAAGATTTAAACCCACTCCACCAGCTTTGGAACTCAAGAGAAAAATTTCTGGAATAAAACAAAAGAGTAATGGACTTTATACAAAACATCAAAAATAATTTCCTACTTTCAATATTTTTTTCAATGTTTTCCTGACTCATCAAATGAAAACTAAAATGTAGACAACTTCAGGGTGAAAGCATATAGTGCAGTAACACACATATACTGTAGATCAGAAAATTTCTTCAGTCTGTTTATTTTCAAATCCTGCTTATTTGAAAGACACATAAAAATGTTAATGGAGATAAAACACACCCGATTAAAAGATTTTCAATACTATGTATTTTTAAGACCTGCTGTGGTATCTGCTTGTTCTTTGATTTTGTTAGAAAAAAGATCGAACTCTGCTTATTGGATTTTCGCTGAACCAAAGGGCAAAGAGGAGGGAAGGTTTGACATGGATTATCCTTCCTATCAAGATTTACTGTCTCATAGCATTCTGTTATATATCGTCCTCTCTAACTAGACTTACGCCTGCACAACATTGTTCTGTTTCCTATAATTCTATTCCCTAGAAGTTTCGACTGCACTCACTCTGCTGGTTGTATGAGCTGTTGAAGCGAGTGACAATTTCCTGTCGCTGGCCTGTAGGAGTCTGCCCGTCAAGGCGAGCATACTGGTACCCACGCGATACAGAGAACTTCTGCAGTAAGTCCAGTGTCTGAAAACAAAGTATGAATCATGATGATAATACCACTTAGGCATCTGATAAAGCAGAAACAATACGCAATGCTATATATTATGAACAACAAAAAAATCTGAAACAAAATCGCTTAGGAGCAAATTGGGAAGAGCTGGAGGGTTAGAAGGGGAGGGGAACCGAACTAGCCTTTTAAATGATGACACAAAGTTTCCTTGCTACAATCACAAGTCAAGTCAAGTCAAGTCAAAAGCGCTTTATTCCATAAAACCCCATGGGAAACGTGGATACAATAAAAAGAACAACAATAAACATAGAATAATATGGAAATCATAAAATACAACATAAAATACAACATAAAATACATATGTAAGTATATTACAAAAACAAAGGTTAATCTTTCACACTCGCGTTCTCGAAGACACATAATAAACATTTGCAAAATACACATTCACTATTATCACACAACACAAGCATACTATATAAAAGTTTTGTCCACACAATCTGATCACAAATCGCACGCACTCTCTTGCACGATTGGGTGATAAAGAAGGGGAGGGGGGGATACAAACTGGTATTGAAATTGTCATAATTGATTAAAATTAATCACTATTAATACTATCATTAATATTACAAATCACCTGAAATAGAAAAAAAAGTTACAAGTCAACAATTTAAATATGTTTTGATGTACAGTTACTGGTTAGTTTAGAAAGCAAGTGCCACCATCACCACAATCACCATTATTATTTTCAGTATTTTGACTGCTTCATTGCAAATGGATTTACAAATCTCCTGCTTGCATCTTAACCTAACCTGACAGGGCGTTGTATTATATTATACAGAATTTTTGCCAGCAACTGTCTATAATACCTACCTTTGTGTGATTGGAGACTAGCACCACTTTGTCCTGTGGGCATGTGGTGAAAATATTGTTCAGTATGACAGTCAGAGCAGCCAGTTTTCCAGAATGTTCCACAGCAACTTCATCTGCTTGAAACAATCCTTGGTACTGATCCTTCAGCCCAGAAAAGACGCCATCCTGCAAACAACATAGTAATATTTTTTCCAAGATTGTTCATACAGAAACAGAACAACAAAGCAATAGCATAGTGCAGAAGTCTTTACTGAAAATAATCATCAATACACTCAATTACTAAATCTGAAAGTCACTCTTTTTATTCTTCATTTTAGGCGTTTTCAGTATTCCCTGTTCCGTATTCAAATTCATATACAAAGCAGGACACTCACTCCATTGCTACTACCACCACCAGCTTCATCTGTCTCGGATGCCAACACTTTTGCTGCTATCAGCTGTGGGTGGTTGCAGACCTGCTTCAGAGCTGCGATGGCCAGAAGGTGGGGAGCCCCAGCCCCTAAACCAGCTCCACAGCCTCTCCCCATCAGGCATGAACGGACTACACTGCTGCGCAAAATTGCTTTGTAAACACTGATCTGAAGTGGACTAGGGTGGCAGAACAGAACGAGTTCCACTGAAAAGAAATGCAGTTTAGAAAAATATCTGAGAAGCACAAGCACCTAAAATGTCACTGTAACGTATATGCTCAACTCTAAAACGTTTGTACAAATGTTGGTTGTTTTTGTGTTTACTGTTAGTGATTTTTATTATTTAATTTCTGGTTTTGTGTGTAAACATTTCATCATTGACATGTGTGTCAAATTAAACAGATAAGACAGGAGTTTAACATGAATGCATTCAAAAATTTATAAATAACAACATAACACAGAAAAAGAAATTCAAGTGTAATTTATTCAACATTTTTGTTCGCTGAAAATAGCCACTGTAAATATAACAAGTAACCAACCCTCTGCCAGTGCACAGAACCTCTGGGATTTCTGACAAAATCTTTTACCTCTTTGAACAACTAGTGTACATCTTTCCTATTAGCTATCAGTGTACCATAAGTAATTTATTTTTTTAATAAATCTATTAGTAACTGTACGCCAGAGTAAAAATTGTCAAAAAAGACATGGTAACCTTGATCAGGGCTTGTAATGGTCTGGAGTTAAAAAAGAGGAAATTGGTCAGGGTCCACGGACCGCCTTAGCGCTGGTAGAGAGTACAGGGGAATGACCCTCCTTGCCTCCCTTCCCTCCCTCCCTCAGCAAATACGAATTGTCGCATTTTATTTGTGCATTTTTAAAAATATAATTATTCCTTATAACTTATAATAATTTTCTAAATGGTACACTATTCTTTTTAATGAACTCAAATCACTTTCCTGACTATATATATGCTTAGACTGTTTTGTTTTGTACAGTCCTTGGGTCTTACTGATGAAGGTTTTAGTCTAATAAACCGAAAACTTTAACGCCTACTACCCAGGTGTTGTTGTTGATTTTATTATCACACACAGCTGAACTCTTGAAGTGGCCTGTCTTTGTTGATGCAAAGCTTACAGTTATTATTTGCCAACAAAGTCCAACTACAAATGTAAGTTTAAACACACACTGGTGCCCAGTTGACAGTCCGTATTCACCAATAAAATCCAAATTTAGTTTTAAATGTTTCATACATTCTGATGCACAACCCAAATCTTAAAACAGTATTTTCACTGGCAAGGTTTAGTCGGCATGTTTGAAGAAATTGGAGAGATTGGTTTGTTTGTGACTGCAGTTTCTCTAAACAGGATTTTAAGGTGCTTTACCAACACTGACTGAATACTGGATGCAGCACACTGGCTTCACAGATAGTGCATCAGCAACACTCAATGAAGATTGAAAAGATGCACACTGGCTTCACAGATTGTGTATCAGCAACACTGCTTGAGGGTTGAGTGCTGCACACTTACCTCACAGTTGCATGAGACTGCTTAGCATTTTGTAGCCTCAGATAACAAGTTCTCTATTGCTCGAATTTGATTTCCGACTGGCACACTGTACAAAAGGCGGTTCCATTCTTGAGATCTTCCTCAAATGTGATCCTAGTCATTCATCACCTACTTCTTTTTCCATCCCTTCCCACCTCGAAGTGTTTTTCATGCCTTTATCACCAACTGCCTCGCCACGCTGAACAATGTGTCACACCCATTTTACCGGCATGCGCATGTGTTTCCATCTGACTTGAGGACATGCACAAAACACTTTTTTATTGGAGAAAAATCATTGTCAAATTGTTTTGTTCCACGGAAAACCATACTTTTCTCGGCAGAAATATTTTTTCCAACAGCGGAAATTCGCTGAACTGTGGAAAATTACAAGTCCTGCTTGATAACAAAATTGGCTTACACAATCGCATAACAACTTCATATAAATTTGTGTGCCTTTACCGGTGGACCAAGGACCGCGCCTTCCACTGGCCACCAGGACGGAGGTGATAAGTGTGCTACTGATGGACAACTTAGCAAGATCCGCACGAGAAACAACATCATCATAGGAACCTGGAATGTCAGGACTCTAACTGCGGATGGAAAATTAGAAGAACTGGCCTACGAGCTGGACCACTATTGATAGAACATTTTAGGTATCAGTGAACTGCGCTGAAACAAGGGCCGACAAATGCCACAAGCTTTATTTCAGCGGGAGAGATGACAGGCACGAACACGGCGTTGGATTCTTGGTCCACAAAGACGTTCTAGCCACTGTCGTGGGTTGCCACCCAGTCTCCAGTAGACTCATTACCATCCGTCTGAGAGCAGCCCCTTTCAACATCACCATCATCCAGGCCTATGCCCCAACATCAGACTATGACGACAGCGAAGTCGAGGATTTCTATGAAAATCTACAGGCTGTCCTTGACTAAGTGCCGAAGAAACTACATAGTGATAGTGCAAGGCGACTGGAATGCTAAGGTTGGCCAAGATGCACACCACAGCTGGGAGGACACATGTGGACCCCACTGCAACAACGAGAAAAATGGCAGGGGCTGAGACTCTTGGAGTTTGCCAGATACAACAATCTGATACTGGCAAACACGCTTGGTCTCAAAAAAAATCCATACGATGGACCTGGCACAGTCCCAGCGGGGAGCATCACAACCAGATCGACTACATCATGGTCAAGAAACGCTTCATATCAAGTATCAACATTGGCAGGACACGCATTTGTCCAGGAGCAGACACCGGAAGTGACCATGATCTCGTGATGATGTCTTTCCAGCTCCACTTGAAGAGAGTAAATACAGCAAAGTGCACTATACTGAAGTTTGACCTGGACAAACTGCAAGACCCAGAGTTGGCAGAAAATTGTCAGGCCACAATTGGAGGGAAATTTGCACCACTGCTCATTTTGGGAGCTGGTGAAGTGGATGTCAACATCATGACCACCACCTTCAACTCCGCTGTGACAGATGCTGCCACTGAGATTCTTGGCAAGCACCAGCCAAAAAAGGTGGATTTGATAAAATAAGAGAGATGAAAAAGAAAAAGAACACCTCACAGGGAGCTAATCCGAAAAGGCATGCGCACAGCAAAGGAGAACTGGATAGAAGATCAATGCCAGGAAATAGAAAACAGTCTGAACAAGAACAACAAGAAGAAGGTCTACCAGACTGTGAAGCGGCTGACAAGTTTTACACAGCCCAAGGCCTCCACGATCCAATGCAAGTCTGGCATATGCCTTACAGAAGAACAAGAAGTCTTGCCAAGACTTGGATAGATGGACAGAGTACTGCTCTGACCTTTACAACCACAAACCAAACGGAGACCTATCAGTTCGAGCATGTCCCAAGAACAGAGAAGAAGAAATCCTCCCAATTCTTTGAGAAGAAGTTGAGGCACCCCAGCAACCACTGAAGAAGGGGAAGTCAGTGAGATTGGACAACATAACCGCAAAATTACTTCAAGCAGGAGGAGAAGTGATGAATGATGCCCTCACCATTAACTGGCAGAGTGAGAAGTGTTCTACACCATGTCATCACTCTTCCCAAAAATGGTAACCTTCAGGAGTGTAAAAATTACCGCACGATCAGCCATCCCAGCAAGGTCCTCCTGAAAATAATACTCAACAAGTTGAAACACCAAACTGAACAAATCATAGCTGAAGAACAAGAAGGATTTAGGGCAGGGCAAAGTATCACTGAACAGATTTTTAACCTCAGAATAATCTGTGAAAAATACCCCAAGCACCAACAACATCTATATCATGTGTTTGTATGCGTTCAAGAAAGCATTTGGCGAGTCTGGCATGCAGCTAGGTGGGCAACCATGAGAGTGTACTACATCAGCCCTAACATTATTGAAGTCATCAAAAGCCTGTATGACAAGGCTACCAGTGCAGTCCTCCACAAAAGCGCCATCGAAAACTTGTTCAGAACAACAATCGGCATGCGCCAAGGATGCCTACTCTCTCCAACACTCTTCAACATCTTACTGGAGCGCATCATATCAGATGCTCTTGCAGATCACAAAGGCACAGTCAGCATAGGGGGTAGAGTAATCTCCAACCTTCGTTTTGCGTTTGACATTGATGGATTGGCTGGAGAGCAACAAGGACTTGAACAGCTGGTAAAGAGGCTTGGCACCACCTCCAGAGCCTTTGGAACGAAAATAAGTGTAGAGAAGACCAAAGTGATGAACCATAACACCAATGGCATCAACACAGACATCAAAAGTCCAAGGCCAATCCCTCAACACAGTGCATAACTTCATTTATTTAGGAGCCATTGTATCAGACAATGGGTCCCAACAGGAAGTCCTCGCCAGGTTCACACCAACAACTGCTACCCTGGCAAGGTTGAAGCCCAGTTGGAAAGACAGGACCATCAGTCTACACTCCAAGGTAAGGCTGCTGGGCTCACTTGTCATCTCCATCTTCCTATACGCTTGCGAAACATGGAACCTCACAGTAGATCTACAACAAAGAATACAAAGCATAAAGATGAGGTGCTACAGAAGACTTCTGGGCAT
Organism: Oncomelania hupensis; assembly: GCA_036898135.1. NCBI lineage: Eukaryota > Metazoa > Mollusca > Gastropoda > Littorinimorpha > Pomatiopsidae > Oncomelania > Oncomelania hupensis. The sequence continues at coordinate 110,808,809 of CM072512.1, forward strand.
TTCCTATACCCAATACATTACCAACAACAAAGTCCAACAGACCATCACACAAGCCATTGGACAACACGGTGACTTGCTCATAGTGGTGAAGAAACGGAAACTCTGATGGAATAGTTTAATGTTATGGTCACTTGAAAGTACCTATAAAAAACTAACTTTGGGCAGCTCCAGTGACCTTGGAGTGAGGTTGACGAAATTGGCAGAGTATGTGCGTCTCATTGATATCTATCATGCCTCAAAGAATCATAAACTCAATATTAATAACCTAGAAAAAAAACCTGAAAATTTGTGAAAAATTGTCATTTTTTGACTAAATTTTATGATCCTGTGACCTTGTCATTCATTTACTGATCATTCTCGAGGTCCCATAGGTAGACATCATCATACAAAGTTTGGTTGTGATAGCTGAAATAGGCTCTGAGTATTTATCCACTTTAAAGTTTTTTGCACAGATGGCGCACGGCGAACAGACAGATTGAAACTTTTTTTTATATCATTTTTGGACTATTTATTACTCATCTTGCACGGATTTCCAAAACTTAAAAAAAAAAATTTGATTGGGGGAGGAGGAGAGGGGTGAGGAGGAAAGGGGGGTAAGTACGTAGACTCACATTCCTATGCATGTGAGTCAAAAAGGAATATAGATATCTATCTTTCCCTTACTCCTTGGAGAATAGCATCTAGTAAGGTATATGTCCAAGATGCTATTATTAAACTACATTTCTATCTCTGTAGGTGAAACAACTGCCAAAAATTGTGTGTCTTTTCAAGTGGAACCTTTGACCGACTATGGCACATACCTTTGGGAGGTAAGTACTTGTTGTTGATCTCCTGCGTGCGGCGCAAGACAAACATGGTGGTAAGGCGAGAGAGTTCGGCAGCTCTCTCTTCTCCTAGATCCAGCTCTTCCTTGCTAGCTCCAGGCTGTCGGGACCTCAGAATAGGGTCCTCATACACACGATGGAATGCTGCACTCGATCCTACATCAAATGGAGGAAACTGTGAATTTGGTTCATATTCATATTTGGCTATGACGAAATTAATGTATTCAGGTGCGAAATTGAAAATGTCAAAACCTGGGGACAATAAAATGAAATGTGGAATTAATTTACAGGAGAACATAAAGCAAGTTCTTTCCACCAACAAGATGAAGCAGTATCTAAATCTTTATATCTAAATCTAAATTTATATCTAAATCTTGTAACTGCCCTATGTGGATAAATAAAGTTGTATTGAATTGAATATTACAACTATCCAATTTTAAACACATATTGCACCTGTACACACATGTTAAATCTACAACCTTGGTTGCCAAGCACTGCAAAATGAGAAAAAAAAAAACTTTGTCGAGGCCTACTTGGCTAATGCACACAAAGAAATAATTTGGGACGGAGAGCAAATTACTTACAACATCACATTGCTAAACACTTTCAAAAGCTACCATCTCAAGTAATTCACACCCAGACATGATTTAATATATCTATTAAAAAAAACTTTTGTGAAATGTCCAATTTATATAAGAGTCATACCCAAGACACCGGGATTGCAGAAATCTACAACAGTGAAAAATTCTTGCAGGTCATTTTGGATGGGGGTTCCAGACAAAACTACTCGCCGTTTCGTATCTAGACTGCTGATCAGCTGCAACATAAGCATAATTATTAGCCTTATCAATGCTATTTAATCACCATATTTTAACTATTAGTATACTGAACTATAATAATTCATGGATAATTATTAACCAAACTTTGAAAATATACATTGATTTCCCAAAAAATTATTACCTATTAAGATTCCTTAACCCCCCCCCCCCCAACCCCCCTATCCCCCTTTTTTTTTTTTAACTACGCACACAAATAACATACATTTTACAATCTAGTTATCACAATAAAAATTCTATATCTGCATATTCACAACTAGAAAAATGTTTACAAGAAGGTGCCTGGTTAACCTAGAAGATTTTACAGCTAGACCCCATTCAACAAGCAAAAATTGTTTAAGATACTTGTCTGTTACCAAATGTGAGAACAAATGTGTGCGTCTGTCTCAAGTTTGCAGCCCACCAACCCAACTGGCAACCTTTTCTTTCACCCATCTTTACACCATTTTTATTGTAGATTAATATTTATTACGACTCAATAAATTGTGCATGGCATGCAATCATTTAGTTTATAGATACACATCTGCTTGATTGATTGATTGATTGTTGCTTTAGGTCCAGCGGACTCTTCCGAGCCAAATCAGGACCGGACAACCCCCAATCCGCATAAAAGATCTGCCGAAACAACCCTAGTGGGAAAATTGAATGCCCTCCACCGGCCAGTCACTTTACAATAAAGACATCCCACGCAGGGGACGGCTGAGGCTTTACCCCAACTACTCGAACCCCCGATTACAAAAACAAAATAGAATACAAACATCATTATAAATCATCAACAAAACATGTACATATAAAATGCCTATAGTGCTAAATAATAACATCATAGGAAGCCCTAGTGACCAACCGGCAGAAAGCGTCCAAAACTCCCAAGCTGATCCAACAGACCTCATACACAAACAAGGAGTCTTGTCCAGGAAGAGTTTTCAAGAAAAAAGGTAGGTCATTGATCTAGCGAAGAAGAAGATAGTATAGCAGAGTGATAGGACAGATCAGGAATGGGAAAGAGCAAATGAGGAAGACAGCGACAGTGGGAATTTAAAGCACTAAATTTCCAGAAAGTGGGGATACTATTTATACTGAAACCCCTGGCACTCCAACGGGGGTACTGTTGCCGCAGTGAATCAGTCATGCCTACAAAGGCAAGACAGGTTTTCAACTGGGGCTTTCCCTTTTCCCTTTATAGGTTAGAACAATCTACAGTGGCAAGATTGCTCATGACCCCAAGGGGTACACATCTGCTTCTTCAGTTTCATTTAGTGTGAAAGTTGTTTACAGGTACTAGGTTAATGAGAGTCCCGGTGGGCTTCTGGATTTGGCTGAGTCACTAATCAGGTGGGCAAGTAAAACGTCTGAATTTCAGCACCTTTGCACAACTGCGATGATTGAATATTGTTCTTACTGAAGTTGTTTTGATGGCACTGTTCTTTAGCCTGTGTCCCTCATCACACACAACCAGGTCGAATGGTATTGTTTTAATCACCTCATAACCCCTGACAAACATTTCGTAGGAAATAATGAGCACTGGATACACAGCTGTCTTTGTGTAGTCCTGGAAAATAAAAAGACACTCGGCTTTAGACACACTAGTTTATGCTTCACACAACATTAACAAAAAAAATCTGTATAATAAGTCTGAGTAAAATAATAATAAGATGAAGAAGGAGAAGAAGAATAAACATTTGTACAGCGCACACACACACACACACACACACACACACACACTCATGTGACAGTGTTTTAAGTACGAAGGAAAGGTCATAATAAATGTTGCATTGCCAAACAAAAAAACACATCATGCCTTTTGGGTCTTGTGCTCGTAATGGGCGCTTTTTACCACATCAAGCAAACATTTTGATCTTACCTACATATGTGCAATTCAACTACGCCCAAAGGAACATATCTGATACAGAAAGTTTAATTTAAGAAGTAGAGAGTGATTCAGATCAGGAGTTGCTAACTTTTGCTGGTCCCAGCAAAAGAAAGAAGAAAATACAAACAAAGGAGACAGGTAGGCCTACTGATAGTCAAAAGAAACAGAAAGTATAAACAAACTAGTCAAAAGAAACATAAAGTATAAACAAACTGTACAGTGTTAGCAACTTTAGTATCTTCTTTGCCAATTTGGACATTGACCTAGTTTTTTTCAGTTACAATTTCATTACACGGATTCTTCCTCTTTTTGTTTTCTTTCATTTTGGTAATTTTATTTCCTTTAAGATCAGCATATCTTGTGCTTTTAATAACAGCTTGTTTTTGTGAACTCTGTGCTGACCAATAGCTCCAAAAGTAAAAAGGAGTTCTAATTCAGACATATATGAAAACATGACCCTGTTGTCTTTGTTTTTGTGTGTGTGTGCACTTTCTGTGCCAACCTTACACATTTAAACACAAAGTGTGAAAATTCAACATCTGGTGGTATTTTTCATCACATAAAAACGGGTATAGATCCTCATTTTGAATTTAACTATTTTTTCCTTTATCGAGGTTTGAACACTTTGCGGAGTTCTTTCCCCTGCGCTAAGAACTAAATAAGGGGAAACTCAAAACTGGTCCGAGTGGCATTGGGTTAACTTGTATTTGCTAAAGTCCACATGACAAACGTGGATAGAATCGAGCTAGCAATTAATGCTTTCATTCGCTTAGCCCCAGTTTCCATACCTAACTTTGCTTAGAAAAATGCTGCGTCTACAGACTACTTTATGCTGATTCAAGTCAAGTCAAAATACTTTATTACCCAATGAATTCAAAATACTTAGGATTTTGTTTTGGTGATGCGGTAAAACATTCAGTCACTCTATAACAACAAACATGCTTCCAATGGACATTAAAACATTAAATGATCTTTAAAAAAAAAAAATTGTTTTTAAGAAGTATAGCACTCATGCACACCCACACAAACACCCATCCACCCACACACCCTCACAAAAACTCACCCACCCTCACTCGTACACAATTGTGCATGGGTATATAAATCGAGACATAAACATCATATGATGTGCAATAAAACATCAAGAAATTGCACAAAATTCATGCTCTGTGAACTGAGGTCACTGGAACTGAGAGAGCAGCCTTAGGAAAGAAACTGTGTCTAAACCGACTGGTTATAATTTTTAATGCTCTGAAGCGTTTGATTGATGGGAGGAATTTGAACAGTTGGTTGATTGGATGGGATGGATCGCCAATGATGTTGCTGGCCCTTGTGAACAAAGGTGTGCTGTATATAAATGCGATGGATGGTAAATCATAACCAATGAGTTTAGCCGTGGGTTTTACAATTCTTTCAAATTGAAACTTCTCGCCTCCAAACCAGACCGTGATGCCGAAGTACAGGATATTCTCAATCACGGTGCTAAAGAAGTGCGTGAATATTGTCTGGTCAAGTCGGAGTCTCTTGAGCTGTCTCAAGAAGTGGAGGCGCTGCTGGCACTTTTTGATGATGGACATGTTGTTGTTGTCCCACAACAGGTTGCTAGAAATGACCACGCCAAGAAATCTAAATGCGTCAACCTGTTCTAGAGGTGAAGTTGGACTTTTATTCCTGCGGAAGTCAATGACCATTTCTTTTGTTTTAGAGACATTGAGCTCAAGCTTGTTATCCAAGCATCAGCCAACCAGCCACCCGACCCCCTCGCGATATCTTTTATCTTCACCGGAGATAGGACCCTCAATTGTAGTTTCGTCAGAGAACTTGACAACTAGCACAGATGAATTTGACGACCCACAATTGTTAGTGAAGAGCGTAAATAAAAGCAGTGACAGAACAAAACCTGGTGGGGCCCCAATATTGAGGACTCCAGAACAGGATGTAGCTTTACTGACTCTCACCACCTGTGGTCGGTCCGACAGAAAATCAAGGACCCAATGGCATATGGACGTTCAATGACACCAGTTTATCAAACAGCTTATGAGGGATGATTGTATTAAAAGCAGAACTAAAATCAATAAAGAGTATACTCTAGCGTGCATACGCGAGTTCTCCAGATGTTGGAGGATATGATGAAGGCCCAGAGCAACAGCATCCTCAACTGACCTGTTTGTCTGGTAGGCGAACTGTAGTGGGTCCCGAAGGTGACCCGTACATGCCTTCAAGTAGGTGAGGAGGGGTCACTCAAAACCCTTCATGACCACAGAAGTGAGTGCAACAGGCTGGTAGTCATTGAGCTGGGTGACCTTTGACTTCTTGGGGACGGGGACAATGACAGATGATTTAAAATACTGAGAGACAACATGCTGTTGAAGTGACAAAAATATCGGTAAACACAGGGGCAAGCTGGTCAGCACATGACCAAATGGCAGAAGTGGACACATTATCAGATCCGGACGCCTTCCTTGAATTTTGCTTCCTGAACAATCACCTCACTTCAGTTTCATGGATGATGAAAGTCGGGGTTAAAAGCATGGGGTTGTCAGGCAAATGGGGGGAGGTAACCCAGGTTTGGGTTCTTCTCACTAAACCTGCAGTAGAACCTGTCCAATTGATCAGGCAGATCAGGCTCAACATCACCTAAAACAGCACTTTTCTACTAATATTGAGTGACGCGCTGCAAACTGATCTTCAATTTTCTGCCTATACTGCGCCTTCTCTCTGCGAATCTCTCAGCGCACCTCCAACTTGGTCTCCCTATACTTAGTGATATCTCCAGCACTGTACGCCTTGTTCTTTGCCTCTACCATAGCCTTACCCGCCCTGCTGAACAAAAGTTATCATTGCCGTATGTTCGTACAGTCTTGGTTAGAACAAACGCATCCTCAAAGAAGCTAATGTATGATGTTACAGTGTCAAGTGTATTCATCAAGATCACAACATGCATCTTTAAGAACATTCCAGTCAGTACATTCCATGCATCCTTGCTATGTATCGATTGTATCATTTGACCACTTTTTGACATTTCTAATCACTGGCCTGACAGCCTTCAGTCTTTGTCTATATGTGGGGGTCAAAAGAATCATAGCAAGGTCAGATTCAACTAGAGCAGCATGGGGAGTGGCACGGTAGGCCTGCCTGATGTAGAATAGCATTGATCAAGAACATTGTTACCACGTGTGGGGCAATCATCTTGCTGATAATATCTGGGCAAAGCCTTCCATAAATTTGCATGATTAAAATCACCAAGAACAAAAGTACTATTATGAAATTTATTTCAGCCGCTTGTACTTGCTCAGTGAGTTCCTCCAGAGTGCTGTAGTTTATGCCATAATGTTCTAAGAGTAGAATAGTTTAACATTACTGCAAAATTGAACAATACAAAAGTCCCATGCATGCCAACTGATTCGAAAAAAAAAAGGGCTTTGCCAGTGTGTTTGTCAGGGTGTCACATGCACAGCACATGTAAACATGCTCAGCCCACAGGATAAAACTTACTGGCTAATGTCTGCGCGTGCATTCAGTGATTAGCTGTTGTTCTTATTCATATGCAACAAGGAAAAAATTTAAAAAACGGGTGAAGATGGACTAATGGATTGTTAAAAGTTAATCCAATCTAATAACTATCCTTCCACTAAAGAAAAAAAATTGCAGCATAAATATGGTTCTCTCACCTCAATTCGGCTGTCTCCAGAAACAATGAAAGCTTGCAATCTCTCTGGTCCCAACCACTTGCGAAATTCTGTCGACCAGTTCTGTAATGTAAAGTCACCACTGATCAAAAACTTACTGGAATGAATAGAGAAATATAACACTGTCTTTAAGAAACAAACTATTCCTACAAATTAACTATTTTTATTTTACCGCTTAATTTCATCCAGACAACGTCTAATTACATCAGTTCAGCAGCGCTACCTGACAATGCAATAATATGAACAAACCATTTCAGCTTTAAAATATAATAAAAAGAATTATTGTTAATTCATGAAACAGCTGTAGCCAAGCTACTAATCTCTTTAGTACTACACCATAATAGCACCACAGTGGGGAATCAGTACTAATGTCAAAAATACGTTTTGTCCTAAGGTCGAATATACATTTCATCCAAAGGTCGAAAGTATATTTTGTATTAAGGTTGAAAGTGTTCAGCTCAGCTTAAGGTCTAATATACATTTCGGCCTAAGGTCATATATATATTTTGGCCTAAGGTTGAAAGTGATCAGCTTGGCCTAAGGTCGAATCTACATTTCGGCCTAAGATCGAATCTACATTTCGGCCTAAGGTTGAATATACCTTTTGTTCCAATGTCGAAAGTGTTCAGCTCAGTCTAAGGTGGAATGTACATTTCAGCCTAAATCTTGTCTGTCATCAAGGTGTTTGGAATGGGTTAGAGTGGGTTAAAGGCTCCTGTGGATCATCCCCAATCATCTAGCCATCCTTTATATGTATAGTTATATTTTAATATTAGTATGATCAAATCAGATTTAATAATAATAAAGTAAACCTAATCTTGTGTCTGAATTGACAGCTTCCATATTCTCGCTGTCCGTCTGTTTCAGTTTGTCTGTCTGTCTTTTCTGTCTGTCTGTCTCATTATTTTCGACCTTCGAACAAAATGTATATTCGACCTTGGGATGAGCTGACCCTTTCGATCTTAGAATAAAATTTTGTAGTCAACCTTAGGGCAAAATGTATATTCAATCTTAAGCTGAAATGTAGATTAAACCTTACAAAATGTATATTCCAACCTTTTTTTGTTTACTTTGGACCGATCTGTGCATCTTTTGACCTTAGAACGAAATGTATATTCAACATTATTCCTGTGACCCCAACAGGGCTACACATTTCCGAAATATGGAAAGAATGCACACCAAGTATAAACAATGGTAAAATAGAATCATGCGTAAAACAGTAGTTTATTTCTAAGCCAACATTCTGAACAAAACCTGCTAAGACATGAGATTAAGAACTTCATACCTTGACCAAACTTCCGGGTGTAATGATGAGAACTTTTTTGACCGAAGGTTTGCCACCATACATGCCTTGCTTCAGAAGTGTCCTGATAAAAGGTTTAGAAATATTACGAAAATAAATATTCTTATCGTTCAACATATCCACAACAAAACTTACAACAAAATATAATACTACAGAATAAATTCTTTGAATAAAATTGATTAAGAACACCGTTTTCAGAAACACATTCTACAGACTTGAAGTACCTATATATAATTTTTGCGTCTCCGTTCAGAACAAGTATTTTCTAAAGGGTGCTCTGCAGTGTGTAAAAGACAATGTAGGCTACCAATATATGCACAGAAAATTATTATTATACTCACCAAATCAGGGTGATGCTCTGAAGAGTTTTACCGAGACCCATGTCATCACTGTATAAAAGAAAAACATTAAATCCAATAACACAGCATCATCTTGATTAGTTCTGTGCGGTCCTGAGTCGGCTCTTGGCAGTCCGCTGGACCCAATAAACATTGAATATCTAATATAATCATGGCACTGTTCTAGGTCAAAGGCAAACACAGTAGCACTCTTGGATCGTTTACATATTCTCACTAGAGAGATTGTTCTTTTAGACTAATGCATATTATAATCGGCTCTCATCTCAATGTTTGCTCATTACAACAATGCCAATAAATTAAAATGATAAACTTTCAATCCATTCAACTCATCTACATCCATAGAAGCCCAATTTACTTACAACATGAACAGCATGTAAACATCACATACGTTTAAATTTATACACCTCAGGCAAACAAACTATTTCCAACTCACGCCAAAATAGCCCCTGTGCCGCCATAATGCCTCAAGCCCAAGACACACTCGTAAAGGAAAACTACTCCCTCTCTCTGATGCGGTCGCAGGTGACAACTCAGGTGGGGATCAACAACAACGTCCACAACTTGGGCAGACTGTTTGTTGTGCTGCCACTAAACAACAACAACAACAAAAAATACCAAACATCAAAGCAGTCATACTAAAAACCCTTGACCGATTTAGGCAGATAAACTAATTCTATCCTACCGCGGTTGTTTCCCCTTTTATCGTTCAAAACTGGCTGATTTGTATGAGATACTATAAAAAAAAAAAAGAGAAGTAAAAAACAAGAAATGTATTAGAGACATTAAAAGTTTAGAACCATAAAGAAATTAGAATGGATTAACCAATAGCCACGTTTGATAAGAGTTTGAAAGAATTAGCTATTTACCGATTAACTCACACACCCCTTTCTCACCCTCCCTACACACACACACAAATTTGCACATCCGATTCCCACAGAATAAGTTACAAGCAGTGTAAGGAAAAAACAAACAATAGACCTTTCCATGATTTTTGTGGAAAATAGTGTTATCTCCCTCCAGAGCTGCCAACCCCTAAAAAAAAATTCAGTAGCAAATAAAGAAAAATATCCGTAGTTTCAGCTCAATTTCAGTAGCAAATGTACGAACAAGAATTTTCACATGATAAAATGAGCATTATTTAAAATGTTGATATTAGCTTAAATAAAAACCAAACACCAACACAAAAAGCATTAACTTTCAAATATTTATTTTTAAAATGATAGAAATGTTCCTGAAAAAAAAAAGTTTTAACATTTTGTTCGGAAAAGCTAACCCATACACCATATGCGGCGAGGAATCGCGATTAATCACGAGTCCTCGCGTGTAATCGCCTGATCACAGGACATGACTGTGGTCTCTCTCTCTCTCTCTCTCTCTCTCTCTCTCTACTGCGCAGTGGCTGCTGAGCTAAAAATAGCGCACACGCAAAGCGCTATACGAAAGTCTATGATATTGACGAAAGCCTAGTAGGCCTACGTCTCTCGCGGCTTTGTTTCGATACTTGTAAAAAAATAGGTATGCTTTGAAATGTTTCTTCCGTAGTATTTCTTGAAATGGCGTAGTTGCGGAATTAAAGAACATTTTCCTGAGAAACTACGGACGTTCCGTAGGGGTTGGCAGCTCTGTCCCTCTAATTGTAGCACGCGCCTACAGTGCTGGAATGACGCGCCTTCATCACTTTCTTCTTCACCCTTTGGTCCCCTAGTATCACTTTTAGCGTCCCCTTCCATGTTAGAAGCCCACTCTCTTTGAAACAACAGTAGTCAATGCTAGATTAACGTTGATTTAGATTTTTTAAAATAGATTTTAATGCTTTATTGTCCCTTTTATCGGGAATTTCTGGGCCGCCTCCCCTGTGGAAGGCGTAGTCGCAGCCTGTGGCGCGCCCAAACCCAACCTACCTAACATTAGTTGTGATTTTTGAAATTTAGAAATTCTTTAATTTTTGGAATTTTTTTTAAAATTTTGCTGGAGTACACGGAGAAAACCCCCGAGACGTTGCCCGAGTCGAAAGTAAATAATATTCGGAGAAACATAACGCCCCGATGCAGGATCGAACCCACACCTGTCAGGCGCCATTGGTTTCTGGCCTGTGGACAAGGCAAGTTAGTCCCGCCTTTACGGCCTTAGCCCACTTGGCCACAACGCTCGCTGGAAGCAAACTCTAAAATGAAAATATGAGGTTTCTCCACCTTAGTTTTGTATACCATGTTGAGGTTACACACTGTGACTTTCAAAAGTAGACGTACGCGTATGCATTTGCCAGTATGAAAGCGTTGTGCCCTGGCACTAAACAATAGCGTAGCAAAGTATAGAAAGAGTTAATCCTTTCATTGAGAGAGGATAGCATCAAACTGGCATACAAAGTGATGATGATCTGCTGGCACTATAAACAAAAACCCAAAACATCACAGCTAAGTCAATATATAGCACTTAATTGATGCCAATTGGTAGAACAATTACTGTACTGCCATTGCGTATCAATGGTCCCTGTGCAGTTGATTTTTAGGATTTTGAATTTTTAGGATTTTGAAATATCCTATACATAACCCTGCCTTCTAAGAAAAAGTGCAGCAACTGCAAGAACAGAACTACCCACTACAAGCAGGAATAGGACCAAGTGCCTCCAGGGTATCCACCTGCAAATCTTTTACTAGTCAACGTCTTAGCCCAAAGAAGGAGTTCTAGCTGTTGTGCCATATCACAACCTTTTAAAGTTTTAAGTTTTATTCCTCCAGGGTATATTGGTATATATGGCACTCACCTGCCTAGGACATGAACGTCAGAATATTTCAAATCTGTGCAATGGAAAACATGCGTACACATACTGGACAAGACCTTGGTTTATACTCTCATCTGAAGGAGTCATGTCATGCAAAAACTGTGGCTATCTTTGTCATGTTTGTTTATTTCTTATTACCTGTGAATAAAGGTATTACGTTCTTTGCTTTCTGTGACAAGGGACACTAATACAAGATCTGCACGGAGACCATAAAGTGTTTTTTTAAACTTCATCCAATTCTGGATCCATAAAAAGGCTGCTATATACTAAAGTATCTGTCAAATAAAATTAAATTTAAATTACTGAAGTTGACCAATATAATATTATAGTTTTAAAATTTTAACATATTAGCAATAACATATTCATAAACCACAAACCTGGTGTGCTGAAGTGGGTCTTGGCATAACCAAGGCATCTGGGACAGAGGGATCAAACTTGGGGTTTACATTCTGCCCTCGCATCACAGGCTCTGAGCTCCCTTTCTGTGCAAGGACAGGATTGGTGAAGGCTTTGAACTGAACTAAAAAACAGAATGCATGCAATCACACCCAAATGGTTTTAACAATGTGTTGATAAGCACCCTGAGCATGTCCCTTTGACTTGGAAAGGTGCACCAAAAAATTGGAAATTAGAATGGGTTGGATTGGACTAACATTTCTGAACTATTTTCCTTGTCCTTGAATCAACTCTGATCAATATTTTCAGCTCAAAACATATTCAGTCAGGTTTTAAACAAGATTTACGGTTAAGGTTAAAAAAAAAGAACTGGTATGCATTTGAAACTTTTGCTTATAGACACAAGAAAAACAACAACATTTTAACACTTTAACGCAAACAGAAAATGTGATATTCAAAATACATTAGTATTATGTTATGTTATTATATATTTTACTGCTGTTAGTTCACATTGTAAAGAACGTTTCTTGTGTGTTTGTTCTTTTTCTTTATTAAGCGAACTAAACAATTTAAACAATCTAAATAAAACTGACCATTAACTCTGGCTGAGAGAGGGCCAACTTCATCCTTCACGTTGTTTGCACCAGAAAAGCACTTTCCACTCTTGAACTGATCCTGAGTAAGCTTTGACATAATCTGATATGACAAAAAAATATACATGAATGGCATGATATATGGAACTGCTGTTGAACTTGTCCATCTTATATTTAACACCCCGTTACCTGAGGAGAATCGATGATTGACGCCCTCACCATTATATGTAACAAGATCTGGTAGAGTGGGGAGTGGCCTACACCATGGACCCAGTCGCTTGTCATAACTCTTCCCAAAAAAGGTAACCTTCAGGAGTGTGAAAATTACCGCACCATCAGCATCATCAGCCATCCCAGCAAGGTCCTCCTGAAAATAATACTCAACAGGTTGAAACCCCAAACGGACCAAATCATAGCTGAAGAACAAGCAGGATTCAGGGCAGGGCGAAGTACCACTGAACAGATTTTCAACTCAGAATAATCTGCAAGAAATACCTACATCACCAACAACATCTATATCATGTGTTTGTAGACTTCAAGAAAGCGTTTGACCGAGTCTGGCATGCAGCTCTGTGGGCAACTATGAGAGTGTACTGCATCAGCCCTAACATTATTGAAGTCATCAAAAGCCTGTATGACAAGGCTACCAATGCAGTCCTCCACAACAGCGCCATCAGAAACTAGCTCAGACCAGCAATCGGTCTGCATCAAGGATGCCTACTCTCTCCAGCACCCTTTAACATCATCCTAGAACGCATCATGTCAGATGCCCTTCAGATGCCAGGGTTCATACAGACTTCTGAACGCAAAATTCCAGGACATTTCAAGGGCTTTCAAGGGCCTTTTTGTGAAAATTCCTGAGGCGTGAAATACATAAGTCACGATATTTACAAATTTAATCTTCGCACTGATTAAAATTTTAACTTAGAAATACGAATTTTCTCGAACACAAAGTGACTTCCGGTGCTACACAATGAACTATCACAACTTCCTGCGGTGATTATGTCCCTATGAGCAGACGCCGTTTTCATCACAGTACATAGCTTCTACTTTACGGCCTTTCATAATAAAAATTCTGTCTAAAGTTCCATTTTTATTGTCTTAACTTCATTTTCATTTCTACTTTTAGCCTAGGCTTGATCTTCAAGGGGTTTTCAAGGGAATGATTAAATTTCAAGGGTTTTCAAGGTCTTGAAAAAGGCATCCCAGAATTCAAGGGTTTTCAAGGTTTTCAAGGGCGCGTATGAACCCTGGATGCAGATCACGAAGGCACAATCAGTACAGGAGAGACGGGGGGTAGAGCAATCTCCAACCTCCGTTTTGCGGATGACATTGATGGATTGGCTGGAGAGGAACAAGAACTTGAATATCTGGTACAGAGGCTTGACACCACCTCCAGAGCCTATGGAATGGAAATAAGTTCAGAGAAGACCAAAATGATGACCAACAACACCAATGGCATCAACATGGACCACAAAGTCCAAGGCAATCCCTCAACACAGTGCATAGCTTCAAATATTTAGGAGCCATTGTATCACACAATGGGTCCCGACAGGAAGTCCTCTCCAGGATCGCACAAACAACTGCTGCCCTGACAAGGTTGAGGCCCATTTGGAAAGAAAGGACCAACAGTCTACATTCCAAGGTAAGGCTGCTGCGCTCCCTTGTTATCTCCATCTTCCCATACGCTTGCAAAACATGGACCCTCACAGCAGATCTACAACAAAGAATACAAAGCATTGAGATGACGTGCTTCAGAAGACTTCTGGTCATTTCCTATACCTAGCATATCACCAACAACGAAGTCCAACAGACCAACACACAAGCCATTGGACAACACGATGACATGCTTACAGTGGTGAAGAAACGGCAACTCCAAAAGTATGATCATGTCACCAGAGCATCAGGTCTTGCAAAGACCCTCCTGCAAGGCACGATGCAAGGAGGCAGAAGAAGAGGGAGACAGAAAAAGAGGTGGGAAGACATTCAAGAATGGATTGGCTTGACACTGAGCGAAGCCATGAGGATTGCTAAGAAAAAAGAAAGATGGCGTACACGATCATCTGTGGTGCCCCAACGACCTTCGATTTACGGGATAGGATAGGATAGGTTCATTGGTCAATAACAAAAAATATTGTCGAAGGTGATTTGGGTTTAATCCAGAACTGAGCAAAACTGGTTTGTTCAACTGTGGATTCAGAAAGCACTCCTACGGGTTAGACTAAAGTGGGAAGTGGTGGGGTAGAGATTGTGGTTTTGCATATAGCACACTTTCTCCCAATGTAAGTAATCAAGGGCTAAAATTATCAATGAAATATTGTCAATCACCCAAACCACAAACAAAATTATACAGAATACAACAAATAATTACCTGAATTTGTTTGCCACCAATGACAAGAGTTTCATCTTCAGTCAGTGACTCCAATTCTGAGCTCTGATATCCACTGCCTTTGCCAATACTGGAACATTCAGTACAGTTAAAATTCAGTTTCTAAATCAACAGCATAGCATCAAAGAAATATAGGGGGAAGGGATGAGGGATGCCTAAAACCCAATGAAGAGAATATGGTACATATCAACTGATTTTAACAGTAACAGCAGAAATAATGAGTACAACAATCATTTCCACCAATCAAAAACAAATTAAACTAATGTATGATAAATCTCCTCTCTTCCATTGCAAGAGCTTGTATAAGTAATTTTTATTATTACAAATACTGTTTTACAAGGTTTCTCCTTCCCCAATTAGCTTACAGTTCAGGTCAATACTCCAGTATATTATGCCAAATAAAAACTAGAAGGTCAAAGCCCATAATTATTACGCATGCTCCTTATGGAAATTGCAATATTTAACATGAAAATGACTGCTAAAAAAAATAAAAATAAAAATTGAAACAGTGGTATTAAAATGCAAAGTAAATACTGATGTCACATCCACTGTCTTAACAGTGGGTACATCAATGTGTGCTAACCACATGAGAAACAGCCATCCCAAATATCTAACACATAAAATGCCAGAGGGAACAATTACAACAATTTTATTCCCACAAAAACAACTTAATCTATATATTTATAACTAACACCTCCACCCTCATCCCCCCACAATCACACTTAACTATAATAAAGAACAAAACTAGTAAACAAACAATAATAAGAAATGACTGAGATTACAGTTTTTTTAAGAGTCTTTCTTGCTACAGCCTAAATAAGATCACTAGTGACTGTAGAATAGTAAATTATTTAACTAATTTGAACAAAGTAAACTATACACAAAGGCTTGCTAATATTGTAAACAGTAATAATAATATTTATCAGTGGCCGCAAATTATACAGGATACTTGACTATAAAAAATGCCACTCCACTTCATTTCTTGAAAAGATAATAAAGTTGTCTTATTTTATCTTATCCATGTACACATGCGGCTTTATACAACCGCAAACTGACATTCTTTAAAGTTCATTTCCTGGAGCAATTTTATGATGGAATAATAAACAACTTTTCCTTTATGGACTTTCTAAGTTAAAGTCTCGCTAGATGGCAGTCAGTGACCAGTGTGGTTCCCCCAGGTGCTCAGGTCAGTTGAAACTGCATACTTTCTTCACTAATATTTCCTTTCATTCAAAAATTAAAAAATATATACATGTTTATACAAATATGCTTGCACCTGAGGAAAATGGCCACTGAAGGATTGCCTGCAGGTACTTATGTTACCGGTGCTTTCCTCAGACAGGACGACACAACACAACACAACACAAAGACGACACAGGTCCGAGTGGATCACAGATGTGTGCATGCAGCTCTCTTCTTCCTTCAGGATATCCGATCCAAGACGAACTGGACACTACCTTGCATGGCGGTCACAGCAGGACTACACACACTGCTTGAGAAATGCAGCAAATAGTACAAAACTATGCCTGCACAATACCCCCTCAAATACTCTGTTTGCACTAGAGCAAACGTATCTGTTAAAAATTCTCTATGCGACTCCCCGATTTAGCTACGTACAGCAATTTTATTTGCTCGCACTCTCAATTCTAGTGCGCATATTGCTCACTGCAAAACCTTGCACGGCACGTGAATATACATGCCTGCCCTCATACCCATATAATGGCAGACTTGACCAGTTTAGGGTGGCGAAGCAAAGCTAAAAAACCAATGCACGAGTTGAAAATTACATTATTTGCAATCTTAGTAATAAACTTTAATTTATTTTCTCTCTCCATCACCTTCCATTCTCTATAATAGGCTTAGAAACCCTATTATCACAGGTTTAGAAAACTGAGTCGTGACAACCGACTTTGATCTTTATATGCTCTCGACCTTGACCTCCAGCTCCAAATACACTCATGTAATATCAAATAAACTACAGCAAAAGTTGTATTATGACCCTGGGATGACTTTGACCTTCAGTGTCCTTGACCTTGGGAGGACCTTGACCTTCATGTGACTTCTCATGCTCATTTATGATCAAATAACCCAATGTTGTTGAATACTATGGATTAAATAGAGCCATTCCACTGTAGATGACCTATATTTTGTATGCTTTTGCAAGGCCTAAAATGACCAAGATCAATGTAAAAACAGAATATATATGAAAGAACAATCTATTATCTCTAAATACAACAAGAGTGGACTTTATATCTCTCATATTTAGGGTCAAGGTCACTTCAAAGTACCTACACTGACTTTGGACAGCTCAAGTGACCTTGACCTTGGAGTGAGATTGACCAAATGTGCATAGGACGTGTGTCTCATTGATATTTATCATGCATCAAAGAATCATAAGTGCAATATTAATAACTTAGAACAAAATTTAAACTTTTTGAAAAATAACCCTTTTTTTAAAATTACTAACTTTTGTTCATCGTATGACCTTGACCTTGAAGTGAAGTCATTCATTCACTGATCATTTAAAAGGTCTCATTGATATACACTATCTTACCAAGTTGGTTGTGATAGTTTAAATGGTGACACGTCACTTTAGCGCCAGCACTACAGCGCCATACCTTTCAGCGCCACCATTTCAGCGCGGAGTCTTTTCAGCACCGTACTTTTTAGCGCCGTACATTTCAGCACGGGGGATGTCAGCGCCGTGCACTTTAGCGCCGGGAGACTTTAGCGCCGTACATCTCAGCGCCATGATAGGGGAAAAGGAGGGAATGTTGGGGGAGGGGGTAAAATTATTGGCGTCAGAGAGAGAGAGAGAGAGAGAGAGAGAGAGAGAGAGAGAGAGAGAGAGCACTTCGTGAGTTACAGATCAAGTCTGAATGAGTGGTTTGAGTTATATTCAGAGAGAGAGAGACAGAGAGAGAGACAGAGAGAGAGATAGAGAGAGAGAGAGAGAGAGAGAGAGAGAGAGAGAGAGAGAGAGAGAGAGAGAGAGAGAGAGAGAGAGAGAGAGAGAGGTGTTGTGAGTGGTGTGATTGATATTCAGACGGAGTTGAGTTGAAATCGGGTTATTTTTCTGTTCATTACTCCTGACGTTCTTTGCCGTGGAAACATGGCAAAGATTGCAGAGTCCTACCTAAGCATACGGAGAAAATAAAAGTTTAGCTACAATGGCTACTCCTTCCGCTTCGATAAGAACAGTACAAAAGATCCAGAATTGTCTTTTTGGCGATGTGACAATGGTACATGTAAGGCCAGACTGCACCTGAGAGATGGGGCAGTGGTGCAGGAGGTGGGGGAGCACCTCTCTCTCTCTCTCCCTCTGTCTTCCTCTAGCGCTATAATGTACGGCGCTACAATGTACGGCGCTAAAATTTCGCCACACTGAAATGTACGGTGCTGAAAAGTCCCAGCGCTGAAGTGTACGGCGCTGAAGTATCCTCGCGCTGAAGTGTATGGCGCTGAAGTTCTGGTGCTGAAGTGCTGGCGCTGAAGTGACATGGAACCAGTTTAAATAGGTTCTGAGATATTAATCCACTTGATATACACTATCTTACCTAGTTGGTTGTGATTGTTTAAATAGGTTCTGAGATATTAATCCACTTGATAAACACTATCTTACCTAGTTGGTTGTGATAGTTTAAATAGCTTCTGAGATATTAATCCACTTGATATACACTATCTTACCTAGTTGGTTGTGATTGTTTAAATAGGTTCTGAGATATTAATCCACTTGCAATCATTGCACATCCAGACAGCGGACGGCGGACAGACTTACACATTTTTTTCTTTTTAATTGCATTTTGGGACTAATTAAGACTTGCACAGATTTGCAAAAATCCTGAATTTTTTTAAGAAGGGTTGGGGTGATGGGAGTGGGGTGGTGGATGAGTACATAGGTTTATATTGCTATGCATGATAGTCAAAAAGCAGCATGAATAAATAAAATAGAGTCTTACTCTTTGCCATCCATGTCATAAAGTATGACATGCCTTCCTTGAGTGACCAGCACAGCTGTTTGAGAAAAAAAGAGAAATTTATTCCAATAACAATTTACAAAAACATAACTATATTTACGAAGACAGAGCAGCAACGTTACGATCTGTCGTAATAATTATTTACTGTTGAACAAATTTATAAGATCAAAATAGGAACCTCTCTCTCTAACCATAAAACAGAAATAACGTTATTATATTTGGAGGAAGAGTATCATCAAATAACCATTACCAATTAAAGATAAGACCACAAAATGACACATGCTACTGAGGGCAAAAAAAGTAAATTACCTCTAAAATGATTTTGCTTTTTCATAGTAATAAACAGTGTTCTGTTGTTGTGTTTTTGCAACATAAATAAATAAAATGCTAGACAATATATAAATGTATGCTATGAAAATAATCAGCAATAACATTATTAGTAAATAAAATTTATATAAATCAATTCGTGCGTACCATCGCCTTCCCATGTCTTGTGCTGAAAAAATAAAGCAATTTTACTGTTTTCTTTGGTTGTTCTGCATTAAAATACAATTACACACCAACAGTACTTAGTTCACCTATTAAAAATCAGAGAGAGAGAGAGAGAGAGAGAGAGAGACAGAGAGAGAGAGAGACAGAGACAGACAGACAGAGAGACAGAGAGAGAGAGAGACAGAGACAGAGAGAATTTAGAATGTTTAATTGAATAAAGCCATTTGTTCATTAATCAAGGGGATGGGGGGATTCAATTGGAATATTAACAATAAATAGATCAATCAAAACAATAAAACCATCTATTTTGCATGCAGATTATGAACATAAAGACTGATAATTAAAAAACACTCATTCACACGTGTACTTTCAGGTTACCGATACCTAGCCTCAATCGTACAAATGTGTCTCTGAAACACATTTTTAGAGTCAGTCCAAGTGTATTTCTGTCTTCAAATTGGTCTTAATCCGCCTCACTGATTAAATTTGTTACTATCATTCCAGTCTTGTTTGTTGATGTCCATAAGTCTCTGTTTAAATTGATAAATAAGCTCCTTCTTATGACCTGCACCCTGGGACACCCACACGAAGGCAAAGCCAGTTCTTTCCAAAAGAGATCTCAGTTCAGACACCCAAATATGCTTTCCATTACTGTCCATGGTAAACAGCATGCGATACGATTGCTTTGGGAGCTGAGAGTCATCCATCTTCAACAGCCTAAACCACTATTCAAGGCCTTAATATAACCATTTAATCTTAATGGGTGTCTTCACAAGTCACCATAAACCATTTTGTTTGGAGTTCTTGGTGCTACATTTATGAATCTTTTACATGGATCTTTTTGGACTAACAAGCTCCATACCTGATAGGTTGAATCATCGTGTCAAACAACTTAAAGATTGTCTGGTTAAAGCATGATCAAGACTAGTATTATGGGCTATGAGCACTCCAAACAAAGCCTTTTTCCCTTTATGGCCAGCTGATTTGCATTCCAGTGAAGCTCATAGCCATTGTAAAGGTAAGTCTACTTAGCTGTTTACAACTTCTAGTTCATTTCCCAGGACAAACCAATTTTGACTCTTCCCAATAAGTCTCCCATGTCTAAAAACCATGACTTTACTCATATCAGTGTTAATAGTCAGCCCTAATTCCTGGCACATTTTATTAGCTATTTCTAGTTGACTTTGCAATCCTGTTAGTGAACAAGACAGCAGAGCCAAGTCACCAGCAAAGAACAATATTAACAGCTCAACAAGACCAGGCATGAGTTGCACTCCGTGTCTGCCAGATAGACAGACAGACTGTGAGAGAGGCAGACAGACAGAAAGAGAGAGAGAGAGAGAGAGAGAGAGAGAGAGAGAGAGAGAGAGAGAGAGAGAGAGAGAGAGAGAGAGAGAGAGAGAGAGAGAGAGAGAGAGAGAGAGAGAGAGAGAGAGAGAGAGAGAGAGAGAGAGAGAGAGAGAGAGAGAGAGAGAGAGAGAGAGAGAGAGAGAGAGGAAACATTATATTAAATAGAACTTAATAATAATATTCACCTTTTTCTTTGACAATTTGCACCAGACCACAGCAAAATAGCTGCTTTTTACTGCAGAATTTTCCCCTTGGTTTTCTTGTGAACTGACGACAGGTGGCACTTGTACATTTGACACTGATGATCCAAGATGCTTTGAATCTGCCGCTTTCAAACACCTTACACTTACAGATGTCTGAGACTGGGATGCAGAACTGTTAACTTGTGCCAACGGGGACTGGAATTTTCTCTTCATATGGGTAATAGGTTTCATGCTGTTCAGAGGGCATCTTATGTTCTCCAACTGTGCCTCTTCCTTTAGTGTTGAGGAATTCCTAGGCTGAATTGACAAAACAGTATCTGCCTGTGCTTGAACGTTAGTCACAGAATCAATGTCATCATTACCCAAGTTGCTAATTTCAATCGCAGCCGTACGAT
>CM072512.1:110832763-110965263 GCA_036898135.1 Oncomelania hupensis
ATTTTATTTAATCACTCTTATAAAACGCTTTTCCAGCTCAAGAGCTGCTCAATGCGCTGGTCGATACAGAATCTAATTCAAGCCACCCGAGGCGCCCAACTGCAACCTTGGACGCATAGTCTGACACCCAGACGACTGAGCACAGTCCTGGGCGACCGGGGATGGGGAGAATGGACCTAGTGCGTGAACAACACAAAAATAAAATTCGGAGTGCCGGACCGACCGACTGACCGACAGAATGCCAACCGGACTGCTACTGAAGGATGGCCCATGGAAGCACCCGTAAACCAAGTATACCACAACTCACTAAAATTGGTTTCGCCGTTTTTTATATAAGCTTACTGGGCAAAACGTGATTAGCAACAAAATTTCTCCAATGACCTTGTACAAATATGATGGCACGGGAGGCCGGTCACTAACCTAGGTAATGTTTCTATAAAAGTTTGGTCAAAATCCATTCAGTGGTTCTTATGAATATGGCGTCCACCGACCAATTAGACCGACAGACCTACATGTGGTTCGTTCTGAATCCTGACTATTTCTAAGTATTTCCAGATAAGTCTGGAATTACTAATAATTGACCCTAAACTAGACCTACATCTTATTCACTCTTAGTAGTCCTATACCACATCGTCATCATCTTTAATGTTTTCTGGTGACAGTTAATTTTATTTGTTACAAGTGACCGTCAACATTCAAATGAATACCGATTGCATCATATAAACAGGATTAATACTGTTTTCAAATAAGTTGTTATAGTTTCCCCATTACCTACAATATGTTGTGTTTATTTGGTTCAGTAGGCCTACCACTGTAATCTACCATGTTCTGTTAATTTGTGCTACTTTTCAGCAATGGATCTATAAATCTGGTGCAGAGCCATTTGCGTTCACCAGTCTCATTAGATAAGGCAAAAGCAGCGATCATGGCTGTATTTGCCTAATGTATTTTGATTGGATTCTTTTAGTTTGAGCTGCCAACCATAGAAAGAGGGGGAACTTGGTACAGAACCGCGAGACGAAATGTACGAGTTATGCTCCCTTGTCGACATGCTGAAAATGGCTTGTGGCAGAAAGTCAAAAGGCGACCGAGTGAAAGAGGGCGGTGACATTTGCACAGCTATCAATTGCCATAATACCAGATACAAGAAAAGTTGTGTTGGCAAGTCCTTTTTCAAATTTCTAAAAGACAAAGAAAGATAAATTGCAATTGAAAAACTTTTTTTGTGTGTTTATGTAGGCGTAAACTAAGACCGCTGCAGTGTTGTTAGTGTTAAAACAATCGGAGAGCGGCTTGAATGATTCATGTTATACCTATGTGCTAAATCCAAAACAGTTTGCTTGCTGACAGTTTACGTTCAACAGGTCGCTCACTGTTTACGTTATTGCTAGGTTGTTTGACTATATTTGTGCTTATATTTCAAAAGTAGATGTCAGATTGGCAGTTTGGCTTCGTCAAACTGCTTATGTTAACAAGTTAAATTAGACTAAGTCTGTTTTCTCCTCGTGATCAAATACTGTGCAAGATAACCCCTTACCTAGGCACAAAAATGGTCCTTGATCTGTTGTAATCCCTTTTCGTTTGAGTTGTCACGTGGGGTTTATGGGCTCTGCACAATGGAATTATGGACCCTCACGTTTATTCGGTGGGAACTGCTAGTAAGTCACCCTATGAATTACTTTAATAAATTTATTTGTTTAGCTCGTTCTGTGTTAAGGTTGGGGTACAGAAATAGATAGAAAAATGGTAAAAGATTACTGTCACACTAGCTTTCACACGGCTATGAATCATATGTAGTCCAGCCACTTGATAACAGTTAAAATCACACATTTATTTCTTCTACTCTATACAAGATTCTCTAAGTACTAATCTAACTTAAAAAGTCTCAGTCACTGCTAATAGTTCGATCGCTGATAGTCTAGGCAGCTGTTATATCTTCCTTGGGCACTTTGCTATAATATTTCATGTAGATTTGGACTACTGTGGTCCGTTTTACAGTTTCTGAAGAGTTGGACTACTGTGGTCCTGTTATGATCAGTTTAAGTGCACCTTCGCCTTATGCACTTAACTCATGTGTGGGGTGTTCGAAGTCCTTCTGTGAGGTAGCTTCTGGTCCACCTGTGTCGTTGTGTAGTTGGGTTCCCTTGCCACGCTGTGGGGTCTGACAGGGTGTGTTTCAAGGTAGCTCTTTCCGTCTTGTGCGGTAGAGTCTCCTCAACCATCTAGTCGTTTCTGTGGAGTGGGGCACACAGGATAGCTCGGGATAGCTCGGGATAGCTCGTCTGTAATATAAGAGACGAAATTCTGCACAACCCTGAATAATCGGTTTGTGCAGAGCGTCTCACTGAAAGCCAAGTAGCCCTCAGTGATAGCTCCACATCTCTATACATAAGCGACGAACATTCTGCTACTTCCGGGTTCCACTGGAATCTCACTCTAAATTCCTATACATACATAAATATAAATCGTGTCTAACTATACACATACAGAATTAATAATAATATAAACATTCAGTGGTACAGCCACTGGTCTGCAAACATACATATAAGTTAAACAACAGTGGTTCCGTACGGTATACAACATGGCGGCGCAACCGGTCGTGTTTCGGCTCGTGGTCGGCTCTTCCACGTGGTACGGCAAATTCGGATTAATAATTCACATTTATGCATAGCAAATTCCACAAACATAATTTCAACAATAATACAAATATATCACGATGAAACAGAAGGGTGTTCATTTACCTGTTTGACAAGTTCAGGCCCGTGATGACTTGAGAGAATTCTAAGATTTCAAAGTCCTGCTTCCTGGTCTATGAGTGTAGAGATTTCTCTAGCTGTGGAGATGTTGACTCTACCTCGACTCACACACGACTGATTCAAACTGCCTTAGGTTTTGACACATTCAAACTGCTCTACCCACTGAGCCTGCTCTGATTGGTTAAAACGGTCCGATTCAAAGCTCAAGTGTTGAGTCACTGCGATGTGGGTGGCTCGCTCGCCGTGTGTGGTCGGCTGTGTAATTTAATTGCTGCTGTGTAATAGTCTAACTTCTCTACTGTTACAAAGACTACACAGGGCTAAATAGTCAACAAGCAGAGTTAAAGCTAGCCAGTTCATGACAGGCTCCCTCAACTGAAAAAAGGCGATGACTACTGGATTCGACCTTTTTCTACTACAGAGCCTAGTTTAACGCTGCACTATCCTAGGGTCCTATTTACAAACTAATTAAGTTGCTCTACCTGAGCTGCAATGCTGTGCCAGGTAGCTATGGACACTAGTGACAGGGTTTTACTGGACGGGGACGAATTCTGGTGCTGTGGCCCTTAGTTGTGTTGGGTGGGCGACAGCTGCTGTGTCCTCCACGAGATGGCGACTGAGGTAGTCGGCTCCGTGGTTTTCCTTGCCGGGGATGTACTCGATTTGGAATGAGTATGCCTGAAGGGTGAGTGCCCATCTCATCAGGCGAGAGTTCAAAGACTTGGAGGCTGCCAGGAACGATAGTGGTTGGTGGTCCACCTGAACTGTGAAGTGGGTCCCATACAGGTAGAGTTGAAACTTCTGTATGGCCCAGCCTAGTCCAAGACATTCTTTCTCCGACGTGGCGTAGTGGGTCTCGGCGGGTCTCAATTTTCTGCTGGCGTAGGCGACAGGGAATAGCGTCTCTGCATTCTTGGGGTCGCGCTGTAGCAGTACTGCTCCGAGGCCTAAGTCGCTTGCGTCGGTGCGTAGAACGAATGGCTGAGTCAAATCGGGTAGGTGGAGTACTGGCGCCGATGTCATTCTGTCCTTGAGTGTTTGGAATGCTGTCTCGCATTCGGCTGTCCAAACTACTTTGTCCGGGGCGATTTTCCGGGTTCCATTTGTCAGGGGTACGGCGATGCTGTTGTAGTTGTGGATGAACTTCTTCCGCGATGGCGATGGCTAGCCATGTGTGTGTGCTGGGGGTCGCTGGTCGGTCCGTGTACTTCTTAAGGAGATTGATGTGGTGGTAACGGGTTCTCCCGTTTACCTCTACTTGGTAGACTGTCTTGGATTTCTTGGCAGTCACCCGGTACGGTCCTCTCCAAGCGATGTCCAGCTTGTTGGTTCCACTTGGAAGTAAGAGTAGCACTTGATCGCCGACTTGCAGTTCTCTGTCCTTCGCGTGGCGGTTGTAGTACTTCGCCTGACGGGCTCTTGCCTTCTTCAGTGCTTCACCAGCTTTCTTCCACGTTGCTTTGAGGGTTTCCTGCAGGTCTGCGACGTACTTGGTGGCACCTCTTGGTGTGTCGTCTATCTTGGCTTCCGTCCAACTTCTGCGTAGGGCTTCTAGCGGTCCTGCTAGAGGTCTGCCGAATAGCAATGTTGACGGGGTGTAGCCTGTGGCTGCATGGGGCGTTTCTCTGTATGCGAACAGTGCCGCATTCACGTAGGTGTCCCACGCTTCTGGATTGTCGTCGGCGACTTTCCTGAGTATGGTGAGAAGGGTTCCATTCAGTCTTTCTACTTGTCCGTTGCTGGCTGGGTGGTATGGTGGTGTGCGAATGTGATGAACTTGTATCAACTCGAACACGTCTTGCATCAGGCGGCCGGTGAACTGAGATCCGTTGTCCGTTCTAATGCTGTCCGGGAATCCGACTCTGGTAAAGATGGCGATGAGTGCATCTGCAATCTTCTTGGTGTCGATCGCTGGCAACGGGACTGCTTCGCACCACATCGTACATGCGTCGACGAGTGTGAGTAGAAATCTGTTCCTCTTCTTGGTCATGGGCAGTGGTCCTACTATGTCTACTGAGACTTGCTGGAATGGCACGCCGACTACTACTGATGGTCCTAAGGTAACTGGTACGGTGTGATGTCGCGGGGAATATCGTTGACATTGGTGGCAAGATTTCACGTAGCGCTTGACATCCTCCGTGATTCCTGGCCAATAGTAGTGTGCGCTGATTCTCTGCACTGTGGCTCCAATTCCCATGTGTCCGCTGAGTGGCATGCTGTGGCCTAGTTCTAGTACTTGGGCTCGAAGGGTGGCTGGTAGTACTAGTTGGGTGTGATCTCCATCTCCTTGTCGATGTAGAACTCCCTCTTCCATGTAGAAGTCTCCCTTGTGCGGGGGTGTGTGCGCCTTGGGTAGCTTCTGGAAGCACTTCGCTATCGAGGTGTCTTCTTTCTGTGCTGTTTTGATCTCTTCGAGTCCTGGGTTCGGAGCGAACTCGGGCTGGGGTGGTTGGGTTTTAGCTTGGGCCCTGGTTTGCACTGCAGCTATCTCTACAGTTTTAGGGGGCGTGCCTAAGAACACATACCTACAACCTAGCACTAGATCATACAGGGGTTTCTGTAAAACAGCTGCTTGGATTCGTCCTGTGACGTACCTACTCTCTACTTCTATCCAAGCTATTGGGCAAGTAGTCGTCGGTTTCGTCAAGTCTGCTCCTTGTAGTTCGACTGTCTTATCCGTCAAGTCCGCGCGCGATACCAGAGATTCGCTAACTATCGCGTCGTATGATAGACCTGTGTCATACAGACAGTTCGCTTCTTTTCCGTTGACCTTGACCGTGTCTGTCACCGATGGGTGATCTCCGATTGTGTGTGGCTTGTTACCGCTACTTTGAGTTAGAACTCTGTGCGCTGGCCGGCTTTCGCGCTCTTCCCTACGTTGTGCGGCCAACTTGAAACATTCTGCGGTGGAGTGATTGTTTCTGTTGCAGAACGAACAATACCGTCTCTGTTCTGCGGGACATCTTTTTCCGAATTCCGCGTTGGGTCCTTTATTCTGCCCAGGTCTGGGGTTATTCGGCTTATTCGCGGTGCGCTCTTCTCGGTTAGGGCTTCGTTTCTGTGACTCTTTCCCGTTAGGCTTTAGGTCTCGCCTGAAGCTCTTGGCTTCTCCGTGTGCGGCCACGTACCTATCTGCGACCTTGACCAGATCTTCTAGTCTTTCCGCGCCCTGCTCTACTGAGAATGTTCTCAGCTCGGGGGTCATGGTTTCCCGTAGCTGTTCCCATACTAACAGTTCTGTCAGTCCATCATACGTCTTAGCCGTGGCTGACTGGCTAATCCACTTATCCAGCGTTGTGGACAACCGATCCGCGAACTGCGCATAGCTCTCTCCTTTCACTCTCCGATTGGTGCGGAATTTTTGCCGATAGCATTCTCCTGTTAGTTCGAATCCCGTTAGGAGTGCCTCTTTTACTTTGTGATAGTCAGTCACTCTGTCAGTCGGTAGCTTACTGTAGATGTCATAAGCCTTTCCTCTAAGCCCTTGACTAAGCTTAAAAGACCAATGAGTGGGATCTAGTTTGTACTCTGTTGCTAGACGCTCAAACCTAGTCAGATAGAGATCTAGACCTTCTTCTCTCTCATCGAATGTTCCCAGTGGAAATGACATTCCTTGTACAGGGTTGGATGCTACCTCTAGCTGATCTGAGTGGGGAGGGGTTGAGGAAGAACTTGAAGCTCCTGATCCCAATCTTCTTAGCTCTAACTCATGCTGTCTTTCTTTTTCCTTTTCTGCCCTCTCATACTCCCATTTCCTGACTTCTGCTTCTCTCTCTGCTGCTAATGCTGCCTTCTTCTGTTCTCCTTCTAATTCTAGTTTCTTCTGCTCTGCTTCTAATTTCTTCTGCTCTGCTTCTAATTCTAATTTCCTCGTTTCTCTCTCTGCCTCTAATTTCTTCTGCTCTGCTTCTAGTTCTGCTTTTTTCTGTTCTCTCTCTGCGGCTCTCTCTGCCGCTTCGAGTTTCTTCGCCTCTCTCTCTGCTGCTCTCTCTGCCTTAGCCTCCTGTTTCTCTACCTCTGCATTGATATACGCAATTAGGTCTCCCCCTGCTAAGTGTAAAGCTTCCCCTAATTCCTTGAAGCGCAATCTCAAGGCCACTGGGTCCGACATTGCCAAACGTGTCTATGAACAACCTCTGAATCACGTGGAATACCAAAACACTAGCAATATTGCAAGTCAATAACAACAATGCAAAGACAATCAAATTCGTAATCAATAATAGAATAAAACAAGAGTCAAATGGCATACAACAGTTACTTAAGCAAAACCTGCAAAAGAACAATGCAACATACAGGCACAAAAATATTTGAAGCAAAAAAGTTTTTAACTAAAGAATAGTGCACCACAACTGATCAGTGTTTGTTACCACTATTCTAAGTTATTCTACTACTCCTACTGTTATCTAATTTTATTGTACTTAGATCCGGTTATACCCAATTCCTATTATCCACAGATCCTGGCTAGGCTCGCCAATTAAAGTGTCACGTGGGGTTTATGGGCTCTGCACAATGGAATTATGGACCCTCACGTTTATTCGGTGGGAACTGCTAGTAAGTCACCCTATGAATTACTTTAATAAATTTATTTGTTTAGCTCGTTCTGTGTTAAGGTTGGGGTACAGAAATAGATAGAAAAATGGTAAAAGATTACTGTCACACTAGCTTTCACACGGCTATGAATCATATGTAGTCCAGCCACTTGATAACAGTTAAAATCACACATTTATTTCTTCTACTCTATACAAGATTCTCTAAGTACTAATCTAACTTAAAAAGTCTCAGTCACTGCTAATAGTTCGATCGCTGATAGTCTAGGCAGCTGTTATATCTTCCTTGGGCACTTTGCTATAATATTTCATGTAGATTTGGACTACTGTGGTCCGTTTTACAGTTTCTGAAGAGTTGGACTACTGTGGTCCTGTTATGATCAGTTTAAGTGCACCTTCGCCTTATGCACTTAACTCATGTGTGGGGTGTTCGAAGTCCTTCTGTGAGGTAGCTTCTGGTCCACCTGTGTCGTTGTGTAGTTGGGTTCCCTTGCCACGCTGTGGGGTCTGACAGGGTGTGTTTCAAGGTAGCTCTTTCCGTCTTGTGCGGTAGAGTCTCCTCAACCATCTAGTCGTTTCTGTGGAGTGGGGCACACAGGATAGCTCGGGATAGCTCGGGATAGCTCGTCTGTAATATAAGAGACGAAATTCTGCACAACCCTGAATAATCGGTTTGTGCAGAGCGTCTCACTGAAAGCCAAGTAGCCCTCAGTGATAGCTCCACATCTCTATACATAAGCGACGAACATTCTGCTACTTCCGGGTTCCACTGGAATCTCACTCTAAATTCCTATACATACATAAATATAAATCGTGTCTAACTATACACATACAGAATTAATAATAATATAAACATTCAGTGGTACAGCCACTGGTCTGCAAACATACATATAAGTTAAACAACAGTGGTTCCGTACGGTATACAACATGGCGGCGCAACCGGTCGTGTTTCGGCTCGTGGTCGGCTCTTCCACGTGGTACGGCAAATTCGGATTAACAATTCACATTTATGCATAGCAAATTCCACAAACATAATTTCAACAATAATACAAATATATCACGATGAAACAGAAGGGTGTTCATTTACCTGTTTGACAAGTTCAGGCCCGTGATGACTTGAGAGAATTCTAAGATTTCAAAGTCCTGCTTCCTGGTCTATGAGTGTAGAGATTTCTCTAGCTGTGGAGATGTTGACTCTACCTCGACTCACACACAACTGATTCAAACTGCCTTAGGTTTTGACACATTCAAACTGCTCTACCCACTGAGCCTGCTCTGATTGGTTAAAACGGTCCGATTCAAAGCTCAAGTGTTGAGTCACTGCGATGTGGGTGGCTCGCTCGCCGTGTGTGGTCGGCTGTGTAATTTAATTGCTGCTGTGTAATAGTATAACTTCTCTACTGTTACAAAGACTACACAGGGCTAAATAGTCAACAAGCAGAGTTAAAGCTAGCCAGCTCATGACATGAGTGTAAACGGGAAAAAAATGTAATGTAGAAGCTCAGTCCTTGTTCTGATCTGTGAATTTCTGCACATTAGATCTATATTGCGTGGAATGTTGTAGTCTAGCCAGTAGGTTCTGATTGTTCTGTCTGATTAATTAATTATTTTCCACGAAGTGACTGATGTTATTAAGCCAGTAATGTGGGAGGTGAGAGGGATGGAGGGTAGGGGGACACCTGATATAAATTAAATTCACACTATTAGTGACACATTTTGTTATTGTGCTTTATTGTGATTAATTGATTGAATGACAGAGCTCTCTCTCTCTCTCTCTCTCTCTCTCTCTCTCTCTCTCTCTCTCTCTCTCTCTCTCTCTCTCTCTCTCACACACGATTACGGATTTACAGTTTCGGATAAATGAAACAGTCTGTCATGCATATTTTAATTTTAAAATATCTGTCGTTGATTAAAAATTAATAAATTCCAGGGCAGAAAACGAACCTATGACATACACACATAAGCAGCATAAAAGCACCTAATAAATGTCAATAAGTAAACATAAACAAAAAAAAAGAAAAAAAAAGACAGCAGTAGCGGAATGTTAATAATAATCATGGTTAAAAGTTTGGTTTTTGCAAACGTTGCTATAAAAATGTTCTTTTGCAATGGCATAGGATCAATAAGTTACCACGCACAGATCATTCATATAGCAGATGGTGAAATATAGCCAGCCCGAGCAAAGGGAAATAATCCGTGAGAGCGTCTCGCATTTTTGTATAGGACATAATGGAAGTTCCCTCTCTTTCCGTAATAAGCTCTTTGGTGAGACTAGTTTCGTTTGCGTTCTTTATCAACGTGCTTATTAATTCTATTGGCTATGTAAATGTACAACTTGTGTTAACCAGTCAAGTTCGCGCTACCAATCAAATTTTTCAAATGCATCGATCAGTACAATACAAGGAACATATCACCTCATAGTTTACTGCTTAATTTGGTTACAAAATTGATAACTCATTACTGCATGTATTATTTGGCTAGCCTGTATGGAGTTCGTGAGATTACCTAAAATAATAAAATGAAGGGTACTAGTGTACATGTAAGCTAATAATTCTGCATGTGATTTCAGGCAGTCTGGCGTAGACAGCCGCTCAAAGTGATATGCAGACTGGCTAAAACTGAGCTCCACTCTGCAGATCCCAAAGCCAGTCTTCTTATCCACTGAAGAAGCTTACAAACACAGTGACAATACCCAGGAAGTCGCTGATCTGAAACGTGATCTTGATAATCTGTTTGCCGAAAAGCTCCACACATGATTAAAATATCCTACGTGTTTGTTGCATGCTCAAATGGGTTAACAGGATAACAGGATAACAGGAATTTATTTCGCCAATTGACATGTAATAGATACAACAATCGGAATATTATTTGGTGTTGGACAATGGCAAAATGTTTTAGATTTAACATCTCTCTCTCTCTTTCTCTCTGTCACTCTTTCTCTCTTATACACACGCACACATACCTACATAAACAGATACACACATGTATGCACAACCACACACACTCACACAAGCATACCCAACATTAACAGATAAACAGATAGATATAGTAAAACACAAATGACTAGTCTAAAATGATCACAAAAACATTCTAAATTATAATAGTCGCTGTAGTATATAGATATAGATGTACGAGCATGTAGGGAGAAGCAGGGCGTGCGCACGGCAGGGGAATCAGCGGTGGGAGGAGGGTGCGGCGTTTAGAGATCTTACAGTTTGCGGGTAAAAGGAATCTTTAAAGCGGGAAGTGTGGGATCTGAAGGATCGAAAGCGGCGGCCAGAGGGGAGAATTTCGAACAGGGGGTGGGCAGGGTGGGAAGGGTCAGAGAGGATCTTGTCGGCTCTGTTGAGAGAGCGGGTCGAGTAGATGGAGGCCAGAGAGAGGAGCTCACAGCCGACAATCCTGCCTGCCGCGCGCACAACCCGCTCCAGCCGGTCTTTGTCGAGCTGCGTTGCTGTTCCGAACCAGACCGTGATGGAAAATGTTAGTACGCTCTCCACCACGGCCCGGTAGAACTGGAGGAGAATGTCTTTGGAAAGGCCAAACTTCCTCAGCTGTCTGAGGAAGTACAGTCGTTGATGGGCCCGCTTCACGATGGTGTTAATGTTGGCACCCCAGCTGAGGTCGTCGGAGATGAGGGAACCCAGGAACTTGAACGATTCTACTGTCTCGATGGCTTGTCCATTGATGAGCAGTGGATCTTTAGGGTCCTGGTTCCTGCGGTAGTCCACAATCATCTCGACAGTCTTGGAGGTGTTCAGTTCGAGGTTGTTGTCTTCGCACCACGACAACCTCGAACTGAACACCTCCAAGACTGTCGAGATGATTGTGGACTACCGCAGGTTCTTTAAAAACAAAACACACCAGCATTAGTTTCAGTTACTTACAATAAAGGATCCCATATTTTTCAGCGCTTTTCGGTGCCTCCAGCAATCAAGAACTGCGTCTAGCATTCATCTTTTTGCTACCGCCCTGTCACTTTCATGTTTCTGGAATTGTTATTTTCGGTTTTGTAACCTAATACCACTGTCATTTTATTTATCGATCGTATTTCCAATACTGTGTAATTGTAGGCTTATCACATTGGCGTTACTGTATATACAATTATCAAAGGCAGTTCTTAATAATATAGATTGTGTTATTATGACTTTTCACTTTGTTTTGTCAATTTCTTTGGTTTTCATTCAGGTTTTCTAGGATACTTGATTCTACCCTGTTTCAGTTCATGGAGTATTGTGTTGGTGGTTATGATTTTGGTCATTCTTCTTTTATCACGTGTTATTTTTTTTATGTGACTTATAAAGGCGGTAATAAAGAAATATTAGAAGATTACAAATACCGATCTTGAGCTGTAAACCTTGGCGAAAAAAAAAACCTGGCGTTGCTGTATAAAGTTATTTTCCTTAATAGAGAATTTTGTCCGATTTGATAGTCTTTATTTTCTAGGATACTTGATTCAGCTCTGTTTCAGCTTACATTGGTGGTGATGATTTTGGTTGTTCTGCTTTTGAAATACATGCTTCTAATTTTAATTTCACTTATAACGTCACTGGTAAAGAAAGATAAGAAGATTGCAAAATATATCTTGAAAAGTAAACCTTGAGTTTACACTGGCTTTACTGGATATACAGTTATCAAAGGCAGTTCTTGTTTTCTTTATTTCTTTGTAATTCCACCATGGGTTTTACAAATTACCTGTTGTTTTTGCTATTAAAGTATGATTTTACAAAATGCTTAGTGTTATAATAGGGTTTTCATATTAAGCCTGATATAAACTCTGTATATATTTTATTTAATTTTCGGAAGGGTCAATTAGGGTTGGTTAGTTAGTTATTCATTGCTTACAGGGTCCAGCGGACTGCAAAGAGCCAAGACCACATGCACAACTTGGCTGAAAGAGGACTCACCCCTGATCCTCATAAAAGATCTGCTTAAACAACCCCAGTGGCAACACTGAAGGCACTCCACAAGCCGGTCACTTTACAATAAAGACATCCCACGCGGGGGACGCTGAGGACGCTGAGGCTATACTCTAATTTATCGAAACCACGTTTACCAAAAAAAAAATAGAATACAAACATCATTATAAAATATCAACAAAACACACAAATATAAAATGCCAACATTGCTAAAAAAAAAAAAAAAAAGAATATTGGAAGCCCAAATGACCATTTGGCAGGAAGCGTCCAATATTCCCAAGTTGATAAAACAGACCTCACACACAAAATAATGAGGAGTTTTGTCCCGGAAGAGTTTTCAAGAAAAAAGGTTGGTGACTGGTCTAGCGAAGAAGAATATAGTGTAGTAGATTGATAGAGTAAGAATGAGAAAGAAATAAGAAAGACAGCGACAGTGGGAATTTAAAGCACTAAATTTCCAGAAAGTGGGGATACTATTTATACAGAAACCCCCGGCAACACCACTGGGGGAGGGAGTGGGAGTCAATTAGGGGAGAGTTGGTGGGAACAGATGCAGTAGTTGATGCCACTTGTTTTTAGGTGCTTCTACTTGTGTTAGTCCCTCTTTGTCGTTCGGTGCTATATGCAGAGGGATTTAGCCATGGGTCTTTTATGTTTACACAGGTTTTAATTCAAGTATTTCTTTTGTGGATGCAGTTTCTAATTGAAATCCTGTTTGTGGCACCAAATCTTATCCTATCCTATCCCGTAAATCACGGGTCGTTGGGGCACCACAGATGATCGTCCAACCAACGTACTCCATCTTTCTCTGTTCTCAGCAACGTGGCCATACCATCGGAGTTTCCGTTTCTTCACCACTGTGAGTATGTCATGGTATTGTTTAATGGCTTGTGTGATGGTCTGTCGGACTTCGTTGTTGGTAATGTGCTGGATATAGGAAATGCCCAGAAGTCTTCTGTAGCACCGCATCTCCATGTTGTGTATTCTTCGCTGTAGGCTAAGATCTGCTGTGAAAGTCCATGTTTCGCAAGCGTATAGGAAGATGGAGATAACAAAGGAGTGCAACAGGCTTACCATGGAATGTAGACTGATGATCCTGTATTTCCAAATGGGCTTCAACCTTGTTAGGGCAGCAGTGGTTTGTGCGATTCTGGAGAGGACTTCCTGTCTGGAGCCATTGTCTGATACAATGGCTCCTAAATATTTGAAGCTAGGCACCAAATGAATAACATTATTAGTTTGGCAACCATATTGCTATTCATTCATGATTAAAAATATTTTTTGAACAATTGCTTTGCTACTTTTTTTTCCTGATCATCTTGAGTTTTTGCTGGAAAGGCAATAAATTAATAGTGATAAGTAAAAAAATAAAAGTTTTTCTGTGGTCCAGTGATAGTGTTCTCTTTTTCTTAATGGTTAATTTTTCTTAGCCATTACCCCTCAGTCTTCTTCTTCTCCTTTGTAGACTCATTTTGATTGAAGTGATATATGTACACATACCCAACCAAAGCAAGTCAAAAGAATGGAAAAATTAAGTGTTTTTAGAAAAGTTATTTGTCTGGCTCTGCTATACATAAATAGAGGGGTGTGGGGGAGCAGTAGCAAGGGGCAGTCATTTCTGTTGCAATAAGCCAAACACTGTTAGTACAACTTGGCTGAACGCTTATTGACTTCAAATATTTGTTGAAGAATTCTTTTTGCACATGAATGGTTTTCAAAATAAAGGTTATAATACTCACTCCTCAGTGTAAAGAATCTCTCTAGGTTTCTTTCCTGGTCATATATCCCCCATAGACCGTATAGCAGGCAGATTTACTCTGTGATGCATGCACTGGTTTATGGTCCCTGTCTGCAGTGCCTTTTATGGTTAGAGATAATTCCCACAATAATAAAGGAAAGCATTCACACATTCTGTCGCTCACAGAAAAGATCATTTTTACTACATCAAATACATAGATAGCAGATGGAACCACACAACAAGAATAATAGATACATAGACGTTAGGCTACAACAAAGCTCTTGCGTTAACTTTTCAATCGTTGAATTTATTTATTTTGAAACTCATAAAATTAATTCCTTTCTTACATAAAAATAATAAAATTCAGCAAAAAACAATTCTTTTAAACTACACAAAAAAGAGTATATTTTCCAAAATGGTAAAAATGTATTATAACTTCAGAGAAATACAAAATTATTTTTTACAAGTGTTGACACAAGTTCAATTCTTTCTGATATACACTTTATAACTAAAAGTTGTATGATGAGATTTGCTGGAAAAACTTAGTTAACCACTAACAAGTTGTACAGGAAAGATTATGAGTTTCACAATTTTTCTCAAACTAAATTAAAAATTGTGCAATTTAAGGCAACCGTAGGATACAAATCTCGCTGGTTATCACACTAACCTTCGAGACTTTAGCACATTAAACATCAAAGCATGTTAATCAAGGACCTCTAAATATTATTTACTTTCGACTCGGGCACTCTCATGGTTGCCCACAGAGCTGCCTGCCAGACTTGGTCAAACGCTTTCTTGAAGTCTACAAACACATGATAAAGATGTTATTGGTTCTGTTCAATTATGCGTGTAGCCTAAATTGCGGAAACTGCTTATCAAGTTCTTCCTTCAGCTCATGATCTTCATTGCCTCGTTGACTGTCTTCGTAAGCTTCTTTAGTGGATAAGAAGAATGGCTTTGGGATCTGCAGAGCGGAGCTCAGTTTCAGCCAATCCTCATAGCACGTTGAGCGGATGTTTACACCAGACTGTCTGAAAATCGCATGCAGAATGCTTATTACATGTACTAAGTAGGATAGTCTTCATTGGTACTGCACCAGATAAACACAAAATATTATAATGGGGAAACGATAACAAAATGATATGAAAACTGTATTAGGCCTATATTATTTGTGTTCATATGGTCACAATCAGTCTTGATGTGACTGTTGACTTATAGCAGATAAATTAACTATCGCCATAAAATATAGGAGATGACGACAAAATGGTATAGACCTACTATGAGCCAATAAGAAATAGGCCTAGTTTAGAGGAAAGTATTACTAATTGTCTTGATGTGTGATACATTTTTTATATGGAGCCATAATATAATGTGATGAGACTTGTACAATATTTCCATTCCTGTGGTAATAAAGATGTGTTGAATTGAATTGAATTGAATTGAATTTATTATTTTATTATCATTTATTGTTAGTTAAGATAAGATAAGATAAGATAAGATAAGACAACTTTATTATCTTTTACAAGAAATTACATTGTGGTGTACAATTACAATCAACAAGGAATAAACATCACAATAATAATAACAACAATCATAATGACAATGAGGATAAAAATGCACAGTCTCATATGAATAGAATTACACTTATGCATGCTAACATTAAACGACAGCAAATGTGAAATGAGATTATTTTGGGCAAACAAAACACACACACACACATACACACACACACACGCACACACATGTCATTTATTAAGTAATGAGACAGCCTTAGTTGTAAGTGTTTCTTTTTTTTAAAACTGAAATAGTAGCCTTTAATATATAACTTGCTCCAGTAGTGACAGTAGAAAATGGCAATTGATATTGGTAGTAATATTAGTTTTTGATGATAGTATTATCAGATGATGACGAGGACTATATCGCGATACTAACTTGAGCTGTAGAAGACCCTCTCTGTTGGGTTCGTGTTTGGCAATGTGGATCTGTTGTTGGTGTCTGCTGTATGTAGACCGCCTGATCCAGTGTAAAGAAGAGAAGACAAGCTGAATTTTATGAAGAAACGGGCCCAGATTTTCTTGTAATCCTCGAGCACATCTGCAACAGTTTCACAAAATATAACTTATACCCTACCCATACATTTCTTGTTCGCCTTTTTCTATTTTCGGGTTGAACGAGCAGCTGGCACAACTTTCTTTCTGTTTTCTGTTTTTATTATGGCATACATGTGTGATAGGGGTGTATAAAGTGTGTGTGGGTAAGAAAAAAATGAATGAGGGAATCTCGAAAATTAATTTATTTTTTGTGTGTGCTAGTTTTTTAAAAAAAAAAAGTTAATTGTTTGCATTCTTTTATTTATTTAATGCGACACAAATGATTGTACATAATTCCTTTGTTGGTAATATTAAAAGAATTGAACTTAACTGAATTGAATGCATCGTGCACACTTTGAAGCCTTCATAAATTCAAAGACATTGTATTGGACAATGACAGTGGATCTGACTGTTGAAATTAATAGCCTATACGTCATTGGCAGATAGCTGTTACAAATGATGGCTGAAACACATACAAAACACATCTACAGGCGACAAGGGGGAGTATAGAGGCATGGTTGGTAACTTACGTTGAACATGGGCTGGAATTCACCATGATGATGACGGACTTGAGCTTTTCCTTGTCGACCACAGTCAGTTGTAGAAGCAAATGCTTCAGCAGATGGTCCTCGGCATGGTTGTTTTTTATCGGGCCTTCAAACATGGTGTGTTGGTTTCTTGGTTGGTTCTCAAACAACGGAGAGCAAAGGCTTTCTTTCATTCCCTCAAACTCCAGCCAGTAAATGGCGAGGTAGACCTTTCCAGTGGGATGTCTCGCTCCCCTCATAAGTAGACTCATGAAGAGATTAAATCTCTGCTCGTTGGTGGGAGGATGAGGCCTCGGACGTTGACGGTAATATGGCTGAATATTTCCAGGATACGGCCAGCTGTAGTAACTTTGCTGAAAGTTCCCATAAGGCTGCTGCTCCATGATCCAATTTTGCTGAAGATAAATGGGAAACAAATAAATATTCTGGGGAACCGGCCATGGACATGAAGACCGCTGACCTCCAAAAGCCTGCTGTGATATTACAATTTCTGGATAACAAAATTGGAGGGAAAGAAGAGTATTTAAAGTAATATAACATTTAACAGTACAATTCTATATAAATAAATTTTACAAAAAGCAATAGATTTTTAAAAAATCAATAATAATAATAATAATAATAATAATAATAATAATAATAATAATAATAATAATAATAATAATAATAATAATAAGAAGAAGAAGAAGAAGAAGAAGAAGAAGAAGTCAGAAGAAGAAGAAAATAATTAAATAATATAATAATTGTTTAAATAAAAAATTAAACAAGCCATCTGTACATTCTAATTAAATCCAAAGTTTAAAGAAAATGTAAAAAATAAAATACTTTAAAAAAAAATTTTTATTACGCCATGGCGCCACCACGATGATGTTACTCGGTATACCATAGTTTTGTTTTAGGCTCAAGGTATTTGTACACTCTAATTACAAACGAAGTTTAAAAGAAATTAATTTTTAAAAAAACAACAACTATATGACGTTACGATGATTACTTCACTTGATTTGTATAGTTTGGTTTTACAGATACAGTTTAAGCACATACCAAACTTGAACAAAACCCTCCAGTAGTTTGGAAGAAAATAGAATTATAAAAAACAATAAATTATGACGGGACCTCACCCTATATATACATTTTTTTGTCAGCTATTAGGTTTACCTCTTTTCTAACTAAATACCAAGTTTCAAAGAAATCGGTCCATTAGTTTTAGAGAAAAGTGCGCAAATGTCGACTCCGGACAAACCCGGAGGGACAACTCCAGAAACAATAGTCCCTAGTATCGCTAGGGAACTAAAAACCATATTGAAGACTTTGTTATTCAACCAGACAAATTTTTAAACACGTGACAAGTAAATGGTCCACGATATGACAGTAATAGACTACTACTGTAGGAAGAAGAAGTAACACAAATAACACGAATGTTCCTTTCGCAACACAATACAAAGATACACACTCGGAAGCGCCACACAGATTTAACAACCACGATGACATTTAGGCCTACTACCATTACTGCAGTTGCTATTATTTTATTTTATTTTATTTTATTTTATTTTATTTTATTTTATTTTATTTTATTTTATTTATGTATATATTTATTAATGTTATTTATTTTATTTGATCATTCATATAAATAGCGCTTTTCCAGCTCAAGAGTTTGCTCAAGGCGCTGGTCGATACAGGATCTAACTCAAGCCGCCCGAGGCGCCCATCTTCAACTTTTTGGCGCATAGTCTGACACCCAGACGACTGAACAATCCTGGGAGAAGGGACCTAGTGTGCTGGGTGCATTTGTGTAGGCACTCACCCGTCTAAGACATGAGCATCAGGAACTTTAAAGTCCGTGCAATGATGGAATGCATGCGGGCAAAGACTAGACCTCGGTTTATGCTCTCATCCGAAAGGGCAGGGTCGCGATATCTTAGGGGAGAGAGAGAGAGAGAGAGAGAGAGAGAGAGAGAGAGAGAGAGAGAGAGAGAGAGAGAGAGAGACATTTGGACATCGTCCTTTTACTTCCCAAAAAAATATTACATACATACATTTCACACAATCTTCGGGCCACCAGCCCATAGAAAGGTAAAGTTGCGGATCACGTGATTCATAAATATTGCATAGTTCTGTAAACTTAATATAATTACATTTAAATTTATGATGAAGTAACATGCTCGTAGAATTCTGTTCGTACTTTTAGGGCATGGAACATAAACAAACAAATTCTCCACAGATGAAATTTTGTTCCGTATTTTAGTAGATGGACACATGATTGAACATGGAAAGTTATATACTTAGCTCTTAAATCATTGTATAATGTACATGCAGTTAGGAAATGATCTTCGTCTTCTGGTACTTTGCAACATTTACACATAATATCTCCTGTTGTATCAAAAGTCAATCTAAAAAATGAAGCTCTCACAGGCAAAACACCAAGCCGTAGCTTAATCAGACAATCTCTAAAACATTTTACATGAACGCTTTCAAAGTACGCTTCTGTTTCAAAAACATTCTTGAATATTCGATATCGTTGGTATGTGTCTTTTATCAAAACTGAACTGTCCCATTCCTGGATATAAACATCTTTCATCCTTTGTTTGAGCACAGCAATAAATGTTTTTTCACAACCCACTCCCTGCTGTAACCATGCGTAACCAAAGCCCAGAGTGAACAAAGTATTTTCCAACCTCGACACCCAACATTTCTTTCCCTTCTCATGGAGGTTGAAGAGCATAGAATAGGCCTGCCTTGGTAATCTAGATGAATCTAACTTCAGCAGTTTAAGCCAATAGCGTATGCATCGCACAGCACTGTTTATAAATAAAGGATATCTCCCTGTTTCTCCATACACAAGTTTATTTGGCACACCTATTGGAATATTTAAAAAACGTTTACAAGCAAAAGTATGGACCTTTTCAATGTTGTCTAGTCTGTGGAGACCCCAAACCTCAGAGGCATACAACAATACTGGCTGAACTTGGGTATCAAAAATTTTAAAGTAGCAGTTTCTGGAGATATCTCTTACTTTGGAGATCGTTTTCACGCATTCAAAACAAGCTTTTCTTCCCTTTAACGCTAGTGCATGTACACCCTTATTGATGCTCATTTTTGTCGTGAACATAAAACCTAGGTAATTGTATTCATTTACAACTTCCAATTTGTTCCCATCTAAATTCCAATTCTCATATTTTCCCAAAAAACCCCCTTTACGAAAAACAATGACCTTCGTTTTATCAGTGTTAATACTCAAAAATAATCTTTTACATGCATCATTCAGAATATTGATTTGGTTCTGCAACCCTCTGGGGGTAATAGACAAAAGAACAATGTCATCTGCAAATAACAACAAAAATAGGTCAATCAAATTTGGCAGTATTTGTATGCCATGCATACCTTCATTATCTACAGCTGTTGCAACCTCGTTAATGAACAAAGAAAAAATTTCCGGGCTCAAAATGCAACCTTGTCTCAGGCCTACTGGACATTCAAAAAATTCTGTGAGTCTGTCTTCGACTCTGACACATGACAACACTTTCTTGTAAATGGACATAATCGCCTTAATGTATTTTCCATCAATATTATTTTTGTGTAGCAGTACTTCAAACAGAGGTTGATGCTGTACAGAGTCGAACGCCTTCTTTAGGTCCACGAAACAGGCGTATAATTTGCCACCTCTTCTGGATAAACATTTTTCAACAATTGCATTTAAGGTAAAAATGTGGTCTGTAGTTGAGTAACCCTTTCTGAATCCTGCCTGTGTTTCTGTTAACTTATTATGCTCTTCTACCCAATTGACAAGTCTTCTGTTCAGCACCGAGGTGTAGCATTTACTTATTAAGCTTAATAAAGACACCCCCCTGTAGTTATCCGTTATCTTAATATCTCCCTTTTTAAAGATTGGCACTATAATAGCTTTAGCCCACTCGTCAGGGTAAGTCCCGCTATCAAACAACATATTAAACAGTTTCACTAGAAATAACACGGTTCTTTCCCCTGTCAGCTTCAACATCTCAGCAAGTACTTCATCAATGCCACACGCTTTGCCTGTTTTTAATTTACTGACAGCTTCTTTTACTTCTTGCTCTGTTATAGGCTTGTTCAGTTCATAGCATACATCACTTTCTACATTTGGCGTGTCTTTAGTCTGATTTATGAACGTCTCATCTTTATCTACTACTCTACTTCCATTAAAAAGTTTTTGGAAATGATCATACCATTCTGCATCTGTGATATCTCTGCAAGCTGTGTTCTTCCTTTTGCCCGTTATTTTCCTAACCTCCCTCCAAAACAGTTGTCCATTTTTTCCTAGTGATGCTAGATAATCTGCTTTATTATGTTCAAAGGATGTTTTCTTTCTCCCAATCAAGGTTTTATATTCTTTCCGAGCTGTTACGTAGTTCTGCCTATCTTTCGCCTGTTTCGTGTTCCTAAAAACAGCTAACAAGCGCCGCGCCGCGCGTCGGGCAACAGCACATTCCACATCAAACCACTGCGCATCTCTCTTCTCACCCCCTACTCTCACTCTTCTTATCATGCATTTGCCCGCCGCGCGTAGCGCCTCTGTGAAAATCTGTATGGCTACATCAACATTGTCATCTAATGTAACAGTAGCATTGTCCAACATAGTCTGGATGGTGTCAGAGCTAAAACTTATCAAAAAATCTTCTTCTTTGCTTTTGTCCCAGATTGTCTTATTTATCCATTTACCCTTATATTCATTATCCTGTTTAGCATTTACATTTTCACAAAACAATTTTATCATAACAGGGAAGTGAGGAGATTCAATAAAAGATTCAACACATAAAGAAGAAACAAATTCTCGTACACACAGCTCTCTTGACATAACAAAATAATCCACCACGCTCCCACCATTGACACTTACAAAAGTTAACGCATCATCACAGTCCAACTTGCACAACCCATTCACAATCACACACTCAAACATGGAACACAAATCCAACAGCTCTCTGCCAAACGCATTCATGACCTCGTCATCCGACTGTCTCTTCCACTCTCTCTCATCATCATCAACATCACCATCATCATCATCATTCGTCCACAGTCCATCTACATCATAAGACGAAGCATTTAAACAACTTGTTCTGGCGTTCAAATCTCCACAAATAATTATCGAAAAATGTTCAAACCTTTCATATAAATCAATCATACATTGTTCTAGAATATCCATACCATAACCTTGATCGGTTACATGCCAATAACCGCTATCATAAGGATGTATGTATATGCAAATCATTATCACATCATTTGCTACACCAAACAATTCTCTATTTAGTTTTAGAACAATCACATGATCATACGTAGTCTCAACAACATAGACATAGTCAGAAAGAGTTTTACGGACAAACACCAAAACACCCCCAGACCTTCTTCCAATATCACTTAACTTGACTGCCTTAGAGCAATACACATCATAACCTGCAAACTGGGCATAAGTCAAGTTATCTTTATCAACAAAAGTTTCATTTAAAGAAAAAATATCGAAACAACTTAATGAATTAACCACATCCGTAGCATGCTGTTTGGTTAACCACCCTTCACAATTCCAAGTACAGATGGACAATTCAAAACCTGGGCCTCGGCCATCCCCCTATATACTATCATTACCCCGTAACTTCGCCCCGTCTTTGTCCCTGCCCCCTCTGCTAGCTCCCCCTCCTCTTCCCGTACCGCCCCCTCCTCTCTCAACACCAACTCCTTTCCCCCCAGACTGTTGTGTTTTGCTGCTGGTCGCCGCCCATTGCTGGAAAGAGTTTATAGAGTTCCTGTCATTGCGTACAGTGCCTGCACCCGCTTGTTTTGTTTTGTAAACATTGTCCTGCTCAGGCCTACTGCCTGATATAGAGCGCGTCATATTGCGAGTCAGGACTGGACTAGGCCTATCACCGCTCTTGGCTGCGTCACGTGCTGCTAGGTTGCTGTGACGTCTATTGTTTATGTTTCTATTTATACCCTGCCTTTGCATTTCAGAGCTAGGTCGCGACGCTGTGGCAGCCAAAGTGTCACTCGCTACATCACTCGTAGGCTTCATACTGTTCTCTGTCTCTGCTAGTGTCACATTCTCCGTGTCAGATTGACCTTCGTTGTTGACGTTTCTTCGATCGTGTATGTTTTCTTGCGGCAGGGGTGGAAAGTCTAGTCCTACGTCAGAGGCTGCAAAAGGTTGTTGACTGTTCGATGCCAGACTCTCGTTTCTGCCTTGACTGTGTGTCTGTTCGTACTGTCTGTTGTTGTTACTTCTGTCCTCCCTATGTAGCCTCACTATTTCATCTGTGTCAGGTTTGTAGGTGAAGACCCCCTCTTTCGTTACGAGTTTGTCGAACTGCAGCTTAGCCATTTCCCCACGTGATCGTAATGTTCTCGCCTTTTCTCTTAAGACCTTGCGTTT
This sequence comes from Oncomelania hupensis, assembly GCA_036898135.1. Taxonomy (NCBI): domain Eukaryota; kingdom Metazoa; phylum Mollusca; class Gastropoda; order Littorinimorpha; family Pomatiopsidae; genus Oncomelania; species Oncomelania hupensis. The sequence goes on from CM072512.1 coordinate 110,855,750, forward strand.
CTCACGTACGGTTCCAGAGAAATCCTCGTTAATAAACACTTTCTGGAACTGATTGGTCGTCTTCAACAATCTGGCCTTTGATAATATGAGCATCTTGTCTTTGTAGGACAGAAACTTCACAACCATTATGTCTCCTTTTCCTGCCCTATGGGCTCTTTCAATGTTGATGTTTTCTGTGATGCCTAGGCCTTTCTGGATAACTTCTCTCACTTTTCTTTCACAAAAGTCCCAGCTTTCACTGCCCGTTTCTCTTTTGATCCCAGAGAACACCAGATTATTCCTTCTGCTATGATTTTCTAGAGAGTCACACTTGCTGCATAGGGTGTCTATCTCTGCACGTAGATGTCTGTTTTCATTATGTAGGTCAGTACATTGCGATTCTAGGTCAACAACTCTGTTTTCAAGAAGTTCTTGGTTTTCGTTGATCTGTGCAAGTCTATCACTGAAAGTGTCTCTCAACTCTTGCATTCCGGTTGTCATTGCCTGGTACTGTTGCACTTGATTTATTTCAAATGTTTCCATTCGCTTGTTGAGGGTTTCGATGCCTTTCATAATCCTATCACTGTGGTCGAGGGGTGTTGCCAAGGGGGTTGAATCTTTCTTCTCCTCATTTTCTTTTCTTGATTTCACAGGGGAGTTGGGGCCTGGGTTCAATTCAACATCACCGCAGAGCAGAAGTAGGCAAGTCACAAACACTATCACACCACTGAAGCTACTTGCCGACCCAGTGTCACATCCAGCACAACACAGCGGCACACAGTGTTCACGAAACTTGAAACACGAAAACTGCCTCAACCTGTCCATCACTTTACACAAAAAACGGCTTGTTGATTGCCGATGTTGCACACTGTCACTCGGCATTGTTGTTTGTCGCTCAGACTTCTGTACACTGTCACAATGTCACAAACTTTACAATGTTTTCACTCCCAATTTCATAAAGCCGCCATTGCTGATCACGTCAACCACGTGACCCCCGAGAGAGAGAGAGAGAGAGAGAGAGAGAGAGAGAGAGAGAGAGAGAGAGAGAGAGAGAGAGAGAGAGAGAGAATCAAATTATTAGGCCTATTATTATTTTATTCCTGCCTTCAACGGTGTTTGAACCACAGGCTGCAATGTTATCGCCTAACATTGAAGTAGAATATACTGCGTACACCACTGAGCCAACTGCTCTCCCCGACTACTAAGCTACTACTGCAAGTACTATTACTAGGCCTACTACTACTACTACTACTACTACTACTACTACTACTACTACTACTAGAAGAAGAAGAAGAAGAAGAAGAAGAAGAAGAAGAAGAAGAAGAAGAAGAAGAAGAGTCACTAGGGCTTCCTATGATGTTATTATTTAGCAATATAGGCATTTTCTATGTATATGTTTTGTTGATAATTTATAATGATGTTTGTATTCTATTTTGTTTTTGTAATCGGGGGTTTGAGTAGTTGGGGTAAAGCCTCAGCCGTCCCCTGCGTGGGATGTCTTTATTGTAAAGTGACTGGCCGGTGGAGAGCATTCAATTTTCCCACTAGGGTTGTTTCGGCAGATCTTTTATGCGGATCGGGGGTTGTCCGGTCCTGATTTGGCTCGGAAGAGTCCGCTGGACCTAAAGCAACAATCAATCAATCAATCAGAAGAAGAAGAATAAGGAGGAGGAGGAGGAGGAGGAAGAAGAAGAAGAAGAAGAAGAAGAAGAAGAAGAAGAAGAAGAAGAAGAAGAAGAAGAAGAAGAAGAACAACAACAACAACAACAACAACAACAACAACAACAACAACAACAATACAAATGTCGACCTGGTTAAAACAAGTATTGGAGAAGTTTTGCACAGTTTGAAGTTTACAGCAAAAATTACTGCAAAATGAACACTTACCATAACTGGATAAATGGAAATATGTTTTTTAGTCACCAAGATCGACTGACTAGTTTCAACATGTGGTTTCACCACTTTCTATACCTTTATAGAATATAATATACCAAAGTTAAAAACTTCGCAGATGAGGCTCTATATAAATATAATAGCAATTTAAAAACGGTTTAAACGGCGGGTTCTAGGTGTGGCGGATAAAATAGCTCGCAGTTTATGCATTCGGCTTCGGTTTCAGCACAATGAGTAACCACAGGTTGGGAAGTCTCGTCTTTCGAAGGCCTCGAGTTTACAAAGACGAAAGAAAAGACTTCAGAGCCTGTGGAGTAATGTGATTGGATAACAACAACACAAAGATCAACGGATAGTTTAAATTATGTCGCAGTTTCCCAACCCTATCATACCTTATTCTGTTAATTACTAGTCAACAAACTTTTAAAGTAGGCATATATGCCAAAAAACGGAAACTCCGATGTATGGCCACGTCACCTGGTGTCTAGTGTACATGTAAGCTAATAGTTCTGCATGTGATTTCAGGCAGTGTGGCGTAGACATCTGCTCAAGGTGATATACAGACTTGCTGAAACTGAGCTCCACTCTGCAGATCCCAAAGCCAGTCTTCTTATCCACTGAAGAAGCTTACAAACACAGTGACAATGGCCAGGAAGTCGCTGGTCTGAAATGTGATCTTGATAATCTGTTTGCCGAAAAGCTCCACACATGATTAAAATATCCTACGTGTTTGTTGCATGCTCAAATAGGTTCTTTAAAAACAAAACACGCCAGTATTAGTTTCAGTTACTTACAATAAAGGATCCCATATTTTTCAGTGCTTTTCGGTGCCTCCAGCAATCAAGAACTGCGTCTAGCATTCATCTTTTTGCTACCGCCCTGTCACTTTCATGTTTCTGGAATTGTTATTTTCGGTTTTGTAACCTATTACCACTGCCATTTTATTTATCGATCGTATTTCCAATACTGTGTAGTTGTAGGCTTATCACATTGGCGTTACTGTATATACAGTTATCAAAGGCAGTTCTTAATAATATAGATTGTGTTATTATGACTTTTCACTTTGTTTTGTCAATTTATTTGGTTTTAATTCAGGTTTTCTAGGTTACTTGATTCTACCCTGTTTCAGTTCATGGAGTATTGTGTTGGTGGTTATGATTTTGGTAATTCTAATTTTATCACGTGTGTTATTTTTTATGTGACTTATAAAGGCGGTAATAAAGAAATATTAAAAGATTGCAAATACTGATCTTGAACTGTAAATTTTGGCGAAAAAAACTGGCGTTGCTGTATAAAGTTATTTTCCTTACTAGAGAATTTTGTCCGATTTGCTAGTCTTTATTTTCTATGATACTTGATTCAACTCTGTTTCAGTTGTGCTTCTTACATTGGTGGTGATGATTTTGGTTGTTCTGCTTTTGTAATACATGCGTTCTTATTTTAATTTGACTTATAAAGTCACTGGTAAAGAAAGATAAGAAGATGGCAAAATATATCTTGAAAATTAAACCTTGAGTTGGTGAAACAACACTGGCTTTGCTGTATATACATGTATCAAAGGCAGTTCTTGTTTTCTTTATTTCTTTGTAATTCCACCATGGGTTTTTACAATTTACCTGTTGTTTTTGCTATTAAAGTATGATTTTAACAAAATGCTTAGTGTTATAATAGGGTTTTCATATTAAGCCTTACATAAACTATGTATATTTAATTTAATTTTCGGAAGGGTCAATTAGGGTTAGTTAGTTATTCATTGCTTACAGGGTCCAGCGGACTGCACAGAGCCAAGACCACATGCACAACTTGGCTGAAAGAGGACTCACCCCTGATCCCCATAAAAGATCTGCTAAAACAACCCCAGTGGCATCACTGAAGGCACTCCACCAGCTGGTCACTTTATAATAAAGACATCCCACGCAGGGGACGCTGAGGCTATACTCTAATTTATTGAACCCACGTTTACAAAAACAAAATAGAATACAAACATCATTATAAAATATCAACAAAACACACAAATATAAAATACCTACATTGCTAAAAAAAAAAAAAAAAAAAAACATCATAGGAAGCCCTAGGGACCATTTGGCAGGAAGCGTCAAATATTCCCAAGCATAGAAAACAGACCTCACACAAATGAGGAGTTTTGTCCCGGAAGAGTTTTCAAGAAAAAAGGTACTAGGTGACTGGTCTAGCGAAGAAGTATAGTAGATTGATAGAACAGAGTAGGAATGAGAAAGACAGCCACAGTGGGAATTTAAAGCACAAAATTTCCAGAAAGTGGGGATACTATTTATACAAAACCCCCGCCACCCCCACCGGGGGAGGGAGTGGGGTTCAATTATGGGAGAGTTGGTGGTAACAGATGCAAAACATTCACTGTGCTTTGCACCAGGAACAGAGTAAGAACTCGTCAGCTGTAGGAGGTGATGCCACTTGTTTTTAGGTGCTGCTACTTGTGTTAGTCCCTCTTTGTCGTTCGGTGCTATATGCAGAGGGATTTAGCCATGGGTCTTTTAGGTTTACACAGGTTTTAATTCAAGTATTTTTTGGATGCAATTTCTAATTGAAATCCTGTTTGTGGCACCAAATCTTATCCTATTCTATCCCGTAAATCACATGTCGTTGGGGCACCACAGATGATCGTCCAACCGACGTACTACATCTTTCTCTGTTCTCAGCAACGTGGCCATACCATCGGAGTTTCCGTTTCTTCACCACTGTGAGCAGGTCATCGTGTTGTCCAATGGCTTGTGTGATGGTCTGTCGGACTTCGTTGTTGGTGATGTGCTGGATATAGGAAATGCCCAGAAGTCTTCTGTAGCACCGCATCTCCATGTTGTGTTTTCTTCGTTGTAGGCTTAGATCTGCTGTGAAAGTCCATGTTTCACAAGCGTATAGGAAAATGGAGATAACAAGGGAGTGCAGCAGCCTTACCTTGGAATGTAGACAGATGATCATGTCTTTCCAAATGGGCTTCAACCTTGTTAGGGCAGCAGTGGTTTGTGCGATTCTGTAGAGGACTTCCTGTCGGGACCCATGCATTGTCTGATACAATGGCTCCTAAATATTTGAAGCTAGGCACCAAATTAATAACATTATTAGTTTGGCAAGCATTCATTCATGATTAAAAATATTTTTTGAACAATTGCTTTGCTACTTTTTTTCCTGATCATCTTGAGTTTTTGCTGGAAAGGCAATAAATTAATAGTGATAAGTGAAAAAAAAGTTTTTCAGTGGTCCAGTGATAGTGTTATCTTTTTCTTAATGGTTAATTTTTCTTAGCTTTTACCCCGTCTTCTTTTCCTTTGTAGACTCATTTTGATTGAAGTGATATATGTACACATACGCAACCAAAGCAAGTCAAAAGAATGGGAAAAAAATTTGTTTTTAGAAAAGTTATTTGTCTAGCAGTGTGTTACGTTTGAGACGCGCACGATAGATCCGATCGTTTTGTTTTGCAAAGCATGCAACAACAGAGTGTATTTGCCTTTGATTTGATTTTGCGTTGTTGTTAGAAGAAGCTTTGTATAAATATTGATAATTTTCGTTGGTCGATATTATTGGAAATTGTTCTACAATTACTTGTTTAATATCAATCGAAGCATATACATAAATCTAGTAATAGCTAAGAGATTCTTCTAACCTAAATAAAGTTATATGACGTAAGACAGTGCTTAGTTCCGGTAACGAGTTTTATTCTGATTGGGTGTTATTGCGTCATGCTGGAAGGTTCGAACTTTCTCTCGATTATAGAGAGACTATATAAGTGGGGCACTGTGTCTGTTTAGGGGAGGGGCCGGGTAGCTCAGTTGGTAAGAGCGTCTTGCTAGTAACCGAAAGCTCGCTGGTTCGAATCCTGGATTGGTCAACGTGTGATCATATTATTTTCCCCTTTACCAACAACTGGCCCGCTGGTGTTAGTATAAATCGGTCCAGTAGTCACCTATATGCGAAAGTGTCGTGTGACTATAATCTACATACAAAACAAACAAAACAAACTGTTTAGGGAGTGAAAAAAGAGGGGAAAAAACGATTGAGCGATCTTGTATGCAGTTGTTGATGTATGCTGAATAAAGTTGACAAACTTCATACGACGACTCCTGCCTTGTTGCTGAATGAACAGGTTGCATGGATAAACGAATCTGAGTTACATTTATCAAGATTCAAGCATCGCGGCTGAATCAACCACTACTGAAAAACAAAAACAGTGTAACACTCTGCTATACACAAATAGAGGGGGGCAGTAGCAAAGGGCAGTCATTTCTGTTGCAATAAGCCACAAACTGTTAATACAACTTGGCTGAACATTTATCGACTTTAAATAGTTGTTGAAGAATTCTTTTTGCACATGAATGGTTTTGAAAAAAAGGTTATAATACTCAGTGTAAAGAATCTCTCTAGGTTTCTTTCCTGGTCATTTACCTCCCATAGACCGTATAGCAGGCAGATTTACTCTGTGATGCCTGCACTGTCTGCAATGCCTTTTATGGTTATAGATAATTCCACAATAATAAAAGGAAACATTCACACATTCGGTCGCTCACAGAAAAGTTAGAGATAATTTTTACTACATCAAATACATAGATAGCAGATGGAACCACACAACCAGAATAATAGGTACATAGAAGTAAGACTACAACAAAGCTTTTTCGTTAACCTTTCAAACATTGAATTTATTTTAAAACTAATGAAATTAATACCTTTGTTATACAAAAAATTAATAATAAAATTGAGCAAAAAACAATTCTTTTAAACTACACCAAAAAATAGTATATTTTCCAAATGGTAAAAATGTATTATAACTTCAGGGAAATACAAAATTATTTTTTTAAGTGTTGACACAAGTTCAATTCTTTCTCAAAAACTCTTTAAAACTAAAGGTTGTATGATGAAATCTGCTGGCTATAACAAGTTGTACAGAGAAGATTACGAGAATCAGAATTTTTCTCAAACTAAATTAAAAATGGTGCAAAGGCGACTGAAGGACACAAATCTCGCTGGTTATCACACTAGCCTTCGAGACTTTAGCACATTAAACATCAAAGCAAGTTTAATCAAAGACCTCTGAATATTATTTACTTTCAACTCAGGGAGTTTCTATGGATACTCCAGTTTGCTCCCACAGCAAAATTTCAAAACACAACTAAAATTAGATAGGTTTGTTTGGGCTGCGACTTTGCCTTCCCCAGGGAAGGCAGCCCAGAATTCACAAATAAAAAGGGACAATAAAGTCTCAAAAATATATTTAAAACATACACACACAAAATAATCCAAAACACAGTATCATACGCCTATTTCTTCATTTCACTAAAATGAAGAAAGTTTTGTAGCAAAATTACAACAGATCATTTTACTTGTTGGTTTGAATATTTACCACTGTTCCATTTTCTGCATGTTTAGCAAAATTAAAATCAAAATAAAGTCAGGGTGAGGTAATTTTTACGTTAGGCTTGGAGTTCATTTCTAGGCTTCTTTGTTAAATCTGAGCTCATGTAGCCTGTAAGAAAATAAAGATAACTTCTGCAAGCAATTTATATTTTATAAAAATTAAATCAATATTTGTAAGGATTATTGTAATAGATTATTTTGGAATAATAATTAATAAACATTAACGTAAAAATAAGCTCTGGCAGGCCCTGGGTTTACAATATTATTATGTTGATCTAGTTTTAAACTGAAAATGGATTAACATAAGACATTGTAAAAATATGTACATAAGTTTATCATAATTGACAATTATAACAGTTAGTAACTTCCATATTCCGTTGTTCTCTTAAAGTCCTATCCTATCTCGGAAATCGTTAGGGCACCACAGATGATCGTTTAACCAGCGTACTACATCTTTCTCTGTCCTCAGCAACACTAATGGCTTTGCTTAGTGTCAAGCCAATCCATTCTCGAATGTTGTCCTCCCAACTCTTTTTCTGTCTCCCTCTTCTTCTGCCTCCTTGCATCGTGCCTTGCAGGATGGTCTTTGCAAGGCCTGATGATATTAACCTCAAGTATATTTATTAATATGGCTTGTATACTTAATAGCTTATAGTATGATTGTACATATCTCAAAAACACTAAACAATTAACATGATACGTGTTTCATTACAGTGATAAGTAAAACCCTGTAGTTTTGTTGATTTTTCCATTACCCTTAGTACAAGTCTAAATCACTGTATTTTAAATTATTACAACAACCACCACCACAACAAAGAAATTCTTTATTTACATTAGAAATTCTAAGCGCCAACAGAATTAGAATGTCACATTCCATATTTACAGCAGTATGGTGTACTTCCTGTCAAATCATTAAAATTTATCTTGCACAAATTTACACATTACCTCACAATGTTGACAACGGTTTGTAGAAAAAAAGAGAATTTGTTACTAATACTTTATGCATACAATCTAAAACAGTAGTATTATTCTTAACATTACGTTTTAACTTGCTGTGATTACTCATTCATCCAGTATTCACTTTAAATGAGTACCTCATAATGTTGTGATTGACAACCATCAAATTTGTTACCCCATAATATCAGGTAAACGAGTATGTGTGTGTGTGTGTGTGTGTGTGTGTGTGTGTGTGTGTGTGTGTGTGTGTGTGTGTGTGTGTGAGTGCGTTTGAAAGTGAACTTTCCTGGAATCAGTGGCGTCAGTTTGAAGTAGCCGAACGATTATTTCGAGAATCTCTCAGTTCAAAACGACAGAAAGAATCAGTAACATATTCGCACAGAGATTTTCGACGTTGGCTGCGTGTGTTTGAAAAAGTGAGAGACTATTTCATTCATGGTGAAACGTTCCAAAGAAAGAAACAAAATGGGGCAGAATACAAACATACAGAAACTAAAATACATGTGGAGAATACTACGCAAGTTTCCGGTTCAAATCAGTGAAGTGAGAGACAGTTTAGGGGGGAAAAAAATCAATTATTGGACAACATAGAAGAAGCACTACACGTTATTGATAGGTACATGTTGCCCACTCTTCACAAAACAATGCACGTCATATTGCCAACAGATGTGAAATCACTCAACTGTGGCAGAGTAATCATAACGTGTTATTGACATATCAAGAATAATAGTGTAATAGAAGAACGTGTCGACTCTCCCATTGACCTACAAACGCTGACTGCATTTTTTCAGAACAAAAGTGAGAAGTGCTTAAAGTACCCCCTCCCCAAACATCCTTGGCCCGACACCGTCAACCCCCCATACCCGCAGTCAGACGTCAACATTTTACCTTTTACCACAGAGGAAGTGACGAGAGTGGTGAAGACGCTGAAGAACAACACAGCCCCAGGATAGACTATGATGGGGTAGAGTACAGCGTGCTGAAGCTGTCTAAGATCGTTGATGCTATCACTGCCATCTTCAATATTAGCTGGCTGAACAAGAAGATTCCGACTGACTGGAAACATGCAACAATCATCTTACTACCAAAGAAAGGAAGCAATCCGGATCAGCCCAGTGACTGGCGCCCTATCTCCCTGCTAACATCATTTTACAAAATTTATATGAAATTGTTGCAAGGCAGCCAGAAGGGTTCATTGCCGCGAAACGGCTTGCAGGCACACGTCTTCTGCATTAAATCAGCCATCGATAAATTCAAGCACGTATCGGCGACATTCTTCACTACGGGGACACCTACGGAAGTGTGACCACCGGGTGATGCTGGACGCTATGGAGAAAGCCGGCTTCCCCAGCCATGTTATTGACGTCACTGCTGACGTTTACGACAACTCCACCTTCCAGGTACAGACAAAGAGTGGCTTGACTCAGAAGATCGTCAGACATCGCGGTATAATCCAAGGCTGCCCATGGTCAGCAACTGCTTTCATTCAAGCTCTAGATCCCTGGTTACGTTGGATGGAACAGCCGTTTGCGGCAGACACACTACCCATCCCATGTCAGGCCTACATGGACGACGTGTGTGCCACAGCCTACAAAGAAGATGATATCCGCAATATGATGGAGAAAACGAAGATGTTCATGGACTATACCGGCATGCAGGTCAAGCCCCAGAAGTGCGAAACGATCCACGGCCAGCGTTCAGGTGCCGGATGGGGCGCCAGTGATCGCACGACGCAACTGGGGCTAACAGTACAAGACGCGACCATCACCAAATTCGGCAGGGAAGCATCATACACCTACCTGGGCTTCCAACTCAACCTGACCGGGACAGTGGCAAGTGGACAGGCGGAACATGCCAGAGAGGAATTCAGCGCAGCTATTGATCACATCTTCGTCTCACCCCTACCAATTAACAAGAAGATCGAGGCAGTGAATGTGATGGCGGCATTTAAATTGAACTTTTTCTTCAGTAACCTCACGTTTGCAGAAAAGCTTTTGAAAGATCTGGAGGACCTCATAGTGAACTTTGTCATGGAACTGCTGAAACTAAACTCATCATCTACACGGGCGCAGATCTTTGCCCCTAGAAGTCAAGGTGGGCTGGGCTTGCTCAAACCTAGCACGATGTACCATGCTAAGCGCGTCGCGTTCCTACTGTCCACCCTCAATAGCGACGACCACCACGTTCAACATGCCGCCCGCCAGAGTCTCAAACTCCACATGCAGAAGCGGAAGGTGCCACTGGCCGAGGCTGGTGAAGACAACTTCGGTGGCTACAAGCTGAACGAGAGGCGAGGACTGGAGAAGAAGAGCCGGGTGTGCTTGGCAAGGTCGACGTGGGTGGAGCTACTTGAGCTCTGCACGCGTCTTAACGGCGATCTCGACTATGACGAGCACAGCGACTCATACGGCGTGAATTTGCCGTCCGCTGGGGAGGGCGACATACGGACACGTTATGTAGACCACCGAGAGCTGTACTCGGCCATCAAAGCGACTGGAGGTGAGCAAGGACCTGCAACACTGGAATGGTCTTCATCGACAGGGCAGGCTTCAGAGGGAGGCGGTGCGTTTCACTGACATGGCTTGCTCTGTGGGCCATCTGACTAACGGCAGTGTCAACGACCACCTCACCAGGTTTATCGCCAAATGCAGATTGCAGCTATTGGAAACCAACGTCGTCAAAAGTACCTACCACCCAGAAGAGTATGGGCAGGCATGTTCACTGTGCAGCTTTCAGTGGGACACTAACTCCCATGCCTTGAACTGCTGCCGTAGTCTGCGAGTCTTACATATAGAGCGGCATGATAGATGTGTGGAACTGGTGAGGAAGGAACTGGAAAAAACTGTTGTCACTGAACACGTGGCCATGTTCAAGAACCAGCCTGTAGCTCTTGATGGAGCCCATACGTGCACAACAGCAGACCCGATTTATGTCTTATCGATCACAGGAACTCGATAGCATTCATTGTGGAATTTGCCAATCCCTTTGACCCTTTCATAGAACAATGCTACCAGACTAAGTTCCATAAGTACATGCTGGCTTTAGAACAAAAGTCATTGTGCTGGTGATAGGCTCACTAGGGTCTGTTCATAGGCGTGTAGTGGCAGGCCTACGCCTATTGGGACTATCAAGGTGACAGAGTAAAGGGCTGGCCAAATACCTCAGTATGCCAGTGATGATTGGGTCAAGGAGGGTGTGAGTTCGAAGGAATTTCATGTGTTAGAGGCAATAAACAACCAGATCAATATAAAGAGGATTGAATTAATGTGACAGCAACGTGAAATTTATAAATACTTCAAAAAAACAACAAAAAACCACGCATACTGTCTCTCTGCTGTATGTGTGATGAGGGTGGGAGATATTGTATTTATTATTGTATTTGTTTATTTGTGTTGTATGTATGTGTGTGAGTAGGTAGGAGTAGGTGGATGTAGGTGGGTGGATAGGTGTGTGTGTTTGTGTGTTATGTTTCTCCATGTTTTAGTATGGGCTGTGAGGTCTGTGTTCCTCTCTGTTGCTGTGGTGTTCCGAGATGTCCTGATGGTTGCTGCCCAGTGATGTATTTGCTATTGTATTGTTTGAATCGCGCATTGCACTTCTGTTCTTTATACGGATTTGGCAATAAAGTATTAGAAATGGGTGTGTGCGTGTGCGTGTGCGTGTGTGTGTGTGTGTGTGTGTGAGAGAGAGAGAGAGAGAGAGAGAGAGAGAGAGATTTTCACGAATACAATTTCAAACTGACCGCGCATCATTGAGGGTCGAAAATAGTCTCGGCTACAATGTCTATTCCTTTCTGGCGTCCACATCACAGTGACGTCATTATTATTATTATTATTATTATTATTATTATTATTATTATTATTATTATTATTATTATTATTATTATTATTATTATTATTTTATTATTTTATTTGTTTTTGGGAGAGTGTGTGTGGCTATTCTCAAGACTTTGCATTTTTCTAAAAACTTCAGACAACCAACATGGAAAAGCATAAATTCTAGCGGTCATATTATTTATTTATTTATTTTATTTAATCGTTCTTATATAGCGCTTTTCCAGCTCAAGAGCTGCTCAAGGCGCTGGCCGATACAGGATCTAACTCAGGGCGCCCGAGACGCCCACCCGCAGCCTTTGGGCGCACGCCCGGACAACTGAGCACAATCCTGGGCAGCCAGGGATGGGGGAGAAGGACCTAGGTGCATGCTGGGTGTGTTCTTCTCACCGGCACTCACCCGTCTAGGACATGAGCGTCAGGATCTTTAAAGTCCGTTATTAGAAGCATGTACGCCGATTCGCGCATCGTTTTGCGCATTTATAATTGCATTATTACGCAAAGATATTTAGCGTTATGGTTACCGTTAGATTTTGGATTAGGGTTAGGGTTAACTGTAACCCTAGGCCTAGACTAGACCTAATTTCACCAGCAGATTTTCGCCATATCCATGTTTTCGCGTGCTTACAGAAGCTATGAAATTAATAATCTCTCTCTCTCTCTCTCTCTCTCTCTCTCTCTCTCTCGAAAAGTTGTAGAGGTGGGGCAAAAAGATGCTTTTGCCCCTCCCCTCCCCCCCCCAGGTACAGAGGCTGCCCCCATCTCCCCCCCCACCTCCCCGGTTCTCACACGCATGTTTAGTCATCCTATCTTATCCTATCCTATCCCGAAACTACATCTTTCTCTGTCCTCAGCAACCCTCATGGCTTCGCTCAGTGTCAACCAGTCCATTCTCGAATGTTGTCCTCCCACCTCTTTTTCGGTCTCCCTCTTCTTCTGTCTCCTTGCACCATGCCTTGCAGGATGGTCTTTTCAAGGCCTGATGCACTGGTGACATGGCCAAACCATCGGAGTTTCCGTTTCTCCACCACTGTGAGCAAGTTATAGTGTTGTCTAATGGCTTGTTTGATGGTCTGTCGGACTTCGTCGTTTGTGATATGCTGGGTATAGGAAATGCCCAGAAGTCTTCTGTAGCACCTCATCTCCATGCTTGGTATTCTCCGTTATAGGTCTGCTGTGAGGGTCCATGTTTCGCAAGCGTACAGGAAGATGGAGATGACAAGGCTGCGCAGCAGCCTTACCTTGTAATGTAGACTCATGGTCTTGTCTTTCCAAATGGGCTTCAATCTTTCAGGGTAGCAGTTGTTTGTACGATCCTGGAGAGTATTTCAGGTCTGGTCCCATTGCCTGATACAATGGCTCCTATATATCTGAAGCTATGCACCGTGTTGAGGGATTGGCCTTGGACGTTCATGTTCGTGCTGATGACATTGGGGTTTATGGTCATCATTTTGGTCTTCTCTGCACTTATTTTGATTCCAAAGGCTGTGGAGGTGGTGTCAAGCCTCTGTACCATCAGTTCAAGTTATGTTTCTCTCCAGCCAATCCATCAATGTCATCCGCAAAACGGAGGTTTGAGATTGCTCTACCCTCTAAGCTGACTGTGCCTTCGGAAACAGATAATCAAGATCACACTTCAGCTCATCGTCTTCCCTGCCTCGTTGATTGTATTTGTAAGTGGATAAGAAGACTGGATTTGGGATCTGCAGAGCGAAGCTCAGTTTCAGCCAGTCCTCATAGCACGTTGAGCGGATGTCTACACCAGACTGTCTGAAAATGACATGCAGAATAATTAACCTACATGTACATTAGCACACTTCATTATTTTTATGTAGGCAAACTTCAGTCTCCAGCTATTGTAATCACACGAACTCCAAATAGAATTGCCAAATAAGACAATATATATAAAATGAACTGTTAATGTCATAACCAAATTAAGCAGTAAACTATGCATTTGCAAAAAGTATGATAATTGATAGCGCAAGTTGATTATGTGAAACTATCACCGTGTCATTCAAGTCAAATCAGTTCGCAGCATGATTTGCGATGAATTTCCACGTTTATAACATGCCGTTAAGACAAATATTATTCGTCGCTGATTTTCGCACATTTTGAATTTCGGCACAGCAAGGGTTACAATTCCTGTGCTTTGGTTTATGTACAGTGACTGTGCGAATGTTTACCAAAATTAAACGTGTTAGTGTGACTACTGACGACTCCCAGCATTCAAATCATGACTCGCAGACATTCACTGTCATTGTAATTGCAATCAAAACGTTCGTCATCAGACCTAGGCCTAACGCAAACAGTGCATAGCCAATAACTAGTCACAATGCATCCAATAAATATATACAGCAATCGCTGCATTAATTTTGTCAGACCACAAGTATACTTGTGGTCAGACGCAATCTGGTTGGCAGCTGAAAACTAAAAGCAATCAACCGAGATACATTAGACAACTACTGCTTTGATCACTGCATTTGCCTGATCAAAAAGGAACGTGCATACCCATTGACGCTGCACCGGATTTATTAACTCAATTATGAAGAATAACATGAACAGCTGGTACAGAGGCTTGACACCACTTCCAGAACCTATGGAATGGAAATAAGTGCAGAGAAGACCAAAATGATGACCAACAACACCAATGGTATCAACAAGGACATCAAAGTCCAAGGCCAATCCTCAACACAGTGCAAAGCTTCAAATAATTAGGAGCCACTGTATCAGACAATGGGTCCCGACAGGAAGTCATCTCCAGGATCGCACAAACAACTGCTGCCCTGATAAGGATGAAGCCCAATTGGAAAGACAAGACCATCAGTCTACACTCCAAGGTAAGGATGTTGCTCCCTTGTTATCTCCATCTTCCTATACACTTGCGAAACATGGACTTTCACAATAGATCTAATACGAAGTATACAACGCATGGAGATGATGCGCTACAGAAGATGTCTGGGCATTTCCTATACTCAGCACATCACCAATGACGAAGTCCTACAGACCATCACAAAAGCCATTGGACAACATGATGACCTGCTCACAGTGGTGAAGAAACGGAAACTTCGATGGTATGATCACGTCACCAGATCATCAGGCCTTGCAAAGACCATCCTACAAGGCACGAATCAAGGAGGCAGAAGAAGAGGGAGACAAAAAGAGGTGGGGGAACAACATTTGAGAATGGGCTGGCTTGACACTGAGCGAAGCCATGAGGGTTGCTGAGGACAGAGAAAGATGGAGTACGCTGGTTAAACGATCATCTGTGGTGCCCCAACGACCTTCGAGTTACGGGATATGATAGGATGCATGAAAAATAGCAGAACTTGAATATGATAAGCTACATTGGTACTGCACCGGATAAACACAAAACATTATAATCGGGAAACTATAACAACTGACATCAAAACCGTACTATATTATTTGTGTTCATAATGGTGACAATCAGTATTGATTTGACTGTTGACTTCTATCCTATTCCTATCCTATCCCATAACTCGGAGATCGTTGGGGCACCACAGATGATCGTTTAACCAGTGTACTCCATCTTTCTCTGTCCTCAGACACCCTCATGGCTTCGCTCAGTGTGTTACACTCAGTTTAATGATGGTGTTTTTCTTTATCAGTATCTGATTCAGCCCCGATGCTGAAGTCCTGATAAGGTGTAACTCTGATTCGTTTATCCACGCAGCCTGCTCACTCAGCATACAAGACACGGAGTCGACGTATGAAGTTTTCCATTTTTATTCAGCACACATCAACAACTGCATACAATCGCTCAATCGTCTTTCCACTCTCAAATTTACTTTCCAAATCACTATCAACAACTTCACTCTCCTATTTTTGAAACAGCGCGGCACTTAAATAGTCTCTTGATACTCCCGAATAACCTGGATCAATCTCGTATGACGCAATTTAACCAATCGCTTCTAACTTCGTCATTACTGTCTTACGTCATACATATTTCTTCTCCTTCCGGAACGTCCTCTTGCTTCGACATGTATCGGGAAATTTCTATAGAGAGTAAACACGCAGATCCAGAAAATTCTCCAGTAATATCGACTATCGCAAATCATCAACGTTATACAAAGCCTCTCCTAACAACAATGCAAACTCAAATCAAAGGTAAATAAACTCCATTATTGAATACTTTGCAAAACGAAACGATTAGATCTATCGTGCGCGTTTCCGACATACTTTCGTTCGCGTTTCAACGTAACACAGTGTCAAGCCAGCATTCTCGAATGTTGTCCTCCCACCTCTTTCTCGGTCTCCCTCTTCTTCTACCTCCTTGCACCGTGCCTTGCAGGATGGTCTTTGCAAGGTCTGATGAGTTTCCGTTTCTTCACCACTGTGAGCAGGTCATCGTGTTGTCCAATGACTTGTGTGATGGTCTGTCGAACTTCGTCGTTGGAGATGTGCTGGGTATAGGAAATGCCCAGAAGAGAGAGCGCAGGCGTGCCGAGCGCTCTTGGAAATCTTCCCAGCTAACAGTACATAACAGATATGCTGCAAGGCAGAAGGTCACGGATTTAGTCAACAGCGCTAAGACAGCTTTTTATTCCTCTCTTGTTTCGAGCTCTTCAACTTGCAGACAGCTGTTTCACAACATGTCGTCACTTTTGGGTAAAGTAAAACCAGTGTCTCTCCCTGTTGTGTCTGATATAAAACTGCTCCAGGACAGTTTTTGCTGATTTCTTCTGCAAGAAAATTCTCACAATTCGCGAAAGTTTTCCTTCTCCAGACCAGTCTGTTGTTTTGCATTCTCCAACTTTTTCTGGCACTCCGTTGGTTAAATTAAGTCTTTTTTCAGAGGATTTCATCAAAAGAACTATCCTTCAAACTCCTCCCAAGTCGTGTGAACCTGACCCCATGCCCACCAATTTTCTCTTTGAGCATGCACCTTGACCTTTTACTTCCCACTATTACTAACATTATGAACGAGTTTATTACATGTGGTATTGTTCCCCCTGAGTTCAAGAGTGCTATCGTCAAGCTTTTATTGAAGAAATCCAACCTCGATTGTAATGATCTGAAGAAATACAGACCTATATCCAATCTTTCTTTTCTCTCTAAACTACTTGAACGTCTCATCCTTCAGCAGCTTCTCTCCAATATCTCTGGTCACAGTCTTCTCACTTCTCATCAGTCTGCTTACCATCCTGGGCACAAGCACAGAGACCGTTCTACTTTGCGTTCTAAATGGTCTTTTGCATTGATTTCTTTAGACAAAGACAGAATTTCAGTTCTTCTTCTCTTGGATCTTTCGGCCGCTTTTGATACTATTGATCATGAAATTCTTCTATCACGTCTCAATAGCGATTTTGGAATCCAAAACATTGCTCTTAACTGGTTTCGATCTTATCTCTCAAAAAGAAAACAAGCTGTTCTCGTAAATGGTATTAAATCTACCGCACAACCGCTTGATTTTGGCGTTTCTCGAGGCTCTGTTCTTGACCCTGTTCTGTTCATACTGTACACCTCTACTCTCTCACGTCTCATTAACTCACACTCTGTCCGCCACGAAATGTTTGCTGATGACACCCAACTTAATCACTCTGACTCTCCTTCTAACTACAATCATCGAATTCAGACCCTTCAAGATTGTGTCACTGAGTTAAAATCGTGGATGTCAAACAACCGCCTCAAACTAAATGATAACAAAACTGAGGCTCTCCGTGTTTCTCCATCATCTGCAGACCCTCTTCTCTTCCCTCAACTATCACAGTTGGAACTACTTCTATTACTTTTTCGGATACTGCTCGCGACCTTGGGTTTTTTCTCGATCAGGATCTTTCCATGCAGAAACACATTGCAAAAACTTGTCAGATTGCGTACATTGAACTTAGACGCATAAGCTCCATTCGACAGTATCTCACACAAGAAGCAACAAAAACACTAGTTAGCGCATGCATTCTGTCTAGATAGGATTATTGTAATTCACTCCTCGTTGGTTGCACACAGAAAGTCCTTAGACCTCTTCAGCAAGTTCAAAACTCTGCAGCTAAATTCATCTTCAAAGAACGGAAATCACAGCATTGCACGCTTCTCTTTCAAGAACTAAACTGGCTCCCAGTTGAACAACGAATTAAATATAAAACCTCACGTTTTTATGCTACCACACCATCTCTGGAACTGCTCCTAGCTATCTTTCCGAACTTTTGACTGTCTATATTCCTTCTAGCTCTCTCCGCTCGTCTGAAGATGAAAGGATGTTCCGTGTACCAAAATACCACAGGGTGAGACACGGTGATCGCGCCTTCAGTTTCTTCTCCGTTCAGACCTGGAATTCGCTACCCCGGTCCGTCCGTCACAGTCCTTCACTAGCGTCTTTTAAAATCAACTTGAAGATGCATCTTTTTAGATAGGCCTTTTCTTAGGCGCCCTGAGTTAGTGTTTTTTGGGTGTTGGGATGTGTGTGTGGTTGCGTGTTGTACGCATGTTGTGTTTACATTTGTTTATGTAAAGCGCTTTGTGATTTTCGAAAGCGCTGTATAAACTGCAGGTTATTATATTATTATTATTAAGTCTTCTGTAGCATGTCATCTCCATGCTTTGTATTCTTCGTTGTTGATCTGCTAGCTGTGAGGGTCCATGTTTGGCAAGCGTATAGGAAGATAAAGATGACAAGGGAGCGCAGCAGACTTACCTTGAAATGTAAACTGGTTGTCTTGTCTTTTCAAATGGGCTTCAACCTTGCCAGGGCAGCAGTTGTTTGTGCGATCCTGGAGAGGACTTCCTGTCGGGACCCATTGTCTGATACAATGGCTCCTAAATATTGAAACTATGCACTGTGTTGAGTGATTGGCCTTGAACTGTGATGTCCTTGTTGATGCCATTGGTGTTGTTGGTCATCATTTGGGTGTTTTCTGCATTTATTTTCATTCCATAGGCTCTGGAGGTGGTGTCAAGCCTATATACCAGCTGTTCAAGTTCTTGTTCCTCTCCAGCCAATCCATCAGTGTCATCCGCAAAACGAAGGTTTTGTATGCTGACGTAAGCTGACGTATGCTGACTGTGCCTTCGTGATCTGCAAGGGCATCTGACATGATGCGCTCTAGGAAGATGTTGAAGAGTGTTGGAGAGAGTAGACATCATTGACGCACACCGGTTGTTGTTCTGAACCAGTTCCCGATGGCGCTGTTATTGAGGACTGCACTGGTAGCATTGTCATACAGGCTTTTGATGACTTGAATAATTTTAGGACTGATGTTGTACACTCTCATGATTGCCCACAGAGCTGCATGCCAGACTCGGTCAAACGCTTTCTTGAAGTCTACGAACACATGATATAGATGTTGTTGGTACTGTAGGTATTTCTCGCAGATTATTCTGAGGTTGAAAATTTGTTCAATCTCCTGAAGCATTGGTCTTCTATCCAGTTCTCATTTGCTGTGCGCATGCCTTTTCGGATGTCATTGTTGATTTTTCGATAGGCATCAGCTCCCTGTGAGATGTTCTTTTTATTTTTCATCTCTCTTCGTTTATCACACAGGTCCAAACGTTCAGGTGTGATCCACGATTTCTTATTTGGGCGGTGCTTGCCAAGGATCTCAGTGGCGGCATCTGTCACAGCTAAGTTGAAGGTGGTGGTCATGGTGTTGACATCTACATCACCAGCTCCCAGAATGAGCAGTGGTGCAAATGTCCCTCCAAATGCGGCCTGAAATATTTCTGACACCTCTGGGTCTTGCAGTTTGTCCAGGTCGAACTTCAGTCTAGTGCACTTTGCTGTGTTTATTCTCTTCAAGTGGAGCCGGAAAGATATCACCTCGAGATCGTGGTCACTTCCGATGTCTGCTCCTGGAAAAGTGCGTGTCCTGCCAATGTTGATGCTTGATCTGAAGAGTTTCTTGTCCATGATGTAATCGATCTGGTTGTGATGCTCCCCGCTGGGACTGTGCCATGTCCATCGTCTGGGTTTTTTGTTGAGACCAATCGTGTTTGTCAGTATCAGATTGTTGTATCTGGCAAACTCCAAGTCTCAGATCCCTGTCATTTGTCTCGTTGTTGCAGTGGGGTCTACATGTGTCTCCCCAGTTGTGGTGCGCATCTTGGGCCACCTTGGCATTCCAGTCGCCTTGGACTATGACTATGTCCTTTTTCGGCACTTGGTCAAGGACAGCCTGTTCATTCTCATAGAAATTCTCCTCTTGGCTGTCGTCGTAGTCTGATGTTGGGGCATATGCCTGGATGATGGTGATGTTGAAAGCGGCTTCCCTCAGACGGATGGTAATGAGTCTACTGGAGGCTGGGCAGTGACAGTGGCTAGAATGTTTTTGTTGACCAAGAATCCATCGCTGTGTTCCTGCCTGTCATCTCTCCCGCTGAAACAAAGCTTGTGGCCTTTGTCGGTCCGTGTTTCACCTAGGCCTTTTCAGCGCAGTTCTCTGAAACCTAAAATGTTCCATTGATAGTGGTCCAGATCGTGGGCAAGTTCTTCTAATTTTCCATCCGCAGTTAGGGTCCTGACATTCCAGGTTCCTATGACGATGTTGTTTTTCGTGCGGATCTTGCTAAGTTGTCCATCAGTAGCACACTTATCACCTCCGTCCTGGTGGCCAACGGAAGGCGCGGTCCTTGGTGACCCTGGCGACGACCGATCCGGTATGGAGTGAGTGGTTCTTTTAATCAAGAAAGACCTGGCAGGGCCCAATCCTCTCCAGGCTGTTGGCCATAGCCGATATCCACGAATATAGTGTGGCTCGCCTTGACCTCGAGCACATGGTCGTTGAACCTGTAGAAACGTGAGGCTCCTCCGTCCTAGCCGGTGACTTCTGTGTAGAAGACTTTCGCCCAGTGATGCCATGCTGACATCACTCCTACACGCCGGGAAACGTTGGGTCTATTTTATTCAGTGCTCATGTCGCAAGAGGACAAGTTCAACACAGCACTAAGGCTACAAGCCTACACGCTCAGTCTTCGTTGGCCTATGTAAGTTAAGTCGTTAACCATAAGACTAGCAGTTAGGGTGTACTACACATGTGTAGGCCATAGCTTCACAAGATAGGCCAGCATAAGCCTGCTGATGTATAGCCACCACCCCCTGCTAGAGTCGCTCAGGTATGACTAGTTTCACGGGCCTTGGGTGACCACACAGCTAGATGGTCAGTCTTTGTCTGAACTTCACACGAGAAGGAGCAACGCTCTGATAGATCTCTCTAACTGAAGACTAGCAGGTGACGGGTGATAATCATTCATCGACAGTATAGCCACAGCCTGACATTGTCAAAAAGGTAAATGATCGATCTTTTGTTTCACCGCGATTTATTGATAATATTTTGGATTATGTTTGTGAAGTTTTGCCATGTTTTATCATTGTGAATATTAGTAAAACTTTGCTTGACCACGTGGCGAACACGACCGGTTTCGACACCATGAGGTAGACCCACTACCTAACAATTGTTTCTCCTACGTGTATTATTGCAGATCAGTGGCTGTACCGGAGAATGTGTATAATTATTGTTAATTACTTCTCAATGTGTTTAGTTTAGCCATGATGTATGTATATGTATAGGAAGTATGTTGGAGATTCCAGACAGTGGAACATCGTCCCTTGTTCATATAAGTGGAGCTATCACTGAGGGTTATTTCTGCCATCAGTGAGACGCTCTGCACACCCTTATTATACAAGGTGTTGCAGAAACTCATCTTATTTTGTGCAGACGAGCAGGCTTGTTGGTCCGATGCAGGAGAAAGACCACTAAGAGTCACCCCTGACATCCGGCCTGCAGTGGAGCATCTAGCACTAAGCTACGATAGCCCAACAGTCTACCAAGCAGGAGAATACACCACCACAACACCGCTCATCGACTAGAAAGCTAAGTCCATAAAAACCGTGCACCAAAACTGCTCTAGAAATACTGTGCAATAGTCCACTGTTCCAGAAACTGAACAGTAGGACAAAAAGCACGATGATGAGACAGTAGCTGCATAGACCTATCAAAGAGCAAGATGATGAGACAGTAGCTGCATAGACCTATCAAAGAGCAAACTATTCGAAGTGAAATGTGGACATTTAAGTTAGTATAGTGATTAGAAAATTTTGTACACAGTAGATGAAATAAATGTGTGATATTTACTGTTAACTAGTGGCTGGACTAGCAAGTGGCTGTTTCACAGCCGTGTGAGAGCTAGTTTGTCAGTGAATCTTTTACCATTTTCTCCCTATCTCTGTAACCCCACACTAACACAGACCGAGCTAAACATATAAAAGTATTAAGATTAGTCACAGGGTGATTTTAATAGCCGATCCCCGCAGACAAAGACGAGTGGGTATTAGCAGAGCTGGGTACCGTGGGTCAAAGTCGTACCGGTATTACCGCGGTATTTTTAGGTCGTATCGGTATTTCGTACCGGTATACCGCGATTTTAAGTGTTACAATAAAATGGGATATGGCACTGACAGTAGTGACCGACGCAAAAAAAAGATTGTCATACACTTCAAAACAGTTTCAAAGAACCACATTTTCATAGAAACTAAAGCTTTATTTTTGCCTGAACGCCTTCAAAACAAATTATAATAAATCACTGTTTAGAACATCAGCAAACTTTAACCACAAAATCAAAATAAAAGAAAACATTTAACGGGAAAGGTCTTTAAGAACTTTAAGAGTTCAGAAAGATTGGCGACTGGTACCATGCTCAAACATGTGGATAAGCTGCTGTTTTTATAAGTTCTTCTTCAAAAACAGTGCTTATCCACGTGTTTGGGCTTTAGGCTCGCTCTCTGGGCGAATAAAATGTCGCCAGATTCAAATTTCAGATTCAGATTCAGATTTTTATTTAAAATCTTTTCATTGATAAAATGATATTAGACTTTCACAAACATATATATGCATAGACATAGACACAAACACACATGCATAAACATAAACACATATTTATGTACTTAATCAAAAAATGTTTTTTATGTCAGTATGTAAGATAATGTAAGCAATTTTTTCAATAAGTGTATGATTATATAAAATATCTGTCATACTATCGGTTTCATTGATCGAGACATTATTTGCCTTGTATAATGGTAATAATGTTGTACATTCAAATAATAAATGTTGTACAGACATTGGTTGCTGACATATACAATGAATATCAGTAATGTATTTTGTGCTCCATGAATTCAAACGCATTTTATATATGATTTTTGAAATATTTCTACTACATGATAAAATGTTATGCTTGTTTACTGATTTTTGAAAATGTCTTTCTACTAATAAAATCAATTCATGCCTAGATAATGTAATATTACAATTTGATATCGAATTTGTATTTTTAGCTCCAATTTTGGCAAGTTTGTCCGACTGCTCATTCCAGTACAAGCCAGAATGAGACGGAACCCAACAAAAATCAACATTTGTACCTCTGCTAATAATTTGATGTATTATATGCTTAATTTCAAATATTAGATCTGGTCTAGTAGTATATTCCCAGTTTTGAATTGATTGTAAAACTGATTTTGAATCGACACAAATGAGCAAGTTAACTATATCCAGGGATGTTTCAAGAATATATTGTAATGCTCTTAATATGGCATATAATTCACGGGAAAATATAGAAAATCCTTTTCCAATATAGTACGAATTTTATACTTTCAAAGCTGGTATAACAAACCCTGCACCACTATTAGATGATTCCAGTACAGATCCATCTGTAAATATTTTTAGGTGTTTGGGATAATATTGTTCTAAGTGTTCTTTCACTTCACTTATAAGAACATTATTGTTTTCCCCTTTAGTAATATTAGAATATTCTATATCAAAGTTAGCAGATAAATGTTCCCAATATGGTATTTGAGGTATTAAAGGTTGAATCGGAATATTAGAAATATCAATGTTACATGCAGTCATTGTTGTGTTTACAAAATTCTTAATTGGCTGGAGATAAAATAAGATAAAATGTCGCCCAATGTCGCGTTATGTGTTGTCGAGATTTCCCAGTAAACCGGACCTTGGACACCCGCATCGCGTTTCCGAACCTGAATACAGTTACGTATCGGTAAAACCGTCCAGCCCTAGGTAATAGCATTCCATTGTGCAGAGCCCAGTAACAATAGACCTACCGTCACAGCCCCAACCCACAGAACATTTGACTGTTGACTTATGACAGATAAATTAGCTATCGCCATAAAATATAGAATATGACGACAAAAGGGTATAGACCTACTATGAGCCAATAAGAAATATGCCTAATTTAGGGGAAATAATTAATAATTTATTATTTTATTATTATTATTTGTTAGTTGTAAGTGCTTTATTTTTTTTAACTGATGTAGTAGCCTTCAATATATAACTTGCTCCAGTAGTAATAGTAGACAATGGCAATTGATATTTGTAGTACTGTTGGTGTTGATAGTGTTCTCAGGTGATGACGAGGACTATATCGCGATACTAACTTGAGATGTAGAAGACCCTGTCTGTTGGGTTCGTGTTTGGCAATGTGGATCTGTTGTTGGTGTCTGCTGTATGTAGACCGCCTGATCCAGTGTAAAGAAGAGAAGACAAGCTGAATTTTATGAAGAAACGGGCCCAGATTTTCTTGTAATCCTTGAGCACATCTGCAACAGTTTGACAAAATATAACTTATACCCTACCTATACATTTCTTGTTCGCCTTTTTTCTATTTCCGGGTTGAACGAGCAGCTGGCACAACTTTCATTTTGTTTTCTGTTTTTATTATGGCATACATGTGTGATAGGGGTGTATAAGGTGTGTATAGGTAAGAAAAAAATGAATGAATCTCGAAAATTAATTTATTTTTTGTATGTGCTAGTTTTAAAAAAATTGTTAATTGTTTGCATTCTTTTATTTATTTAATGCGACACAAATGATTGTACATAATTTCTGTGTTGGTAATAGTAAAAGAATTGAACTTAACTGAATTGAATACATCGTGCACACTTTGAAGCCTACATAAATTCAAAGACATTGTATTGGACAATGACAGTGGATCTGACTGTTAAAATTAATAGCCTATACGTCACTGGCAGATAGCTGTTACAAATGACGGCTGAAACACATACAAAACACATCTACAGGCGACAACGGGGAGTATAGAGGCATGGTTGGTAACTTACGTTGAACATGGGCTGGAATTCACCATGATGATGACGGACTTGAGCTTTTCCTTGTCGACCACAGTCAGTTGTAGAAGCAAATGCTTCAGCAGATGGTCCTCGGCGTGGTTGTTTTTTATCGGGCCTTCAAACATGGCGTGTTGGTTCTCAAACAACGGAGAGCAAAAGCTTTCTTTCATTCCCTCAAACTCCAGCCAGTAAATGGCGAGGTAGACCTTTCCAGTGGGATGTCTCCCTCCCCTCGTAAGTAGACTCATGAAGAGATTAAATCTCTGCTCGTTGGTAGGAGGATGAGGCATCGGACGTTGACGATGACGGGGATATGGCTGAGTATTTCCAGAATAAAAATGGGCGGGTGGATTATTGAAGCGTGCGTCCTGCATCTCGTGATATGGAGTATACGACCGGCTGTAATCATTTTGCTGAAAGTCCCCATAAGACTGCTGCTCCCTGATCCAATATTGCTGCGGTGGCAGATGCTGAAGATGAGTGGGAAACCCATAATCATCCTGGCGAACCGGCCATTGACATGAGGACTGCTGACCTCCAAAAGCCTGTTGTGATATTACAATTGCTAGACAACAATATTGGAAGGAAAGAATTTTTTTTAAATTAAATATTTAACAGTAAAATTCTAGATAAATAAATTTCAAAAAAAAGCAATCGATTTTTTTAAAAAATCAGTAACAATTATAGCAATATTAATAATAATCATAATAATAATTGTTTGATTTTTTTAAGGCATCTGTACATTCTAATTAAATCCAAAGTTTAAAGAAAATGTAAGAAATAAAATACTTAATTTTTTTTAAATTACATCACCACGATGATGTTACCATAGTTTTGTTTTAGGCTCAAGGCATCTGTTCACTCTAATTACAAACGAAGTTTAAAAGAAATTATTTTTGTTAAAAGCAACAACTATTTGACGTTACGACGATTACTTCACTTGCTTTGTATAAGTTTGGTTTTACCTTGGAGGCATAGATACAGTCTAAGTACATAAACGAGAGGCTCGTTTGAACCCAGCACTAAGACTTCACGCCTCAAATAGTTCATCCTGCTGTAGCCTTTGCAACTTAAAGTCGCTGCCTAGAAGATGACAGAAGTTAAGTTTTGGTCTAAGCATGTGTAAGCTAACTCTCGCTAGGGTAGGCAATGACCTCATCCCGCTGACGTATATCCGCCACCCCCGCTGAGAGTCGCTCAGGTATCACTTTTTTTCGCGAGCTTTGGCAGACCACACGGTTAGGTAGTCATTCTCTGTCTAAATCTCAACCGAGAAGGACGCACGCTGAAAGCTCTCTCTAGCAGTAGATTACGCAGGTGACGGGTGAAATTCAATTCATCGCAGTATAGCCAAAGCCTGACATTGTCAGAAAGGTAAATGATCAATCTTTTGTTGCATCGCGATTTATTGATATTATTGTTGGATTATGTTTGTGAAGTCTTGCCATGTTTTATGATTGTGAATGTTAGTCAAACTTTGCTTGATCACGTGGCTGACACACGCAACCGGTTTCGACACCATGAGGTAGCCCCACTGTCCAATTGTTGTTTCTCCCATTTTGTATTATTGCAGACCAGAGGCTGTACCTGAGAATGTGTATATTATTAAGTACTTCTCCTTGTGTTTATTTTAGCCATGATGTGTATAACTATTAGGTTGGAGATTCCAGTGGACCAGGGACACAGAAGATTGTTTGTCGCTTATAAGTGGAACGATCACTGAGGGCTGTTTCTACTAACAGTGAGACGCTCTGCACACCTTTTTTAAACAAGGTGTTGCAGAAACTTGTCTTATGTTTTGCAGACGAGCAGGCTTGTTGGTCCGATGCAGGAGATAGACCAACTGAGAGTCAACCCTGACATTCGGCCTGCAGTGATGCATCGAGCACTGAGCTCCGATAGCCCAATAGTCAACAACCAAGGAGGAGACACCATCATCACACCTCAACGAATCAGCTAAGTGCTCGCAAAGAAATGCACTAACACTGGTCTAGAAAAACTGTGCGTTAGTCCACTCTACTGAAAACGAACATTAGGCCAATCGGAACAAATAGCCCAATGATGAGACAGTAGTAAATAGTGAGATCAGTAGCAGCATAGACTCATCAAGGAGCGAACTACTCGTCGTGAAATCTTGGACTGTTAAGTTAATCCCAGATGTATTACGTTTTGGACATTTAAGTTAGTATAGTGTTTAGAGAATTATGTATAGAGTAGAGAAAATAAATGTGTGATATTTATGGTTAACAAGTGGCTGGACTACCTATGTTTCATAGCGTGCGAGGGCTAGTGTGTCAGTGAATCTTTTACACGTTTCTCCCTATCTCTGTACCCCTATCCGCACACAGACCGGGCTAAACATATAAATGTATTAAGATTAGTCATAGTGTGATTACACTAGCCGGACCCCTTGGGGTCATGAGCAATCTTGCCACTGTAGATTGTTCTAACCTATACAGGGAAAAGTGAAAGCCCCAGTTGAAAACCTGTCTTTCCTTTATAGGCATGACAGATTCACTGCGGCAACAGTACCCCCGTTGGAGTGCCGGGGGTTTCAGTATAAATAGTACCCCCACTTTCTGGAAATTTAGTGCTTTAAATTTCCACTGTCGCTGTCTTTCTCACTTGCTCTTTCTCATCCCTGCTCTGTCCTATCAATCTGCTATACTATCTTCTTCTTCGCTAGATCAGTGACCTACCTTTTTTCTTGAAAACTCTTCCTGGACAAGACTCCTTGTTTGTGTATGAGGTCTGTTGGATCAGCTTGGGAATGTTGGACGCTTTCTGCCGGGTGGTCACTAGGGCTTCCTATGATGTTATTATTTAGCAATATAGGCATTTTATATGTATGTGTTTTGTTGATAATTTATAATGTTTGTATTCTATTTTGTTTTTGTAACCGGGGGTTTGAGTTGTTGGGGTAAAGCCTCAGCCGTCCCCTGCGTGGGATGTCTTTATTGTAAAGTGACTGGCGGGTGGAGGGCATTCAATTTTCCCACTAGGGTTGTTTCAGCAGATCTCTTATGCGGATCGGGGGTTGTCCGGTCCTGATTTGGCTCGGAAGAGTCCGCTGGACCTAAAGCAACAATCAATCAATCAATCAATCAAACACTAGCCGGTCTCCGCAGACGAAAGACGAGTGGGTAATAGCATTCCATTATGGAGAGCCCAGCAACAATTGTATGTATGTGTATCAGTTTATAGTCCCCTCTCTTCCCGATAAGGATTTTCAGAGAGGAGACTTCAACAACAATTGTCCCACCGTCACAGTACATACCAAACTTGAAGAAAACCCTCCAGTAGTTTCGAAGAAAATAGGATTAGAAAAAACAATAAATTTTGACGGGCCTCACCCGGTATACATCATTTTTTTGTCAGCTGATAGGGTTAACTCTTTTATAACTGAATACCAACTTTTAAAGAAAACGGTTCATTAGTTTTAGAGAAAAGTGCGCAAATGTCGACTCCGGCGAACCTGGACGGACAACGCCAGAAACAATAGTATGGGAGGCGAGATGTAGCTAACGCTCGAGCATTTGCGCGAGCATTTGCACGAGCAAATGCGCGAACCTCGCGCACTTGCTCGCGCATTTGCTCCTGCAAGTGTTCGAGCAAGTGCGCGATCATTTGCTCGAGCGGTTGCTACGCCCGTTGCTATAAGGGTTTTGCTGAAAACTGTCAACGGAAAGGAACTGAAAATGAACACATGTTTTTTTTTGTAGATCTCCGACCTAGATATTTTGTATTTATGGCCTGGACTTTTAACGACATACCGTATTATAACGTCTGCTGACTGATCCCCAGACAGTAATAAATTGGCACAATGCGTTACTTTCCTACGAACTTCTAAAAGAAACTGCTCTTCTAATTCTTCGGTAGCCATTATGAATGGTGAATCATGGTAAGAAAAAGTAGTTCTGAATCGTCCTTAATGTTATGATAAGGTTATTTCATGAATGATATTAAGTTTATTAGTGCTAGTTTTCACTAATTATTATTAATATTATTACTAATAAATGCATGAAATATTTAATTTGTGCACGTCTCAAATTCTTTTACATAGATCTACACATACTTTTCTGGGTATAATTTTTACGTTTATGGAGCGGAATATAGCAAACGCACGCGCATTGTTCGAGCAAATGCGCGAGCAAGTGCGCGAACCTCGCCAAGTGTTCAAGCAAATGCGCGAGGTTCGCGCCTTTGCTCGTGCAAATGGTCGCGCGTTTGCTATATCTCGCCTCCCATACAACACGTGACAATTAAACTGTCCACGATATGACAATAGTAGACTACTACTGTAGGAAGATTCAAGAAGAAGTAACACAAATAACACGAATGTTCCTTTCGCAACACAACGCATAGATACACACTCGGACGCGCCACACAGATTTTAACAACCACGATGACATTTAGGCCTACTACTACTATTGCTGCTGTTATTATTTTAACAATCCTGGGAGAAGGGATCTAGTGCGTGCTGGGTGCATTTGTGTAGGTAAGACATGAGCATCAGAAACTTTAAAGTCCGTGCGATGGAATGAGTGCGGGCAAAGACTAGACCTCGGTTTACCAACGGTGTTTGAACCACGGCCTGTACAGTCTGCAATGTTAACGACTTACACTGCGTACACCACTGAGCCAACTGCTCTCCCCGACTACTACTACTACAAGTACTATTACTAGGCCTACTGCTGCTGCTATTACTACTACTAGAAGAAGAAGAAGAAGAAGAAGAAGAAGAAGAAGAAGAAGAAGAAGAAGAAGAAGAAAAAAAACAACAACAACAAACAACAATAACACAAACAACAACAAAATTACAAATGTCGACCTGGTTAAAACAAGTATATTGAAGAAGTTTTGTAGAAATTTGAAGTTTACAGCCAAAATTACTGCAAGATGAACACTTACCATAACTGGATAAATGTAGGCCTAAATATGTCTTTTAGTCACCAAGATCGACTGACTAGTTTCAACATTTGGGTTTCACCGCTTTCTATACCTTTATAGAATATAATGTACTTCGCAGACGAGGCTCTATATAAATATAATAGCAATATATAAACGGTTTAAACGGCGGGAAAACGGTCTAGGTGTGGCGGATACAATAGCTCGCAGTTTATGCATATTGGAAATTGTATATTTTCGGTTTCGGTTTCAGCACAATGAATAATGTGATTGGAAAACAACAACACAAAGGTCAATGGATAGAGTAAATTACGTCGCAGTTTCCCAAACCTGTCCTAGGTTATTCTGTTAATTAATAGTCAACAAACTTTTAAAGTAGTCGTAGATGCAAAACTTATGTTATCAATAGGACGTTGCTAATGGTTACAGTGACGGGCCTAGCTGTGAAAAGAAAATAGTTCCAACATTTGCTGGTTAATTCCGGGATCACAGCCTTAATTTCCTTCAAATAGTCCAGAAGTTATTCCAAACATATAATAAACATATTGAGGGTAACAGATATAACAATAGCTGAAAATACAAAGAATATATGATGGAGAAATGTATGTATTACTTAGAAGGTAACTGACGTTACAGGAGCTTACTACAGGACGTTAGGAGGCACTGTGGTCTAATGGTAGTGCTTCGGCTTGTGGATCTGAAGGTCCCGGGTTCGAGTCCTGGCCGGCCCATTGTGTTGTGTCCCTGGGAAAGACACTTTACTCCTGTTTTCCTACTCCTTCGGATGAGAGTATAAACCGAGGTCTAGTCTGTGTCGCATACATTCCATCATAACGGACTTTAAAGATCCTGACGCTCATGTCCTAGACGGGTGAGTGCCGGTAACAAGAAAACACCCAGCATGCACCTTGGTAAAAAGTGCCCTAAAAACGTCACGTTGATAGTCGTCATCGGCTCCTGTGGCGCACCCGCCAATCAACATCCACAGGCGGGCTATCCAGATCCAGATCCAGACGTTGAAATAACACAGAAGTGAAGCGAACAGTTTCCTATTGAAAATGAAAGTGGAAAATAATCAAGGGACAGAATTCCTAGTGAATCCTCAATGACTCAGAGGTACTGTAAATAGGACAGCATGGAAAAAAACTTTTTACTAATAATACTAAATAACTGGTAGTACTTTTACTACAGTACTACACTTATTATTTTAAATATGTGTAGAGAACATGCGCTTGTATCTGGCATAGACGTTCGTACAGTACCTGTAATCTACACCACAAGCGCTTGTATTATTATAGAGCATTGTAGCATGTAATTTTAGCGTGTGTGAGATTACCGGTCACTTCCCTTTCTTCCCGTCTCCCCTCCGCCCCCCCCCCCCCCCCCCCCCCCGCCCCCTTTCCCTCCGGTCTTTTCCTCCCCCGATATTTCCCCCTCCCCTTCCCCAGTCTTTTCCTCCCCAGTCTCCCCCCCCCCCCCCCCTAGCCCACTTCCT
The DNA here is from genome assembly GCA_036898135.1 of Oncomelania hupensis. Taxonomy (NCBI): domain Eukaryota; kingdom Metazoa; phylum Mollusca; class Gastropoda; order Littorinimorpha; family Pomatiopsidae; genus Oncomelania; species Oncomelania hupensis. Next base: position 110,887,284 of record CM072512.1, read on the forward strand.
CCTCGGCTAATTTTATCCCCCGCCCCCACCCCTCCGCTCCCTCAGGTGACACTTCCCCCTTGTGATCACTCTCCCCCCTCCCCCTCCTGTATTATTCCCGCCTGGTCACTACCTCCCCCCCTCCCCTCCCCTCCCCGGCAGGGCACAGTTGCAATCTTTAATTTATAGTTTTTAACATTGTGTTTTGTATAAGATTACACCTTTGACAAGGAGTACTAAAGACAAGAAAGTATACTATAACTGATGTTTGATTGTGATTACTAAAAACGTTACTGTAGTTTCTTTAAGACTACCGATGTTTGACCATTGATCATGAAATCAAATTTGAATGTTGTGGCCAAGTGGTCTTAAGCGGGACTAGCTTGCCTTGTCCACAGGTGTGGGGTCGATCCAGCATCTGGACGTTATGTTTCTCCGAATATTATTTACTTTCGACTCGTGCAACGTTTCGGGGGTTTTCTCCGGATACTCCGGTTTGCTCCCCCAGGAAAATTTAAAAAAAAACCACAACTAATATTATGTAGATTGGGTTTGGGCGCGCCACAGGCTGCGACTACGCCTTCTCAAGGGTAGGCGGCTCAGAATTTCCCGATAAAAAGGGACAGTAAAGCGTTATAACAACAACAACAACAACAAAAGTAAACCGTTGCTCAGTTGTTGTTGACCTTTTTTTCTTCTTTTTTTTGCAGCTTTTACTTTGAACAAATGTGCACTGAAAACGTTACTTTAGTTTCTTGAAGTAGTTAAAGCAACCACAACTATAAATGATTGATGGAATCAGGTCTAGTGCTTTGATTTCCTTGAAAGCCACAAAGATGATAGAACCCAGCGGATTCCTTTTCCACTACCAAAAGAAACTATCTAACAACACGGACGGAGATATAAATGTGAATACAATCACGACATCAAATGCAAAGCAGATGTGCATGTAAAAGTACGCACAATTGCATCTCGTCAATTCGCATTAAGTTAAAATTATATACAATAAGAGTACGTCACATTTCATAAATATATTAGGCTATATTCATACAAGTCACTAAGAAAATGTATCAATCTTTTATTAAAACAAGTAATAAACTGGGAGTAGATGATACTAAATAAATAAATAAATAATATCTCTCCCTGGTGGGTGGATGGGGAGTGGGGGTGGGGAATGACCAGGGGGAAATTATACAGGGAAGAGGTGGTCGCAGGGTGAAGTGGTCACAAGGGGGAAGGTAGACGGGGAAAAAGTGGTCTAGGGAGGGAGGGGGGGAGGACTGGGGAGGGAAAAGACCGGGAGGAAGTGACCGGACATCGTGTGTGTGTGTGCGTGTGTGGGTGTGTATGTGTGTGTGTGTGTGTGTGTGTAATGTGGTGGTTGGAGTGAAGTGTGTGTGAGAAGTGGGGTGGAAGTCTGAAGGCGTGGGTTGGGTGTGTAAGAAGGGGCGGAGGTGGCTGGGTATGGTGCGTGTGTCCTTTGCATTGTTTTAGTTTTTCTTGTTTAAATATAAGCCTATCCATGCGCCCTTTTTATGTTAATTTATTTATTTTTATTTATTTATTTTTCAGAAGTATCTAGAAATAGGCTACTTTAAAATAATGGGGAATCAAAACGAAACAAATGTTAAGTAATCTGTCTAACCGCTCGGTCCGTTGCTCTCCATACCTCAAGAACCACTGAACGGATTTTGGCCAAACTTCAAAGGAATATTACTTAATTTAGAGGCCAACCTCTCGTGCCATCATGATTTTTGTGCCGCACAGGAGTCACGTTATTGCTAAATACGTTTTGCTCTATATATTGAAACCGGTTGAATTGATTTTGTTGTATGAGCTTATATGACGCCTGAAGTCCAGGGAAAGGCCTGTTAGTTTCTAAAATAGGGCTTTACATCAAATCCAACGACTGTGGTACGTTTCTAACATTGCATTGGAACCATGTCATAATTATATATGCAGGTCCTTCAACTTATGCTCTATCATTTAGTAGCAGTCCGGTGGTCGGTCAGTCAATCAATAATTGATCGACCTGTTGGTACGAATTTCACTTTTAAAACAACAACAACAAAAAGCAAACAAACATTTATTGCCTTTTTCAAGATTGAGTGGACCGATAAAAGAAAGTAATAATAAAAATAATAATTACTATGCAGATACTTTACAAACTGCTATGCATTTTGATTGTTGTTAGGGTTTTTTTGGTGTGTGTTTTTTTTTTTTTTTTTTTTTTTTACTATGCCGATACTTTACAAACTGCTAGGCATTTTTTTAAATTCATATTTGCCCTTTCTCAAAGGTCAAGGTCGCTGTGGTTCATTATTTTCTAAACACGTTTAGCCCTGTATCGCAAATGGGCTGAATCTGATTTTAATTAAATTTTGTTTGTAGATAGTTGAGATGGTGGCCCATCATTCCGTGTTTTCATTTTGCTTCTTTAGGACAATACAATACAATACAACACATCTTTATTATCTCAACAAACGTAGATCTTTATAATGTAATGACATCTGGTTTTTGTTTTGTTTTGTTTCTTTAAATGAAAAAAAAGAACTTGTCGTGCCTTTTACTCTGTGTCCTTTGCCAGTGCCTGAATCTCTGGATAGTTTTTAATTTTCGGTAGTGTAGGATTGAGTCCAGATCACTGGCAGAGGAGTTTAAAAGTGTTCATCCACATGAAGTGTGTGAAGCGTATATTCTTGTCTAAAATGTAATAACATTTAGTTAAATGAAACATGTTTCCAGGACACAGCTTTATGCTATGGGAGTAAGCCATTGTAGCCTACAAGTTATTGAAATTTCACGAACACAGGTTATTCAAACTCTACAGAGCGTAAGGACATGTGCATCCACTGGACTGATTCAAGCTTATTGACATACTATCCAAACATGAACCTAAATGCCCATGTGAAGCACAAAAAGTATTTTTTAAAACTTGCTGATTTAAATTACCATTTCTCGTCTTGAACATGATCTCTAAATCAAGTACAAGTTTAAGTATTGAATAACTGACCTACATACACCTACTACTGTAAGCTTACATGTCGGCCTACGAAATACTATAGTACCACTGAAGATAATGAGCTATTCGAAGTAGACTATACCAAAGACCGTTTAATTATTATTATATAGCTACTGGTGAAAATGAACCGTAATCATTTCTTATTCTCTTCTGTTTATTCGCTTTCTCTGTCTGACTGTAAGTCTCTCTCCAAATCACCCATCACCCACCCCACACTCACCTCTCTCTTTCTCTAGATAACTATATATATATACTACTCAAAATAATACAAGGGCCACTTGGACATATGGGTCTCTCTTTAAATCAGAAACACGAATTCAATTTATTAGTTCATCATATTTTATTGCAATCATTTCTGCATCAATAACAAAAAAGATTTGAGACATCAGTCGCTTAAAATTCGAGTAAATTCAATTTAACTGGACATACCCCTCATTTACGAAATCAAAACTTTAGAAACCAAAAATCTATAGAGTCAGTATCGTGTGTGGCCACCGTTTGCATCAATGCAGTCTTGGCATCGTTGTCTCATGGACCGTATCAAGTTATGGAGGATGTTTCCTGGGATGGCCATCCACTCTTGCTGGAGAACCTGGGCCAGAACTTCAAGGTTAGCTCCTGGAGGGAGGTTTGCCCGTGTCTGTCGACCCAAGACATCCCACAGATGTTCTATGGGGTTCAAATCGGGTGATCGAGCCGGCCAATCCATCCTTATGACATGCTGTTGCTGCAGGAAGTCATTGACGATACGCGCTCGGGGGGGGGGGGGGGGGGGGGTCTGGCATTATCGTCCTGTAGTATGGCACCTTCCCCAATGGCCCACAGAGCTGGGAGAACCCTAGGTTGTAGGACGTCATCCCTGTAGCCAATACCGTTTAAGTTGCCATGAATTTGGAGCAGGGGTGTTCTGAAGTTTAATGCGAAGCCATCCCCACATCATGACAGATCCACCACCAAAGCGGTCATGCTCGCGCACCGTCGCATCAGCAAAACGCTCCCGTGGACGCCTCCAAACATTCACTCGACGGTCGTTGAAAGACAAGGAGAACCGAGACTCGTCTGTAAAGAGCACCCTTGACCAATGTTGCCTAGTCCACACCAAATGACGCCGCGCTGCACAGTTAGCTGGGGCAAGGCTGGGGTGAGCAAAGGCCGTACTGCTGGTCGTCTTGATCGCAGGTTTGCCTCGTGTAGACGGTTGCGAATTGCCTGGTCGCTGACGTTAACATTACTGGCTGCGTGAAGCTGTCTTCTGATGAGGTGTATCACTGAGCTATCTGCAAGCAACAAATTTATTTATTTTTTAAATCGTCTAAGCCAGTGTTTATACAACTCAAAACGGACGTGTTTAGAAAATGTTGAAGCACACTGATCGACCTTGATCTTTGAGAAAGTACCAATACGAATGATCTAACATGCATTAGCAGTATAGTAGTTGAAGTATCCGAAAAAGAAATGAATTTTGGTTCAGTCATTCTTCAGATAAAGCAAAAGTTGTCTTTTAATTAAACAAAAAACAAATAAGTTAAAATTCGGACCGAATGACCGACAATCGGGCTTCTACTAAAGGGTGGTCCATGGTTTGAAGTACCTATATACCAATACAACAAAACCGCTTGAACCGCTTTGTGGATATGGAGCAAAACGTGTTTAACAACAAAATGACTCCAGTGACCTTGACCTTTCCGGTTCAGCAAATATGTTGCACGGGAGGCAGGCCACTAACCTAGATAATGATGAAGTTGGATTTCAGTGGTTCTTGCATGAGATATGGCTTCCAACGGACCGACATATTGACAGACGGACAGACCTACAAATGTAGGCGCATTCTATTTCCCGACTATTTCAAAGTGCTGGAATTCAATCCAAAAGTTCTAATTATATTGTTTCATTTAAGAAACGCAGACTAAAAAATGCTGTGTGTTTCATTAAGGAACTTTTTTTTTCCCCCACAAAATGCATGCTGTTTTCTTTAGTTACTTAGGAAAACTTTGTCATATTTTATACAAAATAATTACAATTTTATAAACCCTAGCGAGATAGGAGTGTCCAAACATTTCTAAGCATTTGGCATTATACAAAAATAGCATGATTCTCAAAATACACGCCCAGTCTCATCCGCCATTTGAGGAATTGCTTGGACGGGAGATCGAACGGTCGCCTAGATAAGCTACGAGGGAGTGCTTTGTTGCTGCGGACAAACTAAAACCACGTTTTTTTTCCATTCTTACGATGTTTGAGGAGCCACCACCAATTCTTCTGGTTTTCTGACATTCAAAGCTTAACACTGAAAGGATATGGGGTGAGTTAATCGTATTTATATACATCTACATGTTCAGGATGATCAGCTGACAGAAAATGGAGACAGAAAAGCAGAGTAAAAAAAAAAAAAAAAAAAAAAAGCGACGTATACTGTATACAATATATTCGTAATTGTATTTATGACGAAGGCCAAGCACCTGAGGTTCATAGAGTTATTTTGGATGCTTGAAGTAATTATTTGTGCAATAACGCATTTTGTCATACAAATAATATAAACAACCATTTTGTTTTGTACACAGACAGTAGGGCCTACAGAAAGAACTCAAGGTCTAAAAGGAGAATGGTTTTGGTCCAAAGCCAAAAAGCAATACTGTAAATAGGCTGTGAACTCTGTAGGTTACATCTGACATCATGTCAGTGTGGTGGACTGGCTATGTGTCAGTTGTTTACAGGTCTTATTAGAGATCAATACTCTGCCAAAACTGTACAGAAACGTGATTAATTTTCCACTTAATTTTTAATCAGCCTCTTGTTCATGGTATTCATATTCTTCCACCAGTTTTTGTGTTCTTACTTAGTAATATATTAACATGGGAAAGGAATTCACTTAAATAGTTATGTATTGATTGATGTTGTTTTAATAAAATCTTTTTCATTGAGATGAATAATATATTTTATTATTTTTAATTATATATATATATCCACGTTTGCATCATCATCATCATCATCATCATCATCATCATCATAATCATCGTCATCATCATTATCATTTACTGGACATATGTCTATTATCAACAAATAAAAGCTATTGACTTTGTGTTTAAAAAAACACAAACTAATGAAACATATTATTTTTTTTATACTGTGTACTCCTTGTCACTCAGTTTAAAGATTTGCAAGACTGACATGAGATGATGTCCATTGAATTGAAGTAGTTATTGGTAATATTCATCAGATAGTGAACTAGACATACATGAAAATTGAAATAGGCAAAATAATGCATGGAATGTACGATCAAAGTGTATTCCTACATACCTTCATAAGACAAATATTTATCTAGATCTGTATATATTAATCTTCTCTGTCAAACCATATATTTGTATGCATGTTCTTATCTGTTACTATTACATCATTAGTTTAATCAGATCTAAGTTTTTGTTAGTTTTCAGATTGTGAGGTTTTTGCTCCAATCTCTCTCTCTCTCTCTCTCTCTCTCTCTCTCTCTCTCTCTCTCTCTCTCTCTCTCTCTCTCTCTCTCTTTCTCAATCTCCATCTCATTCTCATTCTTTTCTTTTTTTTCTCTTTCTCTCTTTAAAATATCGGAATCTCTTTCTCTGTCCTTCACATTCTTGTTCTTTCTATCAATTATATTCGTGCGCCTTGCAATGTCAGACCTTCATTACCTGTACATACCAATTTTATTTCCAGTACTGTAAGTAGTGAGGAAGTTTGGATCAATAAGTTAAAGCTCAGAGTCAGATAGTTCGTAGAATATTTTGTGGTTTTTTCATTATTAATACAATGAAGTTTAAATAAAACATATATTGATTAGGATAAATAATTATGTGTGTGTATGTAGTTAAAAAAGGGGATCACAGTATTTATTATTTTGTTGATCTCTCTCATCTAACTATAACGGATCAATTTGTATTGTGATTGTTGTTGTGTTTGGTTTCTTCTCCTGATATGTTCTGTCTTCAAACTGTTTCTTCCATATCACCTCATCCTTTTTGTCCGTGCATGCATGTGTGTGTTTGTGTGTGTATGCCTGTTCGTGCGTGCATGGGTTGAAAATCATTTTGCTTATTATTGCCTCTCCCCCTGTCTGTTTTGATTTGACCTGCTCCCAGCCATGTATACTATTCTACTAACGTTTAATGAGTGTGTGAATGCGCGAGGGTGAGCTTTGAACTGTTCCTTACTAGGAAAAAACGCCTTATAAATATCCTTATTATTATTTTTTTTTTTGTATTCCTGTCTATTCTTTGTTTGAATTGCTTGTGAGAAATAAGTGACAGCAGGCACATAATTATCCCTGTTGAACCTGCATCTTTGTGATTCATTTCGTGTAATGACAATACCAGCAAAAAAACATAAATTTCATGTTTATTACGCTGACAATCACATGAATTATACACAAATCACAACGTCAAATGAATTAGCCGCCAGGTTTAGATAGATCTATTTGCCTCTGCATTCTAGTTAGTTCTAAAAAAAAAAAATGTCTTCGGTTCCACATCCTAGACTAATCAGCCTAATGTGATATACGCAGTTGCAGCTGTTGTCAGTGTGACGAATTATTGCACTGTAGATGATGTGAATTATGTGTGCGTGGTTACCACAATGTGATGGTACTATGTAAAAAATATTTTTAGCTTTTGTGTTTAGAAACTCCCCACTTAATTGAACAGACTTGACCATAATTCATTATGACTGATGTCATAAAGGCTGTTACACTGGTAACCTGATGGCTGTTGTGATCACATGCATCCTAGTGTGCACACCAAAGGAGATTTGTTTAGGCATTATTTATAGTGTTCTTTAGTGTAAGCTTTTTGTAGTCCAAATTCCAGTATTCATTATATTGTGTCAAATCTTCCAACCACTCTTCTTGTTCAAGTGATTTGTGTGACCAGTGTAAGTGAGTCAAAATGTGTGTATGTGTTTATCAGTATGAGTAAATGTAAAAAATTGTGTATTAAATTAATAGACTTTAAATAATAACTGAATGAAGTGAATCAAACAACTTAGAGTAATTCAGCACTGCTATGGAGACATGTATAATTTTCTTTTGGACTATCTAGTAGAGATAAGAAAGAGAAATACCTTAGCTTTGAGTTTTATTATAATGTACATGGCTTCTAAAGATTTTTTTATTTGCGAAGGTAGGGGGGAAAGGGGGGGGGGAGGGAGGAGAGAAATAAAAAATTTTAAAAATCTAAAATTTACTTGTGTTGAAGGAGAATGTGTATTACTGAATGTACAGATAATATTCATATGCAATACATTGTTTTAATCAGTTATTGAGAATAATTATCACATTTAACCAAAAAAGAGGCTGTTAGTTCATAATTTTATTTTAAAGATCAGAACCCAAAGGCCAGCAGCATTGGTAGTGCACACACAAATTGGAAATGTACCCAATTTCCACATTGACACTGTATTCTATTTGATTAAATGATTAGTATTCTATTTGTCTCTGAGTTGAGCTAAGTTAAGGTTGGGATGATCATAGTTGTACTCGACAATTTAGTATGGTATTTTGCTATAACTCCTTCATAGTACCACTCCTGTCAATGCCACTCCTTGCTAGCTTTTGTGTGTATTCCCTAATTCTATATATAGTTCTGAACTGGCAGTTCTTCAATTGCCTTCATTACTATTATTTGTTATGGTAATCAATTATTTGTGAGTGATATGAATATTATGTAATAATTACTTTTGTACACATTGTGTTAGCATTTGATAATCAAAATGTTTTGTATTTTATTTCCTAATGTTAAGTTTCATACATTCTTCAGAGAAATAACCAGTTCTTTGCCAATAGGATAACCACTGGGATCGTGGAGCATACTCTTTTCCTCTTACTTTTATAACATCAAATATAATCACAACAAAGCTTTCTGTAAAATTGTTCATCCAAAAAGAAACACAACTTATATACCCTAATTATTTAAAAAATAAAAAAAATGTACACAAGTTTTGCTTCTTTTTGGATCAACAAATTTACAGAAAAGTTTATTGTCAATTGAATTTATTTTCTGTGAAACATTAATGTTGCAGTCACTTGGTTAACAAGATAAATTCTAATTGTACCCACATGCTAACAGCAAAGGTCCATTAATATTTCATGCTCATGACGCTGCATTGTGTCAAACGTATAGTTTTACCCATAGCAAGTATGATATCACTGGAGTAACATAAATTAAAAGCAGACATTGCAGTCTACAATGTCTGCTTTTAATTTATGTTACTGTTTATTATTACTTACAACATATTGGGTATGTTTTGAAGTTGTAGCTTTGTTTAATTGTGTATAATTATTATTTTTGCTGATCAGTCATTCCACAACATTTTAAAAAATTTCAAGTTTAGTTCAAGTCCTCTTTCAGCGAAGTTGTGGTCTTGATTTTGTGGTCCTGATTCGGCTCTTTGCAGTACGCTGGACCCTGTAAGCAATGAATAACTAACTACATGTACTTCAAGTTTAGTTCAGTCCTGCCAAGGAGATCACACCCAAGACATGTGGTGAATTTGTGGTTAGACGGAGATTGACAGATACACTCTAATCATGTTATGTAACATAAATAGATAGACCATTTTTTCTGACTCTAAATTTACATTATATTACATGATTATTGCTTTAAGTCCAGCGGACTCTTCCGAGCCAAATCAAGACCGGATTCTAAATTTAAGCTAGTTGATTAGCAATATATTGTGAAATAGTATATCCAGTTTATTTATACTGTACTGCTTGTCTATTTGATTGTATAAATAATTGGTTCTGGTAGTATAATTATGTATGCCAGTTAGTTTGACAGAGGTGTACAAGTGTTTTATGAGAGAAGGGATAAAGAGACAGAAATCATGTCAGTATGTCAACACTATCTGTGGAGTGTGGTGGGTTTTATTATGGCAGACTAAAAAATAAATAAATCAGGTGTTATATTAAAATATCATGTCAGAAAGAGTTCAGATTTAGAAAGCAATAAAGATCGGTGTGTGCATAAGTGGAAAAGAACTTAATCGAATGCTAAATCTTCTATGGATCATGTAAACTTTGGCTCACCTTGGCTTGTTATATACTACTGGCACTAAGCCAGTGTAAAAAAATATTTAATGAAATTTTTTTTTCTAAAGAACTTCTTACGCTTTAAAAAAAAATGTCTGCTTACAGTAACATAAGGAAAAAATAAGCCAGCTTCCTTTTTAAAAAAATTTTTTTTAAAGACCTTTTCCACCTTGGGTGTGATTTTTTTTTTTTTTTGGGGGGGGGGGGGGGGGCTTTTTTCAATTTTTTTCCAGACAATCCCCCCAAAACAAGGTTAGGGTTGGGGCAAAAAATTAGGGTCGGTCGGGATACCGTAAACACTTTTTTTTGGGGGGGTGGGGGGTGGGGGTGAAATGGAGGGAGGGAGGATGTGGAGGGGGGGGGAAGGAGGGACTTTAGGGTTATTTACTCAATGAAGATTGGTTTATGTCAACTAGCTTGGGACACAGAATGGACTAATAGACAAAATAAGCCGAATGACAGTTCTGAATATATGTGAAAGACTCAACAGGTACAATCTGTCATGAAATTACTGCTTTCTAACTCGCAGAATCAAAATTATAAGCTTTTGAAATAGGTCTAACTTGAAGGAAACAAGGTAAGTGCAAACAAAAAAGATATAATGACATGATATCATAAAACTTCTTTTAGTGAACTTTTGTACTGTCTATAAATAGGATGGTCTGTACTATATTAGTGATGGCATCGTAGGCTATCAGCCTTTTGCCCTGTAATAGATGTGCATTTAAGAGCAGTGTTTCTTGTCACTCTGGCAGGCTTTCAGGCCTCAGTTGTCCGATGAATTTTGCCTACCAAAGGGAGGTGGAGTAAGGAAATCTCCACCCAAGTCAGTGGAGTTCTTCATGTTAGACAAAGACATAGCTAGGCCACTTTTTAAATGCATTTGTGGTACCAACTGTGATAACATCCCTTTGCAGACTGTTCCATGTGTTAGTAATTTTGTTAGTGAAAAAGTGCTAGTATAAAATAGTATGAACAGTCTTTTTTTTGTTAATTTATATTTTTGACACACATGCACGCACACACACCCACAAACACACACAAAGTCTGTATTCATGGGCAAATTGAGGTTTGGGATGAGATGTAGACATAGAAAGCTTTTTTTTGTTTTAACGAAAAGTGTGCAAAATTCATCTAAAAATTAAAGAATTAGATTTTGTAAAAAAGTTGACCTATTTTATCTTTTAACGCTAATCCTTACCCTAACGCTTTTACTTCAAACAGCCCATCACAGATAGAGCACTTCTATGTACTTAAAACAGTCCTATGCACTACCAGAGCACTCCGCTGTACTAAAAAAAAATCCTTCCCATGTACTTAGAAAAAAGTCGGGTGCTAAAAAAAAGTAGGGCGCTAGCTAAATGCCCCATTTTGTGCATAAAAAGGCAAGTTTAGCACCCCATAACTCCATGAATGCATGCCCACTCACAAACACTCAAAATAATAATAAACGGAAGTATATCGTGAACATGTCACTATAAAGAAACAAATTGTACAATAACACTAAGAAAAACTAATAAGAATTCAGCACCACACAACTACCTACACACACTTATACACGACATACACACACTTGAAGACTTTGTAACATGCACACATACACACAAACACTCACCCACAGTAGCACAATATCACACAACCCATTCACTCTTCTCATAGACCACCAGCAATCAGGTTAACAAGCCAACCAAGTTCCATCCAGCCAGAGATCTAATCACACGATTAGGACATATTCTTTGAGAAGAGAAAGGTTTTGAGTTGTTTTTTTTCTTCTGGAAAGTAGTAAGGGATTGAGTGTGACACATCCCTAGGTCAAGGTCACTGGAGGACAAGGTCATGTCAAGGTCAAGAGCATCGGAAGATCAAAGATGGTATTTGCATTTTAATGCCACTGTTTCATTTTGTTTTTTTTTCATTTTAATGTGACCATAAGGAGCATTTGAGTCATGTGGGCTTTGTCCTTTTAGTATTGTAGTTGAATTGATCATACATCGTTTAAAGGAGTGTTCATGTGAAACTGTAGGTTAAGGTCATCATCACAAAGTCAGTATTACTTTGCGTTTTAATGCAGACACTTTGTTTCAGCGTTATAAAACTTAATCCACAGTAGGCAATCATTTTCATGTAGACTATTGTGAATAAGTTACCTAATGTAGTAATGGGCATGTGAGTCACATGGGCTTTGCCCTTCTAGTTTTGATTGCGTGTATATTAGTTTTGATTGCATGTATATTACTGTCAATGTTCTGGAGCAGATGGTCATGTTATTTTGCACTTCTTTACCTGTCAGAACTCTGGAATGCATTAATTTTAATTAATTAATTATTCAGTTAATTGTTCAAACCATTGTCTCTGTAATTTTTCTCTATGTTTTTGTTTGCTCCCAACAACAATCTCAAGAGATCTGTACTTGTTTTAAATGTTCAAATTCTTGAACAGGAATAGCAAGACAACTTTTTTTCGCATCAAACACATCAAATGGGCAAAATACATCAAAGCAGGTATAATTTAGAAGAATTACGTCAGAAATATTACATCTTGTGCATGTTACGTAAGTTGTCATATGCCTGAAAAGCACAAAATTGCCAATTTAGGCTACTGGAGACTAGTGTTAACTTTGCCAATGAGTTTAGATTTAAAAAGGCAATCATTTTATTTGCGTTAAATGTGTTAAAGCAGACACACTGACCTCATCCTGATGCCTTCTAGGTCTACTTCTGAATGTTTTGCCGGATCTTACATTACTAGTCAATGTACCTCCCCCTCTACCCATTTTCAGATAGAAATTCTTTATTCTCTGTGATGACGATGATGTTTATATATAGAGCATGTCTCCATCCATTATTAAATGCTCAGTGCTCTTTTCTTGACTCAAACAAAAAAGGTTTGTGTCGCAGTTGGTTTCTTACTATACCGATTGCATTAAATATCATCACATCTGCTGCTGATAGCTGTTTTACGGGAATGTGTGAGATACTGAAAATTACATTGTTGTTTTACCGTTTTTTATGCTGAAAATGACAGCCTTTTACGGAATGAATATGCACCATCGGGTAAGATTTCCTTTTTCTTTTTCAAGGCGAATTTCATTCATGACCTTAAAAGTCGCCTTCTAATGTATGTATGTATATATATAATCTGATCTGTGGTTTTCATTGATTTTTCTGTCTACAAATCCAAAAAACTACTGGGGCCATAGTAAATCTTCACACTAAACTGTATTAAGCAATCATGAAAACAGTCATGAAATTATCTAATATTTACTATATTCTAGAAATGGTCACTTTGAACTCAAAGTTGTAGTAAATTTAAATATTTTGGTTATAATGAGTGGTTGTAAACTTTGTTTACTGACTTCAATCAGAATTGTAGTAAGTAATGAAAGCGTGTATCACATTTACTATATATATATATATATTTTATATCGCCACTTCAAACACTAGTACTCAGTTTCACTAAATATCACTTCTGAACTTGTAAACTTGGCATGTGCTCTATCTACACTTTATGTTTATAAATATGTGCAGTGAAAATGTGCTATATATTTACTAATTTAGTATTTGGTTGTCACTTTTGTGCAGGTTTCAGCCTAATTGGGGACAGCACACCACCGTGACCAAGCTGAACGCATCTGAGAAGCCGAGTTGGGGATTTTGGTGCATTAAGAACATTCTTCACCTTCACAGATTGATGACTAAACTGGGTCTTTTCTCCATCTTCCTGATTTACCTGGCTGAATTCTTCAGTCCTAATTCGTTATTAATATGGCAGAGTCTAGTATTGACCCAGAAGACTATAGACTTAAATCGTGTCAACATGGAGACAATAAGGATGGGCAGTTTAACTCAGACTCTCTCAGGCCAGCTCTCTATGGTGGCTGGGGGTGGTTTGTTGTGCTAGGGGCATTCTTCATGAATATGATCAGTGATGGATGTTCCTTTTCATTCGGTATGATATATGTCTATCTGCTTGAGGAGTTCCAGCAGAGCAAGAGTGACACAGCATGGGTGGCCTCCATCTTTTACTGCTTGTCCATGTTGCTTGGGCCTGTCACCAGCAACTATGCCTCCCGCTTCGGCAGCCGAAAAGTAACCATTGTGGCAGGAATAATGTCCTGCGTAGGTTTTGTGGCCAGCAGCTTTGTAACAAATGTGTGGCAGCTTTACATCACACTAGGGGTCATGGTAGGTGCCAGTTTTTCTGTGTGTGAAGTTACTGCCATCCTCTCGGTAGCGTACTATTTTAATAAGCTACGTTCCCTGGCCTCAGGGCTGGTTGTCTGTGGAACTGGCATTGGAACATTCACCTTTGCCCCTCTGACATAGTTTTTGGCCGAGATGTATGGTTGGCGTGGAGCTAGGATAGTGTTGGGCGGTATATGTCTCAACATTTGTGTCTGTGGAGCCCTGTTCAGGCCACTGACCTTCACTCTAGAACAACGTTATAAAAATAATTTTAACGCATTCAATCGCCTTGCTCGCCCAGTATCACGACTCTGCATCTCTTCTTCACTCGCCTGCTGTCAATTACTGAGTACTGATTCAGAGACCAGTGACAGCCCCACTTTAGATTGTGAAGATGACCTGCTTGTACAAGCATGCTACTCTCAAATTGAACTTCCAGCTTTTGTGGATGGAGATAAGGAATTAATAAAATTGTAGACAAGTTACCAGAAATCAGACGTTCTGCAATCAATGCTCAGCTGGCCGTGCAGCACTTCTTTAAGAGCATAGACATTGCCAAGGTAAGCAGCAAGTCACCCAACCCTGCCATTCGGGATAAATGCTCCAACGCCAAAGAGCAGAAAAGCATTGCAACAGTTGAACATGTCACAGAAGGGCATGTTGACACTGGCCAGATAGCTGAGGTAGAATTAGATTTTTACACTAAAGTCAAGAAGAGAAAGAGAAAGCAAACATCCAGAAGGAACGCAGAGAGAAATGCTGAGTTCTCAGAAAAATCCATCCAGGAATTGACGGATCAATTGCTGGAGTCCACTTCCTCTAAGTCTCCACGCAAAACAGCTTTGTCAAGTCATGAATTGAGAGCACTTCTGTCTGCCTCATCCAAATCCCAGGAGAAGAGTGGAAGATTGTCAGCATCTGATAAGTGTGTTCAAGAGATGATACAGAAGTGGATTGAAAGTTCTGCTTTGCAGTCACAACAGGTGCACCAGCTTAACTCTGAAGGATGTCAGCAGAATGGTCTACCACAAGAAATTGAAGTTGGTATACCAGACCGACCTTTGAGGTGTAGCGATTTGGAGAAAACTCCAGGCAAATTTCAATGCAAAGCAGATAATAGGATGTGCCTGAAGCTTGCAGCATTAAAAAAAAAACTTCCTGGAAAAATGAAATGTCGGATAGATGATATAAACAACATTAGGGATTTGCCGCCATTAACACATGCTGCAAAATCAACACAACCATGCAAGAGTGGCATCCTTGTGGAGAAGAAAAGAACTTCTTTTATACACCGAACATCTCAGGAGCATCAGCAAAATGTTCGCAGTTAGAGTAGCTATGGAGAACAGCAAAAGCAATATGGGCATGATGCTGATGAAGAAACACTCCACTTACCTCGTCCTGCACCTGAATGACATCTTCTTTCGAGCTTCTCAGGTGAGTGCTCTTGTCACTTATGCGACCAGTTGTCCAGAGCTCTCCCGGCTGCCTTATTCTGAATCTGAATCGGAAGATGAAAACTGCTTGCTTGATTGCTGCCCTTGTTTGGAGCATGCAGTGAACTAGGTGGAGGATACATTTGACAGAAAGATCATTACCAATCCCCTCTTCATACTGCTGGCCATCTCCAACTTCTGGAGTGATATTCCTTATTTGTTTGGTCATGACTTTGCACTTTCTCAGGGCTTCAATGACAGCAAGGCCACCTTCCTTGTCTCTGTCATCGGCATTGTCAACACTGTTGGGCAGGTATGTTCTTCAGACTTGAGTATATCTTTTGTAAACTATGAACTGTTTTTATCTTAGATGGGCAAAGGTGCAGGAAATAGTTAACATTTAATGTACTTTTACATCTGCAGGGTTTAAGCTAGCATTTCCATTCTCTCAAAATATTGTGCAATGTTAAGAACATTTGCACCTGTATTCAAAAGAAATAGTTCTATTAGTTTGCAGCTGGCATGACAGAGAAAGATGGAGTACGCTGGTTAAACGATCATCTTTGGTGCCCCAACGATCTTCGAGTTATGGGATAGGATAGGATAGATGATCCTTGGGCCTACTTTTCTCGGTTAAGGTGATAAGCAGAAGATTGAGTAATAAATCTAAAGTAGCAGAGGGTGCTGTCAAGTGTTTTATGCTATTGAGCTACATTTTTAGTGGTATGTTTAGTGGCAAGATCATTTTTGACTTGCATGCATAGCAATGTGAGTTTGTATTGAACCCCCAAATAAAAACAAATTTCCCAAATGTTTGCAAATCTGTTCAAGACGAGTCCTAAATAGTCCCAAAATGACATTTTAACATTATGTCATTAATATTGAACTATGATTCTTTGATGCATGATAAATCTCAATGAGATACATATGTAATGCAAAATTTGATCAACCTCACTTCAAGGTTAAAGTCATTCCAAGGTCATTATTTTGATATAATATACAACTTTTGCTGTAATTTGATAGTACGTGAGTGTATTTGGAGCCAGAGTTCAAGGTCATCTCAAAGTCAAGAGCATAGAAAATCAAAGTAGGTATTACTTTGCATTTTAATGCCACAGTTTCATTTAGGTTTTTTTCTGGGCAGTCATTTTTGTGTTAAATATTGCAAGTTCCATAAGGAGCATGTGAGTCATATGGGCTTGCCATTCTAGTTTTTCCATAAGTTAGTTTCAGCTGTAAAAAAGCATGAAATTATTAGTAGCATTGCTTTTTTTTTTTATCTTGACATTATTTTTTTAGCCACTTCATTTTTTACAACATGAAACCATATTATTGTACAAGAGGCACGTAACATGGAATATGAAGATCAGTGCCAGTGTTAGATATATTTATTGTGCTGCAGTACATATTCCCTGTTCTGCCTACCAGGTAGCCTATGGGCTGATTGGTGACCAAAACTGGAACCAGACTGTAATTTATGGAATCTCTTGTATTGCTTGTGGACTGGCCGTTTTGCTGCTGCCCACTGCCAGGACCTTCCTGTGTGGTCTCTTCGGCTTCTTTTTGTCCGCCAACTACTACCTGGCGATAGTCCTGCTGGTGGATTACCTGGGTCTGGAAAAGCTGTCCCGATCTTATGGACTGATGATACTGATTCAGGAAGTGGGTAATCTTGATGGACCACCTGTTGCAGGTTATGCGTGTTTGTTTGTGTTTGGGGTGACCACATGGTAGTGTTATACTTTCTTCTCTGTGTTGCTCAAATGTTGCAATCATTTTATATGTATGTGTTTTGTTGATATTCTATAATGATGTTTATATTTTATTTTGGTTTTGTAAACGGAGGTTCGATAAATTAAAGTATAGCCCCAGCGTCCCCTGCATGGGATGTCTTTATTGTAAAGTGACCGGCTGGTGGAATGCCTTCAGTGTTGCCACTAGGGTTGTTTTGGCAAATCTTTTATGCGGATCAGGGGTGAGTCCTCTTTCAGTGAAGATGTGATCTTGATTGTGTGGTCCTGATTCAGCTATACTGGTCCTGATTTGGCTCGGAGGAGTCCGCTGGACCTAAAGCAATAATCATGTAATGTAATGTAACTTTCAAAAATATTATTTTTTGTAATGAGAGTATAAATATAGAGAATGTTATTGGTTGCAGTAGTAATAGAGAGAAGGACACAAACATGCACCACATCATGGTTTGTGAGACAATAATGCCACAACTTATGTAGTTACCCATTTTATTGCAAATATTGGGTTGCAACACTTATCTTTTAGTTGTGTTTTGCAAGTGGATTTCATGAATGTCTTCAATGTAGTATGCAGGAAATAAATAGTGCAAGTCCTTAGCAAACTTGTGATTCTGCAGGATGAATTGTGGATAAAACACATACCTTAGCATTACCTATGATATTGCTTTCCCAGTAACGGGTGGATTCATCATGCTGTCCGGCATCACAGTCGTTCGGATGTACATCATTCGTCTGTGCAGCTGCGTATGCAGCTACTGCCATTGTCAAAGCAGCCCCAGGCAACCTATAAGTACTATCAAGCTCAGTGGCAGCAGTGATCGACATCGGTGTAATAATATTTTCAAAAACTAGATCTATATGCCATAAAGAATAAAAAGAAACATTGAGTTGTTAGCCAAAAAAATGACAATTTTCCCAAAATTTAACTTTTTTTTTTAGGTTATTAATATTGAACTTAAGGTTCCTTTATGATTAATAGATATTTGTGATACACATTTGGTAAATCTCATTCCAAGGTCACTTGAGCTGTCCAAAGTTGGTTAATATGGGTACTTTAAAGTGACATTGACCCTAAACTTATTGTATTTTGAGATTATAGATTGATCTTTTATATATGTTCGGTTTTTGAGTTGATCTTGAAGGTCAAGGTCATTTTAGGCTTTGCAAAAACATAAAAAAATAGATCATCATACAGTGGAATGGCTGTTTATTTAACCCATCGTATGCAACTGCATTGGGTTATTTGATCAGACATGCATGAGAGGTCGCGCAAGGTCATCCGAAGGTCACCGTATTTTTGGAATACTACAACTTTTGCTGCAGTTTATTTGATAGTACATGAGTGTATTTAGAGCCAGAGGTCAATGTCATCTCAAGGTCAAGAGCATAGAAAGATCAAAGTCTATATTACTTTACATTTTAATGCCAGTGTTTCATTTTGTTTTTTCTGGGCACTCATTTTCATGTGTTATATATATCATAAGGAGCATGTGAGTTATATGGGCTTAGCCCTACAAGGTTGGTTTTTTTCATGTGTTTAGTGATGTTCATGTATTTGAATTGCAGTTTCCATGATGCAACATTCGTTATTGCCTCGTTATGGTAGCCAGATTTACTTTAGATTTCATGATTTGTGATAAGTGACATTCATTATGCATTGATATATAATGGTACTGGTGCATTATGTAGTAATTTTGGATTTTTCTGTTCTCTTTTAGTTTGCTGTATATGTGTTGGCAGTGAACAATATCAGTGGAGTTGACTGGGTGTTTTGGTGTGTATGTGTGTTTTGGGGCTTTGGAGTGAGGAGAATAAAGCAAGAATGTATAGGCCTACTGAATGATTGTGCTGTTGTCATCCTTGTACATGTTTACTTGGTTAATTAAAAAAAAAAATAAATAAAAAATAAAAAAAAATAAAATATAATATAAATATTAATAAAAAATAATAATAATAATATTAAAAAATTATAATAAAATTAAAAAATATCTTACATTTTGTGTCTTATTTCTTCGATCAACTATATTAATTTATTTTCTTTCAGTACATATTTATTTGTTTTGTTGTCAATGCATTGCTTGTTTATTAAATACTCCAGTAAAAAAAAAAAAATTGAATGGATTTCAAAGTGTTTTTGCGCTGATGTGAATGTGGATTTACTAATAATAGAATTATTAATAATAATAACAACAACAAAAATATGTGTCTTTACTTGTGTTACCTTATTGTGTTCATTTTTTTTTTCTTGTCCTCAGGTCTCTTAAAATCATCTTAAGTTTATTTCTTTTCTCATTCTTGTATCGAGTTTTTCCAGCTCAAGAGCTGCTGAAGGTGCTGGCCAGTAGAGAATATCTAACTCAAGCTGCCTGAGATGCCAACTTACTGACTAATGCACATGGTTGACACCCCAAGCAACTGAGCACAATCCTGGGCATTCTGGAATGGGGAGAAGGGACCTAGTGCTTGCTGGGTGTATTTATATGGCTGGCACTCAACCGTGGAGGACATGGGCGTAAAGGTCTTTTAAAATCATTGTAATGGAATGTGTGCATGTATACGCTAGATCGCCGTTTATACTCTCATCCAATACTTTACATCATTTTGGTGTCGTCGTAGGTTCCAGTTTTTCCGTATGTTACGTTATTAAAAGTTACTAAAGATGTTACTGGTTAAATTGGTTAGTTTGGAATGACTTGCAAGGTATTACTATGCATATTTATATCCACATTTCAATCATCCACCACTGCGAAGTTGCACTATGTATCACTCCTGAACTTGTAACTTCTGTGATTCCTTGGCACTTTACAAATATATGCACAGAAAGTGTTCTATGTAATCTTATTAATTTGGTTGTGATTTCTTTTGTCCAGGTTTCATCCTAATCGGGGACAGCACACCACCAAGCTGAGCACATCTGAAAAGCACAGTTGGGGATTTCGTTGCATGAAGAGTATACTTCACCTTCACAGACCGATGACTAAACTGTGTCTCTCCTCCATCTTCCTGATTTACCTGGCTGAATTCTTCAGTTCCAATTCGCTCTTAATATGGCCAAGTCTAATATTGACTCAGAAGACTATGAACCTAAATCGTGTCAACATAGAGACCATAAGGATGGGCAGTTTAACTCAGACTGCCCTGTAAACCCTAGTACGCCACATTCTTACAAAGTATCTACTAGCCCATCTTCCTCCTCCTCCAGTTCCCAATCATCGCTAGCTTTCAGTGATGCTTTTGACCTACCGCCAGCTCTCGATGGTGGCTGGGGGTGGTTTGTTGTGCTAGGGGCGTTCTTCATGAGCATGATCTGTGATGGATGTGCCTTTTCGTTCGGTGTGATATTTGTCTACTTGGTTGAGGAGTTCCAGCAGAGCAAGAGTGACACAGCATGGGTGGCCTCCATCTTCTACTGTTTGTCCATGTTGCTTGGGCCTGTCGCCAGCAACTTCACCTCCCGCTTCGGCTGTCGAAAAGTAACCATCGTGGCTGGAATAATGTCCTGCGTAGGTTTTGTGGCCAGCAGCTTTGTGACAAATGTGTGGCAGCTTTACATCACCTTTGGTGTGATCGTAGGTGCCAGTTTTTCTGTGTGTTATGTTACTTCTGTCCTCACAGTAGCATACTATTTTGATAAGCGACGTTCCCTGGCCACAGGGCTGTCTGTCTGTGGAACTGGCATTGGTACATTCACTTTCGCCCCTCTGATAGAGTTTATGAGTGATATGTATGGTTGGCGTGGAGCTATGATACTGTTGGGTGGTATATCTCTCAACATTTGTGTCTGTGGAGCCCTGTTCAGACCACTGACCTTCACTCCGGAACAACGTCAGAAAAATCATTTGAATGCATTCAATCGCCTTGCTCGCCCAGTTTCACGACTCAGCATCCCTTCACGCAACCGCAGTCGACTGCACAGCACCAACTCGGAGACAAGTGACAGCTCCACTTCAGAAAGCGAAGATGACCTGCTTGTGCAAGGATGCTACTCTCAAATTGCACTTCCAACTTTTGTGGATGCGGATAAGGAATTGATAAAACTGTACCTAGAAAAGTTGCCAGAAATCAGACGTTCTGCAGTCGATCCTCAGCTGGCTTTGCAGCGTTTCTTTAAGAGCAAAGACACTGCCAAGATGAGCAGCAAGTCACCCAGCCCTGCCATTCGGGATAAGAGCTCCTACACCAAAAAGCACCTAAATAAAGCCACGGTCGAATATATCCAGGAAGGACATGTTGACACTGGTGAGATTGCTGATGTAGAATATGATTTGCAAACAGAGTCCAAAAGCAAGAAGAAGAAGAGAAAGCAAACATCAAGAAGGAATGCAGAGAGAAATGCTGCGTTGTCAGAAAAATCTATTCAGGAGTTGACAGATAAATTGCTGGAGTCCACTTCCACTAAGACTTCACGCAAAACAGCTTTGTCAAGTCATGAATTGAGAGCACTGCTGCCTGCCTCATCCAAATCACAGGAGAAGAATGGAAGATTGTCAGCATCTGATAAGTGTATTCAAGAGATGACACAGAAGTGGATTGAAAGTGCTGCTTTACAGTCACAACAGACGCACCAGTTTCACCCTGAAGGATGCCAGCAGAATGGTCTACCACAAGAAATTGAAGTTGATATACCAGAGCGACCATTAGGGCGCAGCCATTCGGAGAAAACTCCAGGCAAACTTCAGTGCAAAGCAGATAATGGGATGTGCCTGGAGCGTGCAGCATCAGAAAAACTCCCTGGAAAACTTAAATGTCAGATAGATGACGTAAGCAAGATTAGAGATCTGCCGTCATTGACACGTGCTGCAAAATCAATACAATCACGCAAGAATGGCATCCCTGTGGAGAAGAAAGAAACTTCTGGTCTACACAGAACATCTCAGGAGCATCAGCAAAATGATCGCAGTCGTAGAGTGACCACAGTAGTTATGGAGAACAGCAATAGCGACATGGGCATGATGCTGATGAAGAAACACTCCACTTACCTCATCCTGCACCGGAATGACATCTTCTTTCGAGGTTCTCGGGTGAGTGCTCCTGTCCCTTGTGCGACCAGTTGTCCAGAGCTCTCCCGCCTGCCTTCTTCTGACTCGGAATCAGAAGATGAAAACTGCTTGCTTGATTGCTGCCCTTGTTTGGAGCCTGTAGTGGACACGGTGGTGGATACATTTGACAGGAAGATCATCAGCCATCCCCTCTTCATACTGCTGGCCATCTCCAACTTCTTGCTTTACTTCTGGGCTGATGTTCCCTATGTGTTTGTCTCTGATTTTGCTATTTCTCGTAATATCAGCGACAACCAGGCCACCTTCCTCATCTCTGTTATCGGCATTGTCAACACTGTTGGGCAGGTACGTTATTCACAAATAACTACATCTTTGGTACACTATCAACTGTTGTCCTTTAGGGTGGGGTAAGGTGGAGGAATTGATAAACTTTTTAATTACATTTCAATCAACAGGCTTACAGAGATAAAGCTGGTATTTTAATGTTTTGATTTGGTCTGTATGCAATCCTGCAGAACATTGCGTGATATCGAGAACATTTCATTTGCACCCATGGTCAAAAGAAAGTGTTCTACAAGTTTGCAACAGATACGGTCCTCGGGCCTACTTCTCGCAGTTAAGCTAATAAAGACAGGAGAGGGTAATAAACCTAAAGTGGCGGACAGTACTGCCCAGAGTTCTATGCTTTATATTTTAATTGTGCAACAATACTTGTTCCATATGCTGTCTACCAGGCTGGCTGTAAAATGTTAACTATTTTATTGTTATATAGTGCTTTTCCAGCTCAGAGATGCTGAAGGTGCTGGTCGATATAGAATCTAACTCTTTAGCTTTAGGTACCCACTTGTTGCATTAAAGCGCATCATCTGACGCCCAGACAAATTGTGCACAATCCCGGGTGACCAGGGATGGGGAGAAAGGGGGCCTAGACCTTGATTTAGACTTGCATCCGAAGGATTAGGGGGCGCTTGCCTATGTTGCTTTTTTCATCACTCCAGCCCGTCAACCAGCTTCGAACTACTACCTGTATACTGTTACAGCTAAAACATTAATTGCTTCACCTATTATACACCAATGAGCCAACTGCGCCTCCCATTGACTGTGCATTGAGCAACTACACATTATCCATGATCTGTCTACCAGGTGATCTACGGGCTGATTGGTGACCAAGATTGGAACCTGACTGTAATTTATGGAATCTCTTGTATTGGCTCGGGGCTGGCCGTTCTGCTGCTGCCCGCTGCCAGCACATACTGGCTCATGAGCGTCCTGTGCGGGCTCTTTGGCTTCTTTGTATCCGCCAACTACTCTCTGATGACAGTCATGCTGGTGGGCTACCTGGGTCTGGAAAAGCTGGCACAAGCTTATGGACTGATCATGATGATCCAGGGACTGGCTAACCTTGGTGGACCCCCTCTTGCAGGTTACATGCTTTGTTTGTGTTTGCAGTCCATTACAATCTCATGGTTGTGGAGTACTTTCTATTATTCTCTTTTTGAGGGTGTAAATGTTATTGGTTGCAGTAGTGGTAGTGAGACAATATTGGAACAACTTATTTAGCGGACTCATTTGTTCCAGATATCTAGATTGGAACACATAAGATCTCAATTCTTTTTTTGTTGTAGTTTTTTTGTTTTGTTTGCTTTGGTGGGTTCATTTTATGAAGTCTTGAAGTTGTGTACCATATCAGTAAAGTCTTGAATGAAGCACGGAGAAAGGAAATTAAAACACAGTCCTTCATAAACTTGTTGTTAAACGGTGATCTCACTGTCTGCAGGGTTGCTTGTGGATATCACCCACACCTATGAGATTGCTTTCCCAGTGTCCGGTGGATTCATCATGCTGTCTGGAGTCATCGTCTTTTTGCTGTACATTATACGTTTGTGCAGCCGCTTCTGCCATTATTGCCGTTGTCAAAGCAGCCCAAGACGCCACTCAACCAGTATCCAGGTCAGCTGTGGCAGTCAGACAGATGCCATCAGTAGAAAGGAATGGAGCAGTGCCATACCATCGACATCGGTGTAATAAGAATTTAGCACTCCAAGAACTATGCTCCGTTATGAATAGAAAGAAACACTGAGATGTGGAGGTAGTGAACTCAAGTTTTGGTCACATGAAAAACTGACTAAAAACATAAATGGAGCTCTGTACATTTGAGCACCATGTCTAGTTGGTATGAAAAGTTCACAGTTACTGATTAAGAGATAGGTCTACTTATCAAGATGAACATTTTGCTATTTGGATGGTAAAAGCAACAAAGCAACTCATTAGGTCATTTGAAGATCCAGAACTTGAAAAATTATTATTTGAGTTGTATGGCTGAATGTTGTATTCCATGAAGGGTATATGTAGACGCTGAATTGATTAAGTTGGAGAAAAAGACATGCAAAAGGGGAAAAGAAGGGAAAATGTGACAGAGAGGGAGAGAGAACGGTTAGGAAAGGAGGCACAAGCTTAGAACTTTTGGTATGGAAATAATTGCATTTCTTGCCCTAAGCTGTGATAAAGCATATCAAACAATTCAACATGATAGGTTTATAACCCGGCTTAACAAATTGTATGTGCTGACCTGTTCTTTGACAACACAAGTACGAAACAAAAATTATAAACTGTCCACTAGCAAGCTTGTTGAGAAAGGGTGTGCCGTGTGAAAACGAATGAATTTGATTGAATTGTTGGTAGTAACTGAAAGCAAATGCAAGAGCGTGCAGTTGACAGAAAGATGATGATGATGTTGATGATTGGGTCTTATATTGATCACTATGTCCATGCTTCAATGGCAATCTCAATGGCAATCTCAGTGCGGATAGGTCCCTGTATACCATTGCAATTAAAAGTTTGTTTGAAGAAAAGACTTATAGTTTTAAAGAGGGTGCATTCTCATTGATTTGAGAAATAAATGGCTTCCTGTGATGTTTATACACATCAATAATCGGATTCCCCATTTTTCTGTTTCACCATTGCCTTGACTAGTATCAAAATTAACAGAACTTACCTAGGTTTAGCTTACTTTGTGGGTATTTTGACTTGCTTTCTGCAGTTTACAAGATTACTTACTGATTAGTACAAGGGCCTTTGAACTGAGCTGATTTCACACAACAGCTGTGGGATCGGATTCAGCAGTAGGCAACTGTCGTTTAGTCTGTTTTGAAAGCAACACGATTTTACGCCAATTGAATCTACACAGATCATTTGTGCACTTGGAGTAAGTCTCCAATTGTTAAAATGTATAATGGCATTGACAACCTAAATTGGAATGACTTTTTTGCAGCACCATTTTGTGACAGAACTTGAAACTCTTGAGGGGAAAATCTTTCAACAGCACTGCAATGCTAACCTGGAGGAAGTACCATATGAGTTATTTACATTGCACCTTACTGTAGCACCAGCTTTTTATGATACCCATTCCAGCTCTAATTGAATGATATTTGACTTGTAAAATGAAACAGGAAAAATTGCACACGATAATGTGATTGCTATGATTCATGCCAAGTGAATGCCTTTGCACTTTGTTTCAAAGGTTTTGTGCACAATTTTTTTCTCCATAATTATGAAATGTGTGCAAAACTTTAATGTAATAATCTGCATGTTCAACCCCTTTGTCACTGTCAGTGTTTCTAGAACACTTTTACTGTCATCTGATTTTTGTCCCCGATTGCAAAAGATAACTGTGGTCTTAACTAATGATTTTGAATTTGAAACTTACTGCTTTCTACAACTACTGTAGAAGCGCAGTTTATATCATTTGAAAGTGCTACCTAATACACATGATGCAAAGAAATGTTTGGAAGTTTAATCTGTTGACTAAACCACTAATATTAATATTGAGTGGCAGTAACAGTTTAATCTTTGCATTTTTGTTCATATTTTCATTGAGGTATGTATCAGAATATTTAGAACTCTAGTACCAAGATTGCTGGTACTGTTTATATTGTACGTAATGTTGTTTCCAGGAACTATTGTGCTAACGTTCATTTGTATTTAGTAATCGTTAATATTGGCAGTAAGTTAATATTAATGATTTTGTTTGTTTTGCTGTGACTTTTAAAGAAATGTTCCCATTTCAGAGCTGTGTAAATTCTTTTTGTTTACAAAATAATTATAGTCTAAACAACATGCTTAATGTTATGTGCAGAATAAAGATGCTACTGACATCGTTAATTTGTTTTTAGTAGGAATTAGATAAATTTAAAGCTGAAGACGCATTAGCAACAAAGGCGCAACAAAAAGCACGAAGCATTTGTGAAACGCCTGAATATTTTCACGTTTTTACTGTGTTTCATGTGTGACCATGACTGAAACGTCTATAGTGGCACATGTTTTAGTTCTACAATTTCTGTTTCACCAACAGAGTGGTAGCCAATCAGCTTTATTAATGTGGGTGTGTGGCCATGTTTTATCATATCAGATCCCCATACAATTGCAAGGCAAGCGCAAACCAAGTAATCGAGCATCAACAAGAATGTTGATGGTGTCCAACTTAATTTGAATCTGACAAGGCAAAAATCACACATTAACATAAAATATTACACATTGCCATGACTCAATTTAGATAGTCTATGCCTGGTGGCTATTGCGTCAGCAAGCCTAGAAAACGGTCACATATCACTGACGTCAATAATGGACCTAATTCCTTTCATGAACTGTGTTGTTTTGTGAAACTTCATGTATTTACATGTGACTATGCTACTGTTGTAACACAATGAATTCTGAGGTTGTTTTGAAACATTGCAAAAAAGTTGCTTGTCTCAAGTCCTCTTTAGTCCAACTTCAGACTTATTTTGAATATGTAATTGTTGTTTTGTGTTGCGTGTGTGTTTATTTAAATTTTATAAAGATGACCATTTGTGATTTATTTTGGATTATTTGAGTCAGTCCAGTGGTGACCATAAGAATATTGACAGTCTTTGATTGAAAAAACAACAACTACACTACAGTAAAAATAACTAAAAGAAATCAAACACTGAAATTCAGACACTGTTTGTAGCAAACTTACACTTTTGTTTGTGTTGATTGAATGAGTGAACATGGAAGTTTAACATCTACACCCATCATTGGCGATGTGCCAGAAGGAGATAACCCCCAGGGCAAAGGAACGGGGACCGAAATCAACATTGAATCACCTAGCAGTCGCACTGCTAAGAAGGACAGTGAAAAATGGCCACTTTAATCTTGCCCACCTCAGGATTGGGTCCAGGGTCATCAGTGTGCCAGGCAAACACTTTACCACTGAGCTACGGTAGTGGTTATATTTTAGAGCAATTTGTTGTTGGTGCTGTTTAAGCAGCTTGGGTTTATATGTTATAACATTCTGATTTATAGCTATTAATGCACTTGTCTTTTTGTGAGTATTTTAATACTGCACTGTATATATACTCGGCATCAATCGGAAAATAAGATCAGCTGTGCTGTCTAGTATGGTAAGCCGCCCCCTCCAACCATTCACCCACTCCATAGATTGACCATTGGTTCATTTGTAAAGGGAAATCTACTCTTTATATTGCGTGATAAGACTAGTAGTTAATGAAAAAATGTGTTTGGTGGTAACTGTGATCACAAATTTGCCTCCCTATTTTTTTTAAAGAGGATTTTCAACAGAAAGTTGAAGTTTTATTAATTATTCACATTTTCCTTCTCAAATGTGTAATATATCCAGGTAAATATAAGAGTACTTTCCCCAATTTTATTTGCACTTTACCTTTTAATATTCCTTTAAATGTGGAACCTTTGTCTAACTGACTTGCACTGTTTTGGTAGGATGCCTATAATTAATGTGATGCCGATTTACCACTCAGGGGAGTGCACCTTATTATATGTTGTGGCGGTGCCCAAATGCATTCAGTTTTGTGCACTCTTTAAATTATACTTAGAGGTGTTTTTTTTTAATACCTATCACCCTTGAAAAAAGTGTGCAGAAATACATCGAGCAGAGATTTTATGGCATGTACTCCTCTTAGTTTTTGTTGACCAAGAACATGTATGTTATGGGCTTTTAGTTGGTGTCGTTTTTTCAATCAACTTGCCTGTTAAGTGTTATCTTGAAAGTGGACATTGTTTTAGTTTGTGACTGTTTTGTCAGTGTTACAAATTTGTTGTTGTAATTTACAATGATTTAGGTTTTGTGGATTATCATTTGAACGCAAGTAATATGTCGCCACGTGGAAGGAATATTTCTTTAACTTAATGATAATAATGAATGAGTTACGGCAGTAATCTTTCCAGGCTATGGCCATATGAAGAGCAGTAGTAATTTATTTTCTTTTTTTTCTCTCCAAGAACACGGTGTTTTGTAATAGTTAAATAGTTAGAAGTGTTTTATTTTTTCCCATAACACAGTGTTTTGTAATAGTTTAATAGTTAGACATATTTCCTTTTTTCCTCCCAAGAACAGTGTGTTGTAAATATTTATGTGTGATGCTGTGGTGAACAAGAAAAAAAATCTCTTTGTTGCTTTTTACGGTGCTTTTTATTTTCTTTAGTCGTTGTTACCAGTTGGTGATTCTGAGATTATTTTTTGTTTACAAGTGTTTGGCTATTGTTTGGTGCTTCATTTGAATCTGAGTTCTGGCACATTTGGATTGTTGCATTGTTTTCTTTATTGTTGGTGTATTGATCTAATAATTTGATTCACTGTTGATTTTGTTTTCTTTTCGTTATTGCTGGTAAATGTATTTGAAAGTTTTAGTTGTTGTTGGGAGGTTGTTATTTTTAGTGAATGTATTATATTTTGCCTTTTGATTTTTGTTCACCAGTAGATATGCATTTTTATTTGAATGTACTGATTTAGGATCTAAAATGCTACAAACCATTTGGGATTCAGTTACAAAGACTATATTTTCACACTTGCTAATGCTGGTGTATCCACTCGGGATGTGTAGCTGAATTGTACTTGTTTGTTTTGTTGCTTTTTTTTTTTTTGGCAGGTCAACATTTGGCATCAGTTAAATGTAATGTGGTGTACAAAATTGGATTTGGTGTCAGATGGTGTACATTTTCCAAAAGAAAACTTGATGTAAAATTGCAAATGTTGAGGTAAAATGTTTGGTTTTATCGGACTACGAAAATTTATTATATCCGCAATAATAGAACAATTTTGTTGGAGGCCACACAAGACAGGTGACTGTTTTAGATATTCTAAGACACAATATCCTTGGTTACATTTTAGTAACTGAATCTCTTATAGTGTTAAATTGTTTTACCAGGCCATTTTGTCTCTTTTTTTCAATGTGATCAATATTTTATTTTGTGATTGATGTTTTTCTTTTCTTTTCTACAGAAGGCCATCTGGGGAAGCTAAATTCTTTTAACCACATTTATTTTTCGGTCTGTGATGGTGGTACACCATTAAGTTTATTTGGTGTATTGTGGTTTTCAGTTTGCATTCTGCTGTTTTTAGTTGGTGTCATTTTTTCTATGTATCTAGTGTTGTTAATGAATTTGAATTGCAATATTTCCATGACGCAACATTCGTCATTGATTCTTGCCAGTTTACGTTAACCAGCTTAATCTTTGATCAAATTAATTTTATTTCCTTCAGTACATATCTATTGGTTTGTTGTCAATGCATTTAGTGATTTGTTTATTAAATACTCCAGAAAAAAATTGACTGAATTTGGAACATTTTGTTGTTGCACTAGTGTGAATGTGGCGCCTCGTGGCGCAGTGGATAAGTCGCCGGTTTCCTATGCCGAAGGTCGCGGGTTCGATTCCGGGCGAAAATATGTGACTTAGGTACGAGACTATTGAGGTCACTGAGGGATTTCTCCGGGCACTCCAGTTTCCTCCCGCCCTTCAATAATGGTACAGGACGCAGTCAATATAATAAAAACAAATCAAAAATAAAAATTTCATTTTCTTTCCGTCTTCTAATAGCGATCTCCCTGCCTTTACACCAGCTGTTGTTTGAGTGATGGATGTGTATTTGGTGTGTGTGAGGGTGGATGAGACAGGTGAGCGTGTGTGTTGGTATAGATCGCTGTGCTTTGAGCCTGATTGATTTGGGGAAAGGCGCGGATATAGCTACTACTACTACTACTACTACTACTACTACTACTACTAGTAGTAGTAGTACTAGTAGTAGTAAGTTTCCTTTATTGCTGTTAATTTGTTATTTTTTTCCTTTCATGTGGTCATGCCCATAAAAAACATCTTCATTATTTTCTAAAGAGAGTACGCTTTAACATGGTCAGTTTGAAAACTATGCATTGCACTGATAAGAAGTTAAAATGACATTTTTGTTTATTTTGATTATCTTTTTAGGTAGCAGTGAACAGTATTTTTGATCTCTAATGAGTTTTCTTGTCAAGGCATAACCCCCGTTGGGGTGCCGGGGGTTTCAGTATAAATAGTATCCCCACTTTCTGGAAATTTAGTGCTTTAAATTCCCACTGTCGCTGTCTTTCTCATTTGCTCTTTCTCATTCCTGCTCTTTTCTATCAATCTGCTATACTATCGTCTTCTTCGCTAGACCAGTCTCCTACCTTTTTTCTTGAAAACTCTCCCTGGACAAGACTCCTTGTTTGTGTATGAGGTCTGTTGGATCAGCTTGGGAATATTGGACGCTTTCTGCCAGGTGGTCACTAGGGCTTCCTATGATGTTATTATTTAGCAGTGTAGGCATTTTATATGTATGTGTTTTGTTGATAATTTATAATGATGTTTGTATTCTATTTTGTTTTTATAAACGGGGGTTCGATAAGATGGGGTGAAGCCTCAGCCGTCCCCTGCGTGGGATGTCTTTATTGTAAAGTGACTGGCTGGTGGAGAGCTTTCGGTTTTACCACTAGGGTTGTTTCAGCAGATCTTTTATGCGGATCGGGGGTTGTCCGGTCCTGATTTGGCTCGGAAGAGTCCGCTGGACCTAAAGCAATAATAATGTAATGTAATGTCAAGGCATAATGCATTAACAGGTTTTATTGTTTAACAATTATTTCGAAGTTCTTTTCTTTATTTTTATGTGAAAGAAAAGAATGATTCCTAAAAAGTTTACCTACTGTGATGTAAGATCTAAGACAAAAAATTTTATTGTTGAACAACATGGAAAAGCAATCCATTTCTCCTGAAATAAGGTAAGTACAAAACAGTAAAATCAATATCAAGCTAATCGTCTTCAACACAGCATTTGCTGAGTTTGGGCATTGACATTATTTTGCATTTGAATTGTTTGTGCAGTCAAAAATATTAAATCAGTATTTTTGACTTGCATGCATAGCAGTGTGAGTATATATTCAACCATCTTTTTTTTTTTTTTCAAGATTTTTGCAAATCTGTGTAGATAAGTCCTAAATAGTTCAAAATTGACATAAAAAAATTTTTTTCCTGTCTGTCAGTCTGCCCGCTGTCTGGCTGTGCAAAACTTGTAAGTGGTTTAATATCTGAGAACCTATATAAACTATGACAACTAAACTTGGTAAGATGGTGTTTACCCATGAGACATCATAAATGATCAGTAATTTAATGACTTCACTTCAAGGTCACAGGTCAACAAATGTTAGTACAAAAAGTTACTATGTTTTACAAAATTTCACTTTTTTTCTAAGTCATTAATAATGAACTTAAGATTCTTTGGTACATAATAGATATCGATGAGACACGAATAACGAATACCGAATCTTTATTGTCCCCATTTGCACAAGGATATTTGTGTGTGATGCACAGTAACTGTTAACATATTAAGAAGACAACACAAAGGTTAGCATACATGTATACAATAAAGAAACGGTAGCGGATATTAGAACACCTTAATGCATTTTTTTTTAAAAAAAATTCTTAAGACTATAATTGCCATTTTCTCAATTATTCACGCTTTCTCATGACCATGGTAATCCTTGCACATTCATTCTTATCCACGCACCGACTCATCCCACACACACCCTTAACGCACATTACATTACATGATTATTGTTTTAGGTCCAGCGGACTCTTCCGAGCCAAATCAGGACCGGACAACCCCTGATCCACATCAAAGATCTGCTGAAACAACCTTAGTGGTAAAACTGAAAGCTCTCCACCAGCCGGTCACTTTACAATAAAGACATCCCACGCAGGGGATGCTGAGGCTGTACTCTAATTTATCGAACCCCCGTTTACAAAAACAAAATAGAATACAAACATCATTATAAATTATCAACAAACTACATACATATAAAATGCCTACATTGCTAAATAATAACATCATAGGAAGCCCTAGTGACCACCTGGCAGAAAGCGTCCAATATTCCCAAGCTGATCAAACAGACCTCATACACAAACAAGGAGTCTTGTCCCGGAAGAGTTTTCAAGAAAAAAGGTAAGGGACTGGTCTAGCGAAGAAGAAGATAGTATAGCAGATTGATAGAACAGAGCAGGAATGAGAAAGCAAATGAGAAAGACAGCGACAGTGGGAATTTAAAGCACTAAATTTCCAGAAAGTGGGGATACTATTTATACTGGACCCCCCGGCACCCCAACGGGGGTCGATCGATGAGACACACATGCAATGCAAATTTGGTCCACCTCCCTCCAAGGTCAAGGTCTCTGGAGCTGTCCAAATTCGATTAGTATAGGTATTTTGAAGTGATCTTGTCCAAACTTGTATTTAGAGATGATAGATTAATCTTTTAGATATGTTCAGTTTTTGTGTTGATCTTGAAGGTCAAGGTCACTTTAAACACAAAATTAGGTCATTGTACAGTACCATGTCTGTATATTGAGTGAATGAGAATGTATTAAGTGGATACAAATTTCCACACAAAATGCAGGGTTATTTAAGTCACGTGAAGATCAAGGTCATCCCAAGGTCAAGGTCACTAAAGGTCAATGTAATCTCAAGGTTACTGGTTGTTTTTTTTGGCATAATACAACTTTTTGCTGTAGTTTATATGATAGTAAATGAGTGTATTTGAAGTTGGAGGTCAAGGTCACGAGCATAGAAAGATCAAGGTCAAATACTATGCATTTTAATGCTACGGTTTCTTTTTTTTTTCTTCTGGGCAGTCATTTTCATATGAAATATTGCAAGTTCTATAGTGAACATATGAGTCATATGGGCTTTGCAATCCTAGTTCTTAGATAGTTTTACATTTGAAATGTGTGTGTTTCATATACGGGGGAAAAAAAAAAAAAAGTAACTGTACAAAGCAAATTATGTTTGGTTTTGCTGTTGAGCAATACTATGTTGTGTTTTTTTTAATGGCATGATCCAATGAGGTAAAATCTTCATTAACATTTAGGAACCATAGGTAGAACACTCCACATAACATATACATATAACATATGTGTGTGTGGGTGTATATTTGTGTGTACGTGTGTGTGGATAAAGACGACCTCACTGTGAATCTTATCTTTACCTAATATAACCAGTAGTTGTTCATTATTTATTATGATATATCATAGGGTTGTGCACACTGAGCATTATGACTGTTGAACAGCTCTTGAAACAACAAGCTTTTCATCAGCTATCTGCCTCAGCAGCCTGATAGTGTGTGTAACAGTGTTGCGAAATTCTAGGTATAGTCAAAGTAAATTTCGAGGTCAAGCTTTGCATGACGTATGTTTCGCTTTTGCAATGAAAATCAACTTTCTGGTTATCTTGTCTCCAAACTCTCCTATCTCTATCAAAGCAAAGTGCTGGACCCTTTTCATGACAAGAAGAAGAATTTTCTTAAAATTTAGTTATTTATCTTTTCCATTTTGTACACCTACAGACATAAAACAAACCAAATCAACAATAAATAAATACTCACAATCCATGTAATCATAATTTTTTATGACTCACATGCTTAGCAATGTGATCTATACATATGTACTCAGCCTCCCTTTCTTCCCCTCCCCCCTTCCCTCCCTCCCTTCCCTTTGCTGTCTGTTCGTCTGTGCAAAACTTGCAAAGAACCTATTAATTTATTAGGAAGTTATTAATATTGAACTTACGATTTGTTGATGCATGATATATATCAATGAGACACACAAACTTTGCAAATTTGGTCAACCGCCCTCCAAGGTCAAAGTCACTGGAGCTGTCCAAAGTCGGTTAGTATAGATACTTTGAAGTGACCTTGACCCTAAACTATGAGAGGTATAACGTCCAATTTTGTTGTATTTATAGATGATAGATTGAACTATCATATGTGTTCTGTTCTTGCATTGATCTTGAAGATCAAGGTCATTTTAGGCCTTGCAAAACAAATACAAAAAATATGTCATTGTACAGTGGATCGAATGGCGCTAGCTGTTTAACCCATAGAATGCAACAACATTGTGTTATTTGATCACACATGAGCATTAGAGGTCACATAAAGGTCAAGGTCATCCCACGGTCAAGGTTGCTGAAGATCAAGGTCATCCCAAGATCCCTTCTTTGGCATAATACAACTTTTTATAGTTTATTTGATAGTACATGAGTGTATTTAGAGCCTGAGGTCAAGGTCATCTGAAGGTCAAGAGCATAGAAAGATCAAAGTCGGTATTACTTTGCATTTTAATGCCACTGTTTCATTTTTATTTTATTTTCTGGCCAGTCATTTTTATGTTAAATATTGCAAGTTCCATAAGGAGCATGTGAGTCATTTGGGCTTTGCCCTTCTAATTATTTGTTATATTCTTAACATACGCGTACAATGTAGGCTACATGAAAATGGTGATATGCAGCTTAAAATACATTTAGCCAGCAGCAGCAGAGCAGAGCAGAGCAGATATTTCTATTTTCCTTACTTCCATTGAATTGTGCTTCCAGTAGGCTATTATGTCCTAGGTATTTTCTTAATTTCAGTCTTCTTTAGGCTAGACGAAACTTTCGTAACCATGTTTGTAAACAATCATGTTTGTAAACGTGGTCATGACATGTATTAGATAATAAAAATGTAAATGATTGCTGGAAAGAAATTAAATTTAAAATTTTAAAATGCATGGAGTCACATATTCCTAAAGTAAGAATAAAACAAAATCAAAACAAGCCCATATGGATGAACAGTAAAACATTAAAAAGTATAAAAAAAAATAAGCATATGCTATACAAACGATACTTAGCAACTAAAGAGGGAATGGATTACCAGCGATATATAGTGGGAAGAAACTACTGCAACAAAGTTATCAAAAATGCCAAACGAGAATATGAAAAAAAAGTGTGTAAAAGTAGCAAAACAAATGCTAAGAGCTTCTGGAAATATGTTAACAGTAAACTACAGTCAAAATGTAGTATTAGCCCATTAACAACTACGTAGTGGTGACACCACTGTAACAGATAAAGATAAAGCTGATACATTGAATCATTTTTTTGCAAGTGTATTTACAAGAGAGAAGCTAGATACTATGCCGTCTGTTACTAAATCAGGTAGAAGCAATGGTATAAATATTACGGAGGTTGACATAACACCTAAGTTGGTTGAAGATAAATTAAAAAATTTAGATCCTAATAAGGCCCAGGGACCTGATGGTATACCATCGAGAGTACTTATGGAGTTGCATAAAGAACTTTCTATTCCATTGTGTAAATTATTTAATAAATCTATTGGCGAAGGCATTGTCCCAGATGACTGGAAAGAAGCAAATGTAATAGCTATTTTTAAAAAAGGCACAAGAAGCGAACCTAGTAATTACCGCCCTGTTAGTCTTACATGTGTAATTTGCAAGGTACTGGAGGGAATATTACGTGATGTTATAGTAAATTATATGGGTAGCAATAAATTATTTTCTGACTGCCAGCATGGTTTTCGAAAACATAGATCATGTATTACTCAACTTTTGGAAGTTATGGAAGACTTTACACTAATGTTAGATAACAAAGATACTATTGATATACTTTATTTAGACTTTCAGAAAGCGTTCGACTCTTTCCCCCACGAAAGATTACTCTTAAAAATTGAAGAATATGGTATATCTGGCAATATCATACAGTGGATAAGAAATTTTTTGACAGACCGGACACAAAGAGTTAGAGTTGGTAATGAATATTCTATAAAAAAAAAAAAAAAAAAAAACAAGTTTTCAGCGGTATTCCCCAAGGTAGCATTCTGGGACCAATACTGTTTATACTTTTTATTAATGACTTGCCAGATTCTGTGCAAAGTTCATGTAAAATATTTGCAGACGATACAAAATTATATTGTTCTCCAAAAGATAGTCAAATTATACAAAATGATATAAATGAACTACAGAAATGGACAGAAACCTGGCAAATATATTTTAATACTACCAAATGTAAGGTCCTTCACATAGGCAAAAACAACCCCCAAAATGATTATTACATGACTGTGAACAATGTACAGGTATTAGTTACTAAATGTGATAGCGTAAAAGATTTAGGAATATCATTTGACTCTATGTTAACTTTTGACTGTCACATTAGTGAAGTAATTAATAAGGCAAATAAAACTCTCGGAATTATACGGTGATGTTTTTTGTATCTAGATAGATCATCATTTGTACAACTTTACAAGTCCTTGGCTGCTATTGAGCGTGTACAAAGACGAGCAACTAAAATGGTTCCAGGACTGAAAGATATTTCTTACAGAGACAGACTGGAATCATTATGTCTGCCAAGCCTAAAAGCCAGAAGAGTGAGAGGAGACCTAATACAAGCTTATAAAATTTTAAATAATATTGATGAATTAGATACTAACAAATTTTTTGAACTAAACAAAATTTGATATAACAAGAAACTCTGTTAACAAATTATTTATTAAGCATAGCCGTACTAATCTTCGAAAACATACTTTTAGTAATAGAGTTGCACCTCTATGGAACAAACTTCCACAAAATATTAAACAGGCAAAAACTTTAAACAGTTTAAAAAATCTTATTAATGAACAAGAAATTTTAAAATCTATAAAATATGATTTTGATAGTTGAGCGTCTTGAGCCGGCTTATATCAGACCTGAAATATATGTGCTAAAGATGGGACATTAAATAAGCCGTGAGGCTTAATGATCACCATGATCTAGTCCCTACACTACTACTACTACTACTACTACTACTACTACTACTACTACTACTACTACTACTACTACTACTACTACTACTACTACTACTACTACTATGATTCAGCTCGCACTAAGTAAGGGACTGTATCTAAACGCCACTGTTGCAATAGGGTCAACATGAGGTTTATCTTCCTTGACGGTCACGCGGCTCCTCGTAATTACCCATGTAAAAAAACAACAACTTAACTTCCTAAGCTACTGATTGCAGAACCCTTGGTATGTAAAAAGCAGCACTTAATTGTTCAGATTATTTCCCGATCCCAAGCATAACTTTCATCAACCCTCTGTTCATTTATGAAGTTCTCTGCTCTGCAGTAACCGAGTGATCGTGTGTACGTGAATGGGCCTATGCAGCTTTGGCACCAAACACCGGCAAACGATGTGTTT
Organism: Oncomelania hupensis; assembly: GCA_036898135.1. Lineage (NCBI taxonomy): Eukaryota > Metazoa > Mollusca > Gastropoda > Littorinimorpha > Pomatiopsidae > Oncomelania > Oncomelania hupensis. The sequence continues at coordinate 110,925,052 of CM072512.1, forward strand.
GACAGGTGCATAATCTTTGATGTTGTTGCAGTGATATTTCGCCGCAATGAGTTTGGTAAGAAAATCAGATCTTTAATGGTTGTATCTTATTTTGTACCTGCGCAATGTTACTATAAATGTGCATAAACAAGTGCAAAATACATTCAGCAAGTACACTTCATGAATGCACATGAAATTATAAATTAACTCAAACATCCCCCCACCCCCGTGAGGGTAATGTAATGTGTATCAGTTTATAGTCCCCTCTCTTCCCGATTAGGATTACGTACCGGGGGTTTCAGTATAAATAGTATCCCCGCTTTATGGAAATTTAGTGCTTTAAATTCCCACTGTTGCTGTCTTTCTTAGGGCCTTTGTTCTTTCTCATTCCTTTTCTGTTCTATCAAGTACTATACTATCTTATTCTTCGCGAGACCAGTCACCTGCCTTTTTTCTTGAAAACTCTTCTGGGACAAAACTCCTCATTTGTGTGTGAGGTCTGTTGGATCAGCTTGGGAATATTGGACGCTTTCTGCCAGGTGGTCACTGGGGCTTCCTATGATGTTATTATTTGGCAATGTAGGCAATTTATACATGTATGTGTTTTGTTGATATTTTATAATGATGTTTCATTGTTTGTATTCTATTTTGTTTTTGTAAATGGGGGTTTGATATATTAGAGTATAGCTTCAGCGTCCCTTGCGTGGGATGTCTGTATTGTAAAGTGACTGGCTGGTGGAGTGCCTTCAATTTTACCACTAGGGTTGTTTCAGCAGATCTTTTATGCGGATCAAAGGTGAGTCCTCTTTCAGCGAAGTTGTGGTCTTGATTTTGAGGTCCTGATTTGGCTCTTTGCAGTCCGCTGGACCCTGTAAGCAATGAATAACTAACTAACTCAAACATCCACACACATGTATGCATGCATGCAAATAAACTCAACCCAATAATCCTAAAGAGTAGAGTTTACAACTTTGCAAATATCTATTAGTGGCACAGCGTTTGAATGACTGCATTTGTGTGTTATTAAGATACATTTTTTGTGTTAGCAGGGCGATTCAACATGTGGTGGAATTCATTGTTTTGGTAAGTGTTCTAAAAAATTATACAGTGTAAATCTGTACACTATATGAACCTTCAAGGATGTGATGAAATTGTAGCAGAAATCGATCGTAAAATATTTTTTTAATTTGATTCTGATTCCTGAAAATTGAATCATTTATCTCATGTACAGCTTTGGGAATGTGTGGGGTGTAGTTTGTGGGTGGTGGTTGTAGGATTGCTCAATCTTTGCTTTCTGTTAGATGGATTTTAAAATGGCGGTATTATTTTTTTTTCAGTCCTGCGCATACATAAAAGTCATAATGTACTACATTCTATATTATAGGTTGTTTATAAAAGATATAGTGATTCATTTAACACCATTAAACATCATAATATTAATTAATTTGAATTTAAATGTGTTTCAGGCGTCACAGCATACTGCTGCAAAGATGGTGAAGGGTTTCAGATTTGCTGCTATGATTCGTTGATTCATCAGTCATGTAAGTATAAATTTGTAGTTATCCTCGCTACCTTCAACCATTTCAAGTAAGCATGAGGTGTGTGTGTTTGTGTGGCTATGCTGGAACCCAGAATGCTGTATTAAGGAACAGACATATGATTGGGGGAAGGATTGGGAGGAGGGGATGGGTGGTTATGCCAGAATCCAAAAAAATGCTTTTCAGCAGGCACAGTACTGGAAGAAAATACAGATCTGCGGCTGCGTTTAGGAACAGACAAATGATGGTGGAGAGGGGTGGGGGAGGAAGGAGGGAGGTGGAGGGGGGCGAGTGGCTATGTCGGAATCCAGAATACGTTCCAGCAGGCGTAGTACTGGAAGAAAATACAGATCTGATCCTGCGTTTAGGAACTGACATTTAATAGTAGTATCCTGTGAAAAAAAAGTTCAGGCAAACTTTTAGGACCCCACATGCACCCAATTGAGTCTAATCTAATAGAAAAAGGTAAATCATGCATTTTCTCTGTCTAAAAATGTATTTATTTCATTGGTTGCATCTCTAAATGCAAATGCAGTATATAGCCTTTTATAGGGTACACTTGTATCACTGTCAGATGTAAAATATGAGGTGCTGTATCCTAAAGAAAATTCAGCTCAAGGTGCACAATTACAAACACCTTCATCAGCACTCTCTAACTCCCAAGAAGGAATATAATTTAAAGACTTTAATAATAATAATAATAATAATAATAATAATAATAATAATAATAATAATAATAATAATAATAATAATTGTTATTATTATTATTATTTGTATTATTATCATTATTATTATTATTATTATTATTATTATTATTATTATTATTATTATTATTATTTTATTTTTATTATTATTTTTTTTAAAATAAAATAATAAGAGTGCATTGATTTATATCACACAACTCTCTTGCCATTACAGCATTTCGAGGTGCATAAAACAAAACAAAAGAAGTTGACATAGGAGAATATATTAACGGAACACAACCTGTTATAATAAATTTACATAATTTACACAAATGTATCTATGACTGGCTTCCAAAGCAAAAACCTGGAACAAAAATATAAAATATATAAATACATAAATGAGCAAATAAATAAACACACAAACACACAGGTAAAGAGTAGAGGGGGAGGGGGTGGGGGTGGGTGGTCAGCATGGCAAAATGACTAGTGAGGGATTAGATGTGTCTTAAAAAATGCCAATTGGAAACTGGAGGGAGATGGTTTTGGACAGAATGGAAGTTGCAATAAATTCCCGTTTGTAGGAGATTGGAAAGAGAAAGATCCCTGTCCTGCTGTAATAAAGTTGATTAACTTAATATACACATCTAATTGCTCATTCTATGGGAACAATAAAGTTTTCTGATTCTGATTTTGATTCAAATTATATTAATTTGTGACAGATTTAAAAACTGATCTTCAGTGCTCTAGGTTTTAATAACCTTCTTCAATATTATTCAGAATTCTTTGGTTTGCAGGGTTTTGGGTAGTTCTGGTGATCGCTGTGGGCTTTTTAGTGGGTATTTGCCTTTGTATATGGCGCTTGCGCAACTGCTACCGGGCTGAAGAGTATACGAGACTTCACCAACAGTCCCCATTCTACGGAACAATGCCCTATGCTGTCAACAGCAGGGGAGTACCTGTCACACCACCACGTTTCTCAATACCACCACCACCATCACCACCACCACCACCACCACCTGCAGATGGACAAAGTGACAACAGTTCTCAACTTCCTACCTACGAGGCAGTAGTGGGTGTAAGTCTGTTTGGAAAACTTCTTTGTGGCGTTGCAACAATTATTCCACATTAGGGTCTGCAATGATTTTTTCAACAGTCTCCCTGGCTACTAACTTAATCTTTGGTGATTTTTCAAGACCATAGAAACGTTGAAACATAATGTGTATGATTGTTGTATTTTTTTTTAACCAAAGCTGGAAAAGTTAATATAGAAAAATGTAATTACCATATCGCTGTGGTAAGTCTGTTAAAGTCCCTGTGTGTTGATGCTCCCCACCTCCAACCCTTCCATAAAATAAGTATTGATAATGTGTATTTGTTATGAAGTAGTGAAAACCATGCATGGTATAATGTGCCAGAGTGTTAGGTTTATGCAAACATCAGTTTTACGCTTCAGATGTAATCATCTATTTTGTCTGAATCTCTTATTGAATATTGTAATTTTGACACAGTATTTTTACATCTGCACTTGCATCCACTGCTCACTCATTAGTTGTGTTGACAAAAATTTTAATTTTGTTGTGGTAGTACAATTTTTGTTTTGTTTTGTTTTAGTCTAGTTTATTTCAGTTTACTTTAGTTGTTTTTTTTATTCTTTAGATTGGTTTCCACTAAACAGGCGTCCTTAACAGTAGCTGAGTGTAGGCTGTGTGTAGGCCTTTGCCCTCCACAGCCTCTGACTCTCAGGTTGGGGTGGTCAGCCTCTCTTTGGGCTATCCGTAGTAAAAGCCAGATAACTGCAAAAGGTCTATTAAAATGATTCAAGATTTAATCCCATTACTCGCCCCTTTTGGGGTTTGGAGGATACAAAATCATAAGTATAACAATCATAAAGCGGTTGTAAAAAAAAAAAACCAGCAACATTACTAACATTCCAACTTTAACATTCACAACAATAACATTTTGCTAATATTGTTAATATTATTAGTATACGCCCTTTCCTAATTTTATAAATTTACTCAATTTTAGTCACACTTGTTTTCTTTTCCGAAACAAGTGACACAAGTTAAACATTGACTTGCACGATAAATATTTGCTACAAATAAACATTTGTCGCAGATGCTTGTGTTTTGGACGCTCAAAAATAAAGTAAAATTCATCCCCAATTGAACCCATATTGCAGTCCCTACAAAATCTTTCTTTCCTTATTACACCTTCCCACCTTCCTTATTCTATTTGTAGCTATTTGATTGCTACAAACACATCACAGTCCAATATGGCTAGTATATGTTATGTATTATTTTGCATTGATTTGTTCAGGGGTGTGGGTTTGATGAGTAGCTGCATATTGCTCTTTGATTTGTATAAACTGATTGTGTTTCATGTGGGTTTTTTTTTCCCCCCAGGCTCCACCAGAGTACAGTGAAATTGACAATGAGCCCAAGCATCAGAGATAACTGCTGTAAATCTTTTAATGATACAGACCATAACCTTGGAACTGGATCTACATTCCTGCTAGCTGCCAGTGTTGGTTGGCAGGTGTGGGTACATCACAGGAGCTGATCATAACTTTCTTGGGGAAGTTAATTTTGACAGTTTACAGAACCAAGTTTTGTTTCAACTTTTTGTGACCAAATGTTCTTTCAATAGTGGAAGTAAAATGCACAGTGTGAGTTTTATAAATATTTTGAGACTAACAGCTACATTATTAGGAAATCGAGTTGATTGTTCCAGACAATATTCACATGGGTTCAGTGCAAAAGAATACAAAATCCTTTATTGTCCCCATAAACACTTACAAGATTTTTCGTGCAGTGTCCATCTGCATATAAACAATCAAAACAACTAAATTAAATTGTAATAGCAACATAAAATCGAAAAGAAATAATAATGATATTTACAGTGATTAAAACTTGTCCACAATGACACTATCACACACACACACACACACACCCACACACACACACACACACACACATAAATATTATGGATACAATTATCCCCCATGCACACACATTCACGCCCATGTGCAGAGACAATTGAAACACAAGTAAGCCAATTCGATAAAAAAAAATAAAAAAATAACAAGTTTTAAAAAGTGGATATAAAAAGGAGGTATTTTCATGTGGACAGAACAAAGCTGAGAGTCTGATGGCCAGAGAGTGAGAAAAAATGTGAATGTATCAATCGATAAAGCTTTAATGAAAGGGTCAGGTGGATTTTGAAACCTTATGCCCCATACAGTAGGGCAAGGGAAGGGATGGCTTAGGGTAGAGTGTATAATGTGAAGTTAAGTCTTTACATTACTAGTGTAGGTAACAGACACGCTCTTTAAGATGAAAAATATTTTCACCTGTATTTAGTTGGTGAAACTGACAAAAAAGTTGAACTACGTTCTCAAGTTTTATGCTGTTCAGTAGTGAAAATTTTCCCATGCCCAATAAATAATGTTTTTTTTAGTTTGAACATAGAAAAGATGGATATGACTAAGGTATGTTGTATGATAGTATTCAGTTATGAATTCCAGCTCTGTCCAGAGAGAGAGTGAGAGAGCTGAATTTTATCATGTAAACCACAATATAAACTTAACCTCCTATGGATAGCAAGAGAGAGAGATTGTTAAGTTTGACTGTATATAATTTATGTATATTGTGCTGGCTAAAAGTTATGGGTACACAACCAAATGTAATGTTATTCTCTTATTGTTATATTTTTTGCGATGCTTTCTTTTGCGTCTCTCTCATCTGGGTAATTCCAATGTGTGTGTTTGGTTGTTGTTGTCTTTTTTTTTCTTGTTTTCCGCAGAAGATTGATTTTTTGGGATTATTTATTAATTAACTTTTCTCTGTTGAATTGATCGCTTGATAATATGATTTTCAATGACACTTTACGCGTGGCATGCTACAGTTAATATTGTTATTTATTATGAACAAGATTCTGAAAAGCCATTGTACAGCGTACTAATGACGCAGGTTCTTCATTTGCTATTGTTGTTTGTATATATTTATATAAAACACTTTGAAGCGACAAAATGTTATCAACTCAATTTGTTTATTTTTTATTTTGCCAAATTTTCAGTTTTTAAAACCTTCTTCATGGCATTCAAATGGCAGTGTGATAAATGTACAAAGCTTTTCCTCTTATAAATAGTGTTTAACATTGTGTCATTTCAGAGGTTTTTTAATTTTATGTCTTATTTTAATTTCTTCTTTAACTCAGAAGTGAACATAAAACTTGTGGTACTGTGGAGCAAGCAGCTCGGATGATATTATATATACATGAAGTATAAGGGTAGTACTGATGCTAACAATTTGCGTACTCTCCTTTGTGTGCCCCCTTTATGCCAATCCTTCCCACAGTTTGTTGTTGTGTAGTTCCTTTGCATGCGAGGACTGGACTTTTTTTTTTATTAAAGTAAAACATTAACCAAGAAGGAAAAATATTCTTATTTTTTCTACAGTCACTAGAATAGAATGTGAATTGATTGACATTTGACATGACACATTTGATTTCATTTATTGCTTTAATTGTATTTGTTGATTGTTTACCCCGTTGGGGTGCCGGGGGTTTCAGTATAAATAGTATCCCCACTTTCTGTAAATTTAGTGCTTTAAATTCCCACTGTCGCTGTCTTTCTCATTTGTTCTTTCTCATTCCTGCTCTTTTCTATCAATCTGCTATACTATCGTCTTCTTCGCTAGACCAGTCTCCTACCTTTTTTCTTGAAAACTACCCCTTGGGGTTATGAGCAATCTTGTCACTGTAGATTGTTCTAACCTATAAAGGGAACAGTGAAAGCCCCAGTTGAAAACCTGTCTTGCCTTTGTAGGCATGACTAATTCACTGCGGCAACAGTTCCCCCCGTTGGAGTGCCGGGGATTTCAGTATAAATAGTACCCCACTTTCTGGAAATTTAGTGCTTTAAATTCCCACTATCGCTGTCTTCATCATTTGTTCTTTCCCATTCCTGATCTGTCCTATCACTCTGCTATACTTTCTTCTTCGCTAGATCAATGACCTACCTTTTTTCTTGAAAACTCTTCCTGGACAAGACTCCTTGTTTGTGTATGAGGTCTGTTGGATCAGCTTGGGAGTGTTGGACGCTTTCTGCCGGGTGGTCACTAGGGCTTCCTATGATTGTATTATTTCGCACTATAGGCATTTTATATGTATGTGTTTGTTTGATGATTTATAATGATGGTTGTATTCTATTTTGTTTTTGTAACCGGGGTGTTCGCGTAGTTGAGGTCAACCCTCAGCCGTCCCCCGCGTGGGATGTCTTTCTTGTAAAGTGACTGGCCGGTGGAGGGCATTCAATTTTCCCCCTAGGGTTGTTTCGGCAGATCTTTTATGCGGATCGGGGGTTGTCCGGTCCTGATTTGGCTCGGAAGAGTCCGCTGGACCTAAAGCAACAATAAATCAATCAATCTTGAAAACTCTTCCGGGACAAGACTCCTTGTTTGTGTATGAGGTCTGTTGGATCAGCTTGGGAATATTGGACGCTTTCTGCCAGGTGGTCACTAGGGCTTCCTATGATGTTATTATTTAGCAATGTAGGCATTTTATATGTATGTGTTTTGTTGATAATTTATAATGATGTTTGTATTCTATTTTGTTTTTGTAAACGGGGGTTCGATAAGTTGGGGTGAACCATGAAGCCTCAGCCGTCCCCTGCGTGGGATGTCTTTATTGTAAAGTGACTGGCTGGTGGAGAGCTTTCGGTTTTACCACTAGGGTTGTTTCAGCAGATCTTTTATGCGGATTGGGGGTTGTCTGGTCCTGATTTGGCTCGGAAGAGTCTGCTGGACCTAAAGCAATAATAATGTAATGTAATGTTGATTGTTTAAATTGAAGTTTACTCCCTATTTAAATTCAATGACATTTTCAGTCCAATTTGTTGTTAAATTTCTTTTAAATACGTGACGTGCAATTGTCGTTTACATTTTTATTGCCATGTTTATTTGGTTGTTGATGGGAGTACAGGTATTGTTGGTGTAATAACAATATATTACAGTCAAACACGCTTACAACGAAGTCCAGGGGAAATTTTTTTTCATTTTTTATACCCGAAGTTTGTTGTACCCATAGTCGACAGTTAGTGTCAGAATTTGTGTTTTTGTATTCTTTATATCCACATGTTTCTAAAATGTCTTTGATGTAAGATTTACATCTCAGAACACCTCAAACTGTATTCTCGTCATGTTATTGCAAAAGGGGTCGATTTTAGACAATTTTTGCCTATTGAAGTGGGAGCAGGGAAGGGGAAAGGGAGAAAGAGAGAGAGAGCGAGTGAGTGAGAGTGATTTAGTCCCCTGGTCTCAAAAGTGTGAGTTGTATATGTCTGCCTGTGTTTATGTGTGCTTATGTTGTTTTCTGTGGAAGTATCCATGAGAGAGAGAGAGAGAGAGTGAGAGTGAGTTATGTTTCTTTGTAAGTTAACATGTGCTTTAATTCGTATATTATGTTTGTTTCCTCACTGTATTTTTTTGTATTCATGTGATAGTGTTCTTTTAAGTATATTGGCCATGGACAAGGATCGTCTCGGATTCGCTCTCAAAGAACAAACCGGTTAATCAGATGCTTTTTGCATAAAAACAAACTGCAAATGACCATTATTGTTTATTGTTTTGAAGTATTCCAAACTATTTTCCAGTGGATTTATTGTGACAGTGTGAAAGATGCACATCCACTATAGCAGTGAAATCTTGTCTGATGAGTTAATTTTCTTTGTTTAATAATATGAAAAGTAATGCTTCTGTTAGCCTTTTCAAAGCAGACACAGTGTTAATGATGTGGGTTGTGAGCCATATATTTTCTTCCGTCCAAAGTGTATTGGAGTAAAAAGATGGTAACAACCTTATATTGGAAATTCAGTGTATTTACTTTCAGAAAATATCAACTTTCCTTTACTTGTTAAAAAGTTCCTGGGTGCCAAAACCAAAAAGAAAACGTTAGGCCTGTCACTTTCTGCCAGATCTTAAAATGACATCTTTTTTTTTTGTTACTTTGCAAAATGATGTCGTCTCCAAAGGGGTTAAGAAGGGTCTTTGTATTGACACATGAATGACTTCAAAATTTGATGCAGATTTTACGTCATTTCCGAGAATGTTCGTCATTTGTGATGTTTTCGTACTTTGATTTAGTTATATCCATCAAAAGTTGGTGTCTGAGACAAGAAAATACATTCGGTGTAAGGTAAGTGTTACGTTGAAACGTGAACGAAAGTATGTCGGAAGCGCGCACGATAGATCTAATCGTTTCGTTTGACAAAGTATTCAATAATGGTGTTTATTTACCTTTGATTTGAGTTTGCATTGTTGTTAGGAGAGGCTTTGTATAACGTTGATAATTTGCGTTAGTCGATATTATTTGAGAATCTTCTGGATATGCGTGTTTACTCTTGATAGAAATTTCCGGATGGATATCGAAGGTCGTGAATGTTCCCGGAAGTTGAGAAAATGTGAATGACGTAAGTCTGTGATGACGATCTTTAGTTCGATTGGTGGCAGTGCGTCATTTCTACCACGTACCAAATTGTTCGAGAAAAGAGAGAGGTTATTTAATCGTGTGCCGATTGCTGTTGAGAGAGTAAAGTTGTTGATAGTGATTTTGGAGAGTTGCTGTGAAAGTTGTTGAGTTGAGTTGAGAATTGTATGCAGTTGTTGATGTGTGCTGAATAAAAGTGGAAAACTTCATACGTCGACTTTGTGACTTGTACGCTGTTTGGACGGGCTGTGTGAATAAACGAATCTGAGTTACACAACTATCAGGAATTCAAGCATCGGGGCTGAATCAGATACTGATAGAAAACACCAACATCGAACTGAGTGTAACATTTTGGGGGTCAAGCCGCGATTCACGCCATAGCCAAGGGTTCAACTGCTACAACAAGCGAGTCAACGTTACGAGAGGCAGTCATCGAGGGTAGCCGCCAACGAGTTGCGTCGAGAGGGGCCAACATACTGGGACTACATCACCGATAGGTTCGGGTTGACTGCAAGGGCGTGTAGTCGCTGAAGAGTTGCTTCGTGAGCGAACAACAGATCAGGACTACGTGGCTGCCGCAGGACTACGTCGAGGGACAGTCTCGGAGCTACATCGCCAGTGTTACAGAGAGCGGCGAGCGGACGTCGTGTCTACTTCAGCACAGGAACGTGTACATCAACACCAGCGTGGTGCAGCGTCGCATACGACGAGGACAGCGGGGCCTGCGTCAGCGAAGGCGACTAGTGACAAGCATCAGCGCTACTGCAGAAAGCGTGCTGTTCTAGAACAGTCTAGAAGGGTGCAGCACAGTAAAGAACTTTCCAGAAAAGAACTTTCCAGAACTTTCCAGAAGCATCAAGATGGCTGACTTCTGGCAGAAAGGGATTCAACTGAATCTAAAAGGGAAACAGTTGACGGAGTACGTCAAGTCCCAGGAGAGAATACAAGAACGAGAACTAGAAGAGCAGCGTCGCCGTGAAGAAAGAGAACTAGAAGAGCGGCGTCAAGAAAAAGAAGAGCAACGACGTCGAGAAGAAAGAGAGTTCGAAGCGCAGCGTCGCCGAGAAGAAAGAGAGATGGACGAGAGACAATTAGAGGCTGAGCGTCAGTACCAGCTGGAGTTGGCGCGTATCCAAAACAATCAGCATGCGCCACAAGTCGTCAGCGACCACATGGCTCCAAAATTGCCAGCTTTCGTCGACGGGAAGGACCAGATCGACAGTTATTTGGCGAGATTTGAAAGGTTTGCCAAAAGCTCTAACTGGCAACCTCAAGACTGGGCGATTCGACTAAGTGCACTTCTGACGGGAGAAGCACTCGACGTCTACACCAGATTGTCGGACGATGACGCTAAAGACTACGACGTCTTGAAAGAGGCCCTATTGCAGTGCTACAACTTTACAGAGAAGGGCTACCGTAAACGCTTCCGTGAATGCCGGCCTAAGTCAGACGAGACGCCAAAGCAGTTTGTGGAGCGCCTGTCGTCATATCTACACAAGTGGGTGGAGTTATCAGGCGAAACGAAGTCTTACGACAGTCTCCATGACCTGATCGTGAAGGAACAATTTCTCAATGCCTGTCACAAGGACCTAGCGACCCACTTAGAAGAACAAAAGCTGCAGACGCTTAAAGATGTGACTGAGGCTGCTGAAAGATATCTCATCGCTCATGGGAAGACCCTGGGGCCACCCAGCGCGACGAAACATTTTCAGAAGACTGGAAACCATGTGAACCAGGTCCAAGGGAGCCAGACGAGCCAGAGACAGACAGACTCCACGCCCCCTCCCAGGGAAGGGCATTCAAGGGGCTGTTTCACCTGCAACGCTACAGACCACAGAGCGGCTAACTGTCCTCAAAACAAAAGTAGCGGACAGCGGAGCAGTACGGACAATTCAGCGGCGGGCAACCGGCAGAGGCGGTTCTCCAATCAACGGCAAAACAGTAGATCTGACCATCAAGTGTGCGGCGGGAGCGTCATTCTTCCGAGTGAGACCAAGCGCACAGCTACCCCTGCGGACGTGCAAGAGTGCATGACTGATGGCCAACTTCTCCTTGCCAACGGAAAATCCATCCCCGTCGTCGCCAGCGCAGCTGTGACCGTCCAGAACATGCCTGTTTCCAAGGGACGCGTCGGAAATCATGAAGTGACTGTTTTAAGAGACTCTGGCTGCAGTGGGGTCATCGTCAGAGAAGACCTAATCGCTAAAGAACAGTTCACTGGCGATTCTAAATGGACACTTATGGCCGACAGCAAATGTGTGAGAGCGCCAGTTGCGAACATTCATGTCAACACCCCTTTCTACATAGGCGAAGTCGAAGCGGTTTGCCTGAAGAAGCCGCTGTATGATTTGATGATCGGGAATATCGACGGCGCGAGACGACCCGACGACCCCGATCCAGAGTGGAGTCCTGCCTCAACCCAACGCGTCGAAGTTGTGGAGGAGGATCCATTGCCGTTTCCCGATGGAGACCTTACAGAGCTGCTACGGGACAATGTGGTTACTCCGGCTCAGCCCTGCCGACCAGAGATCGTCGGTGCTGTTACTACCAGGGCCCAGGCTAAGAGAGACAAGACGTCTACGCCACTGAAGGTCGCCGACAACTCTAAAGCTGCCATCGTGGACAGAGATAAGCTGATCCAGCTCCAGGAAGCTGATAGTACTTTAAACAAGTACAGGAACCGCCAAGACCACGTGACCAAAGGCAGTGGTACGGTCTATTTTGAGGTGAAGGCCAAGATCCTGTATCGAATCTTCCAGCACCCGAGGGTCAACGGAGGGAAACCACTACGTCAAGTCTTGGTACCGTTACCCCTAAGGCGCCAGGTGATGGAAGTAGCGCATGACTCAATCATGGGAGGTCACCTAGGTATCAAGAAGACGTCAGACCGAATCCAGGCGGTATTCTACTGGCCAGGACTTCATGCGGACGTCAGCCGTTTCTGCCGATCATGTGACATTTGCCAGAAGACCATACCTCGAGGAAGGGTCCCGAAAGTGCCTATGCAGAGGATGCCTCTGATCGACCGACCTTTCAAGAGGGTGGCCTTAGACTTAATCGGCGAAATAAGACCTCCGAGTGAAGAAGGTCATCGATGGGTACTGACTTTAGTGGACTATGCGACTCGGTACCCAGAAGCAGTGCCACTGAAGAAGATTGACACAGAAACTGTGGCAGAGGCACTGGTGGACATGTTCAGTAGACTTGGAGTGCCTGAAGAAATTCTGACAGACCTCGGGACGCAGTTCGTCTCTGACTGCATGAAGGAGGTCGACAGACTGCTGAGCATCCGGCATTTAACTACGACACCCTACCATCCGATGTGCAACGGGCTTGTCGAGAAGTTCAATGCTACGCTGAAGTCCACCCTGAAGAAACTGTGCAGCGAGCAGCCCAGACAATGGCATCGCTACATCAACGCCCTACTTTTCGCCTACAGAGAAGTACCGCAGGAGTCCACCGGCTTTTCTCCGTTCGAGCTGCTGTACGGAAGAACCATCCGAGGGCCGATGCACATCCTAAAAGAACTGTGGACGAAAGAAGTAGACACCCCAGAGGTGAAGAACAGTTACCAGTACGTGTTTGAGCTACGAGAGAAGCTGGAGCAGACTCTCGAGATAGCCAGAGAAAACCTGAAGAAGTCCCAGGACTGTGGAAAGCACTACTATGATCGTAGGGCTGTGAACAGGAAGTTTAAACCTGGCAACAAAGTGCTGGTGCTGCTACCTACTGATCATAATAAGTTGCTGATGCAGTGGAAAGGCCCGTACGAAGTGGAGACCGTGGTGGGTATCAACGACTACAAGGTGAAGGTCGGCCAGCATTCCAAGATATACCACGCCAACCTCCTTAAGCTGTACGTAGAAAGGCCATCAGAGACTGTGCACGCAGCCACAGCAGCTGTGACCGACGACAGCTTTGACAGCGAAGAACTGTTGGAACTGGGAGACTTCCACAGCAAAGAAGGCATTGATGATATTAAGCTAGGACCAAGCTTGACGGAAGGTCAAAAGATGGAGCTCAAGGACCTTATGGGCGAGTTTCCCCATAACTTCAATGATGTCCCAGGCTCTACGACTTTGGTCGAACATGAAGTCCACACCCAGACCTGGAAGGAGCATCTGCAGACCTTGAGGGAGCTGTTCCATCGTCCCGCAGAAGCCAACCTGACCGTAAGACCCAGCAAGTGCATCCTGGGAGCTGACAACGTCGACTGCGTCGGACATCCGACGGAAGAAGGAGACAACGGAGGATGCACTGACTCCAGGAAAACCCACGTGATCGTCGTCTTTGACCCTGGGCCGATGACGACCGCAACTGACGAGGGCGTCGTTTCCTTGCGGATGAAAGATCATTGACTGTGTGGACGAACTAAGAATATTGGTAATGACAGACTTGAAAATGAAAAAACGTTGATTGGGTAAATGAACTGTGAACATTGACAGTATCCAGAAAGACTTGCAGATGAGAAACTTTGACTCTGTGTGAATGAACTGTGAACATTGACAATATCCAGACAGATTTGAAGATGAAAACCATTGACTCTGTGTGAATGAACTGAGAACGTTGATAGTGTTCAGACAGGCTGAAATAAGTTTTAATTCTGAATTTTGGTTTTTGCATTACGTTTCAACGTTGTTGAAAGAAATTGGGTAAATTTCTTCTTGAGTGGGGGGTTATGTTACGTTGAAACGTGAACGAAAGTATGTCGGAAGCGCGCACGATAGATCTAATCGTTTCGTTTGACAAAGTATTCAATAATGGTGTTTATTTACCTTTGATTTGAGTTTGCATTGTTGTTAGGAGAGGCTTTGTATAACGTTGATAATTTGCGTTAGTCGATATTATTTGAGAATCTTCTGGATATGCGTGTTTACTCTTGATAGAAATTTCCGGATGGATATCGAAGGTCGTGAATGTTCCCGGAAGTTGAGAAAATGTGAATGACGTAAGTCTGTGATGACGATCTTTAGTTCGATTGGTGGCAGTGCGTCATTTCTACCACGTACCAAATTGTTCGAGAAAAGAGAGAGGTTATTTAATCGTGTGCCGATTGCTGTTGAGAGAGTAAAGTTGTTGATAGTGATTTTGGAGAGTTGCTGTGAAAGTTGTTGAGTTGAGTTGAGAATTGTATGCAGTTGTTGATGTGTGCTGAATAAAAGTGGAAAACTTCATACGTCGACTTTGTGACTTGTACGCTGTTTGGACGGGCTGTGTGAATAAACGAATCTGAGTTACACAACTATCAGGAATTCAAGCATCGGGGCTGAATCAGATACTGATAGAAAACACCAACATCGAACTGAGTGTAACAGTAAGCTACATTGTAACCGTGTTTATTATATCTAGAAAGTTCTAAGTAATAAATAAAAACAACTCTGGCAGGGAATTTTTAATTTTTAAGCAGTATGCGCTGAAAACGGGTTTGTTGTACACCTGGTTGGCTGTAATAGCTCCCATAATATGTTAGTTCACATGAATGTAACGAACAAAAGGATTTGTAAAAGCTCGGATTCTGACCCTTATATATATATATATTTCAGGCATGCTTTGTTGATGCTCAACTTAGTTCATAATCTTTGTATGAATATTTTAGTTTTTACAACTTCATGCATTTAAAAGATTTACACACAGAGCATAAATATTATATAATTGTCTTTGTTCTTCAGCATTGTACTGATTACATTGTATAAATTAACAAAATGTATGAGGAATTACAATTTGTAATTAATATATATAAAACAAATTTTTTTAAATGTAATTTTTTTTAAAATGGTCTACATTTTAATACTCTGTTAATAAACTTCAGCTTAACATCAATTTGACGCCAATTTAAGCTGACAAATTAACAAAATATTTACCAATATTTCAAACTTACTTACTTGCTTTGAAACTCAATCCAATTTTTTCTTAATTGTGTAGGAGTTAACAATAAGATGGTTGTTGGAATAGTGCATGCAACGGTCTTTGGTACATGAACCGAGTGATTCTTACAAAGTTATAAGGTAATAAAATTGTATCTCCTGAAAACCATAGAAAGATTAAAATAAAATGTATATCCTGACAAACTATTTTGTATAAAATATTTGACATTTAATTTACATAATTGATTAAACTTATTATGAATGGCAGAATGTGATTACCTGTATGACTGAAAATGAAGACAAAATTATACATGTGTGTGTTTGTGAGATAGTGCAGTGAGTGTGTGATACTAAGTGTGTGTGTATGTATGTGTGTGCAAGCTATAAAATAATTATTATTATCCCTGATAATTTTATGTAAAATAATATTTTTAACTTGTGCCTAACAACAGTTTTATCTTGATGTATAATATGATTTGTCATGGATGTCCACAGGCTATTAGCCTTTAATGCAGTCCTATTGTGGTGAGGACAAACGGCTTAAATATGAAAGAGAACCTACCTAATAAAGGAATTAACATAGTTTTGTATTCTTAACTGGGGTGATATTCTGTTCACATCGTTTCATTTGTTTCTTTCTTTAATTTCTTTATTTTTCTATCTATTCTTTGTTCTTTCTCTGAATGATGATCTTTCTCCTTTCATTCCTTTTAGTGAGTCAAGATAAGAAAATTAGAAGATTAAAGATAAAAGTCAAACTCTCAAACAAAAAGTATGTTTTAAAAGTCAATATTTTGTTTGGTTATTAAAACCTTCCTCAAGACAAATTCATCGACCATATAAAACGCCATCAAGTTTTCAAACTATGTACATGGCGCACAGTGAGATACAAATTAACTTTACAATGTTAATGAATAAGAATACTAATCATAACCAAACGCAGGCACGCACACATACCTCCACTCCACCCATCTCCCACACTTACGTACACACAAAGAGAAACACGAAAGGTGCAAGAACCTTATAAATATACAATCTGCACATGCATCATTCTATTACAAGTAAAACAGCACTTTCTTAATCCTCCCACCTCTTTACCCCTCTTTCTCTCTCTATCCACACTACAATTCACTCACTGTTAGTGTTACTTTTTCACTCCTCTAATCTCTCAGCCTGTCTTAATACCCTTTCAACAGCACACCGATAACGTGTATGAAATAATGTACATCAATCTCTCTTGTCCTTCAGTTGCCGTTATTGAGACCTGGTGGCCAGATTGTTTCCAGCTCATGCTGCCAGTTAATTAATTCCAGTTCATGCAACATTTTAGTTAGGTCAGTTTGTGTATTATTTATCTTCAAAAATCACTTTAAATTTTATATTAGCAGTGAACATAACCCTCTTTATTTTACCCTTCGACAAGGAAGTCCCTACTCTCTTCGAGGTTGACACATAAAGCACACCCAATATCAATCCCTTCAAAACAAAACCAATTAAAACACAACTGTTTTCCCATACAACTAGTGCCCATTGTTCTGATGTTTGGCTGTGTGGGTGTGTGTGTGTGTATGTGTGAGTAGGGGGAAAGAGAGGGGTATGGTTCTTATGCATTTGTATGTTTGTCTCATCATTGTTTTTACATTTTAACTTTCCTTTCTTCTTCTTCTTCTAATAATATCCAGGGTCAAGGTGCTGCATGACCATTACTTATATACTAAGTGGTGGCGAACGTGGAGAAGTCTTTAAAACAAAACAAAAAAAAAACATAGAGAACTGCTAGATGGTTTGGCATTGTTGTATATGGAGCTGCTGCTTAGCACAATGCATTTGAGTCCCAACAAACTGAGGACTGAGGTTAGCCTTGACCCTGCCTAGTACAGTGACAGGCCCACAAGTCGCTATGCAAGCTGGAGAGAAGGGATGGTGGAGGGGGGGGGGGAGGGAAAGAAGAAAAAACAAAGGGAATGGATTGTTTATTACCCTCGATATGAAGGCACCAAGTGTTGGAGCAGAGACGTACAGTCTCCGGGGGCAGAGTGTTTTATTCCCTTATTTTTCTTGGGAAGCAGGAATTGAGGCGGTAGTCTGCACAGCAGGGGATATGGTTGAAGGACTTTTAATTGTTTGTGGGTCAGTACTTCTGGGGCTGATGTTGTAGGTGGGGACACTTGGCCTCAACCAGACCACCACTGTCGATCTCAAACAGCACGGCAAAGCGAGCTGTGCATCTGCATTCTCTAGCGCCAGTGAGCCACCGAAGCTCTTGCAGCATCTGGCTGCAAGTGAGCGTTGGTAAATTCGTGCCAGGATGGGAGCTACTTTTGTGGCGAGCTCTCTTAAGATTCTTAGTGAGATACCATCTTGGCCAGTGGCTTTGTATGGGTTTAGTTCTTTAAGGAGTTTCTCGATGCCTTTTGGGAACTGAACATCTAGATGCGGCTCATCTCTGGCTATGTCTTGTCGTCAGGCATGGTACATTTCTTGAAGAATTCTTCCTCGGTATGGGGCGTTGAGCTCCTCAGCTTCTTTGTGTCTGTAAATTAATATTGACTGTGTGTGACCAGCACCCAATGATTTATTGTGGAATGCCTTTTTTGTATATTTGTATTGCTTATGATTGTGAATTTCTTTACTGTGTATGAACACGTGATAAATAAGATAGATAGATAGATAGATAGATAGATAGATAGATAGATAGATAGATAGATAGATAGATAGATAGATAGATATTGAACTGTTTCACAGCCTATGTAACCTTATTTTTCAACAGCCTGTTTGAACCATTTGAAATGTTGTCAAGTTCACAATGACAATGCATGCCATATCATTTCAAGCACTTTCAAATGCCACTAATATACTTCCTGCTTGTGTAAACCCAATACAATCTGCGCTATATTTATCTCGTTTATCCACAGGCTCTGCTTAATTAAGTTTATATATATATAAAAATTAATTAAGCAGGTCGTAGTACTAGTAGTAGTAGTGATATTGGGAATGAAAGTTACAAAAACGAAAGAAGAGACTTCCGAGCCTGTGCTTTATCCAAGAAGTTCTAACACACCTGTTTAATAAATGAGGCCTACGTATAAGTGCTCTGGGCCTGTGGTTTATTCAAAAAGTTTAGGCTTCCTTGCATGATTGCTGCAAAAATTAAAGTGCGAAGGGAAAGTCACTGCTGCCACGTGAACTGAGTTGTCTACCGTGAGTTGTCATGAGACTTTTTCTGAAAGACGGAATATCAGAAGGCGACTTCCTGTTTCTAGTTAAATCTGTTTCTTTTACTACTATTCTATCATTAATTTGGGTGACAACAACAGCGAGAAAATAGTAAGTTAACCTTTTGTATTTGTATACAAAAGATTTGAGAAATATGAACTGACCTGGCGATGTTTGTCATGACATAGGACTGTCTGCGACTGAGCACGCGATATATAATATGATGAATTTTTTGCGTTCAGCGTTGACAAATTAGTGAATAACGGGGGTCTTGTGCTCGCTACACTGATGATATATATGTTACCTTCAGATTTTTAATTTATTTCTTTCAGAAATGGCGGACTGTGGATATTACAACTGTTATGGTAATTTGAACTTCAATCAAAGTTTGAAGTATTCTGCATTTCAACTCAAGTTTCGTTATGGATTTGTTTTCTGGAATTGTTTTCTTTTGAGTTTCGTGTCACCTATAAAAATTTCTGTACAGTTAAATTCAATTGTAGGTCGAGTTAATAAAAAAAAAAAAGATGAAGAAAGAAATCCTATGACCTTGCACACGATAATAATTATTGAAAACAGGAAATATAAATAACACAAATGTCAGTTGTTGATTATTTTATGTCACGATCAAGGTGAAAAAGTAACTGCATCACACATTAATTTCACAACTTTAGTTTTCACCTTGATCATGACATTATAATAATCAACAACTGACATAATTTGTTTTGTTTTTTTTAATTTGTATTATTTCCTGTTTTCAGTAATCGCAGGATTTTTTTAATTTTTATCTCAACCCACAATTGGATTTTTCCTTCAAACATTACCATCACCATTTCATATCACTTTTTAAATTTTATTTTTATTGTATATTTGCAAAAATGGCAGGGATGCCAATAGTGTTTCATATATATGTATATATATGGGTTGTGTTAGATGCACACAATCAGAAAGTATAATGATTTAATTATCACAATCACATGACAATGAAAAGAAATATAACTGAATAGCAAATATATCAGCTCTCTGCTAACTTTTAATTTTAGACTACAGTACAGATGTGTCTTTACAAAAATGTTAATTCATGTAACTGCACCAGTTTTAAAGATTTTTTTTTACTTTCTCTCTTTTTTTTTTATTGTAATGTAGGTGATCAAGTGTGTTGCCAAGATGATGCTGGAAGTTTCTACTGTTGTAATGCCTATTCGTTTTATCACAGATGGTGTAAGTATGATTTCTAATTCTATGGACGTAACAAAAATACTATTCATATGTCTTAGATGTTTTAATTACTATAATGTTAAAAAAAAAGCACTATTTACATCAACATGATTACGACTATAATATTAAAGATTATGCATATTTTACGATGATTATAAATAATATATTAAGTTTTGAACAGTTTTGTTTAAAGTTGAATTTGACACTGAGCGAAGCCATGAGGGTTGCTGAGGAGTACGCTGGTTAAATGATCGTCTGTGGTGCCAATGACTTTCAAGTTACAGGATAGGATAGGATAGGAATTTGAACAGGTTTACCTAACACAGCTCAAAGTAGTTATTTGTGATTACTCCAACCTCCACCCACCCCCAATAAAGGTTGAACAATTTAAAAATTTATAAAGCCAACAGTGTATCATTTGTAAATGAACTGAAATTACTTCAGGAATGGAAAAAAAAAACAAAACAAAATAACCAAGGTTATTATAATCAACAGTGATGATTTGATACTTTCCATTTGGTTTATATTTAGATGCAGCTTAGTTTCAATCGTTCATTGCCATGTTCTTTGACTTTGTTTAAAATATTGGTTACCTTGTTGAGGACAAGGTATATAATATACATTCAGTTTCAAGTAATTTGTACATGAATTCTGCATGATTATATGCAAATTCAAAAACAGGATATATTACAAAGTCAGTTCTAGGTTTATAATTGCTTGCAAATTTCGCTATCATGACTATGTATTGTTGGTGACATATAAATGATATATGATTGATGATTATTGATCCTGTGTGTTGCCAGGGTTCTGGTTCGTGTGGGTCATGATCTTTCTCATCGGCCTTTCATGTTTCATCGGCTGCTACCGCTCCTGCAGAAGACGTCGACAAGCTCACTACATGATCCTACAAGGTCAGCAATCCGCCTACGGCTCAGTTGTCGTGGCATCCAATTCTCAGACGACCTCCAGGTACGCAGCCTTACCAATTATCAATCCAGGTTATGGCTTCACTCCAGGTAGGGCAGCGGCACCTGGCGCACCTGTCGCTCCACCCCCATATGCTGCATACCCACAAGAAGTGAGTCACTTGGGTTCTTTTTTTTTTTTTTTTTTTTTTAATTAGTTGCCCAGCTATTGTTCAGGAACTATTTGGGGATCTGTCTGTCCGTGCACACTTTTCTCTGACACTAATGGATGAGTTTCTTTCCTTTTTCTTGTGTGTGCGTTTTTTGTTTCCTCTTGTCTCACTTGGTTTCTTGCTGTGTCTCTGTATCTATTGACGTCTGTTTAAAGGAAAAAACCAGATGGAAGCCATTCAAATGTATTTCCAGACATTCCAAATACTTAGCAGAAAAATAAGCGTTTTTAAAAGAATTAATTTTCTTGGTGGTGTTGTGACTCAGTTTTATCCTAACACAGCAAAGTGAAAACATGGAGTTATAGGCCACTGTCTGCATGCCTAACTAAGCAAAGTGAAAACATGGAGTTATAGGCCACTGTCTGCATGCCTAATGAAGCAAAGTGAAAACATGGAGTTATAGGCCACTGTCTGCATGCCTAACGAAGCAAAGTGAAAACATGGAGTTATAGGCCACTGTCTGCATGCCTAACAAAGCACATGGAGTTATAGGCCACTGTCTGCATGCCTAACGAAGCAAAGTGAAAACATGGAGTTATAGGCCACTGTCTGCATGCCTAACGAAGCAAAGTGAAAACATGGAGTTATAGGCCACTGTCTGCATGCCTAACGAAGCAAAGTGAAAACATGGAGTTATAGG
Source organism: Oncomelania hupensis (assembly GCA_036898135.1). Taxonomy (NCBI): domain Eukaryota; kingdom Metazoa; phylum Mollusca; class Gastropoda; order Littorinimorpha; family Pomatiopsidae; genus Oncomelania; species Oncomelania hupensis. Next base: position 110,946,810 of record CM072512.1, read on the forward strand.
CCACTGTCTGCATGCCTAACGAAGCAAAGTGAAAACATGGAGTTATAGGCCACTGTCTGCATGCCTAACGAATCAAAGTGAAAACATGGAGTTATAGGCCACTGTCTGCATGCCTAATGAAGCAAAGTGAAAACATGGAGTTATAAGCCACTGTCTGCATGCCTAATGAAGCAAAGTGAAAACATGGAGTTATAGGCCACTGTCTGCGTGCCTAACGAATCAAAGTGAAAACATGGAGTTATAGGCCACTGTCTGCATGCCTAACGAATCAAAGTGAAAACATGGAGTTATAGGCCAATGTCTGCGTGCCTAACGAATCAAAGTGAAAACATGGAGTTATAGGCCACTGTCTGCATGCCTAAAGAAGCAAAGTGAAAACATGGAGTTATAGGCCACTGTCTGCATGCCTAAAAGTGCGGTCTGACGTGAAGTGAAACAGACGCAAAGCGGTAAACAAAGCAAAGCATCTGCTGCTAAAAGCAAGTGCGTTTATAATGCTTTGCTTTGTGAAGCGGTCACACGATGAGAAGTTTTGCATAAGCAGTGTGCGTGGAAGCAATGCACAATAAGTTGTAAATCAGTTACCTCCCTTTCCGTCAGATTGACTCTCACAGAAGAAGCCCATGAGGCCTTTTTCAGGGTTTGGTTTCTGTAATTTTGACTTCTAACATTCCATATTGCCTCGTGGCTTTGAATTAGATCGAGGAGAATAAACGTATCGTCTTGTTTCAGATTTGCTAATGGCCCAGTAGCTTTTGATGCCGTCATGATCGCTGAAATGATAACCTAGTTTTCGTACGTCGGCTCTTCTGATTGGCTGGCATTCAAATGCTTCAGCGAAGCAACGCAAAATTTTAGAGCACGCTCTAAACTGAAAACATCAGTTTTGCTTCACTTCAGCGCTTAGCTGCTGTGATGCTTTAGGTCTAGTCACACGATAAATATAGTCAAAACTACGATGTTTCGTGTTTTACTGGCTGTTTTGCTTCTTGTTTCACTTCCCGTCAGACCACACCTTAACGAAGCAAAGTGAAAACATGGATGGAGTTATAGGCCACTGTCTGCATGCCTAAAGAAGCAAAGTGAAAACATGGAGTTACAGGCCACGATCTGCATGCAAAAGTTATCAAAATCTTCTTAGTTAATTTTTATATAGAGCGTGAAATGTTTAGAAAATGGTGAAGCACAGTGACCTTGTCCTTTGAGAAAGTACAAATAGGAATGATCCAGCATGTTTAGCAGTAGGTAAAAGTATCTGAAAATAAAAAAAAGTTATGAATTTTGGTCAAGTTATTCTTAAGATAAGGCTAAAAGTGCGCTTTGAACAAAAAAGTTAAATTTGGAGCAACGGACTGACTTACTGACCAACAGTCAAACTACTACTGAAGGATGACCCATGATTTGAAGTATCTGTATACCAAAACAAAATTGCTTCATCCATTTTTAAGATATTGATCAAAATATGTTTGTCAACAAATAGACTCCATGATCTTGATTTTTGCGAGAAAGTAAATTTGATGGCACAGGAAGCAGGCCACTGACCCAGATAATGTTCCTATGATGTTAGGTCAAAATCCGTCTTGTAGTTCTTGGCAAATGGCTTCCATGGGATTGACGGACAGAAAGACCGGCACTCGTCATCAGGTTCCCAACTATTTCAAAGTGTTTCCAGATAAGTCTGGAAATACATTGAAACTGTGTGAGTGTGTGTGTCTGTGTGTGTTGTCACGTATTTGAATTTGTTTTGAATAAACCCAACACAGATTTGTTATTATTACAGAAAAGAGAGTGAAAAAGTCGAAAGAGGGAAAAAGATTTGAAAGAAAGAAAACAGCTTAGTTTCACAGTATTTATTTTGAACTAAAATCTGCAATGAAGTTGTGGTACATGAATTTCTGCTCATTTATAGTATTTTTTTGTTTTATTTGTGCTAATGTACAGGTTAATGCAAAGGTGAAAAATCGAATTATTCTGATGTGTAAATGTTATTTTTTTTGTGGTTTTCAGAAGCCTCCAGAGTACACAGCCACACGTCCATAGGAGCAGCACCATACAAAGGTCTGAAGTTGTAAATAACAACTGACAGGACACAATCTATTCTGAATTATCTCAGTTACACACAACAGGACATGAGTTATCTCAGCCATAACATACAAGGACTGGGATCCAGCTGATAATTTAATCTGAACTAATGTAACCCTAACTTACACAGACTTAATCCATGTACCATTATAAAGTCATCTGTTTTTTTTAATATTTTTAATGACAAATTCATTGACAAGTAAAACACAAGGGACAGGCTTTGGTACAACAGGCAACAAACAACATTGCAGAAAAACTAAAACATGGCATACAAATAAAATCAGACACACACTAGCATAGAGGATTACATGTAATAGTCTGATATCTATGTACCTCACCCTAACGTGATAACTAACAGCATGCAAAACACCAAAAAATACCATGTTCAGGACACAGAGGGATTTCTCTGAGTACTCTGGTTTCTTCACTTCCTTCAATAATAATATTGAATGCAGACAATCTAAATTTCAAAAATTAAAAAAATTGATTTCCCTTCAACCTTTTGCAATAGCAATTTTCTCAGATTGCTGCGCTTTGAATCCAATTGAAGAAAAGCTCATGATTGCATCCAGTAATAAATTATTGTAATTTTTATTACGTACTCTTCCAGATAAAAATTCATTTATGTTTGTGTTTGTCTGTTTCTTTTGACTATTTATATTGGATTTTGTGAAAGTAGTCTGTCTTGATTTTAATAGATTTTGTGATGGGGAAAAAAATGATTTTTTGAGCAAGGTTTTAAGCCGTTTTGTGTAAAACGTCAGTACTGTGATAGTGAATTTAAATTTAACAAAATCCGAAGGCCTCTTCGCTGGCAGTTTTACAGAAATTTGTATTTGTGTTTGTCGGAGGTGGGTGGACAATTTCCTAAGTGTGTTCATTGGTTTTTGACTGTGTTTGATTTGCTTTATTCTCATAAAAGAAAAGTGCTTTGGTTGATCAGTACTGGATAATTTTGTTTAAAATGTGCAAAACAGATTGGCTGTTTTTTGTGTTTGTTTAGTTTTGTAATTTGCTTAATGAGAGTTTGATTGTGTTCACCCATTTGGTTCAGTATGATATGTATTCTTGCCACTTGGTCAACAAACTTCAATTTAATCAAGACAAAACAGAACTTCTTCTTGCATCAAAATAAAATGCCCAAATGGACCTACCTAGCGAAATGCAGATTGGGGAGAATACGGTAGCATTTTCAGAGTGTGTCAGGAACTTGGGGTTGTTGTTCGATTCTTCCTTGTAAATGAAGGAACAAGTTTCTAAAGTATGTCAACTAGTTAACTATGAGCTACGTAGAGTTTCAGGCATCCACAGGTACCTCACCACTGATGTAACTATTTTCTAAGACTCTTGTAGTCTCTTTCGTGCTCTCGCGGTTGGACTATGGAAATAATCTACTTGCGGGAGCCCCACATTTCCTACAAAGAAACGTCAAAAAGTTCAAAATTCAGCAGCACGTATGATTATAAGATCACAAAGACGGCAACATATTACCCCCCTTCTCAAAGAACTCCATTGGCTCAAAGTGTCTGCAAGGATAAAATATAAGGTAGCATGCATGTGCTATAATACACTATCAAACAACACCCCTCGGTACCTGTCGGACCTCCATATCTACACACCTTCAAGATCTCTCCGCTCTGGTAATGACACCATGAAACTAAAACCTCAAGCATTTGAAATCAAATCATGTGGTGAGAGATCATTTTCTTTTCAAGGACCATTGATATGGAATAGCGTCCCAGCCGATGTACACCTCGCCATGCGACATCCTACAACTCTTTAAAAAAAAAGTTGAAGACATACATTTTTACTGCCACATACAGCTAAAAGGCTTTTTTAAAATTAAAAAAAATAAAAATTAATTGCTGCTGTTTGTGTGTGTGTGTGTGTCCGTGCGGTACACATGGTGTGTGTGGGTGTGTTTGCGTGCGCTTTGATCTCTGCGAGGAAAAGCGCCTTATAAATAATAAATAATACTTAATATTTGTCATTTGTGAGCAGTCAAAAAGAATTTTTGCATTACGTATAATTTAATATAGAGCAATGTAACGGAATCAGTAATAGCACATCTTTTATAGTAAATCAGATATGAATGTTATCCTATCCTATCCTATCCCGTAACTCAAAGGTTTTTGTTTTTTTTTACCTTTTTTTAACTCAAAGGTCGTTGGGGCACCACAGATGATCGTTTAACAAACTCCATCTTTCTCTGTTCTCGGCAACTCTCATGGCTTCGTTCAGTGCCAAACCAGTCCATTCTCGAATGTTGTCCTCCCACCTCTTTTTCTGTCTCCCTCTTCTTCTGCCTCCATGCGCCATGCCTTGATGAATGTTATATAAATTTTTTAAGGGTAATACAAAATTATTACAGCAATTAATCCATCTCAACTCCATCCTAATTGGTTTTGTCTGTTTGGCAAAGGATGAGTAACAGAGGAGGTCTCTTTCTTCATTATAATTATTAAAAGCGTAAATTTTGACCCAAAAAAATGTGGCGTTGGTTGAAAGGAAATTTGGAGAAAGCAGGATAATGGTTGCTGACAATTTTTTGCACACAGAGTGCAGTTAAATATGGCCAGTATTTATTGTGCTGGCTTTTTGTGATTATCCCCCAAGAAGTACAAGATATTCCACTGTCCCCATTTCCACACGGGGAAATTTTGACACGGTATCATAAGTTCTCGTCTTTTTTTCATTGATTAGTTTATCAAGTGATTGTTTGGGTGCTTGATTTATGTTCGTTTTTTGAGAATCGCTGAAGTTAAGGTAAATCGAGCAGGGGTTAAAGGCGAATTGTGCGTGTGGCATGAAGAATTGCATGGCTGTTATTTTTTAGCATTTACTAAATTAGTTGCACATATAATTTTCTTGATTACTTCAACTGTTCTGCTGAGTTGTTAAAAGAAAAAGATACACCAAGTTATATTATGACTTGACTTAACTGGACTGGACTCTATTCAATTAGATTGACGTAAATGACACCGAGGAATGTTGCATGGTGATTCTTTTCAGGGTTAAATCAGTAATCCCAAAATCATGAAATAGTGTAATTGATTTGATTATAGCTGAATTGCGTGTATCATCGCATTTACAGGGATCAGCGTTGAACAGACATCTTTTATTTTGATCCCTGAGTTTTCTGCAAATACATGAGCCTTCAACACTCTTGCACAGTTTGAATGTGTCATTCATTGCTGATCATTCCGTTTCATTCTCATTGGCAGGCTTTGTACATATCGGATCATGGGACTTGTAATTATTTTTATCAGGTTCATACATGCATGTGTGTGTAAGTGTGCATGGTTTTGCAACCACATAACAATAACAAGAAAAAGAAGATGATATTATTAGTAGTATTAGTAGTAGTATGGTGGTGATTTAGCTTTTGTTTTCAAAAATACATTCGTTTAAAATAAAGCGCGTGTTGTAAAATCAAATTTGGCACACATTACATTAAAAAAAATATAAGAGCTTTTCAGTTAAATTTAGGTTTTAATGATAATAATAAATAATAATAAGGATATTTATATTGCACTTTTTCTAATAATGGATCAGTTCAAAGCGCAGTCTTTCTCTTTTGGACGTATATGATTTTCTGGAATCTCTCTCTCTCTCTCTCTCTCTCTCTCTCTCTCTCTCTCTAAAAGAGATTTCTTATATAGCGCACTTACAAGCTCAGAGAGCTTCTCAAGGCGCTGGCCCGTAATAGCCAGCATTTACACAATAGTTTACTGAAGTCAGGATTCAAACTCACGTCGCCCAAGATGCACTCACACAAGTCGTGCGCTCTGACCACTGAGCTATCCCTGCCGCTATATATATATATATATATATATAACTTTTTGAAACAACTTGCAATGTACAGAGAACTGTAATTTAGGATAAATCTATATTTTTACATAAGTGCGAGAATAAATATTTTAAAACCTTTTAAACATTTAAATAAATTATGTGTGCCAATCTAAATTTCATATCAATTAGTTGTTCTAAACACTAGCCATAAATGCTTTGTCTCTTAAAAGTGAATGCCCTCCATGGGGGTGCCGGGGGTTTCAGTATAAATAGTATCCCCACTTTCTGGAAATTTAGTGCTTTAATTTCCCACTGTCACTGTCTTTCTCCTTTGTTCTTTCTCATTCGTACTCTGTTCTATCAATCTACTATACTATCTTCTTCTTCGCTAGACCAGTCACCTACCTTTTTTCTTGAAAACTCTTCCGGGACAATACTCATTTGTGTATGAGGTCTGTTGGATCAGCTTGGGAATATTGGACGCTTTCTGCCAAATGGTCACTGGGGCTTCCTATGATGTTATTATTTAGCAATGTAGGAATTTTATATGTATGTGTTTTGTTGATATTGTATAATGATGTTTGTATTCTATTTTGTTTTTGTAAACGTGGGTTCGATAAATTAGTATAGCCTCAGCGTCCCTTGCGTGGGACGTCTTTATTGTAAAGTGACCGGCTGGTAGATTGCCTTCAGTGTTACCATTAGGGTTGTTTCGGCAGATCTTTTATGCGGATCGTGGGTGATTCCTCTTTCACTTCTCTGGTCCTGATTTGGCTCAGAAGAGTCCGCTGGACCTAAAGCAATAACCACGTAATGTAATTTTAAAAGTGAATGCTAATTGTTGTGCAATACAAGAATACTGTTGATTTTAATGTTCTTTTTTCACCATCAGTTTTTGTGATCATGGTTGTTCTCAATCAAAATAAGTGTACATGTTGTATATGTACATTTCTTCAACACTTATTTTCTAAAACAGTAAAGAACACTTTGAAATTGTTAAATTGTTGTTAATTACATTTTATGTGCTTACATTCGAATGTGTTTTTGGGAAGTTTTTGTTGTTTGTTTGTGAGTGTGTATGTTAACGGTACATGTGAATCTAGTAGAGTGATTTACACGGTGTCAAGACCTGTACAGCCTTGTGTCCAATACAATGGGCTTACACTGTAAGGTCTCTTGAAACCCAACGTGTGGTGATCATGAGTTATGATGTTGCCTAACTGGAAAACCAGATATTTCACTTAGCAAACAGGATGCTTTGTTTACCAAATATAGATTAGAAGAACAGTAATTAATTGGTTATCATCTTTGCAAGCACGCACTGTCATACCAACGTGACACGTCTCAAGTGACACAGCAAAATCAACTGAGTAAACACTCGCAGAACACATGATTTGTATTACATGGAGCTAGCATCGGTCAAACCCCACATGTAAGTTTATACACCATACAATATTATACTATGTAGTACATTGCAAAAAAGATTTTATTGTCCGATTAAACAAAAAACCATAAGCAACACATGCAAGAACTTGGCCATTTTTACCTGTAAGAAAAGGTTGCAGACACTAACAAATGAACATCAGACTTTCAAACACCAGACATGCGATAAGAAAACCTGTTAACAAATCATGGCAGAATGCACATGGCAAAATGTACTACTCATAACGACAACATAAAATAAAAAGCTAAAATAATTCATATTTTAAAACGGTAATACTGTTATTAAATTATTTAGTAGCATCATCACAGGTTCGGGAAACGCCACCCCATGGGGGTTCCAGGGGTTTTTGTATAAATACTATCCCCACTTTCTCAAATTTAGTGCTTTAAATTCTCAATGTCGCTGTCTTTCTCCTTTTGTTCTTTCTCATTTCTACTCTGTTCTACCAATCTACTATCTTCTTCACTTATCTATCTTATAAACGGGGCTCTATAAATTAGAGTACAGCCTCTGTGCCCCTTGCATGGGATGCCTTTATTGTAAAGTGATGGGCTGGTGGAGTGCCTTCAATGTTACCTATTATAGGGTTGTTTCAGCAGATCTTTTATTCGGATCAGGGGTGAGCCATCTTTCAACCAAGTTGTGGTCCTAATTCGGCTCTGTTGGACCCTATAAACAATGACTAACTCAGGAAACAGGCATTGTTGTTGATGTAAGTGTTAAAAATCTAGTTTGATTAAAAACAATTGCATGCACGTAGTATTTAAAATCCAATATAATGGGTACTGGAAATGGGCTCCAGGTGGATCCACATTTTCTGACTACAGAGTGTTCATCAGCATTACAGTGTGGGTTTGAATCTAGGCAATGAAAGGTCCTATAAGAAACATAATCTGCTTATATTTTAATACACATCAAAAATATCAATCATAATACAGATTGTGGATTTTTTTTATACACAGGTAGTCATTTAAAACCAAAGTGCATATTGTTGACTGAATAAATTGTTTGTTTATTGATTAAATTGTTAGACAAGAGAACTTTTGGTTAGACTGAAGAGACAACATCAAAGTGTCGAGTCTTGGAGGGTTGTTTATGCTGGTGCAGGTGGTCAGGACCCTTCTGGTGAGGGGCAGCATCAAACTGTACACTGGTGACAGAAAAATGATATTAACAAAAGTTTATTATCATCATTATCATTATTGTCATGAATTCATATGCTTGCATTCTGGCGTCTCTATCATAAAACACCAAGGGCAAATATTGCATCGCATTTCTTGCAAAGAACTATGTTTAGATATTGAGCTTCATATCCACGCGACACTTCCAACAGAATTAGAAGACACTTCAGCTTCACTGATTTTCAAATTATCAGTAATAGTTTATCTTAAAAGATAAGCCCCAAAATAGCCTCTTTCAAAAGTTCAGTTCTGCTGTAAATTGATAAATTCATTTGTTTATGTGCCTAATAATAGCATCGAGGTTGATTCTTAAAAAAAAAAAAAAGCACTGCAGCGAGAGTGTGTATAATAGGCACGGTTGTTTGTTTACATAACAAAGGAAAGACGCCTAACATTCAAAGCTTAGCGGTCAGTTTGAGAAAGGATTGCCCTTTGGGCTTTAGCAATACAATTTCCCCAAGTAAACTCAATTGTCACTAACAATTTTTCCTAGCTGACCCTTTAAATAATGTATACTAAAATTTAAATAGGAAAAACTTTAACTCGATTCATATGATAACTGACTTCGCTGAAGATAATAATGGTGGAAACCAGATAGGTAACATATGATAACTGACTTCGCTGGAGATAAAAATGGTGCAGATAATGGTGGAAACCAGATAGGTAACGATATAACTTATAAGGAAATAAATACATAAATAAAGGCATTTAATATTTGGTTGTTAAACAGCAGTGAGAGTGGCGGATGAGATTGGGGAGATTATTCCATAATTGTAGTTTCGGCGCAGCATTAAAGCTTTGAGCAAAGTCAGTAAGCTTTGAGATGTGACAGTGGTACTTACAAGCTGATGTTGTGAGCGTCGTTTATCTGCATGATGGCAGCCTTGTTTCCCATCCTGTAGCAGTAGTTTGGAGCGCTGAACGTCGTCACCACCTGATCGTTATGACACCATTCATATCCCTGGGATCAGATTAAAATCAAATTGTTAAATTATTAATATATTATCAGATCAACCCTCGACCTCTCCCATCACCAGGGCCGCGACCTCAGTAGTAATTAACTCAGGCTTAATGGCACTGTGATGAGCCCTTATTTTCCATTATAGCATTAATGAACCCCCAAAAAATCATCATCATCATCATCATCATCATCATCATATCATCATCATCATCATTATCATCATCATCACCCACTTCTTCGATCTTGAGACATATTTTTGACTCTCTTCCATAGCAGTGTGAGTCTAGGTACTCGCTCCTCAATTTTTTTTTCTCCAGATTGTATTTTGCAAATCTGTGCGAGATGAGTCCTAAATAGTGAAAAAAATTACAGTTAAAAAAAAAAAGTATCCTGGCGTCCGCAGTCCGTCTGTGCAAAACTTGCAAGTGGGTTCATATTATATGAAAACATATTTCAATTATCACAAACTTGGTAAGATGGTGTAATCCACGAGACCTCATAATTTATCAGTGAATGAATGACTTCACGGTCAAATGACAGGGCCAACATTAAAAAATGACAATTTTCAACAACATTTCAATTTTTTTCCAAGTTATTAATATTGAACTTATGACGCTTTGACGCGTGATAGATTTCTATGAGAAACACATACTATGCAAATTTGGGCAACCTCACTCCAAGCATTAAAGAGTTTATTATTTTTAATATAAACTCTTTGCTCCAAGCGTCACTGGAACTGTCCAAAGTCAGGTTTTTATAGGTATTTTGAATGACCTTGACCATAAACTATGAGAGATTTAAAGTGTAAATTTATTGTATTTAAAGATGATAGCTTGATCTTTCAAATATGTTCCATTTTTAAGTTGATCTTGATGGTCAAGGTCATTTTAGGCCTTGCAAAACCATACGGTCATCGTAGAGTGGAATAACCCGTAGTATGCAACTACATTGGGTTATTTGATCATACATGAGCATGAGAGGTCATGTGAAGTTCAATGTCATCCCAAGGTCAAGGTCATCCTAAGGTCACAGTTTTTTTCCTCATAAATAATACAACTTTTGCTGTAGTTTTTTTTTAAATACACGAGTGTATTTGGATCCGGAGGTCAAGGTCATCTCAAGGTCAAGATCAAAGTCGGTATTACTTAGCATTTTAATGCTACCGTTTCATTTAGGTTTTTTTTTCTGGGCACTAATTTTCATGTTAAATATTGGGAGTTTCATAAGGAGCATATGTGTGTTCAGACCCAGACCGGTCCTTCAAGTTCCGGGTCTCCTAGTTTATCCGAGCGCATTTGCGCATGCGCCAGGTCATGTCGGGCCGGCTTTTTCACGAAGTTCTTAGGCGGCATAACCCTAACCCTAACCCAAACCCTAACCCTAACCCTAAACTCTTAACTCTAACCCAAACCCTAACCCTAACCCTTACGAAGACTATGATAGCACTGTGCGCATGCGTCGAATTTTGTAACGCGTCGACCAATCAGAATGCTCTCATTCGCTCCCAGCCCAGCTAAGATACTAGGAACTGTGAGGATGTCACACCGGTCTGTGCCTGCATAGAGACATAGCCAAGTCGGCTTTGCCGAAAAGCGGGAAAACCCGATCGTTCCTTAAAATAAAATAAATTGCTACGAAAAATATTTTGGTCAAACCCCTATACGCTCAATGTTTCCGGGGACACAAATTTAATAATGAAGAAATAAAATAAAATAAAAATTGGTCAAAGGATTGGAAAATAAGCCAGATCTTTACTGTGTTGTCTTAAATAAGTCTAAGGGGTGGAAAATGGCACAACTGTGCATGCTGTCATTATCATATATAAACTTTATTGTAAAAAAAAAATTTTTTGATTCGGCTCAGTCATTACTTTGATTCGACTCAGTCATTACTTTGATTCTTATTTGGCACTAGCACTGTGCTCAAGCCAGAGTCCCCCGACGCAATCCACGCCCATGTTTTCGCTAATTTAATGTCATTAATGTTAAAATGATTAGCAACACTTAAAGTAAACCCCCACAATCAATTTTGTTTCAGTTTGATTTATAAATAAACCAATTATATTATTATATATTGATATATTTGTTGTTGTTGTTGGTTTTTAAAGCCCCCCAAAAATTTTGTAATAAATCATAATGGAGGTTAGAAAACATCGCGATTATTATTATCATTAACGCTCCTCTCGATAGTGAGTGGAGGATATTTTTAGTGTCGGTGTCACTGGCTAGATTTCTGGCTGTACCAATATAAACTCCAGAGGAAGGTTTTGAATCTCGAGACGGCTTGGTCATGGGGATACTTCGTTCACTAAACAAGTCAGAAACCTTGATTACTGCCCTTCGGGGTAAGATCCCCTGACGCAGTCCGTACTCATTATTCTTTTTAAATTAAATTATATCAATAACAATTATTGTTCAATAAAGTAAGCTTCATGTTTGTGTCAAATTGCTTGTTTCATTGAAACCGTTAATGTTTTCTCCGGGTGCTTGGTTTGGATGAGCCGTGGTTCGATTCCAGGTCTAACCAAACTTTTGTTTTTCCAAATTATAATTATCTAAACGATTAAGAGCAAGAGTGTAGTTTATAATAAGTATCAACTTTAAATTTCGTGTATTGTTTACATGTTTTTGACATGTAGATCGATAATTTATTTACAATTACAAACCCGACAAATTAAATTTTGCTTTCTATGCAGTACAAATGTTATTGCGCTCCCTACCCCTTCCCCAAATAGCCTATCTTCAATTTGTACTTCATTTCATTTGCCATAAATAAATAATTAAAGGCGGTCTAATCGATCGATTAGTGTAGGATAGCGCAGTGGGTGTCGCAGGGGGTGTCGGATAGCGCAGTGGGTGTGGCAGGGGGTGTCGGATAGCGCAGTGGTTGGAGCAAGTTAAGCACCGTCCAGTGCGGTTAGCACTTGGATGGGTGACCGCAAAAGGTGAAGCGACAAATAACAACGCCCCCAGTTGACTCAACTATGACTGAGTACCTACTCTCTTAAGGGTGGGGAAGGTAAAGCAGCGAGGGAGAGAGATGGGCATCACCCTCATTACGCTGGCCCAAGATAAGTGTGATCTCCAACATCACGCACCTCTACGGCCACAAGGCTATTGGATCACCTTTACCTTTACCAATCGATCGATAACGGTCGCACCACCAGTGTTGAGCATTTTAAGTAGTAAACGTTGCTCCAAACCAATCATGTTATAACGGTATAGTCGCGGGGATGCTTCGTTTTGTTTTGTTTTGTTTTGTTTTTAAACACTGGAAAAAAAATCCCAGACGTAAGCTTATTCCGGTTTGTTTTTTTTTTGTGTTGGTTTGTTTTTGTTTTTGTTTTTGTTTTGAAAAATACATTTTTGGGGGTGTAATTGTTATTTTAAAAAATTTTTAAAAAAATTTAAAAGGAAGAAAGAAGAAGAACAACAACAACTAAGACAACAGCTGGTATGAAATTCCGTGGACAACAGCAAGACAGGCGGAATTTATGCAATGACTATACACTGATATAACTACACACACCTTTTTTGCATACATGGTGTGTTTGTCTTTAAGGAAAGTATTGTGTGGAGGGAGAGAGAGAGGAGGAAAAGGGAGACCCCCCCAAAAAAAAAAAAAAAAAAAAAAAACAAGAAGAAAGAAATAAGGTAGGACGGAAGAAAGACAACGAGAGAAAAAGATGAAGATCAACAACAACCATGCATTAGCCCTACCCGAACACCCACATCTCCAATGGTAGGTATCAGATTGAACAAGAAAGTTAGTTTGATAGGCTTTTCGTATTTGCTTAGATGCAATGTGCTGTATGAATTCTCCATCCTGGGTAATAAAGGTTTGTTGACTCCATTTGACAAGCAATCAATCCCAGCCCTAGCCGTGGAATTCTTCCTTTCAGGAAACAGGTAAATCTCGGTCTGGACTAACTCTGAATTATTTCTTGGCGCGCAGTTAGTGATGTCCGTGGGTTCGAGTTTCTTCATCGTCCCACTGGATTTTGGGCGCGGTACGGAGTTCGAATGTCATCGAAGACTATTTTTAATATCCGAGCAGAAAGCTCAGTAACTATTGTTTTTACTTGTTTTATTTTATCCATAATAAAGATCTCTAAGATATTTTGTTAAATACACGAGATTCTACGCTGTTTTGCATGTTAAGAAATAGTGTTTATTTTATTTTATGTTACGAACTGAATCAGTAAATCGTATAGCAGACTTTCCCCACCTTTGCAATGTGCAATGCAAAATGTAATCAATACAGATTTTCGGCTTTGATTTCAAATGTCCCCAAACAAAGTAGATAATGGTGCATACTTAAAAGGACAATACATTTAAGAAAGATACTTTAACAAACAAATAAACAAACAAGAAAACTAACTGAAGGGAAAAAAAAAAAAGGAAGAGAAGAAATTTTAGAAATGTGAAGAAAACGTCATGAATGAGTGCGAGTGTGAGAGCGCGCGCATGAGAGAGAGAGAGAGAGAGAGAGAGAGAGAGAGAGAGAGAGAGAGAGAGAGAGAGAGAGAGAGAGAGAGAGAGAGAGAGAGAGAGAGTGTGTATGTTGCATGGATTCTTCAGTATAGTTTGTAGGCTACTTCCATGGTATGTTGCGTGTCTCGAACAGAACTGAGATGGTGTGTGTATGTGTGTGTCTGTGTGTGTGTGTGTGTGGGGGGGGGGGTGGCTGTGTGTGTGTGTAATTAAACTGATTGATTGATTAATTGTTTGATTGGGTAAATTAACGTTCCCGGACACACAGATAGCTTTGAACTGAGACGGATCATATCAGTATTGTACATCTATGCTGCATGCGTGACGTCATGGCGCTGAGCCAGCCAGCCCTCTTTGCCTATCAGCATAAATTATGGTAGGAAGCATTGCACCACCGACCAGAAAGCAGTACTTAAATACTAATACTTCGATCTGCCGGTAGGGGCGGCTTAGTTATGGGGATACTTCGTTTAAAGAGAAAACCATTCACTGTCACTGAATTTGGCTCATACCTTCGGGCATGGGTTAAGAATCCCCTGACGCGGTCCGCGCCTTTTTTTTTTTTTTTTTAAGCGTCGTGGGTTCGAATCTCATCGAAAACTATTTTTATTTTTATTGTTTAAACTCGTACTAAATGTCTCATACTATATTTGTTTTAAATGCACAAGATTCTACACTTTTTCGAATATTATTTAAAGATATTTTATTTTTATATGAATACCTTGTCAATGATTTGGTTCATACCTTCGGGCATGGGTTAAGAATCCCCTGACGCGGTCCGCGCATTTTTTTTGTTAGCGTCGTGGGTTCGAATCTCATCGTAAACTATTTTTATTTTTATTTTTTAAACTCGTACTAAATGTTTCATACTATATTTGTTTTAAATGCACAAGATTCTACACTTTTTCGAATATTATTTAAAGATATTTTATTTGTATATGAATAACTAACTGAACCAGTGAATCGATTTCAGCAACTGTTTGTTTTTTTCAAAATGTTTAATGCAGTATAAATCTTTTGCTTTGATCTGTGATAGCCTATTATAAAAGGAGTTGAATTTCCCGAAGCAAATTATATGGTGTTGTATTGTACAACAACAATAAATGTTAAAAAAAACCAACAACTATATAATTTAAGTTAACAAAGATTTATTTAAAAAATTATTTAATTATTTTAAAAAATATAAATATATGCAAGCGAACAAAGAAAGCAACTATCAAATCGTCTGACCTCGTCCACTAATTCATGCGCCCTTGACACCAGTTCAAGGGCATTGCTATGGAGAAACTCCTTGGAAACGTCTGGTCCAAATACGTGACCTGCTCCTCTGGGCGATGTTCCCCAACCTGTCATATCATCCTCGGGATCCGACCACAGCAGATCGCTAATGGGACCCTATAAGGGCGAATGCAAAAAACAAACAAATCAAAGATATTTTTTAAAATTATAATAATTTTTATAATTAGAAAGTGGACATTCGTGTTATGCACTTTCTAGGATAAACAAGTCAGTTCGAAGCGTTACAAAATCCACCGCCCAAATGAGACATTGGCATACAAATGGTTAAGATTTAATTCACGCAGGAACGTTAACATCTTAATAGAATGGATTGGTTTACTAATATGTATAGCGCACTGTTCAGCTATGGGAACTGCTCAAGGTGCTGTCCACCGATTTCCGCATGTACAAGATAGAACTTCATTCGGGGCCAGAACAAGGCATGAACAGGCATCTTGAATATGTGTGGTCGTTATTGAATTAGAACACAATTATTGACCGAAGAAGTCGATAAATATATAACTTTATTGAATTTTGAACAGAATTCTTAACTGAAAAACAAATGAAGTGGAGATATTTCTTAGTTTGAACAGAACATTAATGAAGAAGTAGATCGAGTTTATACTTACATCAAAGGGTGCTTCTTGGATTCTGTTCAAAGTCCGGATATGATCTAGCGAATCTATTGAAGGAGACAGCCCACCGTGCATACAAAATATCTGCAAAAAAAATGTGGGTATAAAACATAGCTACACAATACAATCTTATATCCAGAACAGTGTTAGTACAATTATTTATTTTCTATATTTGGTTGGGTGGGGAGAGGGGGGTGTGGGGAGAGGATTATTTACGATGAATTTTGCATCACCACCAACACCAAATACACCTCCAACAGCAACAACTACCTAAACAAAAGAGAGGCTTTAGGGAAAGTAGTTGTAGGTGTACAGCAAAATACCACAATGGTCAACAATTTTGAAATTAATAGCAATTAAACTTCAATTAAAATGTGGACTTACCTTCCCATCAATCAATGCAGTTATGGGCAGATAATCGAACACATCGGTGAACATTAGCCATACTCGGGAGTTACTGTACTTCATCATCACTTCGTCATAAAAGCCGTGCACTTGTGACGTAAAACGAGTCTCATGATTGCCTCTGAGGAGTGTTATTTGTGATGGATAGCGCACCTTACAAATATCAAAATAATTAGATTAATAACATAAAATAACGTAAATTTAAAGAAATAATTCTTTATTGTAACAGTAAATGCTTTATTTCATAACATTATTGTGTATTTCGTAACATTATTGTGTCCATGTAAAAAACGTAACACGTTTATTTGATATAAGATTAATTTATTCTACATCACCCAGCATGTCATAAAGTCAAAAAGTAATAATTGGTTAATTTCAAGTGGAGAGATTTCAGATAACAACACAGTGGAAACGAATGGCGCTCGATATTTACAGACAAGATAAAGACCCTATAATTATTTTCAAATTTGTTATAAAATAAATAATTTAAATTAAAAAAACTAACCTTGAGAGCCAGAAGAAGAGAAATAACTTCTACGGAGTAGTATCCCCTGTCAACATAGTCACCGAGAAAAAGATAGCTGGTGTCTGGCGGCTGACCTCCGAGGCGGAAAAGTTCCATCAGGTCGTACATCTGACCGTGAATGTCGCCACACACTGTCACTGGACACTGGACTTCTCGGACATTGCTATCTCGGACTAGCACTTCTTTAACCTTTTGTAAATACATACATAAATAAACAAATTAATTAATGAAAAAATAAACATAAATAAATAAAATAAATACAAAATAAATAAATAAATAATCAGCGGATTACTGCTTTTAGAAAGTTAGTGTTAAGTGGTGTGTACATGATCTTAAACTTTGTTATACTTTGCTTTTGATGATAAAAATGTCATCAGACTATAGCCGGTCCTGATTTGGCTCGGAAGAGTCCGCTGGACCTAAAGCAACAATCAATTAATTAATTAATTAATCAGACTATAGGCTGTAACGAAGTAACTTTTGGATTTACCATTTGATACCTACAAAGCTCTTTTTATAGGCCTATTGGGAAGAAAACGGAGTTTCAAATCAAGAGATGAAAATGTTCTCTTTATTTCTCTCTCTTTATTATTATTTTTTTATTTTTTATTTTTTTACAGATTAGCTTTGGGTTTAACAACTTGACTCAAAAAGGTAAAAGCATCATTTTTTTTCGACAATAAATAAATAAATAATACAAAAGAAAGAAAGAAAGAAAAACTCTCGTTTATTATTATCGATAAGTTTGAAATGAAATAAAAGAAAGAAGGAAGAAAAGAAATAAAGAAAGAAAAAAAGAAAGAAAAAAAAAGAAAAAAAAAAGAAAGAACATGGTTGTTAGTAAACAGCAAATAGTTCACTTACCTTTTTGCAAAGTAATTTCACCTCTTCCTCCATCAATGGCTTGCATGCTTTCAGCTGCTCTATCCATCCCCGCAGCTCCTGATTCTTCCGTCTTTGGATGATTCTTGACGACATGACGACTTATCTGCAAACAATTGTTCTATTAGTGACGAAAATAAACACTGCTTTTGATACCATAAAGCGTATAGGCCTGCCATTTTAAAACATTATGATTTCAAATGTACCAACATATGTTTGTCGGTTATTTGTTCTTTTTTTAAAAAAAGATTTCTTTAAAAAACTCAAACTATGCATGGACTGAGTTGTGTATTTATTTGAAAGGGTTACAGAGTTTATTTATTAATGTTGTCAGTTTAGTTCATTTAAGGATCCTTGAAAAGGAAGGCTGCAAAATGCCTATGAAGAGGATCTAAATTTATTTACAATTCCACGTTTTCCCATGGTTAACAAACCGTAAACATTTTAAAATGTAACTTCCATATACATATAGTGTTTTCTCTGCATGTCTCCCAGCCTCACACCAAAGTTCTAAGATATTGATTGTGGCGATGGCAAATTCTTGGTTTGAAATCGTTTACTGAGCTTTCAGATCACCGTCAATTCAATAGTTGGCTTGGTTATTAATTTTGTCTCAAAAACTGTTATTGTTCAATTTTACTATTAATTTCATCTGTTTCGAGTTTCTTCTCAGCTAGTCTCGTTTCCCATCCCACTTTTTCAAATAGATGTCCACTAACCCCCACTCCCCTATCCCCTGCCTTCCCTCTTTTTCCTTTTCCCACCTCACCCTACC